>OZ034806.1:27252530-28452530 GCA_964028335.1 Altica lythri | reverse complement strand
GACTAAACTGTATAGTTGTACCAACTATTTCAGGCGACTTACCGTCACATAAAATTGCAATTAATGATTAAAGTATTCCAAAAAATATAAAATTAGCTAATCCACAATTCAATATTTCACAAAAAGTTGATTTACTCATTGGAGTAGATTTATTTTGGAACATTGTGCTTAATGATCGAATAAAGTTAGGAAAAAATAAACCTCTATTAATTGATACCGTCTTTGGATATGTAGTATCGGGTTCATTAAATATTCAAACTCAAAAAAAGTTTAGTTGTAATGTAGCATTAAATATTAATCTTCAAAAATTCTGGTCTATTGAAGAAATTAATCATGAATCAGCAAGCATGTCACCAGAAGATAAATTGTGTGAAGAATATTTCAATACAACTGTTTCACGCGATATTACGGGAAAATTCATAGTCAAAATTCCACTTAAGTGCGAAATTTCAGAGTTAGGTGATTCAAAGGAATTAGCGATTAAAAGATTGTTCTATCAAGAACGAAAGTTAAACAATAATGAAATATTAAAAACCAAGTATACTAACTTTATTCACGAATATTTAAAATTAAAGCACATGAAACAATTAACAAATATTGAAGCAAGTAATAAATTAAGATGTTATTTACCCCATTTTGCAATTATTCGGGAGCATAGTCTCACAACCGATGTTCGAATTTTATTCGATGGCTCGGCTAAAACTAAATCAGGCAAATCACTAAATAATATCCAATACATAGGGCCAGCCATTCAAAATGTTATTTTTAAAATTTTGATTCGATTTAGACAACGCCAGTTTGTAGTTATTGCAGACATAGAAAAAATGTACCGTCAAATTCTAAACCATCCCGATCAAAGACATTTGCAAAATATAGTTTGGGGGATTATATAAACGACGAGATTTCTGCATTTGAACTACAAACCGTTACTTATGGTACGTCTAGTGCGCCTTATTTGGCAATGAAATGTATAAAACAATTGACAATTAATAATAAAAATGATTTTCCTGTAGCTAGTAGTATAATTGAACGCGATATGTACGTTGACGATTTAATAACAGGTTTCGATAGCCAGGAAGAGGGAATATTAATTTGCAATCAAATTTCGAATATTTGAAAATCAGCTTCGTTTTTCTTAAGAAAATGGGCATCGAATAATGAAACAATTTTAGGAGGTTTACAGCACACATCTGATACTTTCAATATTCTTGAGCTAGGAGAAAACGATAAACTTAAAACTTTAGGGATTCAGTGGTTGAGTCATTCTGACCTATTATCTTACAAAGTGTCAGATACACCCAATATTGAAACTATTACAAAACGTACAGTTTTAAGTAGCATTGCAAAGATTTATGACCCAATTGATTAGTCAGTCCTTGTATAATTCTTATGAAAATTTTGATACTTTGGTCACAAAAATTAGAATGGGATGATGATTTACCGGCTGAATTGGGACAAAAATGGAAGAACTTTCAGTCGCGATTAACAATTCTTAATGAATTAAGAATTACTCGACATGCTATGTGTAATCAGCCAGTCAGCATAGAGTTACATGGATTCAGTGATGCCAGTAACGAAGCTTATAGCGCAGCAGTGTATGTTCGCACTAAGGACTCCACTGGTAAAATTTATGTTCGATTATTATGTTCTAAAACCAAAGTTGCGCCTATTAAAGTATTATCTATTCCTCGGTTAGAACTTTGTGGAGCTCTAACACTTGCTCGATTAATTATACAAGTTATCGATTCTTTAACTTTCAAATGTGAAGTATTTTATTGGAGTGATTCACAAATTGTGTTGTGTTGGTTAAACACAGAGGCAAATAAACTTCAAGTTTTTGTAAGCAACAGAGTTGCTGAAATTCAAAGACTATCTGACATATCTAAGTGGAGTTATGTCAGCACAAAAGACAATCCTGCTGACATAGCCTCACGTGGCATTTATCCTGATGAATTATTGCGAAGTAATATGTGGTGGAATGGACCTTCATTCTTATATGAATCAGTCGATTGGCCACGTGACTTACAATTTATTAAAACTACTGATATACCGGAAGTTAAAAAGACTTGCACCGGTTTAGTGGCTAATATTGAACCATTTCCAATTTTTGAAAAATTTTCTTCGTTAAGTAAGCTTACGCGACTTATAACTCTTCAAATTAGAGTTTACTTTTTAAAAAATATTTATTTTATTAATTTACAAAATTATTTAATGTTTATTACTTGAAGTATAAAATCAGACTAACTAATAATTCTAATAAAATATTAAGATAATATTAAGATAGTAAAAATAGCAAAATCGGCAAAGTCAAAGTTCATAATTAGATAATGTATTTTTATAATAGTCTTATTCAGGGCCGGCTCCATAACTCCTCCATCCTTAAAATTGAGCATTTTTCAGGGAGTGAAAAATGATCTCGCTGTAGGTTGAGGGGCTGTTGAGGGTTGAATTCTTTCTTGAAGTTCTTCACCTTCTTCTTCTGCTCTTGCGATGTTTCGTGATAATATACCGCAATTTCTTCTCTGGTTAACTTTCTTCACCACGATGTAAATGATAATGGATCCCAAAATTGCATAACATGGTAGGTACCAGTAGGAGGATATTTGATTCGACGTATGTTTTATTAATAATGGTTTAATTTGACTTTGTTTCCTACGAATTTCGTGAATCTTATCCAATGAGACGTCTTCTAAAACTATTTCTGGTATATCTTCCTCTGCTTTGGAATGTGGTATCTCTAGTTGGGGTAGCAGCAATGGTTGACCTTCAGACATGAATTTCCCATTTGTGAAATGTTGATTTTCCATCGCAAATTGGCACTGGTAAGGTAGAGATATTAAATAGTTGCCAATTAGGGTAGTAAGATCTGTTCTGGCACACACAGTTTCGAGTTTTGTTTGATTGACGAATAACCCAATGTAATGAGCATCATCTATTTGCTGTATCAAGCTCTTTGTAATTCTAATTGGTATTCCATGGCAATCCTTGGGGTTTGAGTTTAATTGAAGAAGCTGAACAACACAGTCGTCTGTTTGTAATGCATTGGACAGTAACCCATTCGGACAATAATAGTTTGGCTTGAGGTCCTTGCAGGGTGTTGATGTATATTGGTAAAAATTTTCATTCATAATCAGATAGGTACTTTGAGGGATTATGGTGGTAAGGTTTCTTGTAGGGATTGAATAAAGGTGATAATAGGAAAAGTCCTGAGGGTAAACAATTGGGACGTGAATAGCGAAAACGATCTTTGAATCGGAATAAAAAGCTTCTACTTCTAAGATGTCGTAATATTTATGAATATCGTCAGGGATCTTTTCGAAAACTAACTCATTTGGGGTGTGATGGTCTAAAACAGTACTAATTATAGAATAAACCTCGTTAGGTTTGATGATACTTGTATGTAATATTCCAATTCGTGCGAAAGCGACCGAATTTTCTATTTCATTCATTAAATGAATAATAATATTTAGATTTGAGCTAAGTTGATCTAGAACATTTCGCGTTTGCAAATAGTCATTGAATTCAAATACAAACGTATTGAGAGAAGTTCTTATGGTATTAATCCCGTCAGAAATTATTTTTTGGTTACTTTTAATAAGAGAAATGGTTTTATTAAAATTGTCTATTGTTTCTGTATTGAGTGAAATTTGTCTATTTAAAGTTTCAACAATATTATTCTGATTATCTTGGAGATCAGCAATCGCCTGATTATAGTGAATTGCATCGTTAGCATCTAAATTTCCTGTAATGCTTTTAATAATCGACCCCAATCCGTCTATGAAACCTCTTTTTATTCTTTTTGGAGGAATTAAAATATTAAGTTTAGTTTCGGCTAATCTTAACTGATAAAGGAGAATACGATCAAAATTTTGTAGCTCGATGAAGTAGGGATGGCTTAGCCCTTTTTGGATTGCTTCTGTTACATTTTCATAAGCAGATTTTAATATTTCGACTTCATTTTGAATGGGTGCAAAATCAAAATAATGCAGAAAAGTGTGAACTTCGGACTTTACTTTGGCTTTACCTAGTGAATAAGGGAGGATTCCCGGATTATCTTCTAAGTTGGATATCCGTACTTCCTGAAGCCTTGCTGGTGGAAGGACCAGGATCATGAGGATCAGTCGCGTCCTGTAAAATTTTGTCAGTGTTAGCTTTTGGTCGTTTGAGTGTTTGTTTATGTAAGATATTCTTTGTAGTCTTAAGTTTGATTCCTTGATTTTTCTCAGCTTTGTCTTTGAAAAATCTCGGATTTAATTTATTTCTTATAAGGGTGGTGTTTTTTCTGAAAACGTTAGTGTCCGGGGTATATTCGAAAGGTTCATGTCTATTTTTGTTATGGTAGTCAATCGTCCGTTCTTTTCGTAAAATTAGTTTTTGATTAAGTGTTCTGTAAAGTTCTTGGGTGATTTCTCGATGGTTCTGAATATAATTATTTATAAGTTTTTGGTTTATGTTCATATCGAAAACGTCTTTTGTGTCAAAATGTCCGTTTACTACGTCTATTGGTTTCTGTCCTGTTACCGAGTGAATTGCATTATTATATCCCAGAAGAGCATATGGCATATCATTCAGGATGTCAATTTTTCCGTTGTTCTTGAATTTAATAATTCTTAAATGCTCTATGAGGGTCGAATGGAATCGTTCTATGTTTCCTTTCGATTGGGTAATATTGGGCGATATATAATGTCCTTTGATTTTGTGGACGTCCAGAAATTCTTGTACTAAAGAATTTTTAAGTTCCGATCCATTATCCATTACGACTACACAAGGTGTACCATGGTGTGTTAAAAATATTAAAAATGCTCTTATAATTTCGACACCTGTTGATGCAGAAATGGGATATGCTTGTCCGTATTTAGAAAAACTGTCTACGACTGTTAAATATTTTTGTCCTTGTGCTGAGAAAACATCGATAAATATTATCTCAAAGGGTTTCGAAGGAGTAGGCGTAATCGTTAGTTTTTGTTGTGGTGGATTTCTGTCGTATTTGTTCGCTTGACATACTTCACATTTATTAATAAAGTCCGTCACGTCATTTGTCAAACTTGGCCAATAGAAGGATCTTTTTATTCTGGAGATTGTTTCTAAAATTCCGCGGTGGTTGGTTTTTCCCTCGTGAATATTTCGAATAGTAATATGTTGTTCGTCTTTGTCAGTTACGTCGTCTAGTAGCGTTTTACAGTGTATTAAATTATATGCCGAATTTTTGAAAGTTTCCCGCAAGATAGTTAGTAATTCCGGAACGTAATCCTCTTTGTCAAAATATACACCGTATGTATATTTGGGATCAATGTAATTTTTAAATAAGTTTATCACATCGGCTTTAATATCATTTACGGAAATTTGTGCGTAAAGGCGCTTCTTTGTTGGAAATAATCTTTCTTCTTTCGGTGTTGCTGGTGAATGAAGTACAAAATTTATTTTTATTTGATGATCGTAGGAATTTAGGCATTTTTCTGAAATTTTCATACTTAAAATAGGTTCTTCAGAGCTAGAATGGACTGTTATGTCATCTGAGTTTTCGTCTTGACTAGAGTCTTGATTTTCGTTACTCGATTCTTCAGAAGATTCTTGATCCATTCCAGTATTAACTATCATAGAAACGTTGTCTACATTTTCTTGATTCGCAAGGAGTGAATCATTAAAATTATCGATGTAAAAGTCTTCCAGTTCGTTAGCGAAAATTTCAACTCGAGTTAATGCATCAGCGTTGGTGTTCATTTGACCTTTTTTGTACTCGATTTCATAGTCAAATTCTTCTAGCTTGAGACGCCATCTTATTAGTCTCGCGTTTGGTTCTTTTAAATTCATGAGCCATTTTAAAGGCTTATGATCTGTCAAAATTTTGAACTTCCTGCCAAACAGATACGGTCGAAAGTGTTTCGTAGCCCAGACAATGGCTAGTAATTCCTTTTCAATAGTGCTATAATTTTGCTCCGACTCATTAAGGGTCCTTGAGGCAAAAGCAATCGGTCTGTCTTTACCTACAATTCCTTGGGACAACACTGCACCAACTGCAACGTTGCTCGCATCCGTAGTCAAAATAAATTCTTTATCAAAATTTGGGTACTGTAAAATGGGTTCATTAGTAAGGAGTGTCTTGCAAGTTTCAAAACATTTAACAAATTCTGGCGTATGTTCTATTTTAGCATCTTTCTTAAGACATTTTGTTAGAGGTTTTGTCAATTTGGCAAAATCCCTAATAAATCTCCTATAATATCCTAATAACCCTAAGAAAGATTTTATATCCCTTGTTGTCTTCGGTATTGGATAGTTCTGTATTGCAATGATCTTTTCTGGGTTCGGTTTTACCCCGTCTTTGGTGACAATATGTCCCAGATACGCAACTTCTCTTTTTAGAAACTCGCATTTGTCAAGTTGTAATTTAAAATTTGTTTCTTTGAGCCTTTTGAATACCTTATCTAAGTTGGTTATATGTTCCTGAAGGGAACTGGAGAAAATTAAGATATCATCCAGATATAAACAAATTTCATTTTGTAAACCCCTCAATATGTTGTCCATTACTCGTTGAAATGTGGCTGGGGCGTTTTTGAGTCCCATTGGCATCCGAGTATACTCGTAGTGGCCATTTTCCACATTAAAAGCAGTTTTAGGAATGTCTTCGGGGTTCATCTCAATCTGATGAAACCCACTGGCTAAATCAAGCGTACTAAAGTAGTTACACTTGCCCAATTTATCTAAAACATCAGTGATATTCGGGATAGGGTAACGATCGTCGATAGTTTTGTCGTTTAACTTGCGGAAATCGACTACGATTCTAAATTTCTTTTTTCCGGACATGTCGGCACGTTTAGGGACAATCCAGACATTTGAGGACCAGGGACTGGTACTAGGGCGAATGATGCCTTGTTCTAACATGGATTGAATTTGATTTTGAATTTCTCGTTTATATGCAAAAGGATATCTATAGGATTTGGAGTGTATTGGTATTTCGTCCTTAGTCTTGATACTATGCTTGACTTGGTTTGTAAACGTAAGAGGTTCATTTTCTCTGTAAAATATGTTACTGTATTTTCTGCACAATTTTATTATTTGATATTTTTCCTCTGAATTTAAATGATCTGTTCGAATAAACTTGTCTATGTCAGATTTATTGGTTCCATCCCGGGGGGTCACGTCAAGATGGTAAAGTTCGTAACAGTTTTTGTCAAAGTCAATGGTTTGTATAGGTTTGGTTAATGAAAAAATTTTGTCATCGTTAGTATTGTTTATGATTTCAATTAAGGCCTGTCCGTCCTTAACTTCAGTAAGAATAGGAGGAATTTCACAGTTATTTATAATTTGCTTAGGTATTAATATTTCACGATTCTCTCCTGAAATGGGAATTTTAGTTAGAACTCTACTGAAGGAATCAATTTTAGTTTTGAAGAATAAATTTCTTTTAGTTTCCAAGTAATTTATAGGTATGTTCGAGTAGGGTGTAATTAATGCGGAATCAGCCAAATTCAGATGAGCGTTAAGCCTTTTTAAATCGTCTAATCCTATCAATCCATCAAATACTTCATGAAAATCAAATAGGTGAAATTTTATGTCACCTTTTTGGTTAAATTCTGGGAAAAGAGGGACTTTTGCACAATTTTGGTGAGTAGACGTTTGATAAACAACAGAAACTACAAATGGTTCCCTGAAAATGGTGTCTTTATAAAATTTGAACGCGACACTTGGCTTTAAGAATGATTTTGTGGCTCCCGTATCAATTAATAATTTGAGAGGTGGATGTGAAATTGTAATATAGGGTAATTCCTTTTTGTCTGTAGAAATGTTTATTTCTATTATGTCGTTTCGTGAATCCAGTCTTCCTCGTGAAAATTTTCAGACTGATCTTCTTCGTATGCAATATTGTCGTATTCGATATTGTCGAAAGTTTGGGACTTGTCGTCAGTACTTTCGTCGTTTGTATTTTCGTGTATGGTTTCAGTATTAAATAGTTCTTCGGCAATATAGTTTTCAGACGGTCCAGTATTTGCGAAATGATTATATCTAGGTCCCCTAAATTGATTTGAGGTATTTCGAGTAGAAACACTCATTGGAGTGGCCTTAGGTTGTATAGTATTCGACTTGGGTTTCCAGACATTTTGTGGTCTGCCGAAAACTTGAGAGTTTGTTGGAAATCTCTGAGGTGGGGGATTTGGATGTTTTTGTATATGAATTGGCCCTCTAGGAAAATTTCCAGAATTCGAGGGTCTCGATATTTTGGGCTGAGAATTCATTGAATACTGATTTTGATACTGATAATATGATTGAGGTGTATTTGAATATGGCAACCTCTGAATTGGTTTTCTTAAATTATTTGCACTGTTAGAATTTGAAATGTGTTGACCTTTTTGGTAATACTTAATATTTTCTTCCTCGCGTATAAATTGAACAGCTTGTTCTAATGTCTCGGGTCTCATAGCACGAATGGTAGGCCCTAATGGCTCTTTCAAACCAGCCAAAAAGGTTTTTAATGCTTGTTTAGTGAAAAATAATCGTTTAGAGGCTTTTTCCTCGCCAACACAATGCAAATCAATATAATTGCAAATAGTATTTAATAATTGTAAAATGCGTTCGTGAAATTTCAGTGGAGGTTCATTATTATGTTGTCTTAAATTAACTAAATCTTGGTTGAGACAATTCTCATCTCTTTGGTCACCGAAATTTGAAATTAAGGCATTTTTTATATCTACCCACGTATTAGCGCCGGTGATTGCAACTACTTCTTCTGCGCGACCTTCTAATTTATTTAATATTCCGTTCAAAAGTAAAGTATTTTGAAAACTACCTACATTAGTCCTATCAAAATAATGCGTTAAAATCGATTCAGTTGCACTAATAAATCGGTGTAGCTTATTAGCATTACCGTCAAAATTCGGGATAACCGATAAGCTTTTTAAATCTAAAACTGGTACTGCCATTTCTTCTAAATTTAAATTATTAAAATCAACTAAAATATTTTCTAAGCTAATTGATTCTCTAAATAAAGTATTACTTAAATCGAGCTCTTCCGATAATTCGCTTTCACTAAAGGATTCGGTATCAAAAGAGGAGTCTGACATAAAATGAAAACTTACCACATCACTGGCTTCTTTAATTCTTTAATCCTCGATGGATCCCACTGGACAGCTACAGGAACAGGAGGTTTGTTGGATCTTCGTCAAAGAGTTGAAACTCACGGATTTTCCCCGATGGATATCCTACGAATATCCTACTGACTGCGCCACTTATAACTCTTCAAATTAGAGTTTACTTTTTAAAAAATATTTATTTTATTAATTTACAAAATTATTTAATGTTTATTACTTGAAGTATAAAATCAGACTAACTAATAATTCTAATAAAATATTAAGATAATATTAAGATAGTAAAAATAGCAAAATCGGCAAAGTCAAAGTTCATAATTAGATAATGTATTTTTATAATAGTCTTATTCAGGGCCGGCTCCATAACTCGCGTGTGATTGCATATTGTTTACGATTTATTAATAAGTTAAAACATCGTAGTATTACAGCAGGTTCTTTGACTGTTCCCGAATTAGACAACAGTATGTCATGTTTAATTAAGTTAGCGCAAACCGATTGTTTTAGCTCTGAGATTAAGACTAAGCTGTTTTTGTTTTGCGTAGCCAAGAAACAGATATCAATTTTTGACTTTAATGTGATGTTATTTTTTTTTAAAGTTGTCAATTTGCTAATTTAATGTATTTGAATAAATGGTTATAAAAATAAACAGTTCATTATGTTGAAGAGGTGGATTTCACCAGAACAGCAGGAAGGCACTAAAGTTTTAATTTTAGGAGATTTTAATTTGTTCATATTTAATATCTGTGATAATAATAGGAATAATGTACTATTAGAGTTCCTTACTTTAAATAATTTAAAACAAATAAACACAATTAAAAATTTTAGGGATATATGTTTTTAAAAAACATAGAGGTACCTCAAATCAATAAACCTATCAACCAAATCGTTACAGACAATCCTTACCATCCAGCACTAGTATTTCAACTTTATGTGAAAGATAAGTACGGACCCGGTATATCTAAACAGCTAACATATAATTATTCAAAAGGAAATTACTTACTTCTATACAACGTATTCAGAAATTTTGATTGGTCAGAAATTTTTAAAATAACAGATGTAAATAGCAGTCTAAAATTTTTCTATGATCACGTGTATCGGTTATTAGACATGGCAATTTCCAAACATCATGTCAAAAATAAATCTTATAAGCCTACTACACTGTTGGCGTGACTTAAAATCATGGGCCAGCACTATCACCAAACTAGCTAAGTTCGAAACCAGAAAGGAATATTTGATAAACTGTCGCCGTGCAGACTGTTATCCTAAACACATCACCAACGGAATATCCAACATAAACACAATCCTACACCACACTAAACGAAGAACCGGCAATTTCAACAACAATTTCAACAACAAAATACGGAGGAACATCTTAAATCTTGAAATTAAGGTAACCTTTGCTGAAATTAAGAAATTGAATTTAACATTAACTAAGATAAAAGTCAGACTAACTGATAAGCTACCCAACAAATTGATAAATGATTTCCAACAAAGACAAAATATAAAATATAAAGCAATAATTAAAAATTCTAGAAATAAATTAAAACTTAAACTAAACAAACTTAAAGTTGATTCCTTAAACAAAATTAAAACTAAAGATAATTGGTTAAAAAACTTGACTGATGTTGTTGTCCCACCAGATGTGTTGAAATTTATAGGTTTAGGCAATAAATTTAGTCTTTACACCACCACCAGAGAATACAAGATCTCCTCATTACTTGCCGATCTTGAAAATATTATGGCTGACATTTCCGAAAATGAAAAAAAACATATTAAGATCTCAGTTCACTAATGTTATCACGAACTATAGCACAAATGTGTTTTTATCACGGTAATATACTTTGCTATAAAACACTTTCTTATATAACTGCGACATTTCTTTGTTGGGTTGTAAAGCCTTATATGGCACTTATAAGTATGAAAAAGGCACAATAATATAAAATATTATTACTTTTTAAAAGTTATTTTAGTATCGCGGATTACATTTATATAATAATATGAGGTGGTTTATAACATCGTTATGAAACAGTTTTATAAGTATTTTATAAGTTAGGTTATATGTTTACCTATAGAGTAATTGTATCTGTGGTGAACCTGGTATAAAACAGTTTTATAAATATTATTATGTAAAGGAATTTAAAATCGCTAATAAAATATTTATAAAATAATGAAGAAAATGTTTTATACTATACTTATAATAGTTCAAATAATAGCAGTTTTGTAGCGATTAAAATATTTTTACAGTAAACGTCTACACTACTGTTTCTTAATTATCGCAAATAGAAACATTTTCTCTTATTTTAGAAAGTTTTTATATTTTCGCCGTGTTCTTTATCTCTGTATCATTCCGTGGAATTTTGTAATCGAATTTAAACCTATTTCCCGACTACCTAGAGCTCTGAAATTTTCAGGATAGCTAAGGCTAAGAACAGGATGACAATGCATGTTTCAAGTGTGTTTAGGCATATACATAGATTTCGAAATTTATACTGAATTGTTATTAAACTAAATATGTATACATATTATCATATTAAAAAACTTCATGCGGTGGCCTATTTGGATAAGCGGTTGAAGCGGTTGATTGTGACAATTCTGTTGGGTTATCGTAATAGGATCGATCCCGCGAGAGGGACGTTACATGTGAAAACAGTAATTATTATTTTAACTGGTAATAAAATAAATTGTTTTAGAAAGTTTTTAGATACAACTACCCTTGATTTTGTTAACAAGGAAACAATCTTCACTATAATCAATCAAAGCGTTGTATGACTTAATATTTTTGCAATATCAGAGATGATGTGCATTGTTGAGATGACACTTAAAATATGACCTATAAATCAGTAAAAAAAATTCTATTATAAAAAGTTCTTTTTATAAATTGTGCTTATTTATAATTCCAAATACAAAACTGATTTGTTGTCCAACTTTTACATGTTTGAATTTCTGCTTTGCTAGGGATGCGTATATATATATATATATATATATATATATATATATATATATATATATATATATAAGTAAATCAGGAAAATGATATCGCAACAATAATACCAAACCAATCAAATTTGATTGCGAAACTAACTTTACTGATCAATTGGTGCATAGTTTTTGGAGATATTTTAACGCGCTTCAATTTTAACAGGTTTTTACAGCTAACAAAAAAAATTAATTTCTAGAAAGTGTAAAATAATAACTCATCAAGTTGAAAATCGACATTATAAACATATCCTATATCATTGCAAACTGATGTCTTCCTCATACAAACGATTATTTTCAATAAAATTTAATTATTTTATTTGATTTTTATTGATTCAACAAGATGGCCGACATAAAGTTAAGTAAAATTAAAGGTGAAAACATGGCGTCGACTAATAAATCATTTTTATCGCTCAGAACATTTTTATTAAACTAATTTGCTAGTTATTAAACAAATTTAATTTATAATGTGTTATATAATAAAATTCCAATCTGTTTTATTGACTAAAATAAAAAAGCAAAATACTTTTATAATAATACAGACTTGGCAATGTTGTCAAGTTAACAACAAACGCACGTGCATATGGTATAGATGAAAATTAAAAATCTTCAACTGCGACCGTTTATACTAATTCAATTTTTCAACAACTTTCTAATGTATTACAATATGTACATATGTGGCATTCGCCATCGTAACCCGTAATAAATTTTAAGGAAAAAAATATAAAATGGCAATCAATATCTCCTTATAAAAGTTTTACTTCATCCATGACTCTTAAGACGCTACAGCGGTGACCAGGCAGTAAAAGGTGTATTTTTGTTCAGGAAAATAGCTTATATATCCATATTGTTATAAAGTGTATCTGAAGGGATCAGTTTTACGATATTTTTATCTTAGAATCCGGCTTTAAAAAAAATAACCGGCACAGCTGACAGCGTCCGCGGCATTTTATATAACCATAACCTCACTTTATTGTTATTTAGTTGTTTTGTGTTTTACTCGCTCATAGCTCGTAATTTTGCATTTGTTTGTTTGAAAATTTTACGATCATGTAAGTAACAGAACTTAAAAATTGAAATAGCTTATTGATATTACTTATACAATAAAATGCAGCATGTTTAAGTTAAAAATTGTTCAAACAATTGAAAAAGGAAAGAAGGAGCTAACGATAGTTCCCAGTGCTTGGGAGAAAAATAAGATACTTTATTGGCCAAAAAATAAGGCCGATAAATTAGTAAACGATGAAAATTCTGTACCAGAAAGCAACTGGTTCATGATGAATTGCACATTAAAAAGAAGTTATTTGGCAAATATGCAAGAAGAACTAAATAGGATGTTAGATGAAGATGACACAGAACAAGAAGAGCCAAACTACATTCCTATCACTTCTATGCGAAAAAGACCCAGAGTCTTACTACCCAAAAGAGTTATAGACATAAATGAAATTGCTGAATCTTGTATTAATGATGTAAGTATCTAAGTATAACCATAACTAATGATATACCTATATAGCTATCGTGTTAAAGAGTAGCTCTTTTGTTTACTAAAGCGTTTTTTAGATAAATAATGAAAATGCGGACACGACACAGACACCAATAATAATTTTTCAAAATGAAGCAGTACATTTAATAGAAAAACCAGAATTCGATATTACTGCATCATTCACCACAATTATACAAAATCAATCTAAAATAATGAACCAAATGGCTAGATTGGAGACTATGATTAATGAGGCAATGGCAAAGTTCAATGAGAATCTCAAATCATGCGGATGCTTAACTCGAAAGACTGATAATGTTTTAGTAACAGCCTTGAATATCCAAAAATTAGAAGACTTAGAGATTTTGGAAGAAAAATAATTAAAAACCACTCAGATTTTTCAAGAATATGTATACAAAATGAGCTTTATATGCGGACGAAATGGGAAGCAAAAACGAATCGATGTCTCATACATGGTGGATCAATTTTTCGAACGAAAATTTATGCTTTTATGTTCTTGGGCAGGTGGGGCAAGAGACAATAGGGAAAAATCCCATTTAAATTCTATAAAAATACAATCCGTCTTTTTTTCGAGATAGTTCACCTAGCTGATAATGAATTTAGGTTGTCCGACTGTAAAACATTTTTTAAAAATATCATAAGGAACGCAGTTAAAGGAGTTGAAAGCTTACATACACGCACTTCTAGAAGCAAGAAAAGGCCCAGCAACCTACTTTACAAAAAAGACACTAAGGACACTAAAACAAACAAGGATGAAGATGGCGATAATCAAATAAAAAACACAGAAGATATTCTGGTATCTCAAGAAAAAGAAAATATTTCAGTGGAATTTGAAAAGGTTTAATTAAAGAATGTGCTAAGAGGAGTTTCTGAATGTTTATTTATATATTTTATAAGAATTTTATGTTTTTTGTTTTTTTTAATAAACAAATTTATACACTTAAGTTAACATTGTTTTATTGTAAAAAAATTCAAATTATTTCATGTCAAAAAATACATTGTAGATTAATCAAACATAATACCTATGCATTCTCGAAAAAAATCTTTCTAAAAAGTAAATTTACCTATTTGCGAGTATTATAAGTTTGTATTAAAGGTACAAAAACTAAATTGTTACCATCTTTAATTGCCACCATTTTGCACATTAATTCATTTAGGTCAAAATAGCTTGAAGGACTATTTGAACATGATGTCAAGTTTTCGTTTGATGTGTATATATTTAAATAGGATGATTTAATGGGACTTTCAAAATAGTTTAATTTTTTAACAGGTAGGCCATATATAACTGTTTTCCCATTTTTAATAACTGAATAATGCATTGCCACTATCTCATTTTTTCATTTTTTGAAGTTAAAAACCATTTATTTGCATCACTTGTATTTAATACAAACGTATCAAACTTAATTTTTTTAAATTGGCCATGACTATCAGGTTTTTCCAATAATGGATATATATTTTTTTCCAATGGATTTATATTATTTCCTTCAATTTGCATAATTTCGGATAATCGTTAGGCTATTTGTGATAAAGGACAGTGTCCAGTTCTTAGCAACTGTTTTATTTGATAAAATTTATTTTTAAAAGGGTATGCATTAAAAGTTGAAAGTATTCCAAATTTTCTAACTTCATGTACTAAATGAGATAAATTATAAACATTAGATTAGATTAGATGTTTATTGGGTTGGCTGGTAGCCTGTATCACTGCGACCTTTGCAGATCTATTGTGACCATTCATTATCTCAAGAATAGGATTAGAGAACCTTGTCCAGCCCTGCCCTCTTAATGAGACTTAATAGCCTTGACAGTGGCCAAATTATGAACGTTACTTGTCATAAAGTCCTCTCCATAAAAATCTCTATAATTTTCCACATAATGTTCAAGTAGTGATTCAGCTACGGGAATTAACTTTTTATGAGTTTCTGAGGAACAAATTGTAATGGCACAAAAAAGCAACAAAAAAATGTTGATAAACATCATGAGGTAAAACTGGCTTTAATACCACTATACCTAAATAATAATAAAAATGTACGAAACTTGGTTCCTTTCCAATTGGCCAGAACGCCAATGCCTTGCGTTGCTCTATGTATTTCAAGAGGCATTTTACACTTAACTAAAAAATCAGTTACATATTGTAACGGGATAACCGTAACGGAAGGGACCTTAATTTGAAAGATTGTTGTTGACAGTTGATTTTTAGAAGTTTGTAAAAAAAATCAACTGACCATTTTAAATAATGTTTCTAGAAAATTCTAGAAACTTCTAAACACACTAACTAGATTAAATAATGTTGTATATAAGGGGATGCACGGACAGTTAACGTCAGTTCGAGTCAAGTGTTCACAAGAGTTCATTGTATTGTCAAGTAGTTAGACGTTATCCAGCAGAGTTCAGTGTATCTTAACAATTTTGTAAATAAATTGTGTAAAAAGCCCCCATACGTGTTTCAAATTGGTGTCAGGTGTGGGGTGAAGATACAAGAATGCCTGGAAAAAAGATAAATGAACTATTGGTGGCTGAGCTCAGAAGAGAGCTTGAAGAATTAGAGTTGGAAACTACTGGAAGCAAATCCGTATTGTTGAGAAGGCTCCGTGAGTACTACGTAAATAATAATTTGGACCCTGACGCTGTGGAATTCGAAGACCCAGTTCAAAAAGCAAATTCTGAACTAACTCAACAACTTTCCCGGCTGCAAGAGGAGCTATCCAGTCAGATTAAGAGCCAGCGCGAAGATATGTCCCAGCTGAAAGGGGAGCTATCAGGACGAATGATGAGCCAGCAAGAGGAGCTATCCAGTCAGATAAGAAGCCAGCGCTAAGAGGTGTCCCAGCTATCACAGCGAATGACGAACCAACAAGAGGAGCTATCCAGTCAGATAAGAAGCCAGCGCGAAGAGGTGTCCCAGCTATCACAACGGATGTCAACCCTACCAGAAGAGTTATCCAGTTCCTTCTCCCAGCAAATATCACACCTTCGTGACGAGCAAAATCAGCAAGTTGCCAACTTGAATCAGCAGGTAGACAACTTGAATCAGCAAGTGGACAACATGAATCAGCAAGTGACCAACATGCGAGACGAGCAAAATCAACAAGTCGCCAACTTGCGAGACGAGCAAAACCAGATCAACCAGCAAATGCAGTCCGAAATAAGAAAGCTTCAACAAGAACTGGAAGCTTGTCGCCGAAACCAAATCATCCACCACGGCGACGGAAATGCAGAAAGGAGGGAAACCGGCCACGTAGACGTCGAACGACGAGGAAACGGAGAGGCGGCCCAGGTACGAATGACGATAAAACCCCCAACCTTCGACGGGATGACTTCCTGGTCAAATTACCTGAAACAATTTGACGCAGTGGCCAGAGCGAATGGATGGTCACCACAAGAGAAGGCATTGTTCCTAACCATGGCTCTGCGAGGCGAGGCTTTAGACGTCCTGCATGTATTGACACCGGATGAGGTTGACAATTTTGTGCTATTGGTAAATCGTCTAGAGATGCGTTATGGTCAAAGTCATCTACAACCGGTATACCGAGTGCAGTTGAAAAGCCGGAAGCAGAAAAATGGAGAAACTATCCAGGAGTTTAAAGGAAGTGGAAAAAATGGTACGGTTTGCGTATCCAAATGCAGCGGAAGATTTTCTGGAGTGCCTGGCGATCCAAACCTTTACCGATGGTCTTCGAGACGCCGAATTGCAACGGGCTGTACGGTTGGCGAGACCGAGATCTCTTGTAAACGCCTTGACCATTGCCCTGGAGTTCGATGCGGCGACGGAGGCCTCACATGGAGCTGCTCGACTGATGGAAGACACTGATAACTTCGACCATGCCGTTTATGCCGT
The DNA here is from genome assembly GCA_964028335.1 of Altica lythri. NCBI lineage: Eukaryota > Metazoa > Arthropoda > Insecta > Coleoptera > Chrysomelidae > Altica > Altica lythri. Next base: position 28,435,138 of record OZ034806.1, on the reverse strand, counting down.
CAGCAACGTCGAAGCGGTAGTGAAGAGGTTAAAGAAGTTTTCTTCAAAAGGAAGGCGCCCAGTGAGGTGCTGGAATTGCGGAGAACTAGGCCACATAAGAAATACTTGCCCCCATTGTACCCGTATGGAGCAGAACGAGGAAAAACTTGCCTTAGTTAAGGTTGTGCCAGAAGACGAGAGCTCTATGCTGGAGGAGCAACAAGAAAACGATCCCGTTCTGAGAAAGATTAGGGAGTGGAAGAGAATGGACCGTCGTCCGTTGTGGAGAGAGATATCCTCATCCTCTCCTGCTTTAAAAGCATACTGGTCCCAATGGAACTCTTTAATTTTGGACGGAGGGCTCGTTAAAAGACTTGTAGAAAATTCCGAGGGCACAGAAACAAGGAAACAAATAGTGGTCCCAAGAAATGCTGTACTGAAAATTTTAAAACAGATGCATAATGATAGTTCTGGAGGACATCTGGGTATCACGAAAACGCTGCAAAAGATCCGAGATAGATTTTACTGGGTAAATTGCACTAATGATGTTAAAGATTGGTGTCGTAAATGCACTACATGTGCTGCCAGTAACGGTCCGCACCGAAAACCGAAGGCGGAAATGCAGCAATACCTGGTTGGAAGTCCTTTTGAAAGAATCGCGGTAGATGTATTGGGGCCACTTCCACAGACCGATGAAGGAAACAAATACATCTTTGTTGTAATGGACTACTTCACTAAATGGGTTGAAGCCTATGCAGTTCCCAATCAGGAAGCCACCACTTTAGCAGATATATTGGTTGAAGAATTCGTAAGCCGATTTGGGGTACCACTAGAATTACACTCAGACCAAGGGAGAAATTTTGAGAGCAAGCTGTTTCAAGAAGTTTGCCAAAGATTAGGCATCCGCAAAACGAGAACCACAGCGATGCATCCTCAGTCTGATGGAATGGTGGAACGAATGAACCGGACTATAACCAACTATCTGTCAAAAGTGGTGTCAGATTGTCAGAGGGATTGGGATCGACATATTCCACTATTTCTAATGGCAATTCGATCGGCCATCAACGAATCAACTGGCCAAACGCCTGCGAAGGTCCTGTTCGGTAGAGAAATGAGGCTACCATGTGACTTGGTGGTTGGTTGTAAACCTGGTGAAGAAATGGCACGTGAACAATATGTCGCCGACCTTCAGAATCGAATGGAGAATATACACAACCTGGTGCGTGGAAAACTACAATTATCTAGTGATCGGATGAAGAGGTACTATGACACACGGACAATGGAAAAGAGTTACCAAGTTGGAGATTTAGTCTGGCTCTATAACCCCCGACGGCGTCGAGGTATTTGTCCCAAATTACAAAAGAACTGGGAAGGTCCTTACACCATCAAGAAGAAGATTAACGATGTCATTTATCGGATCGTGAAAATTCCCAGAGGGAAACCCGTCGTGGTCCATCACGATCGTTTGGCGCCTTACCAGGGAAACCACAGTGGAGATGCGCAGCAACTCCAAGAAGATGGTTTGGCTGGCTCAGGAAATGTGCGGGATTCCGATGTAGGAAATAACATTCCAGGAGGAATGAATCTAAGGAGGGGGCAGTGTAACGGGATAACCGTAACGGAAGGGACCTTAATTTGAAAGATTGTTGTTGACAGTTGATTTTTAGAAGTTTGTAAAAAAAATCAACTGACCATTTTAAATAATGTTTCTAGAAAATTCTAGAAACTTCTAAACACACTAACTAGATTAAATAATGTTGTATATAAGGGGATGCACGGACAGTTAACGTCAGTTCGAGTCAAGTGTTCACAAGAGTTCATTGTATTGTCAAGTAGTTAGACGTTATCCAGCAGAGTTCAGTGTATCTTAACAATTTTGTAAATAAATTGTGTAAAAAGCCCCCATACGTGTTTCAATATGTAATATCCCTATAACGCCATTTTGTAGTATAGCTGCCAAAATTACCATCTCTCCAACCATTTAAACAACGTTTCATGATGCCCAAATCAATCAGGTGCAAAGAGTCACCAACTGGAAAGTCTTCAATCATATCTATGGGTAATTCGGTTAAGGGAGAATCAAATTTATGGTGATTCCCATATATTTTGTTTCTGAATCCTTTGTCTAATCTAGGTTCACATCCAGTTCTTGCAAAGTAAACAGTACGTGATACATAAGAGTATTCTCCAATTGTTGTACATTTGAGACAACCATGTTTTGCATTAAAGTTGGCTACATCTAAAAAAAAATAAAATTTTAAATATTCTAAAATATAATTCTTTAAATAAACATTAATTTTAATATATGCCCTAGCGGGAAAGTCGCAAATAAAACTTCTAAGCTTAACATCAACATTGTGACCATTACCTTCTTGAGAATTGAAATGTATACCTTCTTGTAACAACTTCTTCATTTCATTCACAAAGGCTCGAAGAAATGTGTTCAGATCGGCAGGTTTAGCTGTACCACTGTATATTCCTACAATTATCGGTTTTATTGAAGGAATTTTATGGATATTACAAAGTATGGGCCAAAATTCGTTTTTGGAACTTTTGTATATTGGAAGGCCATCTATGTTTATACTTAAGGATAAAACATTTGGGGGTGTATTTCCATTTTTTAATATTGCTTTAATATTATCTTCCAATCCACAATGCCAATGTTGTCCATTTGCTATTTTAACCAACTTAACTTCTCTTGTAGTACTGTTCTTGGATCTTTTGGCAGTATATTAGGAATTCTTTTATTAACAATTTTAAATACTTCTTTTAACGCCGAATGATTAACATTAAATGTGGTTGCCCAGATTCTAATTTGATTATTTACTTCAATATTTTTGTTGATTTCATCCAATTCTATGGCTCCATCCCCATCATCGCTTGATCCGTTGTCCTTTATATTAGAATAGGGAACATGCAATATTTTTAGTTTTGTTTTCATTTTAAAGAATTCCCTGTAAAATAGGTCATAAACATATTAAAAAATTAAAACAATCTAATTTAACGTAAAAAATGCGGTTTTAAACAGACCGTTTAAATTTTCGCGCCAAAACGGACCTGTAGTTCCGATGACGTCATTCCTGTCTGTCACTGGTCGTACTTGCTATCGTTGGCTCTATTAAATTTCAAATTTCTCGACTTTTTACTTATTTTTTTTTTGAATAATTTAAAATGGACTATCCATCAACATCAGCTGATCACAATAAAAAAAATCTTGTTGACTCATGTTTTGTGCCAATTCGTCCATCTACTTCAACAAAGTTACTAAATAAATTATTTTTGACTGAACCTTCTGACCCAAAACTGAAAAGAAATTGGTTTCAAGCTCCAAAGAGGAATTACTATTATCCTCTAAAGACTATTATTCGATGCTTTGAAGACCACTTTGGCGTAAGTTGGCGAATACTTGTTATTATTGCGTACTGTACCTAAGTATTTACAAAACTTCTCAATAACATATGTATTTGTAATTTTACAGTTGGAGAACGACGTCAAAAATTGGATGAAGTTTAAAATGTTTCGGGGAAACTTTGTCTAAAAAAATATGTGGTACCTCATATTTTTGAATCCCAAAATAGCATGATACTACTGAAACTAGATCGGTAATATTGAAAAGGAAAAAACGTGAAATTCTTGAGAGCATTGAAAATACTGCAGCTATAATATTGATATATTCTTTTAGATTATTTTATTCTTACACCGAACATTTAAACTCACATTTTTATACATAATGATATAAATGTTTAAAGTTTAAAAATTATATGATTCATGCATACTGTAGTAATTTAGTCCTTTTCATTTCTACTTTCTACACTTGAAAACTTTGGATTCTCGACAAAAAAGTTACTACCATGTCGACACTAACTCTTTTTTTTTTTTTTTTTTAAAGAGGGCCAGGCTTAGAAGTAGTCCATGGGATTGCATCGCAGCTAGTACAGCTTATTGTGCACCCTCATTCACAGGTCCTCATTCTTCGTCAAATCCCAGGTTCTTAATGAACCAAGAGATTCTTTTGACTATGGTTGCCCGTTCTTCCCTTTGATCTCCAGTCGGTAGGCCAAGGGATCGCACACGCAGACCTTGCAGGGCTGGGCACATGAATATCACGTGGAAGGCTGTTTCCTACTCCTCACCGCATTTTCTACATAGGAGGTTTTCAACTTGAATTCCCATCTTATGTAGGTGTCCGCGAAATACCCAGTGGCCGCTGATGAAGCCAACCACTTTCCGCAGGGTCTTCCTCCTCAGCCCAATGGCATCTGCCGCTATAGCACCAGTAGGTGTCTGCAGCATTCTCTTTGACTGTATTTTACCTTCTGTTCTTTCCCAGCTCTTTCGATGTTCTATGCCCATCCACTGGCGAACAGCTCTTCGTGCTGTGTTGTAAGCAATACCACACGTCGGCTCTGGGCCAATGAGCGGGCTTTCAGCTCCTTTGTTTGCCCACTTGTCTGCTCCCTCATTGCCAGCGATACCTTTGTGCCCCGGAACCCAACTAAGGATAACCTTGTTGTACTCTCCCAGGGTTTTCATGGCCTGATGACAGTCCCATACTGCTTTAGAGGTAAAGTCAAAACTGTCAAGTGCCATTAGCGCTGCTCTACTATCCGAGTTTATGTATATGGTGTGGTCTGTCATACCACGCTCCAAACACACTCTTGCACACTCTGATAGGGCAACAACTTCAGCCTGGAAAACAGTAGCCAGCTTACCCAGGCTTACGCAAAACTGCGCCTTGGGTCTGACTCCATATATTCCCGCCCCAGTGCCTGTTGGCTTCTTCGAGCCATCCGTATACCAAGTGATCCCCCTTTTCATATATTCAGGTTCACCTTTTTCCCAGGCAGCCCTGTCAATAATATTGACATTGTATGGCTTTTCTAGATCTGTGATCTTCACCATCCTGTCTGGTAACTCTGGTAACTCTTGGTAACTTCCTGGAGTCTGCTTTGATAAACCCAACTTCCATTTTATTTAAAAACGTAAATAATAGGTATTCACCGCTAATAATCAATTTTACACGCCAAGTTAACCACTAAAAAGTTGACATAGCAGGAGTGACGTCACTAAACGCTGATTGGTGTTTTGAAATGCGTTTTGTTTTACGTAATTTTAATTCGTAATTATTGTTAAAAATCAACATAATATTAAATAAAAACGTTGAAGTAGTCCTTCTTTTATATTTTTTTAACATTTTAATCATAAAATTTTTATAAATAACATCTTTGCATCTTCCCTATTAGATTCCGGACACAGATTATATGTCTCTTTAACGTGTTTAATGGATTCATAATCTTCATCTGATTGTGAATCAGATGAAACACTAATAGATATCTGCTGAGACTGCTGCTGGCTAAGTGGAACTAGATATGGTCTTTCCGCCGATGTGCCACTCTGATGGTTTGCACTAGAATTGCATATTCTTTCAAAATTAGCCCGTATTTTTTTCTTAAATTGCCACTTCTTTTTAATTTCTTCCAGGTAGAAACGCTTGACATATTTTATAATAGAACAACTATCACTGAAACTACTGAAAGTAAAACCAAAGACGTAAAACTACTACCTGATGTTCACTCTTTTCTGCAGTGTAAACTAATTTTTTGGTTAGTGCTATAACATTTTTATAACGTTATCTTAATAATAATTTTGTATTTTGTGAGACACTTTTATTATATAAACGTTTTTTAAGTGCGTTATTCCACAATGTTTCACCACAATTATAAAATAGTCATATAAGAGTATTGGTCGCAGCTAAATTATTGCTATGAACGAACGGTTTTATAAATTATTCTCCATAAGTGCTATAAAATCTAATAATAAAGCCGTTATAAAACAAAAATTCATAATTTTATAGATGATTTATAGCTGATTTTAAATATTGTTACAAATCAGCTACAAAATTTATCTATCTCAAGCAAAAACAGTTTTATAAGTCTTGTTGTATAAATATTTATAAGCAAGTTAATTACCAAAGTTATAAAATTATTATTTAATTATTCTTAAAAATATTTATATAGCAAAATAATAAAATAAATTTGTTTCCATGATATATTTGCATGTATTGAGTCTGTTAAAAAACAATTTTGTTACTATAAATGCTCTAATAAATAGGATATAAAGCACTTCAGTTTAATAAAAATTTATTGTGCTACATAAACAACAAAGAATTGAAACACGTATGGGGGCTTTTTACACAATTTATTTACAAAATTGTTAAGATACACTGAACTCTGCTGGATAACGTCTAACTACTTGACAATACAATGAACTCTTGTGAACACTTGACTCGAACTGACGTTAACTGCCCATGCATCCCCTTATATACAATAAATTAAACAAATGAACATTCTGGAACTTTCTAGAATTTTCTAGAAACATTATTTAATCTAGTCAGTGTTATTTTTAGAAGTTTCTAAAAATCAACTGTCAATAACAATCTTTCAAATTAAGGTCCCTTCACGGTTATCCCGTTACACTGCCCTCTCCTTAGATTCATTCCTCCTGGAATGTTATTTCCTACATCGGAATCCCGCACACTCCCTGAGCCAGCCAAACCATCTTCTTGGAGTTGCTGCGCATCTCCACTGTGGTTTCCTTGGTAAGGCGCCAAACGATCATGATGGACCACGACGGGTTTCCCTCTGGGAATTTTCACGATCCGATAAATGACATCGTTAATCTTCTTTTTGATGGTGTAAGGACCTTTCCAGTTCTTCTGTAATTTGGGACACATACCTCGACGCCGTCGGGGGTTATAGAGCCAGACTAAATCTCCAACTTGGTAACTCTTTTCCATTGTCCGCGTGTCATAGTACCTCTTCATCCGATCACTAGATAATTGTAGTTTTCCACGCACCAGGTTGTGTATATTCTCCATTCGATTCTGAAGGTCGGCGACATATTGTTCACGGGCCATTTCTTCACCAGGTTTACAACCAAACACCAAGTCACATGGTAGCCTCATTTCTCTACCGAACAGGACCTTCGCAGGCGTTTGGCCAGTTGATTCGTTGATGGCCGATCGAATTGCCATTAGAAATAGTGGAATATGTGCATCCCAATCCCTCTGACAATCTGACACCACTTTTGACAGATAGTTAGTTATAGTCCGCTTCATTCGTTCCACCATTCCATCAGACTGAGGGTGCATCGCTGTGGTTCTCGTTTTGTGGATGCCTAATCTTTGGCAAACTTCTTGAAACAGCTTGCTCTCAAAATTTCTTCCTTGATCTGAATGTAATTCTAGTGGTGCCCCAAATCGGCTTACGAATTCTTCAACCAATATATCTGCTAAAGTGGTGGCTTCCTGATTGGGCACTGCATATGCTTCAACCCATTTAGTGAAGTAGTCCATTACAACAAAGATGTACTTGTTTCCTACATCGGTCTGTGGAAGTGGCCCCAATACATCTACTGCAATTCTTTCAAAAGGACTTCCAACCAGGTATTGCTGCATTTCCGCCTTCGGTTTTCGGTGCGGACCGTTACTGGCAGCAAATGTAGTGCATTTACGACACCAATCTTTAACATCATTAGTGCAATTTACCCAGTAAAATCTATCTCGGATCTTTTGCAGCGTTTTCGTCATACCCAGATGTCCTCCAGAACTATCATTATGCATCTGTTTTAAAATTTCTAGTACAGCATTTCTTGGGACCACTATTTGTTTCCTTGTTTCTGTGCCCTCGGATTTTTCTACAAGTCTTTTAACGAGCCCTCCGTCCAAAATTAAAGAGTTCCATTGGGACCAGTATGCTTTTAAAGCAGGAGAGGATGAGGATATCTCTCTCCACAACGGACGACGGTCCATTCTCTTCCATTCCCGAATCTTTCTCAGAACGGGATCGTTTTCTTGTTGCTCCTCCAGCATAGAGCTCTCGTCTTCTGGCACAACCTTAACTAAGGCAAGTTTTTCCTCGTTCTGCTCCATACGGGTACAATGGGGGCAATCAGGTCGACATGGTCTTCTGGAAAGTGCATCAGCATTACGATGTTTTGTTCCAGGTCTGTGCTCCATTTCAACATCATATTCCTGCAGTTTTTTGAGCCATCTTGCTATCTGTCCTTCTGGGTTCCTAAAGCTAAGTAGCCACTTTAAACTAGCATGGTCTGTTCTGATCAGGAATTTTCTGCCATACAGATATTTATAAAAGTGTTCGACGGATTTTACAACTGCTAACAGTTCCCTCCGAGTTACACAGTAGTTCTTTTCAGCTTTCGATAAAGTTTTGCTGAAGTAACCAATCACTCTTTCCTTACCATCTTGTAGCTGTGACAAGATGGCTCCAATTCCCACATTGCTGGCGTCGGTGTCCAGAATAAGCTTACCATCAGGAAGTGGATAAGCAAGAACAGGTGCTGACGTAAGCTGTTTCTTCAATATTTCAAACGCCTCTTGACATTCCTGATCCCAACAGAAGGACTTATCTTGTTCTGTCAAACGTGTCAAGGGTTTGGCGATGTCTCCAAAATTCTTGACATATCGTCGGTAATAGGAACAAAGACCCAAGAAACTCCGGAGCTGATGTTTGTCTATAGGGATTGGCCATTCCTGAACGGCTTGTATCTTAGCGGGGTCAACAGCAACGCCATCCTTGCTTACGTTATGTCCTAAATAGTTGACCTGTCTCTGGAACAAGTGGCATTTCTTAACATTCAATGTTAGATTAGCGTTCTGTAATCTTTTAAAAACTTCTTCCAGGTTAGATAAATGTTCCTTAAAGGTCTTGCCCATTATGATGATGTCGTCTAGATAAACTAGACAAGTTTCCCATGACAAACCCCGCAGGATGTTCTCCACTAGCCATTCAAACGTCGCAGGAGCATTACAGAGGCCAAACGGAAGGACCGTGAATTGCCACAACCCTGATCCACTGGTAAAGGCAGTCTTTTCTTTGTCTGCAGGATTCATTTTAACTTGCCAGTATCCGCTTTTAAGGTCCAAGGTAGAAGACAAAGTAGAACCCGCCAAAGCGTCAAGGGCATCATCAATCCTTGGCAGAGGATAACTGTCCTTCTTAGTGACATCATTTAGCTTTCGATAGTCGACACAAAACCGCATTAATCCGTCTTTCTTTCTCACTAATACCACAGGAGAAGCCCACGGACTACTGGATGGTTCGACTATGCCATTTTGAATCATTTCTTTAAGGGCTCTGTCTGCTTCTTCCTTCTTAACTTGAGGCATCCTTCGGGGTACCTGTCGAATCGGACGTGCATCACCAGTGTCAATTCTATGTTGTACAACATCAGTTCTTCCCAGTTTACTTTTAGAACTAAATACAGGTTTATAACTGTAAAGTAGATCTCTTACCTGTTTCTTTTCTAATTTTGACAAAGAGGGGTCTAATTTTGTCATTAATTGTTCAATTTCGTTGGTCTCATCTGTCTCCGTAACATTTATCTTGTGAATTATGGCCATTACCGGTTCTAAACTTCCCATTTCCGTGTCCTTTCGGAGAAGAACTGGATGATCGTTCAAGTTGATAACTCGGATGGGTACCTCTTTGGCGGATCTAACAAGAGTCCTACCCACAAGAAGTCCTTTTCCCAATTAATGGTCATGGTTCTTCGGCTCTATCATGGCTGGGGCACCATCTGGCTCCAGTCCATCCAACCGCGCTGTGACGACACATTCGCAGCTTGCCGGAAGTTCGATATCATCGATTAGCTTAATCGAGGCATTGTCAACTTGTTTTCGGTGCAGGAATATTTCTTCATTACCAGTACGAAGGATACGTTGGCGAAGATCCAAATGAAAACCACAGTGGAGCATAACATCCATGCCCAGAACAACAACTTCATCAACGTCAGCCACCAGCACTGAGTGAACAAGAGAGGTTGAACCAAACTGTAGCGTCACCTGTATCTCACCGTAGACTCTAGCAGAATCTCCGGTAGCGGTACGCAGTCTCCAACTGGTAGGCCACATCTTCTTTCGCACAATGATGGATGGTCGAACGATAGTTTTCGTAGCTCCAGTGTCTACCAGCATGCTAAAGTTCTTCCCATCAATGAGGCCATCTACATATAAGCTGTCCACGTGATGTCGCAGAGTTGCCAATTTAATGGTGTGAGGGGCTTCGGGAATGTTTGGGGTCGATTTCGCCCTCCAGGAGTCGACCCGTTCTAGTTTTCCTGCTGCTGGGGTACTTCAGCAGAAGATTTTTCTTTTTGGGGGCAAGTATTTCTTATATGGCCTCCCCATTTCCTCGTCGGTTGACGTCTACGTGGCAGGTTTCCGTCCTTTCTGCATCGCCGTCGCCGTGGTGGATGGGCTGGTTTCGACGACAAGCTTCGTGTTCTCGTTGAAGCTTTCTTATTTCGGACTGCATTTGCTGGTTGATCTGGTTTTGCTCGTCTTGCATGTTGGTCACTTGCTCATTCATGTTGTCCACTTGCTGATTCAAGTTGTCTACTTGCTGATTCAAGTTGGCAACTTGCTGATTTTGCTCGTCACGAAGATGTGATATTTGCTGGGAGAAGGAACTGGATAACTCTTCTGGTAGGGTAGACATCCGGTGTGATAGCTGGGACACCTCTTCGCGCTGGCTTCTTATCTGACTGGATAGCTCCTCTTGTTGGTTCGTCATTCGCTGTGATAGCTCCTCTTGTTGGCTCTTCATCTGACTGGATAGCTCCTCTTGCTGCCGGGAAAGTTGTTGAGTTTGTTCTTCTTGTTGGCTCGTCATTCGTTGGGACAGCTGGGACATGTCTTCGCGCTGGCTTTTCATCTGACTGGATAGCTCCTCTTGCTGGCTCGTCATTCGTCCTGATAGCTCCTCTTGCAGCCGGGAAAGTTGTTGAGCTTGTTCTTCTTGCAGCCGGGAAAGTTGTTGAGTTTGTTCTTCTTGCAACAGGGAAAGTTGTTGAGTTAGTTCAGAATTTGCTTTTTGAACTGGGTCTTCGAACTCCACAGCGTCAGGGTCCAAATTATTATTTACGTAATATTCACGGAGCCTTCTCAACAATACGGATTTGCTCCCCGTAGTTTCCAACTCTAATTCTTCGAGCTCTCTTCTGAGCTCAGCCACCAATAGTTCATTTATTTTTTTTCCAGGCATTCTTGTATCTTCGCCCCACACCTGACACCAATTTGAAACACGTATGGGGGCTTTTTACACAATTTATTTACAAAATTGTTAAGATACACTGAACTCTGCTGGATAACGTCTAACTACTTGACAATACAATGAACTCTTGTGAACACTTGACTCGAACTGACGTTAACTGCCCATGCATCCCCTTATATACAATAAATTAAACAAATGAACATTCTGGAACTTTCTATAATTTTCTAGAAACATTATTTAATCTAGTCAGTGTTATTTTTAGAAGTTTCTAAAAATCAACTGTCAATAACAATCTTTCAAATTAAGGTGCCTTCACGGTTATCCCGTTACAGTATTAAACATCCTTTCTCTATCCAATACGAAAAACGTAAAAAGTTTTTAAAAGAACAGCCAGAATTGTATTTGATTTGATTTGATTACCTTAAAAAGACTTTGGATTTTTTAAATGACAATACTTATTACATTAATCTTAACAGAAACCCAGTTTGCAGCAAAAAGCTAATAAGCTTGTAAGTACTTTAAAACAAAGAAATCTTATTCCATCTACACATGCCTCGAAACTCACGATTTACAATTCGTATCTGCCAAGGTTTTACTCCTTACCTAAGATTCACAAAGCAACCCTCGGTATGAGACCATTTGTATCTTCTACAAACTCCCTAACGGGCCCATCACTACCTTACTGAAATCCATTTTCAAAATGAGTTTAACATCAAGGACTCCTTTGCTTTCAGCGAGTTTATCAATGACTACCAATTACCGGAAAATTACGAACTCGTGAGTTTCGATGTTGTATCTTTGTTCACCAACCTACCGCTAGAGTCGATCATCAAACCATTGTGAAATATCACTGGACACTTTCCTTGAACTTCTGAAATTCGTTTTCGATTCCAACTTTTTTATGTTTCAAGAGGATACTTATAAGCAAGTTTTCGGCACTCCAATGGGCTCAAAAATCTCTCAAATTTTCTGCAACTATGTTTTAAATGAACTTGTGGAATCCGCTTTGTCGGTTTCGACCCGCACCTTCATTTCACATGTGAGTACGAAGATGAGAGAAGCATACCTTTCTTAGATATGAAAATCCATCGTAGTGACACTGGCTTGCTCCGTACGCAGTGGTATAGGAAATCAATGGCTAGCAATAGATTCATTAATTTCTATTCAAACCATACCCAAAAAATAAAAATCAACTTAGTTAAAACATTACGAAACCGAGTACTCAAACTTTCACATCCGAAAACAAGACCTACAACGATTAGTAGAAATCTTAGTTGACAATTCATATCCAAGAAAGATGATAAACACATTAATTCACCACAATTACAACGACACTTCTCTCGTGGTTAATCCCATTCCTTCAACGTCACAACCTGGAATCGAACCATCTCGCACTTTTGTCTCACTCCCGTTTATAAATGTTCTCACACCAAAATTAATCACCATCGCCAAGCAGGTTCCACACAAGGTCATAGCCATTAAAACCGTTTTCTCAACCAGCAGTCTTTTCACTAAAACAAAAACCGTCAGCTCTTTAGAAACATTGAATGTAGTGTACGAACTTACCTGTAAGTATATCGGTCAAACAAGTCGTCAATTTACTATCCCACATACTCCTCAATTAAATGGAAAGGCAGAGTGATTAAATAGGACTTTATTGGAAAAGGCAAGGGCTTTAATATTTGATGCAAATTTAAATAAAAAATTATGGGGTGAAGCTGTTTACGTTGCTGCATATCTATTAAGCAGAAACCAACAGATACAATAAATAAAACTCCTATAAAATATTGGACAGGTGAAAAACTGGATTTAACAAAATTTCAAATTTTTGGTTCAACCGCTTATTCCAAAAATTAAGGATATTTGCGAAAACTCGACTCACGAAGTCAAAAACTCTTATTTGTCGGTTATGCACCTAATGGCTATCGTTTATGGGATAAAATTTCAATGATAATCTTAATCAAAAGAGATGTTATATTTAAAGAACCTGATAAAATAAAAAAAAATGAGAATGCAACTATATAATTAAGAGAAATAAATGATAACTTTATAGAAATTAATCCAGATAATGAAAATTTTAATCAAGAAATAATAGAAAATGAAACAGACAATGAAAAACAAAATCAAGAACAAGAAAGTTTTCAATTAGGAGAAGAAACAAGTCATAACGCAAAAAGAAGTGAACGAAAAACAGTATTACCAGAGAGATTCAACGACTACGTTTTAGATTATAATGATGAAGCATTATTAACCTATCAATTGAAGGTCCTGAAAGGTCCTGAAAGCGAAAATTGGAAAGCTGCAATCAACGATGAAGTAGAATCTTTAAACAAAAACGAAACATGGACGTATCTTAACAAAAATGAATTAATACATAGAAAAATGCTTACAAATAAATGGGTATTTCGAATTAAAGATAATGGAAAATTTAAAGCAAGATTAGTTATAAGGGCATGCGAACAAAAAAATGGAATAGATTACAAGGAAACATTTAGTCATGTAGTTAATATCTCAACACTACGAATTTTATTTGCATTAGCAGTAAACTTCAATATGGAAATAACTAAATTTGATGTTAAAACTGCGTTTCTTTATGGAAATTTAGATGAAGAAATATACATGCAAGTACTTGAAGGTTTTAAAGTTTCTGAAAAGTTTGTTTACTAAAAAATCCTTGTATGGACTTAAACAAGCTCCACTAAAATGGAACGAAAAATTCAGTAGATTCCTAAAACAAAACAATTTAACTGCACTTAAGGGTGACAGATGTATGTTTATTAATAAATCCAGAACTTTATTTTTAGCTCTTTATGTCGACGATGGTATCGTATTAAGCAAATGAGATAATGAAATTATTATCACGTTTAAAAAATGAGTTTATAATGACTATTAGTCAAAATCCAGATAATTTTCTAGGAATACAACTGTAATGTACCTTTACCCTTAGTATAGATAAGTAATATTTTACTGTTATTCATAATTCTTTCCATAATATAATTAGTGATAAATAATAATTGTTTATGCCCTAGATAACTAATGCCGTAGACAGAAGTCTTCATAAATATTTGAACTATTAAGTGATATTTTTGATATTTTGATTTTTATAGTAAACATAAATAAAATTAGGAAGTTTTACAGTATCTGACCTTTGTCTATGGTAATTATATAAATATCTGAGGGTAACCCTAGAATTCAGTGTGTTAGTCTAATTTCGTGAGAGCTAAGTTCGTTGTATCCTGTATCGTTGTTTATTGTCGTTCTTTGTTATATTTTAAGTTTTAATTAATAAACAGTATTTAAAATCACGAGTGTGTTTTTAACTTCAAAAGGATCCATTACAAAAATTGGTGTCAGAAGTCAAGATCCTGAAAAAGTTATAAGTGCAAATTATTTTATTTGCCAATTGCTTATAATTTTCAACAAACTCTGAATTCCTGCCAACCGTAAGTTGCTGCCTTTTGAGGAGTGAAGAGAATCAGTCCAAAAGCTTCGAGAGTTCAAGAGTCTAGTCCAAGTTCCTACAGCCTTCATCAACAACAAGAAGTTGAAGTTCCGATTGCTGACCAAGGACCAAAAGACTCCAAACCACGAAGTCTACATCGGTGAGGATCTACCGTAAGAAATGAAACCAGGCTTGCTCGTGTTTTTACTGTAAGTTTAACTTAAAATATCAATGCCCGTATATCCTGATCTCCACAAACTATCTAACGAAACCGAAGACGTATTACCATTAGAAAACAAACCTTCAACAAATTCATTAAAATCTGTAGAAAATAAACCTTCAAAAAGTTCGTTAAAATCTAATTGTAAAATGGCTAGTATAAGTTTAGATATTGCTGAAAAAATGTTAATTCGTTTCGATGGTTGTAAACCCAAGCTATATGAATTTATTGATAATTGCGATAAGGCAATGGAATTAATTAAAGATGATTTAAAACCAGTATTACTTTCAATCATTGAAACTAAATTGACTGATAAAGCTAGGGCAATAACTAGGAATAGACGTTAAATTTGGATGTCAGATAAATTACAATATTAATGAATGAATGTTTGAAACATTCTCATTACCAATCTATCATAACAAAGACGATTATAATCGCAAAAACGAAATCGAAAACAACCAATTATCTCTAGATCCAACCACAATCTTAAATCTTAATTCAAACTCTAAATCAAATTCAAATCCAACTATGAATCGAAACCTAACTCAAAATCTACTTCTAAATCAAAAACTAATTCGATCTCAAATTCAAACTCAACATCAAATACTAATTCATATTCAAATTTAAGGCAAAATCCAAAAAATCGTATAAATTCTAATCCAAATCTCAATAATTTAAACGAACCAAATACCTCTTTAAATCAAAACTCTAATTCAAATTCTATTACAAACTCAAATTCAATCTTTTTAAAACCTAGAACTGAAACAGTCATTCCAATTAACATAATAAATTCTCACTTAAATGAAGGCATATGTCCTGATTTAGAAATTCTAGAAGGTGTATATCTATGTCCAAGTTTAGTAAGTGTAAATAACTCCAAAGCCCTAACTTCAGTACTCAATACGACTGACTATTCTGTCGAAATAACAACTATTAAAATAGTATTAGACCCTATTCCAGACTCAACTCATCCAGAGCTAAATTCACAAATTCATCAAATAAATACTTCTCAATCTCATGAAGCTAATAGATTAGATAAAATAAGAAACCTTCTCAGAACCTCACACATGAACGATGAAGAAAAAGAGTCTATTATTTCTATTTGTGAAGAATTTAACCATATTTTTCATTTGGAAGGAGACCAACTTTCAAATACAAATGGAATCTTGTGTAACATACCTACCATTTCCGATATACCAGTCAATTCAAAATCATATCGTTATCCTCATTGCCACAAAGAAGAAGTCCAAAATCAAATAAAGAAAATGTTAGATCAAAAAATTATAGAACCTTCCACTTCTCCGTGGAATTCCCGTCTTTGGGTTGTCCCTAAAAAAGTAGACGCATCCGGAAAACCCAAATGGCGAATAGTCTTAGATTATAGAAAATTAAACGATATCACTATCGGCGATTCATACCCCCTTCCGAATATAACCGACATCTTAGACCAACTTGGTCATTCAAAATATTTCTCGACCATTGATTTGACTTCAGGTTTTCATCAAATTAAAATGGATCCCAAAGACTCTCACAAAACAGCTTTTTCGACCGAAACAGGTCATTATCAATTCTGACGAATGCCTTTCGGATTAAAAAATGCCCCGTCAATTTTCCAACGACTGATGAATAACGTTCTCTCCGGAATTCAAAATTATAGATAGGTGTTTCGTTTATCTAGACGATATCGTAATTCATGCTGATACCCTAGAAAATCATAATTCTCGTATAAAGGAAGTTTTTGAAAGACTATCCCAGTTTAATTTAAAAATCCAGCCCGACAAATATGAATTCCTTCGTCACGAAGTTGCTTACTTAGGTCACGTCATAACTGATCAAGGAGTAAAACCTGATGAAAAAAAGGTAAATGCAGTCTTAGATTTCTCAACTCCAACATGTCAAAAGGACATTAAAAGCTTTTTAGGTCTAACTGGTTACTACAGACGTTTCATTCCAAACTTCAGTTCAATTTCTCAACCCCTAACTAAACTTCTTAAAAAGGACGCTCAATTTCATTGGACTAGCCTCCAACAAAATTCATTCGAAAAATTCAAATCCATTCTTTGCTCCAAACCTATTCTCCAATATCCGGACTTTTCTCAACCTTTTATTCTGACTACCGATGCAAGTAACTACGCCATAGGATCAGTCTTATCCCAAGGTGAAATCCCTAACGATCTCCCGATAGCCTACGCTAGTCGTACATTAAACAAAGCTGAAGGAAATTATAACACGACAGAAAAGGAATGTCTTTCTATTATTTGGTCTGTAAAACACTTTCGACCTTATTTGTATGGACGTAAATTTTATATCTACACTGATCATAGACCACTTACCTGGTTATTTAAGGTCAAAGATCCTGGATCTAAATTAGTTAGATGGAGACTGGCATTATCAGAGTATGATTACGAGATAATTTACAAACAAGGAAAGTTAAATCACGTAGCAGACTGTTTAAGTCGTCCACCCTTGCAAAACAATCAGCAAATTTTAGAATCACCTCGTGTTAGCTCATTACCCGATACTTCTTATTCAGAACCAAGTACTCCAAGCGAAGTTGCCATTCACACTATTAATTCCACCCGTGATACTTATTCCGAATTTTTGTCTAACCTCGAAACAACCCCTATTATTAATTGCCGAATCGAAGAAATAGACAAAGAATTGATAAATTTCAGTGAAAATGTAGCAATCCCTATTTCCGTAGACTTACAATTTCAAGAAAAATTTCAAATTAATATCAAAGATAAATATAATCATGATCAAATTCTAAACTCCCATAATCCAAAATTAAATGATGTCATCCTCATTTCAGATAATAATAAAAATTTCTATTACCTCTTTCTTAAGGAACATTTTTGGGATAAAATATCTTATGAACAGATATTTAACTCCTTAGTTAAACTCAAAAATCAATTACTTAATGACAAAATTGAAAACATATCCCTTCCTAAAATCGATTTCTCATACGACAAACTAAAATGGAATAAAATTCGTTCAATGATTAGATATATATTTAAGCCAACAAACATTTTTGTAAAAATATTTCATGACACATTAATAACTCCTAACCCAGAAGACATTGAGAAAATCCTTCTTGAAAATCACTCTTCTCCCGTAGCTGGACACTCTGGTTTTCATAGAACATACAATCGCATAAAAAATAAATATAAATGGAACCATATGAAATCCGACATTAAGACCTTCATTAAAACTTGTGAATCCTGTCAAAGAAATAAATTAGTCAGGAAGAAAACTAAAAAGCCAATGGAAATCACAACAACAAGCGAAAATCCTTTTGATAAAATATTTCTTGATGTAGTAGGACCTTTACCTCTTACTGAATCTGGCAATAAATTTATTCTCACTTTACAAGATGATTTAACCAAATTTTCACAAGCTGATCCCATTCCAAATCGTGAAGCTTTGACAATAGCAGATATTTTTGTTCGAGAATTTATTTGTAAATTTGGTAAACCCAAAATAGTAGTTACCGATCAAGGAAAAGATTTTACGTCTAAACTTTTAAACCAAGTTTCAAAACTTTTTAAAATAAAACAAATTAATTGTACAGCCTTTCACCCTGAATCAAACGCAGCATTAGAAAGAAGTCATGCTACTTTAGCAGATTATCTCAAACACTACATTAATTCTGATCAAACCGATTGGGATAAATGGATTGATTTCGCAATGTTTTCGTATAATACCACAACACATACATCTACTAAAATGATTCCATATGAGTTAATTTTCGGCGTTAAACCCGACTTACCCAGTAGCATCTTAGAAAAACCCCAATTTAAATATACGTATGACGACTATCTAGATAATCTAACTTTTAAATTAACCCAATCTCGCCAACATGCTAAAGAAAACTTACTTACTTCTAAGGAAACTAATAAAAAAATTTACGATTCCAAAATAAATAATACTAATTTCAAAGTAGGTCAATTTGTTTATTTGACGAACGAACAAACCAAAAAAGGAAAAAGTAAAAAATTAAGCCAAAATTATATAGGACCTTTTAAGATTCTAGAAATTACTTCCCCAGTAAATTGCGTCATTCAAAAAGGGAAAAACAAAACCAACGTTCATATGAATAGACTAAAACCTGCCTTTGTTACAGGTGCAGCCTAATATGGTTTACTATTGGCCACGATCAATAACTCCAATAACTAAATCTTCTGGTATTTACTATGACCAGGTAAACACAGTAAAATTCATCGAATCCCATTGGAAAATCCTCTCATTTATACCTCTAGACGCATTCACGCATAAACTCAACCTTGCCGATTTAACCCTCCAGCAAACAATTTCTCTATGCAATCAAGAGCAAATGATAATAACCCTTAAGTTGTGTGATTCTCCCTTAACAGTTCTAAATCAAATAATCCCTGCACTCTATAAAAAGGAACAAGCCCTTAGAAATATAATCGGAGATGAAGGAAAAACAAGATCTAAAAGAGCCTATCTAAACATAGTCGGTAACCTATTAAAAACTTTCTTCGGAACCTTAGATTCCCAAGACGCGGAGTATTATAACAACGCTATTAATAATGTCAATGTTAATGAACACCACATTTTTGAGCTTCTTAAAGAACAAATTCAAGTCGTAAACACGACAATTTCAAACTTTAATCATTCCATTACCGATTTAAATAAAAACAAAGACATTTTCAATAAAAACTTTTAATTAATTTCAAATTACACCGCTGATGTTGGAAAGAAATATTTTAATTTAGAATTAAAACAGAAAATCGAGGAACATTTTACTTTATTAACATTTTTCACTACAGAGTTAGAAAACGAATATTCCACACTAATTAACGCAATCTTGTTCACGAAATCAAACAGTCCTCATCCTTCTATTATCTCTCCTTTACAAATAATTCAAGAATTGTCCAAAGCAATAATTCACTTACCTTCTTCTTTAAATTTCCCGATCCCTTTAACAGTTGATAACTCTCACAAATATTGGAATTTAATATCAATCAAATATAAATATATCGATTCTAAATTAATCTTTGTTGTTAGTGTTCCTTTAGTTAATAATGTCAATTATCTTCTTTATAAATTAACTCCTTTACCTATACTTTACCCCGATTTAAATAAACTTACCTTTATATTACCTTCATTAAACTACCTCGCTTTTTCCGAGAATCGAAATACTTATGCTGTATTAGATAATACCGATAGTTGTATTTCCATTTCCGACAAAAATATTATTTGCTCAAATCCAGAAGCCTTTTATTTCACACATATCAGACCTATTTGTGAAACAGAACTTTTAAACCCAGTTTCTCAATTACCCCCCGATTGTGATATAAGAATTATACACACAACATACGAAATCTGGCATAAAGTATCTAAGCCAAATACTTGGATTTATGTACTACCTAAAGAAACAGATGTAACTATCAGTTGTTCTTCATACCCCCCTGTGACCATTGGTCTTAGCAAAACTGGAATCATAAGTACCAAACAGAATTGTAAAATCTACACAACTTTTACCATTCTAGTCTCAGATACAAACTCTTCATCATCGTCATTCGAACCATTCATTCCTACCTTTTCTCTAGAAGACGATTGCATAATAAAACCCCACTCTAAATTTAATGAAAGTCGATTGCAACTTATCCCATGCACAATTTAGATAGAGATGCTTTGAATTTGGCTAGTTTTAAACTATCAGAGATAAGAGATAAAATCAATAAAGCGGAAACAGAATCAGATAATATTTTTAAAAGGGTTTATAATAATGGAATAATATCATACATTGTTTGTAGTTTTCTAAAATTAATGTTTTGTTATGTAATATATAGATTATTAAAATTTGTAAAAAATAAATATTTTCAAAGTTCCAAGGAATTGAAAAATCCTTGTCATACTATTTCAAATTGTTTAACACTAAATCTTTGTCAAGTATCGAAAAAGAATAAATGTAGAACTAGTATTAGAGAACCTTCTCCGTGTGGTAGTAGAAAAGAAACCATTACCATCACCGAGAGCGTTCCTCTTAGAAGGAGCGACAGGATAGCAAAATTAAAGGAATAATCGTAATTGTCATTAATTAAAATAGAATTTCATTAAAGTATAAAAAAAAATTTGTAATAAAATAATAATAATAAAAAAAATATATATATTCCTTTAATTTTACTTTTAAAAGGGGAGGTGTAATGTACCTTTACCCTTAGTATAGATAAGTAATATTTTATTGTTATTCATAATTCTTTCCATAATATAATTAGTGATAAATAATAATTGTTTATGCCCTAGATAACTAATGCCGTAGACAGAAGTCTTCATAAATATTTGAACTATTAAGTGATATTTTTGATATTTTGATTTTTATAGTAAACATAAATAAAATTAGGAAGTTTTACAGTATCTGACCTTTGTCTATGGTAATTATATAAATATCTGAGGGTAACCCTTGAATTCAGTGTGTTAGTCTAATTTCGTGAGAGCTAAGTTCGTTGGTTCGTTATTATTTTTATTGTCGTTCTTTGTTATATTTTAAGTTTTAATTAATAAACAGTATTTAAAATCACGAGTGTGTTTTTAACTTCAAAAGGATCCATTACACAACTTAAAAAATGCACTAATAACATCATTTTTCATCAAAGTAATTATATTTACAAACAAAATTTTAGAAAAATTTAACATGAATAATGCAAAACCAACTTCTACACCAATGATACAAGATAAAAGCAATAATCAGGACAAAAATTTAAACCATAATTTTCCTTATAGAGAAGCAGTAGGAAGTCTTCTTTATTTAACAAATAAAACAAGGCCTGATATATCATTTTCAGTGAATTTTTGCAGTAGAAAAATGGAAAATCCAACAATTCAAGACGTAACAAATATAAAGCGAATCTTTGGATACCTTATAAAAACTAAAAATGATGGAATACCTACGTTACGAAAATAGTGATCCAGAAAAACTGATCGCGTTTTGTGATTCTGATTTCGCAGGCGACACCGAATCGCGTAAAAGAACCACTGGATATGTTATATTATATTGTGAAGTACCAATTTCAGGGTGCGCTAGAAAAAAACCGATTGTATCACTCTCAAGTACCGAGTCTGAATCTATCGCTGCCGCGGAATGTATAAAAGAATTGTTGTATTTAAAGATTTTAATTGATGATCTTACTGGTGGTAATGTGAAAATTGACATGTTTGTTCACAATCAAAGTGCAATAACGTTAATTAAAAATGGACAATTTAATCAGAGAAGCAAACACATAGATGTGCGTTTTCATTTTATCAGTGTAAAAGTTAATGAAGGCATTATTAACATAAAATATTGTAATACTGAAAATCAGATTGCTGATAATCTAACAAAACCTTTAGGCTATGTAAAATTTGAAAGATTTAGAAATCAGTTTATTTGTAAAATGTAAAATTTTGTTTTTTTTGTTTTTGTAATTAATCAGTTTTAAACATAATCTAAAAATTAGGAGAAGGTGTCAAGACTTTGATATATTTGGTCAACAGCCATAATTTGTAGGTAATATAAAACTGACTGTAGTTTAGATGTAATAATAGGAAATAATAGTTCAGATGTATTTTGTGTAAGGTTGGTACTGAAGATATAGAAGAAAGTAGACAAGTGTGTGTTTAGATTCCGATTTGCGCTTTCGAAGAAGACGGTTGTGTTTTTCAAAAAAGCGAATAAACGGTGTGGTGATTGGTGAGATACTAACTACCTTTGTTTGGTTTTAAACCTTTCTCTTTTTTCCTTTTTCTTTTGGTAAGTGTTTATATATTTGTTTTTTGGAAAAAAGTATAATTAATTGAGAGAAATAGAAAAAAAAATATGCCGGATCCGGGCGGGGGGCAGGACCCCCTCTGAATCGGTGCGAGGAAGAGGAAATGGACTGTTCTGTTAAGGAACCTGAAAAAATAATAAATAATATAAATAATTCTGAATTAATTTTTTATTCAAATTGGGTCCTTATGTAGTTGTGATCGAGGGTACAGATAAAGATCATAATATTGGTCGTTATAATCATTTGAAAATTGCTAGAGATATATTTAATTTAAAATTAAAAGATATAGGCGACGTAAAACCGAAAGGTAAAAACAAGATCGGTATACATTTTTTGTCAGCTCAAGCGGCAAATAATTTTGTTAAAAATAATAAATTATCTACCAAAACTTATAAAGTGTATATACCGAGGAATTGTACTACTAGCAAAGCGATAGCTAGACAAGTCAATCCACTTTTTTCTTTTTCTGAGGAAGATATTAAAAACATGTATGACTCTTCGTTTAAATTGTTGGAAGTTATAAGATTTTAAAAAAAAGATAATTCAATAAAATACATTCCTTCGGGAACTGTTTTGTTGAGTTTTGAGGGTACTACCTTTCCGAGAACAATAAAATTGAGTTATATGTCGATACCTTGGACACCATACATTGCGAGAGTAACACAGTGTTACAATTGTTTAGCATATAGGCATACAAAAACCCAATGTAAGGGTAAACAAAATTGTAAAAAATGTGGACAAGCTCATGAGATTATAGAAGGAAAAGAGCCAGAGTGTGACATTTCATGTTTCTTTTGTAAAGCGGATCATTTCGCAACAAATCATAATATGTTTGTCCTGAATTTTTAAGACAAAAAAATATTAAATATACCATGTGCTTCGAAAACATTTCATATTATGAGGCAAATGTTTTACACCCAAAATTATACTTAAATAATCAGAGAAATAATGAAGAGGCTTATCATCCGGTTTGAACTGATTTCCCCTCTTTAAAAGCAAAACAAAACTCAAATGAGAATAAAATTCAAGTTAATCAAAGGAGAGTTATAGTCAGCAGCAATAACTTAATAAAATCTAAAAAATCGCACTGATGATGACTATTGATTAGTCGAAAGCGCTCTGCATTATATTGTGATTAAATACTTGCACCACATTTACAAGAGTTTTATTTTGATAATAATAATAAAAACACAACTAATTTTAACTAAAATAATAATATTAAAACTTAACAATCTAAATTAAAATTAAAATCAACAATAACTAAATCTAAACATATAACTATATATAACTTAAAAACAATAATAACCACAATTCAAACACCACATGTCCTTAATAAATATACAAAAGAAAATACCAAAAAAAAAACAAAAAATGAATCTAAAATAAAACTAAAAATAATTCAATGGAACATTAGAAGTGTAAATTCTAATTATCCGAATTTAATAAAATCATTAAGGCCCAGTTTTTCAATGGTAGTATATACTCCGGATTAGTAATACTTTGTTGAAAGTAATACTCTGATTTATACCACAGTTATACTTTGTGCGTTTTACAATGCAATATCGCGCTTGGTATAACTATACGAACTAATAGTTCATTTGAGTTTGGAATGAATGTATGTTGTCAACTTGACAGTTTACTTTCAGTTTTGTATTGTGAGTAAGTTTTTGTGAAGTTTATTTTTTTTGAGTTGGTTTTGTTAATATGAACATGGAAGACAAAAAAAGATGCACTAATTTTAGTGCTACCGAAGTAGAAGTGTTGGTGAGCTTAGTGGAAAAGCACCAAGCAGTAGTTGGTAATATTTTCATGTATTTCTATACATTGATTTTCTTATATATAAAATATATTATAGAATGCAAAAAAACAGACTGCGTAAATCAGCAGAAAAAAGGGGCCCAATGGAAAAAAATCGAGATCGAATTTAATGTAGCATGTGGAACAGGACGGTCAGCAAAAATGTTAAAGAATAAGTGGGAGAGTTTAAAAAAAGTAACAAAAAAAGAATTTGCCAATATTAAAAGCAGCTTATACCGCACTGGTGGTGGCCCTCCTATAGTAATTAAGACATCGGAAATTACTGAAAGAATTTTGGCAATAATTGGCGTTAGTGCCACTGGTACCGCATCAAAATTTGATTCAGATGATGGTAGTTTAATATAAATATTTTTTTTTTAAATTTAATTTAAAAGATGTTTTTTTTATGTACCTATCAGCCACCATTATTTGTAATACTGAGAATATTGGGAGGGAGGACATTTTGGTTGCACTCATTACATCTTCTGAGGAACCAGATCCTAATTTTATATGTACAGAAATACCGGTAGAAAATGCTAAATGCTTAGAGAGCAATAATACAGCTATTGCAGCAGAAGAAGTAAGTTTAATAATTTAAATTTGTGTTTCAATTTAAATTGATTAATATATTAAATTATTTAAAGGAAATATGCAGCTGGTCTCAATGGAGCCCATTGGATTTAAAAAGACCAAAGCATCGGTCATTAACTGCATAAGATTCTGCTAATAGATCAGGTGGTAAGTATACCTATACTAATAGTTGGAGAAGTTGCTTTAAATTTTGTTGATGTTTTTAGGGAAAAAAAGGAAAATTGAAAGTGTAGATCATAAAGCTCTGTTAGCAAAAAAAACAGAGTTGTTAGATTTGCAAATAAAACTTCTACAAGAGGAGCATGACGCCAAGGAAAGAAGGCTACAGGAAAAGCATGAATTGGAGTTAAAGATTTTGTTAAAAACATATAATAATTTATAGAACAAAATTTTATTAAAGCATTAGATAATAAAACAAATTGTTATCATTGAAACTATATTTTTAATATAGTATAGACATAGAATATAGATGAAGGTTTCTACTTTGTGAATTTAACATTTTGATTTTAACCAGTATTTTATATTTTATTGAAACTTTTTGCATCGATCTATTAGAGATGCACATGTGAATACAGAAAAAAACGAATATAATGCTAAACAAAATTAAAAAACACAGAATTTTATAATAAATTTTGAAAATGATTATTATAAGAGATAATCGCCTTATGTTATTTTCTATATTTACTCTCTGAGCAATATTATTATCGTTTATGTTTTCTTCCACTTGATGTACACCTTCAAGTTGAGGCTCTCCGTTAAAAAGTTATTTTATTTTTCTGTTGTAAAAGTTCAAATAAATGTTTTGTTCATAAATTTTATCCCCATTTTAACACACAACCCACTCCTGAAAGAAGAAAGAGTTACAAACTCCAATGTCACATAAAAGTGGTTAGATATTAGAAGTTCCAATAGACTCAAGGGAGGCGTCACCGTACTTTTGGCTGGTGATTTTCATCAGACATTACCAATTCTCTCATGGATATTAGAAGTTCCAATAGACTCAAGGGAGGCGTTACCGTACTTTTGGCTGGTGATTTTCGTCAGACATTACCAGTTGCCCCAAAATGAACTCGAGCTAATGAAGTCAATTCCTGCATAAAAACATCTTATCTGTGGCTTCTAACTGTAAAACTTTCTCTCAGGAAAAATATACCTGTTGTAACAAAATACAACACCCGAAATAGAAAACATTAGTGCCAACGCGCCCCGCAAGCAGGGAGGGCGCGTCAAGTACGATAGCCAAGCAGTCCACCCTCCTACACCCTAGACGCACCACCACCATACCGACGAAACCACCCGAGCACCGAACGGGAGGTATAAAACAAGAGGGCAGTACCCAGATCGGCAGAGTTCTACAAGCTCCAAGCTTCCACCCTTCGCTTCCGACTCCAGAACGATACCTGGAACTGACTAGCTTAAAACCTCTGGGTTCCAACACGTGGAACCAGATCCGTCGAGTCGCTTAGGTCGTACCAAGAGCAGTGAAACCACTGAGCGCTTAGTGGACCATCTAGTGACTATCAGTGCCATTAATGTATTAATACCTCTCTTCTTCATTCCTGTTCCAAAGGTCCTAAAATGAATTTACTTGAAATTTTTGAAATTAATAAAAACCTTAATGATCAGCATACTACTTGCCTTAATGAACAAGTGAATTCTTCCGAACAATTTCTGTTTCTTGACTTACCCTTTTGATTTCCGTTTTTCACCCTTCTTCATACTTCTTCCTCCCTTTTTTCACACAACCTTTTCTCCTCACAGCCTTAGAATTTTGTCTTAACACCTTGTTTACGTTTTTATTAGTGTTTACTTTCTCTTCGGTTTCATAAAGTTTTTTGAATATTATCCATTATTATTTCTTCTTTTCTTAATGTTTATATGTGCAGTTTCCTCTTCGTTTTCTCTTGCCTCTACTCAATATGTAATTAATTTATAACCATTATATTGCTATATCATCGTTCAATCCTTTAGCTTGCTTACTAACTTTATTTTCAAATTCATATTGTTATTTAATTTAATTTATTTTTCAGCTTTTCAAAATTCATATTAACTCAAATTCTTTTTTAACATTATTTGCCTTTACCTATAACATTATTAAGTCACTATCTTTGTTGATTCATTTTTGCTTATATTACTCAACAAGTTGTTATATTACTCTAACATGCTTTTTTATTGTTAATTAATTTTAGTCAATGTTATCACATTATTAACTTTATTAATTTTATTGAATCCATTGTATTTTATGTATCATGGTATATGTATTTCATCGTTCTATGTCCTCTGCATCTAAGTGTCTACCTGTTGACAATTTTCTGCTTTTATATTTCCGCTCATGCGCATCAGTCTTCATTAATTACCATATGATTGTTGCTTCCATCTTCGTTAAACCGTGTTTTTACCAACGCTTACAGTTCTTATTAACAACATCGGTCACCATCGAAGTTATACTATTAATTTTTTCTGTGTCAGTGCTGTGTTATGGATCAATATGGTTCTGGAGCTGTTTTTACCAATGAATTTACTGTGGATTTCTTACATCTGTTTTGTCCATTCTTTTAATGACTTTCTTCTCACATGCCTTGAACTTAGGCTTTACATACATACATCTCTACCTTTTTGTATGTTACTACGTTACACATCCTTTTCCCACTTATTCACTGGATATACTACATCTTTCCTTTTTCCATGGACATATATTCCACTATTTCTGAATCTTATCAGCTTACATAATAAGGTCAAAAAACTTCCTTCCTTTGCACATCATATATTAACGTTCTTTTCGTTAATTTATTGTACTTCGCCATACATACCAATAACATACTTGGTTTTCTCCAAACCTTTAGATGGCGTTTACTATTTTTTGACCTTCATTCCACCAGATTCTAGTCTTTTCATCTCTAAATTTTAGCTGATGCCTTTGCTTCAATAACTCTCAGTTCCAGTTTCTTTCCACGTATTTTTTAATTTGTTTACGTTTTATTACCAACTCTCTTTGTTTTTGAGTTGGTTATTACATGATTTTTTCGTACCACTGGTCTTTTGATCCTTTATGAGTCTACCTCCACCCTTGGACTCTACTACTACACACTTGTTTTGCTACAGATGGACGTTGGATGTTGAGGATATGGAATTTTGTTCTACCACTTAGTTTCTTTCCATTTAATTTGTTATGATACAATTGTAATTTTTTGATTTTACTTTGCATTTGGTAAGTTGTTAAACTCTTATTTGTAATATTATTAGAATTGTTCTACCATTTCCATATTTTTGTAGACCTGATGATGACCTATTTGGTCGAAACTAGTTGTCAACAAGTTTAACATACAATTAAATATTTTGTGGTACGAGACTTTGTGTTTTCTTTGGTATTAATATTATATTTTAACAACTCAAAAACATTTCTATAGCAACTAAGTATATAATACTAAAAACTAAGTAATCTTAACATTGCCGCCCGCCTTGAAACAACGTGTTTCAATTTAACAATATGAAAAAATTAGTCTTTAATTGGTAAAACACACAATTTTGTAATAGAACGCTTCAAAATCTTGCCATCAGGAGTTTTTATGGACGCCACTCAGACAACTTTATCAATGCCTGGATGTAGCTCGACGACTCTGGCAAGAGGCCATCTCATTGGAGGAAGGTTTCTTTCGATCAAAATGACTCAATCTCCCAAGTGTATGGAAGTGGCTTCAGTATTCTATTTGAATCTCCGTTGGAATTGGTTGAGATACTCTGTTGACCACCTTGACCAGAAATTCTGAAGTAATTGAGTGCGACGTTGATTGTCCGATAAATATGAAGATTGAATTGCTCGAACGTCTTCTTCGGGTAGTGCTGCCAACGAGTCACCAATTAGAAAATGGCCAGGTGTTAGAGGCATGTAGTCGTTTGGGTCGGAAGATAAAGGTGAAATAGGACGCGAATTGAGACAGGCTTCAATTTGGGTTAGAATGGTATACATTGATTCGTAACGAAGTGAGGCATTACCTAATATCCTACGCAAATGAAATTTAGCCGACTTAACTGCTGCTTCCCAAATTCCGCCCATATGAGGTGATTCCGCAGGAATAAATTTCCATATAATTTTATCTTTCAACAAATAATTTGAAATTTTTAAATTGTGTTGGGAATTTTGTAATAAGGTATGTAATTCCTGAAAGTTATTGTTCGCGCCAATAAAATTTGTTCCATTATCTAAATTAATTTCCGCAGGTTTTCCACGTCTAGATATAAACCTTTTTAATACATTTAAAAAACTTTCTGTAGTTAAATCATTGGCTATGTCTAAATGTACGGCTCTAGTTGAGAAACACACAAACAAACAAATATATGCCTTTTTTACAATAGGTTTACGAATTGATCCGTCCTTGATCAGGATTGGACCGGCATAATCTACACCACATTTATAGAACGCTCTGTTTGGAGTCGTTCTTGAGATTGGCAAATTACCCATAAAGATTCTGGCAGGTTTTGGATTTACTCGAAAACAACGAATACAAGAACGAACACATTGTTTTATCATATTTTTACCATTGATGGGCCAATATGATAATCTGATAATTGAAAGTAAATTTTGTATACCAGCATGCAAATACTTCTCATGATAAGATTTAATGAATAACAACGTTAAAGGGTGATTTTTCAGAAGAATGATTGGGTGCTTATTTTCAAAATTTAAATTAGAATTCCGTAATCTACCACCTACCCTAAGTACTTTTTTGCCGTCTAAAAATGGATCTAAAGCTAAAAGGTTACTCTTTAAAGAAAGTTTACCCTTTAAGTTAAAACAATTAATTTCTTTCTTGAAAACTTCGTGTTGAGCTAGTTTGATAAGTCTAGTGGTGGCATTTTCTATTTCTTCACGAGTTAAATTAGCTGATTGACTTTTCTGTTTATTAAGTGTATTCGCTTTGAATCTTAAACAATAAGCTGTGACAGTAACTAAAAGTTCAAATTGTGAAAATCTATGAAATATATCGCATTGGTCTAAATTCTTTATTACTAATAACATTGAACTCTCTTTGATTTCAGGCAAATCGCTTGCTTTTTGAATTATACTAGGTAACTGCGAAAATTCATACTTTGTGTCGATAAGAAAATTTGGGCCTAACCACCAAAAATTAAGATTAGCTAACGCATCTGTATCTGCCCCACGTGAAATTATATCTGCAGGATTATTCAGGGAAGAGACGTGGTACCAATTATTAATTAAAGTTAAATCTTGAATCTTTGCTACTCTATTTGCAACGAATGTTTTTAAACGATTAGTTTCAATTTTTAACCAAGAGAGTACAAAATTTCTGAAATTTTAATGTTTAAATTATCTTTAATATTATGTCCTAGATTTGCTAATAAAACAGCACCTAAAAGTTCCAATCTAGGGATAGTGCATTTTTTATTCGGAGCTACTCGCGACTTAGCACAAAGTAAATTAGAATACATGTTTCCGAATGCATCCTTTGAAACTAAATAAAAACAAGCACCATAAGCTTGCTCGGAACTATCGCAAAATCCGATTAATTTCTGTGCGTGAACATTGTTACATAATACTTGACGAGGTATTTTAATTTCTGAAATTTTGCTAATTTGCTTAATATATTCATTCCATACAATTTGTAAATCATTAGGAATCGGTTCATCCCAAGACAAATTTCTTTCCCACAAACGTTTCATGAATAATTTTCCTTTTACTATGATTGGGGAAATCAAGCCTAGTGGATCAAATACGCGAGATATGATAGTTAATGCCATACGTTTAGTAATTGGTGAATTATTTGATTCTATTATGTTTAATTTTGGATCAAAACTAAAAGTATCTGTAACAGGATTCCATGTTATACCGAGGGTTTTAAATTCTTTATCGTGAGTTTCGATTAAATGATCTATATTACCTATTGAATCATTTTCAATGAATTTTAAAATTTCTGATTCATTTGAACTCCATTTTCTTAACTGTAAACAGGCGCTTTGAAGTATAATTGATAATTCGTGGTAAACTTCTATAGCTTCTGAAATTGTTGGTACAGTTAATAGTAAATCGTCCATGTAAAAATTATTTTGTATGATATGACTTGTACGGGGAAATTGCGATTCAAATTCTTTTGATAATGTGTCTAATGTCTTTGTTGCTAGATAAGGCGCTGAAGATGTACCATAAGTAACCGTGTTAAGTTCATATATTTTCACAATTTGTGTAGATTGCTCTTTCCATAAAATTTGTTGCATTGCGCGATCGTCTGGATGTACAATAATTTGCCGATACATTTTTTCTATATCAGCCGTGATAACATGTTTAAAAAGTCGAAAATTTAAAACTATAAAAAATAAATCTTGCTTTAATGTTGGACCGACTAACAGTGAATCATTTAATGATTCTCCCAAATCAGTTTTTGCGGAAGCATCGAAAACTACTCTACATTTGGTTGTAGAACTAGAATTTTTGATAACAGCATGATGTGGAAGAAAATATGATGGTTGTCTGGGAATGTATTTATCATTCAAGTCAGTAATGTAAGTCATGTGATTTAGTGTTTCGTATTCTTCAGTGAACCTAGTATAATCTTCTTTTAATTGTTTATTGTTTTTAAAACGCTTTTCTAGACTATTTAGTCTATTTAACGCGATTGTTAATGAATTTCCTAAATTTTTAGGTCTTTTAACGAACGGTAATCTAACAATAAAACGTCCGTGTTCATCACGAGTTGTGGTACGTTCAAAATATCGTTCGCATTCTTGTTCCTCTTTGCTTAAATACTTCTTTTCAGGAATATTTGCTAATATCCAAAATTTTGTGAGAGATTCGTCTAATTGCTCGTCTGCTATTTTTGTAAATGAACAAATATTATTATTTGCAAATTTAGGAAAATAAATTTTGCCTGTAAATATCCAACCTAAAATTGTTTCTTGTAATGATGGCATATTTTTACCTAAATTTATTTTATTAGGGAGCAACAGATCATAAAATAATTCGGCTGATAGTGTTTGTTCCATACTGACAATTTTATATATATATATATATATTTTTTTTTTAACATTTCTATGTGCAACGACTAGTGCCGCTTGTTACGCCCATGTCTAAGTTGCGCAATGCAGTGATGTGATCTGCGCGCGCCCTTACAGTTGAAAGGGATGGTGCGTGGCATTCCCTAACGACAATTCAAGCTTAGCTAACGTAGTACAACGCCATATTTTCATACAGACTAATACATAATACATTTAATCATAGCAATAGTTTGCTCCTTTAGTATTTTGTTATATTTATTGTGCATCTGTATAAGTCAGTTAATAAATTCTTGTAAGTAACCAGTGATATTATTCCACGAAAGGAAGTAAAATTTAGTAACGCATCCAGGACAGCCATTGTTTCCAGGGTTGATATTGAGCGTTACAAAGTGAAGAAAGGTAACGAATTAAAGATTACCACAAATTCAATTCATGGTCCTTCGATTCAGATAAGCATTAAAGTTAAATTGAAGACAACATCATCCAACAATCGGAGAGTGAAAAGGTCAGTCTATTCCATTTATACTTTTCTTAAGTACAATCTTCAATTTAGTTTTATAATTATTAGATATACCTATAACTACGTTAATCTAAGCATATGTTTTTAAACTAAAAACTCTTCATACGTTATAATTAATCCATAAGGGTTTACATACTTTATTTCTTACTGAATAATTATAATTAATCAAGCCACCATAGGCGTACAAAATTAAAATAGATTGTAATTATATTATCTGATTTTAAAATATTACAAGACTAGTTAAATCCAAGCCACCATAGGCGTATATACCTAGAATTTATTTTAATTCAATTAATTAATAATTCAAGCCACCATAGGCGTACAAATTAAAATAGAATTATAATTTAATTATTTGTTTTAAAATATTACAATACTATTTAAATCCAAGCCACCATAGGCAAAGCTAGAATTTATTTCTCTTTCAATTAACTAAATCCAAGCCACCATAGGCGAACAAAACTAAAATAGGAGCCTAATATAATTATTTAGTTTTAAAATATTATATCATTCTTTAAATCCAGCCCAACGTAGGCGTTTTATACAATTTAATTCCAGTGTTTCGTATAACCAAATAGCAATTTAATTTCCAGTGTTTCGTATAACCAAATAGCAATTTAATTTCCAGTGTTTCGTATAATCAAATAGCAATTTTTCAATTGCAATTCCTCTATTATTCCTTTTACAAATACTCTAATCTTCAGTTTTTTATTCTCATTGCACATTTAATAAAAATGGCAGAAGGTTTTAGTGAAGATGACTTAAGACATTTTATCGCTAGGCGAGGAATCTTAAAGGCTACTTTGACTAGATTCGATAACTTTCTTAAAAGATGTTCAACACCTTTGTCGAATACAGTTCACGTTGATTTGCAAACGCGTTTGGATAATATCAAAAACATTCCTGTTGAATTTGAAAAAATACAAGGCAGCATAGAACAAATTTGCTTGGCTTTTGAGCTTCCTGAGTTAAATAACCAGGAAGAAGAAAGGGAAGACTTTGAAACCAAGTACTATTCGTTGGCAGCTGCAGCAAAGGTAATGCTGGAACCAAGTACTATAAATACACAATCAATAACTTCTAGTCCATTTCAATACCCCAGTCGTAATAACATAAACTCTTTGCTTCCTCCTATTCCTCTTCCTGAATTTAATGGTCAATATGAAATTTGGATAAACTTTAAAGAGACATTTGAATCATTAATAGATAAGGATCCCAATATAAAAAACGTCGAAAAATTTTATTATCTTAAGTCTTGTTTAAAAGGGGAAGCAGCACATATAATTAAGGCATTACCTACTACCGATATTAATTACCAAACAGCATGAAAATTGTTAAATGATAGGTATGAAAACAAAAAGGTCATCATTCATTCTCACATCAAAGCTTTATTCGAATTAACCTTAGTAAAGGAGGATTCTCCACAACTACTTCGAAGATTTCTTGACGCATTCCTAAACCATTTTAAATCTCTAGAAAATTTTGGAGAAAATGTCTCTAAATGGAACAGTATAATGATTTACCTTCTAACCTCCAAATTAGATTTAGCATCTCGCAAGGATTGGGAGCGATACACTAAAAACATACCTTCTCCAACCGTGCCACAATTCATTGAACTCCTATCAGACAGATGCAAATTTCTAGAATCCATAGAATACAAAGCCAACCAGAAAAAATATGAAAAAAGAACTGAATTTAAACCATCGGTTTCTATAAAATCTGCTACTCATACCTTTTTTTCGCAAACCCACAATCAATGTCCTTTGTGCAACAATAATCACTTTATCTATTCCTGCTCTAAATTTCTTAATATGGCTCCCAACGTTCGTTTATCTGAAGCTAAAAACGCAAAGCTTTGCACTAATTGCTTGAGATCTGGTCATAAAACTGCAGAATGCAAATCCAAATTCTTATGTAAAACCTGCAACTCTAGTCATCATACAATGTTGCATAATCCTTCCAAAGCTAACAGTTCCCAACTAAATCGGTCAGTATCAACAAACAATTATCCTAAACCAACACAACTAGCAGTTGAACTTCCGGCGTCTAACGCTAACGTTGAGACAAATATTGTAACACCATCCACTTCCTTGCATGCTACTAACCAATCTTCAAACTCTTTTATCTTACTATCAACAGCCGTCGTAAAAATCTATAACCATAACAAAACTCCAACACGGTGCCGAGCCATACTGGACAATGGCAGTCAATCTAATTTCATATGCCAAGATCTTTTTGAAAAATTAAATCTACCCTTTGAATATATTAATATGCCCATTTCTGGCATTAACCAGTCATCAACTGCTGTAACCAAACGTTGTAACATACGAATACAATCACTCAATGGCGAGTTTACTTTCAATATGCCTGCTTTAGTAATAAATAAAATAACCGATATTACTCCACAAGTACCCATCGATCCTGCACCTCTTAAAATTCCAACCGAAATCTCTTTAGCGGATTCTGAGTTCTACAATCCCTCTGAGGTACAATTGCTAATAAATAGGGGCAGGCCTATTTTTTGATATACTTGAGCCGCAGCAGATAAAAATAGGAAGGAATCAACCCTTTCTCCAAAAAACCAAATTAGGATGGATTGTCAGTGGTCAAATTTCTGTTCTATCCATTAATCATCCCAAAGTACCAACCTCTTGTCTTTTAGCCTCCAGCGACGAAATTCGAGAATCGTTAGAAAGATTCTGGAAGATTGAAGAAGACTACAAATCTATCCGTTCTATTTATACCACTCAAGAGCAGCTATGCGAATCTCATTTTAACAAAACTACTAAACGTGATGCTTCCGGTAGATTTCAAGTTAGTCTCCCTCTAAAGACAGAGATTACACAATTAGGTGAATCTTACAATACCGCACTAAAACGATTTTTATCAGTAGAGAAGAAATTACAAAATAATCCAATGCTTAAGCAATCGTACATTGATTTTATGCAAGAATATGCCTCATTAGGGCATATGTCCTCTGTTGATTCCACACTAAATCCGTCGAATTATCAGACATACTACTTACCTCACCACGCTGTGGAGAAACAAGAAAGCCTCACCACCAAAACCCGCGTGGTTTTCGATGCATCATCTCCAACCACCACAGGCTTGTCTCTTAATAACTGTC
The DNA here is from genome assembly GCA_964028335.1 of Altica lythri. Lineage (NCBI taxonomy): Eukaryota > Metazoa > Arthropoda > Insecta > Coleoptera > Chrysomelidae > Altica > Altica lythri. Next base: position 28,399,610 of record OZ034806.1, on the reverse strand, counting down.
TCATGGTAGGGCCAACTGTACAAAATGACCTATTTTCTATCATACTACGTTTCCGCCAGCATAATTATGTGCTTATTGGTGACATTGCGAAAATGTATCGCCAGATTCTAATTGATCCTGATCAACGCTGCCTTCAGCGAATTTTATGGAGAAACGATCCTACTGAACCAATATCTACATTTGAGTTAAAAACCGTAACTTACGGTATGGCTAGTTCAAGCTATTTAGCAACAACAAGATGTTTAAAGGAAATAGCCATTTTGTCTCAGCAAACCTTTCCAGTAGAAAGTAATATTTTATCTCTAGATACGTACGTAGACGATATATTAACTGGAGCATCCACTGAAAAGGATTTGATTGCTATTCGCCATAATCTAACCAGTCTATTGAAATCGTATGGATTTGAGCTACGAAAGTTTGCTTCAAACAGCCCTTTATTACTTTCTGACATTAATCAAAAAACATCCGATCTTGAATATGTAATTACCGATTCTCCGAATAACAAGGCGCTCGGTGTATCCTGGCATTCCCATCTTGACTCTTTTATTTATAATTCCACACGCAAACTCTCTTTGTCCATTATCACTAAAAGAACTATACTCTCCGCTGTTTCTACCATCTTTGACCCATTAGGACTGCTTGGTCCAATGATTATTCCAATAAAAATTCTATTGCAAAGGTTATGGATATTAAAGCTTGATTGGGATGATCGTATCCCCACAGAACTATTTAAAATATGGAAACATTTTCTGAGCAATCTGTCGTCAGTAAGCTCCTTTAAGGTACCACGTCAAATTACTTGCATGAATGCGGTAAATGTCGAATTGCACGGTTTCTCTGATAGCTCCATAAATGCTTACGGTGCATGTATCTATGTCCGATCTATAAATGCAGATGGTCGCATTTTTAGTAATTTGCTATGTGCCAAATCTCGAGTAGCCCCTCTAAAGGCTATATCACTACCGCGCGCTGAACTTTGTGGAGCTTTGCTTTTAACTCGTTTAGTTAAAAAAGTGCTCGAAACATTAGATATTTCCTTTCCGAAAACTTACTATTACACTGACTCCACCATTGTACTTTCCTGGCTGTCTCTAGAGCCTAGAGCTCTCAAAACCTTCGTTTGCAACAGAATTGCCGAAATCCAAGAGCATTCAAACATTAATAATTGGCATCATATATCCTCAACGAAAAACCCAGCCGATTTAATTTCCCGTGGTGTGAATCCATCTGACCTTCAAGACTGTCATCTATGGTGGCATGGACCCGAATTCTTAACAACCACCGAAGAAAATTGGCCTAAAGATACCCATCTATCTCATTTTTCTCGTTCCACTATCACGGCTGATTTTCCTGAACTTAATCCCCGATCACTTACTTTAACAACTCAGGAATGCTGTTCAATTACCTTTCCATTCATCAAGGATTTTTCTAGCTATAATACTTTAGTTAATGTAATAACTTATTGCCTCAGGTTTGTAAGTAACAGTCGAACTACTAAAGAATGTCGACAAATTGGTCCTATCCTCCCTATTGAAATGGATAACGCGAAACTCCATTTGGTCAAATATCTGCAATCTCAATGCTTTTCAGAAGATATCCGCGACATCGAGAGATCTAACCGAGTACAATCTTCCAGTAAATTAAAGGACCTAAATGTCTTTTTGGACGATAAGGGTCTTCTTCGAGTTGGAGGTAGATTAAAAAATTCCAATTTGTCCTTTGATGCAAAACACCCTATTATACTTCCAAATAAACATATATTTACTACCCTTATTATTTCTCATGAGCACCGACGTAATTTGCATGCTGGAACTCAAGCTACCTTGTCCTTTGTGCGCCAAAATTATTGGCCTTTAGGAGGTAGAAACGCTGTCCGCAGGGTCTTGCATAACTGCCGCACCTGTGTTCTCGCTAAACCTAGTCCTATTACTAATCTTATGGGTGACTTACCATCCTCTAGAGTTGTAGTTTCCCATCCATTTATCAGAGCCGGCGTAGACTACGCAGGCCCATTTCTGCTAAAGGAGACCAAGTTCCGCAACAGACGGTTTACTAACGCATATGTATGCGTATTTGTATGTTTAGCCACGAAGGCAATCCATATCGAATTGGCCAGCGAACTAAGTTCAGAATGCTTCCTTAGTATGCTAAGAAGATTTATTGCTCGTCGCGGTTTGTGCACTGATCTGTATTCCGACAATGGTTCTAATTTCGTCGGGGCTAACACTGAATTAAAAAATGTTTCTATTATTCTTCAAAATGAATCTATTTTACATTTCTGCAAGGAAAATAAAGTCAAGTGGCATTTTATTCCTGCCAGATCCCCCCATTTTGGTGGAATCTGGGAAGGTGCGGTAAAATCTATTAAATATCATTTATCCCGTATTGTCAATGCAAAGAACCCATTAACATATGAAGAGTTTTATACATTATTAGTACAGATTGAAGGTGTACTTAATTCCCGACCTATTTCCCCATTAAGCAACGATCCTAATGACTTAGAACCTTTAACTCCTGGCCATTTTCTGGTGGGACATCCTCTTAATATGATACCAGAACTTGATCTTAATAACGAGCCAACCAATCGACTTTCCTGATATCAACTTCTACAGCAAATGTTGCAACATTTCTGGTCCCGCTGGAAGAATGAGTACCTCCACAATTTGCAGCAGCGTTCAAAGTGGCGCTTTACAAAGGACACCTCCAATCTGCTTGGAAGCATGGTGCTCCTAAAGGAAGACCATATCCCTCCATACCAATGGCCTAGAGCTCGAGTAACTCAGCTGCATCCTGGCAAGGACGGTGTAGTGCGCGTCGTTAGTGTCCGTACTTCTAGCGGAGTCCTTAAGCGGTCTATTGTGAAAGTTTGTCCTTTTCCTACCTCTGACTGTTAAAATGCTTTTTTTTGTTACAATTTTATGCATTGTTCTTTAGCATTTTATTTTTTATATTAACGATGTGATCTTGATTTGAAAGCTACCTCCCGGATACTTTCAAGGCCAGCGGTATGTTTGTTCCATACTGACAATTTTATATATATATTTTTTTTAACATTTCTATGTGCAACGACTAGTGCCGCTTGTTACGCCCATGTCTAAGTTGCGCAATGCAGTGATGTGATCTGCGCGCGCCCTTACAGTTGAAAGGGATGGTGCGTGGCATTCCCTAACGACAATTCAAGCTTAGCTAACGTAGTACAACGCCATATTTTCATACAGACTAATACATAATACATTTAATCATAGCAATAGTTTGCTCCTTTAGTATTTTGTTATATTTATTGTGCATCTGTATAAGTCAGTTAATAAATTCTTGTAAGTAACCAGTGATATTATTCCACGAAAGGAAGTAAAATTTAGTAACGCATCCAGGACAGCCATTGTTTCCAGGGTTGATATTGAGCGTTACAAAGTGAAGAAAGGTAACGAATTAAAGATTACCACAAATTCAATTCAGATAGTAAACCATCGATTTCACGCGATTTATTAAAGCTAGAATCTGCAAGTTGAACTTTGTCGAAATATTGAGGATAATTAAGATGCGAGTCATCAAACGTCACTGGAGAAATTTTTTCTGAAATGTTATCCAATACCAAAAATTTTAGTCTTTGAAATGAGTGAAGTTTTTATGCAATTACAGCTTCTGTCGTGTAGGCAATTGAAATGGGTTTTTGATTCACTCCAGTAATTCTAATTTTTGTGTTTTCTCCTTGCAAACCTAACTTATTAAACATATTTGTTGTAAGTAAATTACTCTGACTTCCTGAATCTAATAGAACGCGACATAAATATTTATTGCCTTTATTGTCGAAAATGAAGATTTCTGCAGTAGATAATAAAACCAAATTTTGCTCGTTATTATGGCTTTTGTTATTATCATTAATTTCACACATTGTATTTGTATTAGAAGAAATTGATTCTCTCTGTAATGTAATGTCATTTTGGTTAGAATTATGTGTTAGTGTTGGTTGTTGTCTTGTATTCGTAGATGTAGATGGTACTTCTGTGTTACTTTGTGAATTTTCTGTCTGCGAAACTAAGTTTGATCCAATTGATGATATGTTTGCTTTGGTACGACTAGACTCATGTAATAGTGTATTATGAAACTGATTACATTTTTTGCAACCACTGGATCTACATGTCAACTTGTTATGACCTGGTCTTAAGCAATTTAAACATAAGCGTAAATTTCTAACTTTCATGTATCGATCGAATGGTTTACGACTTAAGAACGTAGGACATTTAAAGATATAATGACTTTGTTAACAAATCATGCATGGATTAGAACGAATGAGAGGAAAACTTTGAGAGGAATGGTTAATTTCGCTGGAAGAATCTGCGAATGAAGTTTCATTAGACTCGATTACTGAATAAGTTTGACCATTGTTAATTCTCTGAGAAGAATATTTCGAAACTGATTTTAATGGTTTGTTAACCCGATTTGATGCATATTCTTGAGATTTGGAAATATTTTCTTTATTGAAAACACTTTGAGCACTTTTTTGTTAAGAATCTTTTGAGTTTATCATACTTTGGTAATTCATCGCGATCTAAGTGATCTTCCCACTCTAATTTTAAGTTATTATCTAGTTTGCGAGTAATAATACATACTAATATTGCCTCCCAACCTTCTATTCCTACACCTAATCTTTCCAAAGAACGTTTTGATTCATTTGATCGGTAAGAAATCTTATTGAGTGACCTATTGATTTGACTGTAGATATATCAAGTAAAGCTGTTACATGTTCGTTAATGATGAGCCTTTTATTTTCATAACGATCAATTAGCATTTGCCATGCAATGTCATAATTGACGTCTGTATTTTGAAGGTTTTCTACGTGTTTTAAAGCTGCGCCTTTAAGACATGATTTTAAATGACATATTTTTTGAATGTTGGAAAGTCTTGTATTGTTATGTACAAGCTGAACAAATGAATCACGGAACATTGACCAATTTGTATACTCTCCTAAAAATTCTGGCAATTTTATCGGAGGTAATTTTAATTCAGATAATGGCAGATCATTATGTAAATCCGTTTTATTAGTTTTTGAAACTGTCTGATTTATAAGTTCATTGCAACGAGAAATAACTGAATAAAAAGATTCTTCGAGTTGTTCGCGGTTTGCAAATTCAGACGGGTCTAGAAACTCTAACTTTGTTTGTATTTCATCAAACCTATCAAATGCGCCTTCAATCTTTTCTAATCTTTTCTTTACATCTACTAATTTTGACAAATTTTCCGGTTTACCTAGAAAGGATTCTAAACGCGTAATTTGACCTTTAAGTACGCCCCTAATATGCCTCAGTTCGCTTATTTGATCATTATCGATTTCGTTATCTGACATTGTTTTTGCTATTAAGTCTGCCTCAACGTAAAGAAGAAAAATAGATTATACTGACCTGACTACCTGACTCTAACACTCCAGTCGCTTCCAAAATGGTAATGACTGTGACGATAAAAATAATCCGGTTCGAATAGGACCAATAAAATATGTTGATAAATGGACTGATTGCCCAAATATATTGCGTTGTGCGATGTGCTTTTTCTATTCAATGAATAGTATATTATATTATAAGGATTAAAAGTGCATATTTTTTTTACGAGCAATATTTGCAGTTGCAAGGCGGAGCGCAGCGCAGCCGAGCGAATGCAAAATTGCGAGTAAAAATAGGCACTTTTAGTCCGTATGATATATACTATTTTTGCTCCAACCAAGTCAAAATTAAAATAAATTTAGTTTTATTTAAAAATTGTTAATAATTTGGTATTAAATTTGAACACCTATTAATTATAACAGCGATAGCAAGTCGGTAGTCATGGATATCTGGTATTGTTGGTAAATATTGATTGTCAAGTAGACGTCAGTAGACGTACTAATCATATAATTTTTGTAGTAGTTTTTACGCTGCTTTTAAAATGAATCCCGAACACAATGAAAATATACCTGCGGATATATTGGAAAGTGCCGAAGCAGTATATCTAAATCTTTTGCCACCCAAATCTCGCCAAGTTTATGAACTTGCATATCAGCGATTCATGGATTGGTGTAAAGAAAAAAATGTGCAAAACTATGCGGAGAGTGTTCTTATGGTGTATTTCTCAAATTTAACGAAGACCGTCAAGCCATCCACTCTTTGGTCACAGTATTCAATGTTGCGATCCACACTGGATATCAAAAATGGTGTGGATATTAGTAAATAATAATATTAGTAAATATTCAAAATTACGAGCATTGTTAAAAAGGCAAAGTGATGGTTATATACTTTTAGTCCTAGGATTAAAAGTAGCGTTTTTAATCCTAGGATTAAAAGTGTTGCTAAGCAACGAGCAAATTTTTGTACGGTAAGGGAATTGATGGCTTTTGCACCTGAAAATAGTACAAAAATGTCAACATTTTTTGATGGTTGGAGAAGAAAGATATTCTTATATATGTGAAATGTGACCTTTTATTAATTGCTATCTGACATATTATATTTTAACAACTCAAAAACATTTCTATAGCAACTAAGTATATTATACTAAAAACCAAGTAATCTTAACAACATACCTTTGGTGTTTTGCTTGCTTCCGAGCAAATTAACTAATACGTATGAAAGACTTTTTCGCCTTTTAAATGAAAAATGTCAAGAGGTTTTCTTGGAGTTAAAACCAAAACATGTTACAATTGATTTTGAAAAGGCCATACATAAGGCCGTTTTAAATGTATGGCCATCTACCGAAATAAGAGGTTGTCGATTTCATTTATTCCAAGCATGGTGGCGAAAAATTCAGAATTTGGGCTTATCCACTCAATACAGCCAAAAAAGTTCGAATTTGCACAAATGGTTACGTTATCCATTTGGTCTTGCTTACTTAGACCCAGGTGAAGTTGGAGATAGTTTTATGCAAGATATTTTTGAAGAAATGCCTAAAAATGAAAAATTGCTGGAATACTACGATTATTTAGTGGACAACTATATTGATGACACCGCAATATTTCCTACAAGTGTTTGGGCTAGACAATCATCAGAGTCTATATTTTCAACAAACTCGTGCGAATCATTTCATTCTGAATTCAACTCGCATTTTTATTCACCTCATCCAAATTTATTTAGTTTTATAGAAACGTTACTTCATTTTCAACATAAAACATATAGAAAAATCCGTTCAGTTCACGAAATTTGTAAAAAAAAGAAAATTGTTTTAAATAAAGAAAATAGTATTCATGTTCTCATTGAAAAGTATAAAAGTAATAGTATAACCAGGTTTGATTTCGTTAAATGTATTTCGCATTATAATATGAAAATTGTTTAATGTTAGATTTAATGCTCTCTTCAATGTTTACTCTGTACATTTAATTTTTGTTTAAAATAAATGTTTAATATAAACTATATTGCGTTTTTTTGGTTTCTCCATGTTTAAATAACTTAATAATTGTAAATATTGCTATACATATATTTATAACCTTAAATATTTATTAAATAAGTTTTGGTTAAATAATAATGTATTCAAAATTCTAATAATTTGCCTAACTTATTATTCTTGAAGATTATCTTAATGCGGTGGCCCTTTTAGTCCATGAATATAATCCTCAAATTTTAGATGGTGGCCCTTTTGGGTTTACTTAATTGGGTAGGCATGATTAATGTGGCCTTTTTGGGTAGCCCCGAATATATAATATGTTAATAAATTCATTTGAAGCACCAGAAATCGAATACAAATCTGTCGACACAGTGATACAATCAGATGCTGCCGTGCAATACCCCGTAGAATTATTAAACACACTTGATCCTGCAGGATTTTCACCTCATAGACTTAAATTAAACAATGGGGCTTCGATAATGTTATTAAAAAAATCTCTACTCACTAAATGTATGAAATGGTACTCGCTTAAGAGAAATTTAGTTGAAGAAGGTACAATTCAAAGATGAATCAGTTTTGATTCCTCGCATACCTATAATACCTTCAGATTATCCCTTTCAATTTAAACGTATTCAATTTCCAATAAAATTATGTTTTGCCATGACCATAAATAAGTCGCAAAGACTGTCATTAAAATTTGCTGGGATAGATTTAAGAGACATCTGTTTTTCCCATGGTCAATTTTATGTGTCCTGCTCAAGAGTTAGTTCACCATTAAGTTTAATTATTTTAGCCACAGGTGGAAGAACATTTAATATAGTTTATAAGGAAGCTTTATAATAATTTAATGAACTTTTTTATTTCAACGTTTAATATAATTTTTGTCATTATGTTTATGGTTTGTAAGATAGTTTTAGGATTATTTGTCAATTTTCATTATTTTCAGTTTCAGTATAATCTTTGTAAATATTTTTTTAGCATTAAACTCTTTAATTAAAACTTCCTAAATTTTTTTTTTATATCACTTTCTATGATAGTTATTTTTTTAATATTATTCAAAACTCAAGCTAAATCATATATATATATATATATATATATAAAACGAACAGAGCGTTTTGTGACAGTCTAAAAATGTCCAAAGATGATACATAAAGTATCTAGTGCCTTACTGTCAAAAGTAATAATTTCAGTTTTGAACTGAAATGGTGTCGGTTAGAAATTTCTAACACTTTAAAAGACACCTTGGATGCTGCGATATAAATAGTTATAAATATCATTCAACCTATATCAGGGCAAAACCAAACTACAGACACGTGTTTCGCTCTTAGTTTGAGCTCATCAGTGTAGTACAGGCTATGTCTCTCAAGTCACTAATCAAGAGACATCCCTGCCATAAATTGAACGATATCTATAGATGTCAAATTGCAAAACTGATAAACAGTCGCAAGTGGTTCCATCTTCACTCCAAAAATGGTATTTTAGTGGTAGCTTTGCATCTTGTATATAACCTTAACGAACAGAGCGTTTTGTGACAGTCTAAAAATGTCCAAAGATGATACATAAAGTATCTAGTGCCTTACTGTCAAAAGTAATAATTTCAGTTTTGAACTGAAATGGTGTCGGTTAGAAATTTCTAACACTTTAAAAGACACCTTGGATGCAGCGATATAAATAGTTATAAATATCATTCAACCTATATCAGGGCAAAACCAAACTACAGACACGTGTTTCGCTCTTAGTTTGGTTTTGCCCTGATATAGGTTGAATGATATTTATAACTATTTATATCGCAGCATCCAAGGTGTCTTTTAAAGTGTTAGAAATTTCTAACCGACACCATTTCAGTTCAAAACTGAAATTATTACTTTTGACAGTAAGGCACTAGATACTTTATGTATCATCTTTGGACATTTTTAGACTGTCACAAAACGCTCTGTTCGTTTTATCATTTTACCTTGCCTAAGGTTATATACAAGATGCAAAGCTACCACTAAAATACCATTTTTGGAGTGAAGATGGAACCACTTGCGACTGTTTATCAGTTTTGCAATTTGACATCTATAGATATCGTTCAATTTATGGCAGGGATGTCTCTTGATTAGTGACTTGAGAGACATAGCCTGTACTACACTGATGAGCTCAAACTAAGAGCGAAACACGTGTCTGTAGTTTGGTTTTGCCCTGATATAGGTTGAATGATATTTATAACTATTTATATCGCAGCATCCAAGGTGTCTTTTAAAGTGTTAGAAATTTCTAACCGACACCATTTCAGTTCAAAACTGAAATTATTACTTTTGACAGTAAGGCACTAGATACTTTATGTATCATCTTTGGACATTTTTAGACTGTCACAAAACGCTCTGTTCGTTTTATCATTTTACCTTGCCTAAGGTTATATACAAGATGCAAAGCTACCACTAAAATACCATTTTTGGAGTGAAGATGGAACCACTTGCGACTGTTTATCAGTTTTGCAATTTGACATCTATAGATATCGTTCAATTTATGGCAGGGATGTCTCTTGATTAGTGACTTGAGAGACATAGCCTGTACTACACTGATGAGCTTAAACTAAGAGCGAAACACGTGTCTGTAGTTTGGTTTTGCCCTGATATAGGTTGAATGATATTTATAACTATTTATATCGCAGCATCCAAGGTGTCTTTTAAAGTGTTAGAAATTTCTAACCGACACCATTTCAGTTCAAAACTGAAATTATTACTTTTGACAGTAAGGCACTAGATACTTTATGTATCATCTTTGGACATTTTTAGACTGTCACAAAACGCTCTGTTCGTTTTATCATTTTACCTTGCCTAAGGTTATATACAAGATGCAAAGCTACCACTAAAATACCATTTTTGGAGTGAAGATGGAACCACTTGCGACTGTTTATCAGTTTTGCAATTTGACATCTATAGATATCGTTCAATTTATGGCAGGGATGTCTCTTGATTAGTGACTTGAGAGACATAGCCTGTACTACACTGATGAGCTCAAACTAAGAGCGAAACACGTGTCTGTAGTTTGGTTTTGCCCTGATATAGGTTGAATGATATTTATAACTATTTATATCGCAGCATCCAAGGTGTCTTTTAAAGTGTTAGAAATTTCTAACCGACACCATTTCAGTTCAAAACTGAAATTATTACTTTTGACAGTAAGGCACTAGATACTTTATGTATCATCTTTGGACATTTTTAGACTGTCACAAAACGCTCTGTTCGTTTTATCATTTTACCTTGCCTAAGGTTATATACAAGATGCAAAGCTACCACTAAAATACCATTTTTGGAGTGAAGATGGAACTTGCGACTGTTTATCAGTTTTGCAATTTGACATCTATAGATATCGTTCAATTTATGGCAGGGATGTCTCTTGATTAGTGACTTGAGAGACATAGCCTGTACTACACTGATGAGCTCAAACTAAGAGCGAAACACGTGTCTGTAGTTTGGTTTTGCCCTGATATAGGTTGAATGATATTTATAACTATTTATATCGCAGCATCCAAGGTGTCTTTTAAAGTGTTAGAAATTTCTAACCGACACCATTTCAGTTCAAAACTGAAATTATTACTTTTGACAGTAAGGCACTAGATACTTTATGTATCATCTTTGGATATATATATATATATATATATATATATATATATATGTTTCTTTTTATTCTTGGGTAAAGGTTATAGTAGTAAATAAGGAACACTGATTTTACAACGTTTCGCACATTTTTTATTGTGCTTTATCAAGTCTAAAAATAATTTATGAAATATCAAATTATGTTTACAATATATATAGAATCATTTTCTTGACATCACCATAAGTATTGAGATTTAATGTTTTTTCTTGCGTTTCCGCTGCATGGTTATATTTTTTAAGCTATTGTTTACATTCTCTTGAATGTTAGAGAAAATAGTGCGCATTGCGCATTCATTATCTGCTTATTCTTGTTTATAATTAACTTAGCTTACTCCGGGCGATATAACGATCTCAGGCGGTTATATTCTACTATTGAACTATCTTGTGTCTTAATTTGACTAGGGTCTAGATTAATAAGGTGTACTCCGTCTAGTGTTTTAACTCTGGAGAGCGTAACGTAGGCCTGTCCTCTGCTATATAAAAATCGAAGTGTCTATGTCAAGAAGAGCGCTATCCAGACTAAGTCCTTGTGATTTGTGGATGGTAATAGCGTAAGCCAAGCAAATAGGGAACTGTTCCCGGTAAACATAATATACATTATTTAATATTTGAAACTTAGTCTTGACACGTTCTAGTTCATAAGTTAAATTATTAAATTTGATAATAATTTTACGTGCACTATTGTTTCTATAGACATCCCAGTTTATTTTCTCTATAACTCCAATAGAGCCGTTCACTAGCCCTTTACTAACATGTATATTCATACGCAACATAACTCGTGCACCCAATTTGATCGTGATAACGTCGTCTTCTAATCCAGCGGTTAATGATGAATCATCCTCGTTCTTTTTCAGCACTTCCTTTGCTCGCTTGTGGACCGTGGACCATGAACAGTGTATTTCATCAATTGAATTCAATTTAATTTGCGCGCCGCTTACGACACACCGTTTGTGTCGTATTTAAGTATTTTGTATGGGGACACCATTTTATTTTGTAACTTAACTTTATTTTTGTTATATAGCTAATATTGCAATACACATACATATATTGGGATAGTTTCAAATATCTGCTTGTAACGGTTCCAACGCTACAATTAAAAAAATTGTTTTGTATGGGGACACCCTCTATTTTTTAACTTTTTTTTATTTTTAGAATTTTTCCTACACTTACATACAATTACTGAGCTGGATTTCAAATTTCACCCTTCTAGGTCATCTGGAAGTAAGTTAGGTTTAGGTACATACTTATGTCAGTCAGTCAGTCAGTGCTAAAATTTAAGACTTTTTGACCTTCATATCTTTATAACCGTTTGAGCTAGCTTCATGAAATTTGGGCTCCTAGATATCCTTATGGATACAATTAAACACAAGTAGTTTTATGAGTTTACGTTAAAGAGGTTTTGAGTTATAGAAGAGTCAAAAGTGGCACCAAGTGGTTCGTGTAATATTACACTTGGCGCTGGCTATCCAATTCTTTTGCTTGAACTTGGCTTGACACGCTACCGCGTGTCTAGATATTGTTCCTGCTACCCTTAACGTTGTTGGCACCTGTGTGTTATGCAACCCAAGTGCATCGGTGGCAATTAGTAGAGACGATTACAAAAATATCGCGACAGCTCCAGTAAAATTCGGCAATGTGGGGATATTCGCCGACGATCTCCGATCGGCGCGCGCCGCAGCGCCTCCAGAGCGCAGTCGGAGAATTCTAGTACTATTCAATTGCTAAGCGGATTCCGTGTGCGGTGTATGTTAGTCCCAGCGGCGTCGTGAATTTGTGCCTAGTTTCACCGGTTTGAGTGTTTTTTGTTTTGTAGAGTAAGTACCGAGTGTATTTTTATTTTTTTATCGCAAAAATGGAAAGAAAGCATTACTCGGCGGATGCCTACCAAATTATTAACTCCATAAGTAAATTTATGAAAAACGAAGCCAAAAATGGGCTACAAATTCCAATCAATAATTTTCGCCAACGAATTATGGCAGCTACGTGTGTTTCTAAGGATGTCATCCATCGAGTAAATAAAAAAATAAGTGCTTTAGAAGTAGATGATGTTACAAAAATGTCAACATCAGTCGTCATTGACGACCGTCCCTCGACATCAACTTCAAATGATTTAAATTTAAGTAATTCTCAAAAAAAGAGGGGTCGTCCGAATTCTAAAACATTTATAAGTCAAGGGCAAGGAGATGGAATTCGATCCATTATTAACAACTTTTATATCATAGAAAAACAACGCCCAACGATGAAGAAGGCTCTACAAAGAGTAAAGGACGCCCAAGTAGGTTTTGAAGGGTCATTACAATCCTTTAGAAGGGTTGTAAAAAAATTAGGTTTCACCTGGGACAAAACACCAGACAATCGACAAGCACTTATGGAAAGCCACGATGTAAGGTTAAAACGCGTAGATTTTTTGAAAAAAATTAGAGATTTTCGCCGCGACGGTAGAAATATTATATATACCGATGAAACTTATTTGCATAGTTCGCATACCTCTAGAAAAACATGGATAGATACGACCAAACCAGACCAAACATTAAAAGCGCCTTATAGCAAGGGACAAAGGCTAATTATGGTACATGTGAGGAGAAAAGGGGTTTGTGGAAAATGGACTGTTAATATTTAAGTCTGGAACAAAGACTGGAGATTATCACGATGACATGAACACGGAAAATTTCATGCGTTGGGTGAGAATACAACTCATTCCCAACATTCCAGAAAAAAGTGTGTTGGTGATAGATAATGCTAGCTATCACAATACAATGATGGAAAGACTTTCAACCGCCTCATCTAGAAAGGAAGTCATGTTGAATTGGCTAACGGACAAGAGCATCCCTCATACAGTCGACATGACAAAAGTCGAACTCTATGAAGTAATAAAATCGCACAAACCCCGCTTTCTAAAATACGTTCTAGATGAGGAAATGAGAAAACACGGACACTCTGTTGTAAGATTATCACCATATCACCCAGAATTAAACCCTATAGAAAACATTTGGGCCGCGGTCAAAAATTGGGTTGGAAGTCATAATATAACATTTAGATGTGGTGACGTCGAAAATCTTGCAAGACAGAAGTTCTCCAGCATTACCACTGAGGAGTGGAAAAGAGTTTGCGAACATGTACATAAGTACGAATTAGATTTAATGAAAAAAGAGCATCTATTAGACACTGCCCAAGATTTAGTTTTCAATCTCAATACGGGCAGTTCCGAAGAATGGACCTCAGAATGTTCAGATAATGATCTTACATTTGGCGACCAAATTGACGAAACTGACAACTGAATTTATTATTAGTTTTTTTTGAAGATTTTTTTTTAGTTTGAATTAGAATTTTTTTTTTTAGTTTTTTAGAATTTTTTTTTTAGAATTTCTTTTTTGTTTTATCAGATTTTTTTTTATTTTTTTGAAGAATTCGTTTTTAAGTTTTTATTTTACAATTGACTTTGTTTCAATTTTGTGATATTATCTGTGATATTGATCTGTGATATTTTTTATATATTTATTATTATTTATTTTTATATACTAACACTCGTAACCTCGCTAAAATTTATACCTCACCCCTCCATCCCGTTGGCGAAGAATGCTCATACCTCCCCGTGGTCTTCGCTGGGTAATAACAATTTAAAAGTAAGAATTGTTATAAGCTAAATTGAGCAAAACTTAATTGATGAACTTAATTAAAATGTATATAAAACTTTTAACTAGAAAAAAAAATAAACATTTAAATTGTTTAATTTGCGTATTTTTTCCAGAATTTACAAATCCAAATAAAAACCAAATTAACCAAAAAAATTAAAATTGTTACGCCACTGGAATCTATTTTTATCGAAAGACGGAGTAGAAAGCGTTCGCTAGAGCCATCTTTACAAAACCTCTCGAACTGGGTAATCGCTAGCGTTCGAGTCGACGGTAAAGATAGGTGGGAAAACCGGAGCTGTCGCGATACTTTTGGAATCGTTTCTAATGCCTATACATTCAAACATTTTTTGTTGTGTTTTGTTTTTTGTTCTTATGTAGTTATATTAGAGTTGGCATTGTAACAGTTAGAATTAAAAATGTACACAGATTCTACTTTGTTAATGATTGGTTTTAATTCATTTTTCATTAAGTAAACAATAGCGGGATACATCCCCAACATAGTGGTCCTATCGAACCTGATGTTAGATGGTTTTATAATTCGTAATTATTGCAATTTAATTGTTGGTGGTAGTTGGTAGGGGAGTGACGGGTAACCACGAACAGTGGACAATGGCGAACACTCAGAGTAATAAATAAACATAGAGTAGGTATATAGCAAATTACTTGTCGCCGAGACAGATTTGTTTACCAACGGAGCATTCACAGACTTCTGATTTGTTGTGTTTTGTAAGTACGAAGTAGGAAAAAAAAACCTAATATTATAATTTACAACAATCGTATTTTACTTTTAAGAGGAGATTTTTAGTCACAGAACATCTTCTTCAATACATTTTAATATTTACT
The DNA here is from genome assembly GCA_964028335.1 of Altica lythri. Classification (NCBI taxonomy): domain Eukaryota; kingdom Metazoa; phylum Arthropoda; class Insecta; order Coleoptera; family Chrysomelidae; genus Altica; species Altica lythri. Next base: position 28,384,150 of record OZ034806.1, on the reverse strand, counting down.
TTCGTACCTTTCTGTACCAATTGTATGAAATACCCACACCGAAAATTTGGCATCAATGCATTTGTTTGTTATTGTTTAGAGGTGATACACATTGTGGTTGTTGTGTTTCGATTGTTCTGATTTTTCTTGGATTTTTGTGTATTTAAAAGAACTTTATAAAGTGTTTTTATTTTATTTTCAATAGTGAAAATGGTGAAAACCCGAAAAGCGTGTATAATTTGTGGTACTTCGCAAAATGATAACCTAACCTATCACCGGTAAGTTATTCACTTCATTGGCGTAGAATAAACAATTTCAATTAAAATTTATTACAATGCTCTATCATCTTACGATTTGCAAAACTCATTTCTATCTTCCTGTATTAAAAAAAAACTTGTTCAAAGAAAAAAAGTGGAAGATAGCGGCAAGAGTTTCAGTACTGAAATTTTTCTCATAAATAAGCGGGTCTGCAAAATGTTTTTTCTTAAAACCTTTGATATTAGTAACAAAAGGTTTACTACTGTTTTTCAAAAAAGTAACGCTGTTGGTATTTGTGAAAAAGATAACAGGGAATAAGGTCCTGGTAGAAAAATAGAGTCAGAAAAACGAAAAGTGGTTATTGAACACATTAAAATGTTTCCAAAATATAGGAGTCATTACTCTAGAAGTGCAAACTTTTTTACTCGATATTTATCACCAGAGCTTAATATTAGAAAAATGTACGATTTGTATATTGAACACTGTACGGAAAAAAATTTAGATCCTGTTAAACATTCCTATTACCGACATATTTTTAACACGGAATTTAATTTAAGATTCCTCCGTCCAAATTCTGATACTTGCAGTAAGTGTGATGGTTTTAATAATATTATTAAAAATTCTGATAATGCAGAAAAAGTTAATACTGCAAAGGTATCGCAGACAGTTCATCACAGAAAGGCTCAAAAGGCACGAGAATCAAAACAAAATGACTCAAATGTAAATAAAGAATCAACAGATACTTTTGTTATTTGTTTTGATCTGCAACAAGCTTTACCAACTCCACATAATATAACTACCTCAAAAGTTTTTTACTTGAGACAACTGTGGACATATAACTTCTGTATACATAACCTCGTGACAGGAAAGTCCGACATGTACGTTGGGGACGAAACCATCGCTTCCCGAGGCTCACAGGAAATTGGATCCTGTCTGATTCATTATATAACTAATGCAGTTCCTCAAAATGTCACAAAGATTATTGCTTATAGCGATTCCTGTGAAGGACAAAATAAAAACAAAAATATTGCTAAACTTTTCATGTACTTGGTCAAAGCTACAAGAATTCAAGAAATTCACCATAAGTTTTTGGAACCTGGCCATACGTTTATGGAGTGTGATCAAGATTTTGGTATAATAAAAAAGGTAAAACGAAAGAATCCTCAGGTGTTTGTTCCAGAACATTGGAGACAACTAATAAAGAGTTCATGCAAAAAATTTACGGTTCATGAAATGTCCAAAGAAAATTTTTTCAGCTTTTCTAACTTGAATAATATTATAAGCGATTCAAAAAAAGATACAGAAAAACGTGCTTCTAAATGGAGAAAAATTCAATATTTTTTTTTACAAAGGAATCAGAGAGATTCTGCTTTTTTTTATAAAATTACTCTGGACTCAGAATTTCCTTTCAACAACTGCTTATGTCCTGGTAAAGCAGCAGGAAGACCGAAGTTGACATTAAAGGACACGTTTGATCAGTTAAACAGAGATAGTTTAAAAATAAACGAGCTGAAGTGGAAAAATTTGCAGACTCTTTTGGAATACGTTCCTCCAAAATATCATGAATATTATAACAGTATGCAACACGAGAAAAAAGAGAAAAGTGGAAACAATAAAACCAAAGCTAACAGGAACAAAAACCAAACTGACGAAGTAGCCATAGCTGAAGTAGAACCACAAGATGACACACAAGAAGAAAATAATGAAAATGATGTTGACTTTATTTTGTACTCCGATGACGAATAGTAGTAATATTTAAGTTTTTGTATTTCTTTAAAATAAATATGCCTATTTGTGTACTAAAATTTTTTTTGGAAATTTTGGAAATAAAAAAGTTGGTATTAAAAGGGTATAAGTACTTTTTTTAAGTTTTAGCACATTTCTGAAAAAGTTTTTATTTATCTTGTTATAATGTTAAAATTTATTATGTATTAAGGAAATAATAAATTTTAAATAAATATCCCAACTCTTTTTAGGAATTTTCAAATGTTGTTTAACTTTAAATGCAAATATCTCAAAATAATTAAAAGTGCACTTATACCCCTTTTATTCTAGGCTCCTCAATTGTGAAAATCAAATTAATAATGAAATACATATATAATTTTAGATTTCCTTCCGATCAAAATATGTTAGAAGTATGGTGCCATGCCATAAGTGTAGATATAAATTCCATACCAAAATATGCGTATTTGTGTTCTTTGCATTTTAAAAATGAAGATATTATAAAAGGAACTAGAACACATTTATTTAAATATGCAGTTCCCAATCGCTGGACGACTCGGTGAGTTGATATTACGTGTACCCAAGTTTGTATAATTGTTTTATTATCTCTTTCAATATTTAGTTGAAAAAATGAATGTTCTGGTAAACTAATAGATAATTATTTTTTTATTTATGTGTAGGCATTTTGTTGGCTAATAGAATACAAATGTATAAATGTTTCAGGATTGAACTAAGCTCATCTGAAACTGAAAGTATATCTTCCAGTTCAAGAACATTAACCGTAACAAATGGTTCTAAAACTCTAACAGCTTCTCCAATGTCTGCACAATCCACTCCTATAAAACCGATAACCAAACTTTCTTTTGCTGATCTTGGGATTGATAATAAAAGGTATACTCGTAGATTTATTTACATTATAAACATTTGTAGTTTTATAAGTATCCATTACATACCATTTTGATTAGAAATACACTTTTATTATAGTAAAATTGTTTTTCTCGTTTTAGTTTAATCATATCAGGTGAAAGAAACGTTTCCGATACGGAGGAATGTAATAATAAAAGGAAGTAAGTATCCTTTTTAAAAATAATATTAGCAGATATGTCTTTATAAATAAATTAAATTAAAATAAATTCTTTTAGGTACGACGAACTTAGGTCAAAAATAAGTGCGGAGGTAAAAATTGGTCCTAGTTCTCAACTGCAAAAGTAAGCATCTACATATTTTTAACTTCCATTAAAACTTAAATTCAGAAGTATAACTTAGTTTTAGTTAAATAAATATTATCGTTCTTTTATTGAAAGTTTAATTAAAAATTATTACTTTTTTTAATATGCGACTGTGTCAGCTCAATGCGCGCAATCAATTTCTGTTCGAATATTCGCTCACTTTAGTACTCTGTTTTTGATTGGCGCGATAAGTGGTCGTTTAAGTAACCAATGATCATTTAAGTCTGTAGTTTTCAAACATAATTAGGTGTGCTAAATATTTTAGTTATTTTTAGTGCAAAAAAACGTGTTTAGTTGTAAGATAAACATGTATAGGGTGAATAAATACCTTTAAGGTTTTCATCTGCTTTCGGAATTTGCCGTATATAATTTTAGTTTGCTTTTATGAACATTATTGTCAACGTAACTTAAATTTTAACAATTTGTTAGGTTGATTTTTATGTAATAATTCTATCAGTTCCTTTATATCTGCCATAAATCAGTTATTTTAGTAAACTTGAATGTTCCCATATAAGATTAGAACTATAATTTTTTTTACGAAGCATCGGCAAAGATGATATTTGTGATTTTATTTGAATGCCTATTGGAAATTTTATTTAAACACGAGCACGGCATAAAACTACCACTTTTTCTTCGTACAAAATAATATAGGTACCATTGATTAAATATTGTAGAATACAATTGAAAATTGAAAATGACTGAGAGCAATAGCTATATGAGTGGTGTAGATCATTTTGATCAGTTTTTGTCAACATACCCCATAGCTTGGAAAACACGTCGATGGTGGATGAAAATATTTTACTATTTAGTAGACTGCTCAATTGTTAACTCTTATATCATATATAAGCAAACTTGCCATAGAAAAAATAAAAAACCCCTCTCACATTTAAAATTTAGGAGTATCTTAGCAGACCAGCTCATTTATAATTATAACACAAGAAAAAGAAAAGGACCAGCTCTTAAAATAAACAGAAAAATTAAAAAAATTGGCTGAAGATTAGTCTCAATAGAAAATAGGAAAAGGGTAACAAATGTGGGTGATCACCTACCAAGTAGAGGGTCATCTCGCTGTTGTGCCTATTTTAGCACAAAAGAAAAGGCGAAGCGTTCAATAATGAACTGTCAAAAGTGTGAAGTAGCATTTTGTCTGGAGTGTTTCGCACCATTTCACCATAAATAAAGAAGTTGTGTAGTAAAATGAGTTATTACTTGTTAATAAATATGTTTATAAATATTTTGCTGCATTTTAATTTCAGTGAAAATACAAGTGGTCGATAAAAAGCTTATACCACAATAATGTACTTTGAGGTACTAAAGGTTTATTGGTCGATATATCGACCACCACTTTGAGCAAAACTGTCAAATCTGACAGGTTTTTATCTTCAATAAAAAATGCTCCTATTAGTTAAAGACATAGAAATATATTATAATTTAGACGATTTGATTCAAAAAATAGTACTGCGCCTTAACCTTCCGTAGCTAACACGCCGACGCCTAAGAAAATTTACGATTATTCCCGAAAAATCGCGAACGCGCTTGGCCATCCTCAATAGCTGATTTTTTAGGGCTAATGGACTTAGTATCAAAATTACAGCGGAGGTGAGTTGTTGTAGAGTCTGTTATTAAGTATTCGGTCTCTGAGACGGATGTTAGTTGTGGTGTAACTTTTGTGGTAAGTTACATTTTGTTTTATTTTGTGAGAATTGTACTAATTTTATTAATTGTTTTTAGAAATCAGTAGATGAGCTATAGGGATTCTAGCCATTTTTTTGAACATAACCTCACTTTTTTTGAGCTGACTGTTTGCCCTAAATGTCAAAGGCCATTCTTCTTTTTCGAGTGGCCTCTGACAGTTGGCACAAACAACCAATTCTTCTTTTTCAAGTGGCCTTTGACATTTACTTTTTCGAATGGCCTTTGACTTTTAGCGCAAGCAGCCAACTCTTCTTTTTGTTATATTTTTGAATTTTTTCGCGCTTCGCTGTCATCATACCAACTTTTCATGCATGCAACCAACATTACACAGTGCTACCAACTTTTGTGTTATAACAATTTAATTAAAAAAATTCCAACCAAGCAGAATCGAACCCGGGTCCCCTCGTATGATAAACAAATACGTGAGCCACTACACCATCGCAGTATTTAATAAAATTTGACAAACAATAGTAGAAAAAAATAATAAACAGGTCTTATCGCAATAAAGATAACAGACTTAGAAATATTTTAAATTAGTTTATTCCAAAAGAATTTTTTTATGTATGACGTATCATTGTAAAGGGGTTAATGTATAGGGTAAGATAAAGTGTCAAAAAGACCGTATTTATGCTGCCAAAAAGGCATTATAGCTATATCTCGTAAACGAGCGAACTGATTTCGGCGTATGACGTATCATTGTAAAGGGGTTGATGTATGGAGTAAGATTAAGCGTCAAAAAGACCGTATTTATGAGGCCAAAAGGGCAATATAACTGTATCTCGTAAACGGCCCAACGGATTTCAACGTATGACGTATCATTTTAAAGGGGTTGACGTATAGGGTAAGATTAAGCGTCAAAAAGACCGTATTGATGCTGCCAAAAAGGCATTATAGCTATATCTCGTAAACGACCGAACGGATTTCGGCGTATGACGTATCATTGTAAAGGGGTTGATGTATGGAGTAAGATTAAGCGTCAAAAAGACCGTATTTATGAGGCCAAAAGGGCATTATAACTGTATCTCGTAAACGGCCCAACGGATTTCAACGTATGACGTATCATTTTAAAGGGGTTGACGTATAGGGTAATATTAAGCGTCAAAAAGACCGTATTGATGCTGCCAAAAAGGCATTATAGCTATATCTCGTAAACGGCCCAACGGATTTCGTCACGTGACATATCATTGTAAAGGGGTTGCTGTATAGAGTAAGATTAAGCGTCAAAAAGACCGTATTGATGCTGTCAAAAGGGCATTATACCTATATCTCGTAAACGGCCCAACGGATTTCGTCACGTGACATATCATTGTAAAGGGGTTGATGTATAGAGTAAGATTAAGCGTTAAAAAGACCGTATTGATGCTGTCAAAAGGGCATTATACCTATATCTCGTAAACGGCCGAACGGATTTCAACGTATGACGTATCATTTTAAAGGGGTTGCTGTATAGGGTAAGATTAAGCGTCAAAAAGACTGTATTTATTAGGCCAAAAGGGCATTATAGCTAACAAAAAATATATTAAACTTTAATAAAACTTAAATAATATACGCTTTTTAGAAGCCAAACTATCATAAAACTAAAAAATGTTGAAGACAACGATGAAATGTATATTTTTTACATCAATATAATGTTTTCAATTAAAATTTTTTAAATAAAAAATACTTATTTTATTAATAAAAAGGAATAACATACAGTCATCAAAAAACAAAAAATTCGGTTTTTATCAAGAAGCTGTGGTTTGTGTCGATGAAAATAGGATACCGCAAAAACAAAAGCTATGACGTTTATTTGGTTGAGTTATGGTATACATAGACATTAGCGTCTCATGTGATTGGTAAATATAATATTTAATAAACAACATATAAAATATATTGTAAAGCAACAATTAGGTTTTAGTTTTTATCGACGTCTATGTGTTTCGGCTAAGCCATGTATATTTAAAGAACGTGCTAGATTTAACTTGCTCATTATTGTTTTGATACTCCATAGATCCAGTTCTGAGTTCAGTTTCAAGTGCAAAAGTTTTTGTTACATATCCATAAAGGTAAGAATTTTTATTTTATTTCAAAATTTTATTTTAATTTTTATTGCTTCTTGAATTATTTTAATTTTTGAGTTGATTTAATTTTATTTTTCTTGAGTTAAGTTTATTTGTCATAATTTAATTTTTTATTTTTCTTTAGTTATGTTTATTTTGAGTTAATTTAATTTTATTTTGTAGTTGGATTTAACTAGAATAAATTCAAAAGAGAACTATTTCAACACTGAAGTCCACTTGTCAGAAGAAGTGTCTGCCGGAACTTATTAAAATCAAGATATAAAAGGAAAAAGCAAAATTGGGGAAAGCTAATCACTCCGATACATTTGAAATAGCTTAGGAATATAACTTCTTCTTCTTCTTATTCTTCTTCGATATCGTTTTTCCTCAGCACTTTTTTCAACAAGGTAAGAATTATTATTTTATTTTTAAGTTGATTTAATTTTTTATTTTTCTTTAGTTATGTTTATTTTGAGTTAATTTAATTTTATTTTTAAGTTGATTTAATTTTTTATTTTTAGATGGATTTAACTAAAATTAATTCGTTATGTCTTGCAGAAAAAAATAAGGAGAAGATTATTATCAAATTAGGAGAACTTCCAGTGGATGTTCCGCAAAAATTATTGAACGCTAAACTGGTCCAGAGCAAATTTGGAGAAACAATTTTGGTTGAGCTAGAAAACGGGCTCTGCTTTTTACCTAAGAGAACCATTGAAACATTGAGGCCTCACTTGACAGAATTGTCTGGCAGACATTATTTTATCAAATATAAAGGAAAAAAACAAATTGGTCAAGCTAATCCTACCGATACATTTGAAATAGTTAAGGAATAATTTTTTGTAAGTTTTTTTATTTTTTTTATTTTCCAATTATGAATAACAGTATTGATAGGTCTAATGCTATTGTTAAAGATATTTCTAAAGCATACAAAGCGTTAATCAACAATTTTTCGCATAGGGAAGCAAACAAATTAATCAAACAAATTAAACAGCATGTTATCAGTTTTCATAAAGATATTCGTAGGGGAAATTTAGATATTGGGACACTTAGAAATTTACAAACAAATTTAGGACATTTAAAATCGATAAAAGAAAAAAATTTTCATTTGTCTAAGCAGGGATCGGGGTTAACTGAAAAATCAGGGGTAAAATGGGTCGATCTAGAATCTATTTTTCATTCAAGAATTAGGACTGCTGTTATTGTTAATTTAAAACATAAAGGCCTAAATAGTTTTTTTGCTGATGCATTCAAGTTGATTAAGGGTAGAATAGGTAACAGTTTAAAAAAATTTAACATGATCAAAGTAAATGCAACATTTTGCGGGGAATTTATTAAGAAATCTAGGGAAATCGAAGACATTTTAGAGTTTAAATATTTCAACACTAAAAACGCGGTAATAGATGCATGTACGGATCTTGCATTGTGGTTTAACGAATATATTGTTGATAAAGTAATGAGTAAATTATCGGAATTTCAACTTAGGAATTCTGGATGGGCTTTAGACAAAATTATTTCATTGGAAATAAACATTAATAAATATGAGATAGGTAACGGTGCTACATCATACATTAAGCTACCGGATCCTATACTAAAAAAGAAAGCATGTATTAATATTAAAAATTTAGATAAAGCATGTTTTTACTGGTCGGTAACAGCATCATTGTATCCAGTTAATAAACACGTAGATTTAGTAAAATCGTATCCTCACTATGCAGCAGTTTTAAAAACACAAGGTTTGGACATGCCAATGCCCCTAAATACTATTTCAAAATTTGAAAAATTAAATAATATTTCAATTAATGTGTACGCTTTAGAATTAAATATCGCGAAAGATAAATCATTTTACACAATTTATCCTGCACGCTTAACAAAAGAAAAATTAAATAAACATGTAAATTTATTGCTTATTCAAGATAAATACTTTCCAAAATTAAACGATTATGAAGCTCCATCAATGGATATGGAAAATGAAGATATCAAATATCACTATTGTTTAATCAAAGATTTATCTCGATTAATATCAAGTCAAGTTAACAACTCTAAGATGAAAAAATATATTTGCGATCGATGTTTAAATTATTTTCATAGTCAGGAAAAATTAAGTAAACATGAAGATTACTGCAAAGATATGAACAATTGCAAAATATCGTACCCACCATTTGATCATGTAGAGTTTAAAAACCACGTTTACAAGCAAACGACACCTTTTGTCATTTATGCTGACTTTGAGTCAGTGCTACGTCCTCATAACAAGAACTTGGGGAAACATACACGAAAGTTTCAGAAACACGAGGCGTATAGTGCAGGATATTATCTAAATTGCTCCTATGATAGTTCGCTATCATTTTACAATGAATATTGTGGAGAAGACTCCATGGATTGGTTCGCTGCTGAAATGACAAGGATGGCTAAATTAATTGAAGAGAAAATAAAACATATCGAACCAATGATTGTCAAACCTAGTTTACTTAATGCAACAACATGTCATATATGCGAACACCCCTTCAAAGAGAAGGACACCATTGTTTTAGACCACGACCACTTTACGGGGAATTTTCGAGGGTTTTCACACCAAAGCTGCAATTTAAACTATAAAAAAAAGTTTGTTGTACCCGTAGTCTTTCATAACCTTTCAGGATACGACTTACATTTTTTAATTAGAGATTTATCCAAAAAAGGTAATATAAGCTTGCTTCCTATAAACAAAGAAAAATACATTTCGTGTACATTAAGTAATGACGAGAGCGAAGTAAAGTTTAGATTTATAGACTCGCTACGATTTTTAGATTCCTCCTTAGATAAACTGTCTGCTTTACTAGAACCATCAGATCTACATTATCTACGTTCACAGTTTCCCAATTTAACATCTGAACAATTTGAACTATTAAGTAGAAAAGAGGTGTTTCCTTATGAATACATTGATTCCATTGAAAAATTAGACGATACGGAACTGCCATCCAAAGATAAATTTTATAGCACACTGACAGATGAAAATATTACTGATGATTTATACATGCATGCTCAGAAGGTTTGGAAAGCATTTAAAATTAAAAATTTAAAAGAATATAGCATGCTGTATATGAAGACGGATATCTTGCTTTTAGCATCTGTGTTTGAATGTTTTCGTGAAAAATGTCGAAAAACGTATGGTCTCGATCCTGCTTGGTATTATACGCTCCCTGGTTATACGTGGGATGCTATGTTAAAATATACCAAATCTAAATTGGAAATACTCAAAGATATAGACCAAATCATGTTTATAGAGAAAGGTATAAGAGGAGGAGTCAGTCAATGTAGCAATAGATATGCTAAAGCAAACAACAGATACATGAAAAATTTTAATCGAACAGAATCCGAAAAATATTTAATGTACTTGGATGTAAACAATTTATATGGTTGGGCAATGAGTCAACCTCTTCCGTACGGAGGATTCCAATGGACTGATACAAACATCGATGTGACTCAAATACCAGATGATAATGATGAGGGTTATATTCTCGAAGTGGATATAGAATACCCTCAGCATTTACATGATCTACACAACGATTTACCGTTTTGCCCAGAACATCGAAAACCCCAAGGATCAAAAATACAAAAACTAATGACCACTTTATATGACAAAGAAAAATACGTAATACATTATCGAAATTTAAAGCAGGCTATAAAACATGGATTGAACGTGAAAAAGATTCACAGAGTGTTGAAATTTAAGCAAAGCCCATGGTTAAAAAAATATATCGACTTAAATACAACTCTTCGAACAGCTGCTAAAAATGATTTTGAAAAGAATTTATTCAAATTAATGAACAATGCAGTCTTCGGAAAAACCATGGAGAATATAAGGAAACACCGAATTGTAAAACTCGTAAGATCTTGGGAGGGTCGATATGGAGCAAAGAACTTGATAAGCAGTCCTAGGTTTAGTTCGAGCAAAATCTTTGATGAAAACCTTGTAGCGATAGAGCTTCATAAAACCGAACTTGTATTCAATAAACCATTGTACATTGGCATGTCGATTCTTGATTTGTCAAAGACTTGTATGTACGACTTTTATTACAGTTTTCTACTGCCTACGATGGGTGTAGACAACTGTAAACTCTTATACACCGATACCGACGCTTTTCTTCTAGAACTGCAATGCAATGATGTTTATACCGAACTAATTAAGGCCTATCCAGATAAATTTGACACCTCAGACTATGAACCAAATAATGCATATGGTATTTCACTCTTAAATAAAAAAGTCATAGGATTAATGAAAGATGAATGCAACGGCAAACTTTTAACTGAATTTGTGGGGTTGCGTTCAAAAATGTACTCATATTTAACAGAGGGTGATAAATGCGTTAAAAAGTCAAAAGGGGTGAAAAAGAATGTCGTTGCTAAAAAAATTACTTTTGATGACTACATTTTATGTCTGAGAGATAGTAAATTAAAAACAGTGAACCAATGCACGTTCCGTGCATATAATCATAATGTATATACAATCGAACAAACCAAAATCGGTCTAAGTCCACACGACGATAAACGCTTTTTATGTAATAAATCATTTAATACTTTGGCATGGGGGCATCGAGATATAATGCTCGAATAATGTTATTCATAATTAAAAAATAAAAACGTGAATGTGTATTGTAAATTAATTAGGTTAGTTTTCTATTGTTTATTGTATATCTAAAATTAATTAGGTTAGTTTTAAGTTTTCTATTGTTTATTGTTTGTCTAAAAAATTTTTTTATATTTACAATAAATTTTTTAATCTGAATCTATGGTGTATTATTTTCTTTTAAATATGTTCTGTTGAAACGATCAAAAAAACGTTCAAATTCATCGTTTAGACATCTATTATGCGATAGTTTAACGTTTATGAATTTAGGAACGAAAAAAACGATGAAAAGTGTCACTTTTTGCCACTTTGAAATAATATTTTTCCATAAGAAATACATGTAAATCGTAAATTTCTTTTAACCAATTTTTTAATACGTTATTGTGACAAATTTTAACGCTATTTTGACGTTTGGACGTTTCAAATTTTAGAACTGTGACGTACATAAATTTTGTCTCGATAAAATAACATTTTTTGATGCTATAATTATCGATTTTGAAATAAAAGTCATTATTTTTTTTTTATAAAAGTTTATTGTATATTTTCTAAATCTCTTATTACATTTTGTTTATAAAAGTAAATATACTGACGCAAAGCGTTACATAATAAAGGATCAGTACATATTTCACAAAATACATCTAATGCTTGAAAGCAGTTATCACTAAAATTTCTTTTTACAATATCTATAACATTATTATAATAAATATCAAAGTTAATATTTTCTAGAATTACAATCTGATAAGCTATTATACAATGGTGTACTCTAACAAGTTCATCTGCATCCTTTTCCGTTAGATGATATCTTACGCCATGTTTTTCAACTTCTATGAACTTGGTATCATCGTACACCAACTGTCGTATTGTACAAAAATCTCCACAGGAAAATGTTACTGGATCATACTCATCTGCGTAGGTTGGTAGTGGTTCAATAAAAAATGTGCTTTTGCTCAAAAATTCTATAAGATCAAGCCATTCCATTTTTCCAAACGACAATTTACTTGGCTTGCAGTATTCTGATAAAATAATAGCTGGAGAAAATGTTCTTGCAGGAGATAAGCCAACTGTTATAACATACCCCTCAATTGTGAAAGATGATTGTAGCAGCAAATAATTTTCACGTTTTACTTTGTCTTCGTAAAAATTTAAAATTCTGTTTACTTCTTCCATATAGATAGAATCTTCACTACTACTACTACTACTCTCAGAATATGACGGCAATTCTTCACTACCATAACCACTGTCTTGTGTCATCATCTTTTAATACTTGATAAAACTTGTGTTGAAACTAAGTAAAAATAATTGCTTCTGCTTCTAAGGACAGTTTTAGTCGGACCGTAGACTGAACAGTTTAAACAATAGATGTTATGAATCAAAAAAGGCCCCCGGAAGCTATGAAAACGTATCTTGTTTGTCATAAGAATACATGTAAAAAAATATTCAAAGTAAGAAACAACAGAGTTTATAAAATATTAGATTTTTCAATCCAGCTATTATGCGAACTATCAAACCCCAGCCATTTAACGTAGATTTTATTGCCTTTTTTCCTCAGCACTTTTTCAACAAGGTAAACATCAGGATTTTTTGACTTTTGTAGCTCTTCCTCGTAAAATGCTCCTTTAATTGGTGATCCATGTAAATCTTCCAACATGTATGTTACGGGATTAGTTATGTTAACTTTGGTAATTTTAAAAAGCTCCGTAGTCCAATTGGGTGTATAGCCTTTATCGAATAGATGCTTTGCCTTGCTTATGCGCACCACATCTCCAATTTTATTTTTTCGCGGGCCTGCTATTTTCAAATGATTATAATGTTGCTTCAGAATCTCTTTTTCATTGGACTTGTTTACCTGAGACGGCTTTTGACCAATCGTTCTATGTTTGCTTTCGTTGTACTCTTTTGTGATTTTCGGCAACACATCTATCCACCTGTACGTACCGTTTAAGCTAAAATACTTATACAATTTCGTTTTCAATGTTCTAATAACTCTTTCTGCCATACTTGCTTTCATCTTTGTAAATGTACTATAATGATTTATGCCATGTTTCTGCATTAGATTTTGAAATTTTGTGTTGTAAAACTCTTTGCCCTGATCAGATTGAAGATTTTTCGGTTTGCGTTTTCCTATAATATCGGCAAAAGCTTTCGTGATTTCTTCGCCAGTTTTCGATTTTAACGGTCGAGTCCAGAGAAATTTCGAGAAGCAGTCAATTACCACTAGAATCATTTTAAACGATCGATTTTGAGTTGCGTAAGAACTCATTTCAGCCAAATCAATTTGCCATAAATCGTCCAAACCTTTGATAATTGTTCGTCGCCGAGCATAATTTTTTCGAGCCGGTTTATGCAGCTCATTAACGACTTGAACCTTTTCCTTTGAAAACATGACTGTGACTAAATCTAATGTTTAGGGATTTTGTACTAACCGCTTCTCCATTGCTGTAATAATATTTAAAACATTTCGCAGATTATTTTGATTTATAGTTATTGTATTAGTCAACTCAGCAATGTTTTTTTCAATAGCCAAAATTTTTCCAGAGAGTACATTAACATTTTTCGTTACAGAGTCAGTTCTTTTAAGAATCTCATCGAACAAATCTTGTCGTATATCTGGAATATCCTGATTATATAATTTTATTATTGCTTTCTCGATTTTATCTTTTACGTTTTCTACTGCATTTGTTTGATTAACAGCTAACTGTGCAGAGTTTGCATTAATCGTTGCTATTTGTGATTCTAAACTTTTAAGCGAATTTTTAATGTCTGCTCGTAGGTACTGTTTTGCAGTGACAATTGAGTCATCAACATATTTTTTGTTAGCCATATGTTTGCTGGCTAACGGAGGATCTCTTGATATAAAAGTGTTTATGGCCATCAAGTCATTATTGAATGTAAGTTTCATAGCATTTACGTTTTCAGTCAACTTTTGCACATTATCTTTAAGTGCAACTTGCAACCTATCTAATGCTGCATCCAAGTATTTTTTATTAACAGCATCGCTGTCTGAGTCCGGATCTTGCACGTTTCTAAGTTTTAAATTTTCAAAATCAACATCTCCACTTAAAGTATGTGCTAATGCCGGTTTCGGTATAAACAATTTTTTATCTCCAACGATTTTTTTGGTACGTCCGAATTTGTCGACACTCATTGTGGTAATGATGTTTAAGCAATAATGCGTGCTTCTTTTAATTCCTCAATAATTGCAACAATTTCATTATCATTCGAAGTATTTCCTGCTTCTTTTGATGCTATTAAAAGCCGAAGCCTGTCAACAAGTTCGTTTGGATCATCCCAATATTGAAGGTCTATTTTATTATCGTTGTAAACCATTTGCATCCCAGAGCCCGAAGCTTTTCGCAAGTGGGAGGTAGCCAGAGGTTTTATGATATGTGTGTATTTAAATCGGTTTGTTCCTTTAAGGTGTCCTTTAATGTTTTTATGAGGATTTGTTAATTCTAGTATTGTTCCATAACGCTTTAAATCATCATTATTGAAATTTTTAGGTTCATCATTAAAAATTAATTCATATAGACCCGGTGTACCTCTTATCTGTTTGCCTTCTGTAATAATAAATCCATGCTTTTTATCAAAGTCGATTTGTTTGCCACCCAGAAACCATTTAGAAGTATCACCATCGTAAGTAGGACCATAAATCGTATCTCTATTATCTTTTTGTGTCCAATACTCTAGAATATATGGATGAGCCATTGGGGGATACTGATCTAAGTATTCCTTAATAACATCTTCTGAAATGTCTAGATCTTTAACAGCCTGTTCTTCGTCTTCATAGAATACTTCATCATCATCATTATCACTAGTAGTTTCGGCAACATTTTCGAGTTTTATAAACTCAGGTATGCTTGGTTCCTCTTTTTGTTTAGGTGATTCCTCTTTTTGTTTAGGTGATTCTTCTTTTTGTTTAGATGGTTCTTTTTTAGGCTCTGGCTCGTTGGCTGCTTGAGGATGAGAGATCACTGTTTCGTTTAGAGAAGATTTTACAATTTTGTGTAGAGGTTCCGTGACAGGTTTAAACAATTTATTTAGTGTCTCATCCGTTTCAGCTCTACCCAATTGTAACGCTTTATATTTTTTTCGAATCGATCGAGCAAGTTCTGCAATTTTTCTCTTATGAACGGCAATGTCAACTGGATTGTCTGACATGTTGTCGAATAATGACTGTAATGTTACAATTTTATGTATTTATCGAAACCGATTCGATATCGACCGTTGTTTAAATCAAAGTCTTTCGCAATAACCATTGTCCCATACTTTTCATGCCAACATTTCGAACACAACTGTTTGAATTCTTCAAAACTCATATCCGGTGACACGTGTTCATCAAAGACATGTTTCAAATTAATAGCATCTTGTTTAAAAAGTACAATTAGGTTACTGTTATCTCTACAAATTTGTTTACAGCATTTCGAGTAGGTCTGCGAAAGAAATGCGCTATCTATATCCCGATGTCGACCCATGCTGTAGTATTCTCGAATCTTTTGCTGGTTCTCACATATGACGTCATCAAAAATAAAAATTGAATTCGGCTTTGCTTCATTTGGGCTAATTATTTCATCGTTTTCTTTAAACGGAAAATATCCCACTCCTTTAACTTTCGACAGCACTTCTTCCAACAATTTATACTTGGGCTGATACAATGACTTTGAATAAACGTAAACATTTTTAAATTTCGCGCCATGTGGATGAAACAGTAACGATAACATAACGTTTGTTTTGCCACACCCACTTTGTCCACAGATTAGCGCCCGAAACGAATTTGGTAGCAATGGTCCATGTTTACTGGCAGCGATTCGATCGTTTCCTTCATCTAAATTTTCAATCGGAAGCGTCTGGTCTTGCTGAATGATCTTCATTGTTTAACATGTTTTTTAATGTTTCAATGTATAAGTAGAGTAGTAATTCTTAAATCATTTCATTTCTCATGTTGGTGTTTGAAGGTGAAGGTGTGCTCAACAGCCTTATCAATAATCTACCGTTTGAGTTACATTATCCTAGTTACAACTTTTTGGGTCCTGGAACTAAATTACATAAAAGGCTTGCACGTGGAGATACGGGGGTTAACCTGCTGGACGACGCAGCCAGAGAACACGATATTGCATATTCTAAACATAAAGATTTAGCGGAAAGACATAAAGCAGACGAGATTCTAGAGAATAAAGCGTGGGAAATAGTAAAGTCCAAGGACGCTTCAGTTGGTGAAAAAGCCGCAGCTTGGCTAACCACAACCGCAATGAAAGCTAAACGTAAACTTGGCATGGGTGTTAGGAAACCCAAATCGTTTAAACGCAATATTATAAGTAAAATACAAAGAGATATAAAAAAAGCTGGTCCTTCGGCTACATTAAAACGAGCAGTCAGTATTGCTCTTAAAGCAGCCAGGGTAGCTGTTCAAAATGCTGGTGGGAAAAATCAGGTTAAAGTACCTAGAATTATTCCCATCGAACCAAAATCTGGAGGCTTTTTACCGTTAATTCCGTTATTTGCTGGACTAAGTGCACTCGGGGCGTTGTCTGGTGGAGCTGCTGGAATCGCTAAAACTGTAATTGATGCGAAAAATGCACAGAAAAAATTGGAAGAAGAACATCGACATAACAAAGCTATGGAATCTCTCGGTAAAGGACTATATTTACGAAAAAATGCCAGAGGAGGTTTCGGTCTCTTTCTAAAAAAGCAAAAAAACTAATTCAGCTACCCAATCGAGGATTGTATGATTATGAACTAAAACGATATGCTAAACGTCTAAAAATCCCAAATTTTAGAGGTGTATTTATGCGAGACACATTGCCTAAAACCGGTCCTGTTCAACGCGAATGCGCAATCCTAAATTTGGATGAAAGCAAAAATCATGGAACTCATTGGGTGGCGTATCGGAAGATTAACAATAACGTCGAATATTTCGATTCATTTGGCAAGTTGAAACCGCCGAAAGAACTTGTGCAGTATCTGGGACCTGCAACGAAAATTGTTTACAACCACGATCCTTACCAGACTTTTAATCAAATCAATTGCGGCCATCTTTGTTTAGAATTTTTATATGATGGAGGCTGTTTTGGCGTACATTAATCATGAAAAGAAACTGATTGACTTTACTGAAGAGGAATTGGCTTGTTTTCCTATATGTTATTTGAAAAGGTACGCAAAACCTTGTGAATTATTACAAGTTTGGTGTAAGTTGCCGCTTGAATATAGATTGGATTTTGAATTGCGAACCTGCCTGCCCTGCTTTGTACATCATAATCGTCCTGAATGGACCACCCATGTTGACGGACCTGCGCAATCACAAGGAAATTGCAATATATGTAAACTAGGTTTAGAAAAATGTAATGAACTTGTAAAAAATTATTTAAATAAATGTTAAAGATATACAATTTTATTTCTTTGTTTAACCTCCAACAGTTATGTTGTTGACGCTAGAGAGTCGTGATTATCAATTTGATTGGACTCCTCCGGTTCCGTTAAGTTTAGATCCGAGGAAACAATACAAGTTGGCATTTCTGTTTTTCTTTTCGTACAACAGTATACCGAATGTAGAGATTGGCAGTAATGCTTTTTACTATTACGAAAATAACGATAAAACTAAATTGCAGAAAATAACCTTAAATACTGGTTGCTATGAAATTTCCGATATTGAAGAGACGATTAGAAATTTACTACATATACCACCAAATGCAAAGATTGAAGACGTTTTTTCATTAAAGCCCAACAATAATACACTCAAGTGTGAAATATTCAGTAGTCAACATGCAATAAATTTCGAGCATGAAGACAGTATAGGCAGAATGTTGGGTTTCTCAAAGAGAATTCTGGAACCGAACGTAAGACATAGTTCCGATCTACCTGGGGAAATTGTTAAAGTACGAACGATCCGTTTCGAAACAAACATTACCACCGGAGCCTTCTACAACAACAGACCTACTCACACTATCCACGAGTTTGGTATATCTGTAGACCCTGGTTACGCTATCGACGAAATTCCGAAAAATATCACGTATTTGCCGGTGATTGATATACCTGAGATTACAAATATTACTATACTGGCATTGGATCAAAATTCAAGACCTGTAAATTTTCAAGGTGAAAGAAGCATATTGGGTTTGGAGTTGAAACAATGGGATTAATTTTCAACAACTATATAGCACCTTCATATTTTCAGAAGCCTGCAGTATTGAACAAGTCGTTAAAGTGTTCAGTAGGACAACGACAGCGACGACGACAACTTACTAGAGACAACGTTTTATTTTTGAAAGCTCTTGGTTTCAAAGTTATTAACAATAATAATAATAATGAATCGTATACGAACAATTCAAGATCCAATGTTTGATCTCTATCGAGAACCGACTCAGGATGAATCGATTAGAAAATCCGAATACCGATCTTACACACCATTCATCAAATCGTTTAGCTGCAGCGACATTGTAGAATTTAGTGTAAATCAGGTGGACTCATTCTTTGCAATGCATGATACGTTGTTGGCTATTAAAGGGAAATTGGATGTAACTGGTAATGGCGATGTTAGTTTGACACCAAACTTTGGAGCATTTCTATTCGACTCGTGTACGTATAGCGAAAGTGCAAGAGAGATAGAAACAGTTCGAGATCCTGGAATTGTTAGCACTGTAAGAGCTTTAACATGTTACAATGAAGAAGATTCTCGCCACCTTGCCATTGCCGGTTGGAATTATCCCACAAATCCCATTCTCAATCCTGCTGATAAGTCATTTAGTTTACTAATGCCGCTTAAACACATCTTCAACATTTTCAATGATTACCCAATGATAACTTGTGGACGACAAACGATTCGATTCGTTTGAGCTCGTAATGAGCTCGATAGCGTTATTGTAACAGAAAAACCAGGTACCGGTAACGTACCTACTGTTACAACCGTACAGATTATGATTCATTCGATGGAACTGAAAGTTAAACATATTTATCCAAATGATTTTGTTAAAGAACAATTGATGCGATCAATTCAAAGCGATCGTCCAATCGTAATTCCGTTTAGAAAATGGGAACTACATGAGCTACCATCTTTGACCACAGGAGCAAAACAAGAAATTTGGGCTGTTAAAACAACGTCTGCAATAGAAAAACCTCGATTTGTTATTGTATTTTTCCAAACTGATAGGAGAAATCTGAAAACTGCAGATCCTTCTTTATTTGATCACGTAAATCTACAAGGTCTCAGACTCGCATTGAATGGTGAATATTTTCCCAATGAAAGGATGCAACTTGATTTTGAAAAAAACGACTTTGCGCTAGCTCATTACAACTACAGCGAATTCAATTCCAGTTACAACAGAGTATCAATGAAACGACCATTAATGGATTTTCTAGCATTTCGAAATCGTGCTTTGTTTGTTATCGATTGTTCTAAGCAAGAAGAATCGATGAAATCATCGACTGTTGATGTACGACTAGAAATTGATGCCGACAAAGGATTTACCAAAAATACTAAAGCATATTGTATCATAATTCACGATTGTTTATTGGAGCATTATCCCTTAACGGAAGTAGTTAAAAATATAATATAAACTGCTAACTATTTAGTATTTGCTCAGCTTTCAAAGAAGTTTCATTGTCGTCGTCGTCATCATGAGAATTGCAGTAGTCGACATCCAAGGATTTATAATCGATGAAGTTTTTTATCCAAAAGAAGTCGCTATTCAGATTGGTGGTATAAAATCGAATTTTTTATTTAAACCTCCTAAACCATTCCACGAGTTGACTGCTAAAGACAAGAAAACTACGCGGTATTTGGAAAAATTTATACATGGAATACGATACGATTCTGGAGATGTAGATTATTCCGATGTCAATGTAATTTTGGAGAAACACCTACTTGGCAACGTTGATTTGATTTATGTTAGAGGAAATCAAAAAATTGACTTTTTAAAAGCAAAATGTGAAGAACTTGGACTCCATCTATTAATTTATGATGTTGTAAATTATGATGGGACACCCTGTGCAACGAAAAATTTTGAAGCTGTATATTCAGGATGTCCTCACCACGCCAACGGTAAATTTATGTGTGCATATAATAATATTCTTTCTTTGTATAATTGGTTGTATTATACTGTATTACCTAAATAAAGCTATAAAACAAAAATTAAGGTTTTTTATTAAAACACCTTTTACAAGTTTACAAATATTTATTGTTATTATTTAAAAATACATTTCATCGCTTCATTCTTCTTTTTACCTCTTTTGATATAATTTTGAGAATTAATAAGTAAACTCCTACTAACGTTGCCCATTCTATTTGTACGATTTGGCACATTTTCTTTTGCATTGGATCCTCCATAGTAATTTCTAGTTGTTGCATTGGGATTTGAAGATTTGATCGCCACTCGCCCACTCCTTCAGAGTTATCTTTAAAAATTAATTTTAGCTTGTAGTTGAGAGGTGATTCTGTTAAATTTAATGCAAACACCGGCAATTTTCCATCATTGACTGTTAACAGACTCATCATTTTCCATGTATTGCACTCTTGTTTTGTTCCGTTTGTGTCTAAACACACACCAATATGTGCAACGTTTTGTGGAACGTTAACATAAAGCATGTTATTTAATATTGCTGTTAAAAGAACAAAATTTGCTTTTAGCAAGGCCATGGTTTTATTCGTCTTGTGGGCGTTGATGATGTTGGTAAATATTTTTCAAAAACTTTGTCCCACAAACTTAAATTTTCAATCTTTTTTAATACTTCTTTTTGGTCTTCGTACATACAAATTTGTTTATTTAATTTTCTTATATTTTCACAAAACTCTTCAAGTTTTTGACTGTATTCTCTCGAATCCATTCTAAAACTAAATATTTACAATGATATGTTTTATTATTAATAAGTCTGTTATCACTCTAACACATCAGTCGATTACGTCACACATTGCGAACCTGCTTATGCACCAAGGTCACGCGCTTTTAATATTTTAGAAGATTTAAACACTTCATCTTACTCTATACATCAACCCCTTTACAATGATATGTCACACGCCGAAATCCGTTCGGCCGTTTACGAGATATAGCTATAATGCCCTTTTGGCCTCATAAATACGGTCTTTTTGACGCTTCATCTTACCCTATACGGCAACCCCTTTACAATGATACGTCATACGCCGAAATCCGTTTGGCCGTTTACGAGATATAGGTATAATGCCCTTTTGACAGCATCAATACGGTCTTTTTAACGCTTAATCTTACTCTATACATCAACCCCTTTACAATGATATGTCACGTGACGAAATCCGTTGGGCCGTTTACGAGATATAGCTATAATGCCTTTTTGGCAGCATCAATACGGTCTTTTTGACGCTTAATCTTACCCTATACGTCAACCCCTTTAAAATGATACGTCATACGTTGAAATCCGTTGGGCCGTTTACGAGATACAGTTATAATGCCCTTTTGGCCTCATAAATACGGTCTTTTTGACGCTTAATCTTACTCCATACATCAACCCCTTTACAATGATACGTCATACGCCGAAATCCGTTCGGTCGTTTACGAGATATAGCTATAATGCCTTTTTGGCAGCATCAATACGGTCTTTTTGACGCTTAATCTTACCCTATACGTCAACCCCTTTAAAATGATACGTCATACGTTGAAATCCGTTGGGCCGTTTACGAGATACAGTTATAATGCCCTTTTGGCCTCATAAATACGGTCTTTTTGACGCTTAATCTTACTCCATACATCAACCCCTTTACAATGATACGTCATACGCCGAAATCAGTTCGGTCGTTTACGAGATATAGCTATAATGCCTTTTTGGCAGCATAAATACGGTCTTTTTGACACTTTATCTTACCCTATACATTAACCCCTTTACAATGATACGTCATACATAAAAAAATTCTTTTGGAATAAACTAATTTAAAATATTTCTAAGTCTGTTATCTTTATTGCGATAAGACCTGTTTATTATTTTTTTCTACTATTGTTTGTCAAATTTTATTAAATACTGCGATGGTGTAGTGGCTAACGTATTTGTTTATCATACGAGGGGACCCGGGTTCGATTCTGCTTGGTTGGAATTTTTTTAATTAAATTGTTATAACACAAAAGTTGGTAGCACTGTGTAATGTTGGTTGCATGCATGAAAAGTTGGTATGATGACAGCGAAGCGCGAAAAAATTCAAAAATATAACAAAAAGAAGAGTTGGCTGCTTGCGCTAAAAGTCAAAGGCCATTCGAAAAAGTAAATGTCAAAGGCCACTTGAAAAAGAAGAATTGGTTGTTTGTGCCAACTGTCAGAGGCGACTCGAAAAAGAAGAATGGCCTTTGACATTTAGGGCAAACAGCCAGCTCAAAAAAAGTGAGGTTATGTTCAAAAAAATGGCTAGAATCCGTATAGCTCATCTACTGAAATCCCCGTTAATATGCCTTATTTTACTTATGAAGAAGAACAAAGACGACTACAACGTATGTTTGATGAAGTTGAAACGGACGTAGAAGTAGCAGAAGATAGCGATTCAAGTTTGGGGGAAGACAATATTGAGATTCAAGAATAAAATTCCGACAGTGAACAAGACATAACAGATAACGAACAACATGGAAGTGGAAGCTGTGAACAGAGAAGAGAAACTCGCATACCTTGCATGATGGGAAAAGATGGAACCAAGTGGAGAAAACATTGTCACCAATATCCCAATGTAAGAACTCTACGCCATAATATCGTAACCCAGTTACCGGGGGTAAAGGGTGAAGCAAAAAATTAAAAAACACCAATCGAAATTTGGAGTTTATTCATTACAGATGCAATGTTACAAAATATTGTTCTTTACACCAACAAACATATCGTGGCAAAAAATTATTCGGAAACATATAGAACAGCAAGAACGACAGATATCGATGAACTGAAAGCATTTCTGGGGCTATTATATCTTGGTGGTGTAATGAAAAGCAATTTTCAAAATACTGCTGATCTATTCAGATCAGACGGTATGGGTTTAGAAATGTTTAGGTTGACCATGTCCTTAGAGAGGTTTAAATTTTTGCTTCGAAACATTCGTCTGGATGATAAAGAAACAAGACCTGCAAGACAAGAATATGATAAATTGGCAGCGATTAGAGAGTTCTTTGAAGATTTCAACAATAACCTTCCAAAATTCTTCTCCCTTTCGCATTATACAACAATCGATGAAATGTTATGGGCATTCAGAGGAAGATGTGGGTTTCGAGTATATATACCATCAAAACCCAACAAATATGGCCTAAAAGTGTATGCATTAGTAGATGCAAAAATGTTTTATACCGCGAAAATGGAAATATATGTTGGTCAACAACCAAAGGGGCCATTTTATGTAAACACATCAAATATGTTTCTGGTGCCAAGATTATGCCAACCAATTTCTGGATCTAATCGGAATCTCACAACAGACAACTTCTTTTCAAGTATTCCATTAGCATATACTCTTCTCCAAGAGCATAAACTGACACTTATAGGTACTTTGAAAAAGAATAAACCGCAAATACCACCAGATATGATGATAAAGAGGCCCGAAAAGACGACTATGTTCGCATTTGAAGAAAAAAGTACCTTAGTATCGTATATCCCTCAACCACGAAAAAACGTATTTCTTCTTTCAACTATGCATCTTGACGACTCCATTGATGGGGAAACAGGGAAACCATCGATTATAATCGACTATAACAAGACCAAAGGCGGAGTGGATACGGTTGACAAGTTATGCGCAGCTTATAACTGCGCTAGGATTACCCGCCGCTGGCCTCTTGTTCTTTTCTATGGCCTGTTGAATATAGCAGGTATTAATTCTTACATTATATACAAAAATAACAATATCGACAAAAACATTCCAAGAAAAATATTTTTAGAAACACTGGCAAAACAGTTAGTTGAAAACCATACAAAAAAGCGTTTCAACTGTAATACGGTTCCTAGAACGTCCAAATTACGGATTCAAGAAATCTATAACATTTCAACTACTGAAAACGTTCAAAATCAACCACCTACACATGGTCGATGTCATTATTGCTCTAGTAAAAAAAGTAGGAAGACCAGATTTAGTTGCTATAAATGTAAAAAATTCATGTGCTTAGAGCACTTATCTGCTATCTGTAAGGAGTGTGTTAAAAATTAAGGCCAAGTTTGTATATTTGTGTTCAGTTTATATCTAAAGAATGTGCAATTTTTTTTTATTTTTAATGTTTTTTGATGTTTTGTAAATGATATTATCAGTTTAGTTACCATAAAAACTGTTTCTGTTTTTAATTATAGACATTTTATAAATACTATGTTTTTTTTTTCAACACCAATTTGTTTGTTATTTTATCTCATTAAAAATCGTGTAACAAATACAATTTTTTCATTTTTTCTTTTTAACCACGTTACCCTAAAGTATAACATTTCAAGTCATATTTTTTTCCACTTGTAAGTTAGGTTTTTCTTAGTCGGTCTTAGAGACTGATGTCAGCTTTCTTGTTAAAATTAATCATGTTAGCTACGGAAGGTTAAAGGGTTAAAGTGGACGTTTGAGTGCTTATATTACACTTGGAAATGATTAAAAATAAGTGGTCGTTGTAGCGACCAGTACGACTTAAAGGGTTAATAGTAAGATGCGCATTCCTCGTCATTTTGGAGAAATTCAGCTGGCGCACTTAGAATATTCTCGTCTTCGAAAACACTGTTGGAATATTGCAAAAAAAAACTGTTAGTTTACAGAGAAGAAAAATAAATTCATTAAATGCAAAAAAACGACGAATGCAGTCAAAGGTATATAGGTACACTTGAAAGTTTAACCGTATTTTTGTCAAAGAAATGTCTAATTTCAGAAAATGCGCAAGTACATTTGAATGTAAGTATATATTTTCTTTTTTTGTGATTAATTACATATTCTATTTTAGAACACTTTGACAGACTCAGCAAAACAAATTTTCAATAGATTACTTAGGAAAAAAGAAAAGAAATACTGCCCAGAATTAAGACAGTTTGCTTTAACATTAAATTTTTATTCAAAAAAAGCTTATAATTATGGTCGCCGAACATTTAAAAAATATACTACCTCATACTAGGACCCTATCAAAGTGGTACGCAAATATTAATGCTGCGCCTGGATTTATGAAAGAAGCTTTATCAGCATTAAAAATAAAATGTGTAGATGCGGCTCAGCGGAACAAAAAAATTTTGTGTAATTTAATTTTAGACGAAATGTCAATTCGAAAAAAAATTGAATGGGATGGTGCACGAACATATGGATATGTTGATTTCGGATTAGATGTGAACAATGAAAACCTCCAAGAAGCTAAAGAAGCTTTAGTGTTCATGTTAGTATCACTAAATGATAGTTGGAAAGTTCCTGTTGGTTACTTTCTGACAAATGGTTTAAATAAAAATGAAAAGGCTAGCTTATTACGCAATTGCTTGGAATTTGTTGATCAAACTGAAGGTATTGTTACTTCAGTAACATTCGATGGCGCTCCTTCCAATATTGCAATGGCTAAAGAATTAGGTGCTGATTTTAATATTAATAATTTAAAAACATATTTTATTCATCCTACGACAAATGAAAAAGTGTATATTTTTCTTAATGCATGCCACATGTTAAAATTAATTCGCAATTCTTTTGGTACACAAAAGATATTGCAAGATGGGTGTAACAATACCATCAATTGGAGCTTCTTAGAAAAATTGCAGAATCTTCAAGAAACTGAAGGCCTTCATGCTGCCACAAAACTAAGAGCCAGACATTTGGCTTGGATGAAGGAAAAAATGAGGGTATCTCTTGCTGTTCAGACACTTAGTAAAAGTGTTGCCGAAGCTTTGGACTTTTAAAATTTTGATTTAAATTTATTACAATTTAAGGGTTCAGAAGCAACTGCTGTATTTTGCAGAAATTTTAATAATCTTTTTGATATTTTTAATTCACGGAATGTGTTCACCAAAAAACCATTTGAAAAGCCTTTATCAGCAAGTACTAAAGTTTTGTACTTTAAATATTTGGATGAATGTTTTCATACATAAAAAAATTAAACATTAAAGGTACTAGTATTACAGTAACAAAAAAAGACTGGATTTTTGGACTTTCTTGTTTGTATTGAAAGTTTAAAAAAATTATATATGGATAGGGTAATAAGCAAAAAACAACTAAAGTACATTTTGACCTACAAATTATCTCAGGATCATTTAAAGATATTTTTTAGTTGTATACGAAGTAAAGGGGGTTACAATAACAACCCAACGGCTAGACAATTTCAAAATATTATAAAGCGTCTTTTAATTCACTCCGAAATTTCAGGAAGCTCTAATGCGAATGCTTTAGCACTTGATAGTACAGCCATTTTACATTGTTCGAGTAGTATCATAGAAAAAAACAGAATCTAATTTAAACGAAACAAACTTAATTTTTTTAAATAGTAATTCCTCTACTTTAAGTTTATATTCCGAACAAGTTGTTTCTTATATTGCCGGTTTTATTGTAAAGGCACTTCAAAAAATTATAAAATGCAGCAGTTGCTTAAATATTATTACAAGTGATGCAGTTGTTTCAAAACTGCAGGTAAGAAAAGCTTATGGTCATCTAACAAACGCTTCAACTTTTGTCATTGAGTTGTGTTTATTAATAGAAAAATCTATAAAAAGTTACAAACATTTATTTGGTATTAAAGGAAAAAGTTTAAATTACATAATGAATTACATAAAAATAAAGATATTGACGAATATACCATCGCATCTATCCAATTATTTTTCTGATCATTTTTACGATGATGAACCCCTGAGCACCCATTTTAATTCATTAGTCAACATGATATTTGAAAAATATTTTAAATTACGGTTTTATCATGAAATTTCTAAATTTAACAACCACGCAACAAGGATAAGATCCACCTTAACTAAAACAATTTTATTTAAAAATCAGTAATAATAGCTGTCTCTTTTAACTCACTATTTTTTATTCAATATTCTGAGGTTTATGATGCCTTCTCATTTAATACCTTAAAATTATTAGGTTTTGTAATTATTGTTAACTCTTGTACTGTGTATATGTACCTATATATAAGCAATGATAAGTATATTTGTGTATATTTCGGTATTCTATGTATATTCTGCATTTTTATAAAAAGAATGTACTCTAATGTTTCATTTATCTTAACTTACTTTTAGAAGTAATTGATAATAAGACAAACTTTTATATAATTTTCTTATAAACTAGGAGCTAAGAACTAGGTGCCAAGGATGTATATTATAAAAATAAACTGACAAACTCCAATAATGTTGCCAAGGATACGTGGTCTATTGTCAATGATCTGAGGAATAAAACCCATTCCGCCATTTCAACCTCTGCTTCTCCGGACAGTCTAAATGATTATTTTGTGAATGTGGCAAAGAACTTAGTAAAGACCATAGCCCCCTCTCGCGACCCACTCTTGTACCTTTCTGGTACCAGGTTGAATTCACACAGTTTCTTCCTTACACCCGTGGAGAAAACAATCGACGACATCAAAAATAAATCATCATCTGGGTCAGATGGTCTTGGACTGAAAATGTTCTCTTACCTTCCGGAATGTACACTGTACTCTCTTACTGCCTTAATAAACAAATCATTCCAACTTGGAACCTTCCCCAACTGCCTCAAGACGGCAATAATAATACCTTTGTACAAGGGAGGGGATAGGGACCAAGCATCCAACTATCGTCCGATCGCTCTTCTTCCGACTTTATCCAAGATTATTGAAAGACTGTTCAAAAGAAGACTTTTATCATTTCTTTGTAAATATGACATATTGACAAGTCAACAGTTTGGATTCCTTAGTGGCCGTTGCACAAATGATGCTATGTTTTCTGTCTTCCACAATATTTATTCTAACTTAAATGACCAGCATCATACAGCTTCATTTTTCTGCGATTTCTCTAAAGCATTTAACTGTGTTAATCATAATATCCTGATCAAAAAGTTGCGGCACTATGGAATCCGTGGCACTCCTTTGCAATGGCTCAAGTCTTACCTAAACAATAGAAATCAGCTGGTCAGAGTTGATTCATCCACCTCTTCATGCAAACAAATATATTGTGGGGTGCCTCAGGGCTCTGTTTTAGGCCCCATTCTATTTCCGTTGTTCATCAACGACCTTGCTTGTCTGGACATTAGCGGAAAAATCTGCCTTTTTGCTGACGATACCAGTTTTACTTGGAGCTGCCCAGATGTGTCAACTCTGTATAGAACTATGTCTAATGATTTGCTGTCCATCAAGTCATGGTACGATTCGAACCTTCTGTGCTTTAACGTTGCGAAAACTAAAACTTTGTCATATAACAGTACGTTACAACCTTTTGTGCTTGATAACAATATTGTCGATGTTGTCGAGTCTGTAAAGTTCTTAGGTCTTATGTGGACAATTCACTGAAGTGGCAAACGCACATTGATTCCCTATCAAAAAAACTGAGTTCGGCATGCTTTGCATTACGATCGGTCTCCGGGGAGCCATCAATAGCTAAAACGGTCTACTTTGACCTGTTCAAATTACATTTGCGATATGCTCTTCTTTTCTGGGGCACCTGCACTCGGACTCAATTCGATCGTATATTCAGACCTCAAAAAAGAGCTATCCGATATGCTCTGAGATTACACAGCAGAGCCCACTGCCAAGATATCTTCAAAAGACATAAAATATTAACACTTCTTTGTTTATTTATGAATTTGCTTAATCCGGAAGAACCAAACAATTGTCTCGGAAAGGCCCCTCCATGGCTATGCAATTAGAAATGCGGAGCATAATTTTTATCTTCCTATCCCAACGTCCGAATTGGCCAAAAATTCGACTCTATACAACGCAAAAAAAAATTGCATAATCATCTGCCGTCTGCGATTAAGTCCATATCAGCCCCTGTTCTATTTCGTAAGACATTAAAATCATATTTGCTGGAAATACCATTTTATACAGTAAGCAATTTTTTTAACATTACGAGCATTTCGCACACTGGTTAATAGGCTGATATTCATCTGTTTAATGTGTGATTCTTTTGTTTACAGTTTATAAATTTGTTTAGGAAACAATATTTAAGTTTTTTAAATTGGCTGGTGAAACAATTTTTGTTTGTTTTGGATTGTTTTGTCAACTAACGATGTTTCTTCTAAATATTTATATTTTCATATTTATGTGTATATGTAATATGTATATATGGTAGAACTAGTTCCTAGTTCTATCTTATATTTATCTGTTGCTGGCTTTGTCTACACAAATTTTTTGTAAATTTTTTGACAATAAAGCTTATTTGATTGATTGATTGGAAAGTTCCTTTTAAATAGTTTTCTTTTCGTTTATTTTCATCTGGAAGTAAAATAACATACTAAGATACTATTTTTTTAAATTTAATTAAAAGATTTTTTGTACAACCGTCATTAAAAGTGACACTTTTAATGATAGCAAACAATGTTAAAAACGATTGTTTACATAGCAGCGTGTTAAAAATACTTTTAACACGTTGTCATGTAAACAAGTTTACTTTTAACACGGTTTAGTTTACTTTTAACACGGTTTGGTTTATTGTCATTGCAAATTCGCTCGTTTCATTATCAAAATAGGGAAGTTGTACAAAAAACATTGTATGGTATTTGTGTTAAAAGTGATTTTATTTTGTTCGTGAAATTGTTCAATTCGCTCCGCTCATTTCACAAACGTTTTCACTCACAAAATAAAACTTCACTTTTAACACTCATATCATAAATAACTATATTTTTAATGTGTGTAAATTATTTAACTAACATTCAAATATTACAGTGATACTCCAACTAATTACACGCCACTGTACGGCTGTGTTTACCTACACCTCTAGATGTCATTTTTGTTTTCCATCTCTCTCAATTATAGGTTCATTGCTATTGACTACAAACTGTATGTTATTGTGTTGTTTTGGCGTCTCTATGTTTATTTATTACTCTGAGGGCGAACACCTCTTTTAAAGTCGTACCCACCTCTATTTTCTTCCTTTGAATGCGCGGTGTGACGTTTTACTGCTATAGAATCGAGTCAGGGACTCAGGGAGTCAGTTCAATCGCGGTAACCGTTGGAAGCCATTATAAAAAGTTAGAGCGGTGTGTTAGTTTAACAGCGTTGTGATATTATTTTTTAGTGTTACATATTAAGGTAAGTTGACGGTACAAGCTACTTTTTTAGCAAACTTTTTATACAGTTATGATTATTGCCTTATTTCTTACATCTTAGCATACATTATTGTTAAATACTTTTGTTTTTTGTAATAGGAGTCAGGTAATTGTGCGCGGAGGACAATGGTGCGCACCATAATACGAAACGAAAATGCTCATTATTTGTTTAAATCTGTACACGTAGCGTTATCTTTTGGTTGTTATTGAAAGTTACGCTGTCATTCGGGCGATTTTCTGCTTAAACGACCGGGTTATGGTGTTTGCCGGTTTTTCAGGTTTATGTTTATTAAATTTGTCGGTGTGAAAATAAGCCATAACTTTTTAAATAAAAAAGTTTTTATTTCGGTTCTTAGACTAAGATAATTAGTGTAGTTCGGGTTATTATTGTACTCTAGTCAACATCTTCAAAAACGTGAAAAATTAAAATAAAGGTCCTAAAAATATGAGCGATAGCTCATTGGATTCGGAATCACCTGTAGAAAAATATTTTTGAGGGAAAAGTGTGCAGGCAAAAAATTGCAATTGTTATTAACAAAATAAGATGAAAAAAAAACAGATGTTTATGTTTTTGTTAATAACTCGAAAAATAATTATATTTAAGCAATTTTGAAAAAGCTCGTTAAAGAGGAGGAAATTACCGAAAAAAAAGTCCGTCCTCCCGGAACTCTATCTCCATTATTTATAATTTTAATTTGACGTTGAAAATGGGGCTTTGAGCGGCTTTTACGGCATAGGCGCGCTACCGCTAAACGGTGTTTATCAGAAAAAATATTTTTTTTATGACATAAAATGTTATTTTAAAAATTTGAAAAAATTCCAGTATTTTCCTAACACTTGAAAGAATCGAAATCAGTTGGAAAAAGCATTTTATCACTGTTTTTCAAAAAGTTATTCAATTGTTAACTAACAAATTTTTTCCTAATATCTGTTGACATAAACAATGAGATAAAAGGTATAAATAATTGGCCTAAAAATTTGAAACTTTGTGGAGCCCTTTTCATATGTATACTTTACAAGATTCTGTGATAAATGTTTATAAAAGTTTATTAATTTGTTAAATATGATTTTTCATAACTATTGCAAAATATTGCGAAAAAGTAAAACAAAATACAGAATTTTTCCAAATATATGCGTGTAGTATCTAATAAACAATAAATACGAATTTGGTCTTAGAATTATTTGAAAGAGAAATTTATTTTCTATAAAAAACTCCTGAATATCCTTTATCATATCTCCAATAGTTTAAAAGATATATAATTTTTTTAATTGGCAAGTTATTTGGCGCTACAGTTAACGTGACGTACGATATTAAAAAGTATTTTTAACAAATTAATAAACTTTTTTCTTCAAGCGTATAATAATAACTATATTACTTTTTGCAACACAGACCGTAGAAGTATCCCATTATTTTACTAGTACAAAAATGAATTTTCATTATTGTACTAATAAAATAATGGGGCGTTGTAATCAAGTAGGTAGGAACTGTCATTTTTAAACTTATTTAATTTGACGTTTGTCTGTTTTGAAAATTTTGTGAAAAATGTCTCAAGAATTGCAATGTACGCCTCCGGAATTAGTTGAAATAGCTAATTCCAGTATTGAAACTCTAATTCCAACGAAGTCGCGTAAACTGTATGATTTTGCATCCGAAAAATTTCTAAAATGGTGCAATGAATATAATGTACAGCAATACACGGAAAAAGGTTATGCTTGCATACTTCACGAATTTGTCCAGAAAGTTTAAAAGTTCTACTCTATGGGCACAGTATTCAATGATTAAAAGTCAATTAAACATTAAACATAATGTTAAAATAGAAAAATTTAGCAAATTAATTGCATTTATAAAGCGCCAAGGGGAAAATTATACACCGAAAAAATCAAAAGTATTAACACAAGATCAATTTGATAAATTTCTCAAGGATGCACCAAATAATGTTTATTTAGCAACAAAGGTAGGTACTTTCTTATTTCTTTTTAATCATTATTACGTTTATTAAACCGTTGACAGTGATATCTACTAGCAGATCAATATTTAACTTGACAGCAAATATTACCTCATTTCCTACTTATAACATTTAATGACGGTAGCTCAGTGGCAGAGCTTTTGTCTTCGGTCGCAAAGGTCAGCGGTTCTAATCCCGGTGCTACCAGCTTTTTTTTTATTTATTTCAACGTTTGTTTTAGGTTATATTAATATTTGGAGTCACAGGAGCCCTTAGATGCGATGAACTTGTTAATTTAAAGTCTAGCGAAATCCAAGATTTGGGAAATTTAATTTTGGTTAAAATCATAAACACAAAAAACAAAAAACAACGGTCGTTTACTATAATTGGCGATTTTTATTTGAATTTGGTAAGACAGTATACGGCTCTTCGTCCGGATGATATTGGCCTGCAGCGATTTTTTATTAAATACCAGAATGGTAAATGTCACCGTGTGGTAATGGGTATCCACAAAATATCAAACGTACCAAAAGACGTTGCTACGTTTTTGAAATTAACAAATCCTCATGAATATACAGGACATTGCCTTCGGAGGACTTCCGCAACTATTTTAGTTGACAACGGAGGTGATATTACCGCTTTAAAGCGGCATGGTGGATGGAAATCCACCAGTGTTGCTGAAGGGTACTTAGAGGATTCCATTTCCAGTAAAACACAAACTGCACAAAAAATACTTAATTGGCAAGAACAACCAAGTAATAGTTCTGGAATCGCTGACATAATAATCGACAATCAACTTACTAATAATATGATGTATACCAATGACAAAATTGTAAATGTCGAAGCTGAAAGCGGTGGCAGTGGCTTAAATTTAAACAACTGCAGTATACAAAACTGCACATTTAATATTACTGTTAATAAATAGGTAACACTTTATGTAATTTTTCGTTTGTATTAATTAAATAGTTGAGATATAAACAAAGCCTTCTATATTTTTTATAAAATGCATATTATTATTACGCTTGAAGAAAAAATAGTATATGTTACTCGGAGCAGAAGGCCCATTATATGTTTCGCCCAGTTTGCACAGCCTCGGCTAGCGCCTCGGCAGTGCAAGAATCTGGGCTCAACAATAATGTTGGCCTTCTACTCCTAGTAACATAATATACTATTATGAACATTTATTGCAGGATCTTGTAAATTATACATATGAAAAGGGCTCTACGAAGTTTCAAATTTTCGGGCCAATTATTTATACCTTTTATCCCATTGTTTATGTCAACAGAGATTAGGAAAAAATTTGTTAGTTAACAATTAAATAACTTTTTGAAAAACAGTGATACAATGTTTTTTTCCAACTGATTTAGATTCTTTCAAGTATTAGGAAAATACTGGAATTTTTTCAAATTTTTAAAATAACATTTTATGTCATAAAAAAAATATTTTATGTGATAAACACCGTTTAGCGGTAGCGCGCGCATGCCGTAAAAGCCGCTCAAAGCCCCATTTTCAACGTCAAATTAAAATTATAAATAATGGAGATAGAGTTCCGAGAGGACGGACTTTTTTTTCGGTAATTTCCTCCTCTTTAACGGGATTTTTTTTAAATTGCTTAAATATTAATATTTTTCGAGTTATTAACAAAAACATAAACATCTGTTTTTTTTTTATCTGATTTTGTTAATAACAATTGCAATTTTTTGCCTGCACACTTTTCCTTCAAAAACATTTTTCTACAGGTGATTCCGAATTCAATGAGCTATCGCTCATATTTTTAGGACCTTTATTTGAATTTTTCACGTTTTTGAAGATGTTGACTAGAGTATTGGAGTAATTTACTTGAGATAAATAACATAAAGTTTTATTTTTGTGAATTTTTATTACCAGCAAGTTTTTGTCCGTTAATGGTGCGCAATGCGCACAATTAGCCGTCCTTTTAAATTTTAAAAGTTCTTATGGTATTAATTTAAAAATACAATGACACGTAGTTTTTATTGTTTTAGATGCCAAAATATACCCGCAAAACAAATAAAGCTAGCTGGGATGCAGATTTAATGAAAAAAGCTATCTTATTTGTTACAAATGGAGGGAAAATTAGAGATGCCGGGCGAAGGTTTGGAATACCTGAATCCACAATTCGCAAAAGAAAGAAAGACTATAATAAAGGCAATGACATTCAGGGTCCTCAATTGGGACGACACTCTATTTTTTCGCAGAAACAAGAAGGGGATTTGGCTAGTCATGTATTAAAAATGGCTAAACTCTTTTATGGCGTATCAAGAACTCAACTTCGGCGATTGGTGTATTCCTATGCATTAGCTAATAATATCCCACACAATTTAAATGCTACAACGAAAATGGCAGGGAAAGACTGGTACTATCAGTTTTTAAAAAGAAACAACGGATTGTCGCTCAGAAAACCAGAACCAACCAGCATTAATCGAATATCCGCATTCAACGAAGCACAGGTTACACAATTCTTTGAGAATTTAAAGAAGCTTTACGAAAAATATCACTTTAAAGATGATAAGATTTTCAACGTAGATGAAACGGGCATTTCAACGGTCCAGAAGCCATCTAAACGTCTTGGTCCCAAAGGAGTGAAGCAATTCGGAGCAAAAACTTCAGGTGAAAGGGGGAAAACGGTAACCGTAATTTGTTGCTTTAATGCTGCTGGTACATGCTACGTACCTCCGATGTTTATTTTTCCCCGAGCTCGGATGACAAGCACATTAGAAAAAAATGGGCCGCCCCATGCAAAGTATAGTTGCTCAAAATCTGGCTGGAGTAACGAACAACTGTTTTATCAGTGGCTTCAACATTTTAAGGAAACTGTTCAACCTTCCAAAGATCAACCCGTTCTGATAATTCTGGACAATCACCCCAGCCATATTTCTGTAGAAATTTATGATTTTTGTAAGCAAAATGGAATAGAATTACTAACCATTCCACCTCATACATCCCATCGCTTACAGCCTTTGGATTTAACATTTTATGGCCCACTTAAATCGGCGTTTAACCGCCAGTGTGACAACTATCTTTTACATTTTGAAAGAATAACACCCTACGATTTGGCAGAACTCTTTCATAAGGCCTATAGTCAAGTCGCAACTATTGAGAAAGCTCAATCAGGGTTTAAAGCTGCAGGAATATGGCCATTTTAGCCTGAAAAATTTACCAAAGAAGACTTTTTGCCATCAAATCATTACATGCCGACATTGACAGTCGAAGAAGATCATCAAATTGGGTCCGTTATAGAGACTGAAGTTTCCTGTCCCAATACTTCTAAAGTTTGCAAGCAAGTTGAATCTCAGGCAAGCACTTCAACTGCTGGACAAACTATTTCTGGCCCAAGTGGCGTTTCAAGTTGCTCGCTTGAAGTTTCATTTGAAGAATTGAACCCAATTCCAACTCCATCTACTAGTAAAATTCAACGCCGTAAGAAACAGAAGTCCGAAATTTTGACAGAGACGCCCAATAAAGACGTTTTGCTAGCCTGTGAGTCACAAAATAAAGTGAGACAAGCAAATTTGGAGAAAAAAACAAAACAAAAACCGCCAATAAAAGGTAAGGCTAGTGCAAAACATCCCGCTAAAAATAGAAAGGCCGTTAAAAGGAAGGTTTTTGAAGAAAGTGACTCTGAAGAAGACCTATCTGATGGCCACTTATGTGATGATGATGAGATGGATGGCACGGAAGCCAACCCCGAAGATAGATGCTTAATTTGTGATGACACGAGCAAAAAAGATGAATTTTGGTTTCAATGTGTTATGTGCGGCAGATGAGCTCATGAGCTTTGCAGTGGTGTTGACTCCCCCGAAGGTTATATCTGTGACTTTTGCGATCATTAATTTGTAGTTTTTAAGTTGCAATAAATACATAATGTTCTTTGTATCACTTGTTTTAATTCTACCCTTTATATCCTAAAGTTTTTAGTAGTTTTTTGCTTGCGCACAATTACCCTGACCAGTGCGCACAATTAACCGCATAGGGTGGACAATTGTGCGCAATGTCAGTTTTTATCTTATTTTGTCCCTAGGCCCAAAAAATTGTTTTTGTAATATTTGGTTAATTTGGGATATAACCTATAAAAAGAAGAACATCTGTACCAAATTTCAAAGCTCCATCTACCATACTTTAAAAAATATATGTTTTTTTCTTAGGTGCGCACAATTCACCGAATTCACATGTGACGTAGAATAATTTACGAAATGTTTTCGGGGAATCACGAACAGGTCTGTTCGGCATAAACCGACTCTGTTTGGAATTACCCGACATGCATTTTAATGTGAAAGAAAACTAACACTTTTATTTATATTAAATATCCATCATTTTAAAATCTAATGCAGGCATTTTACTCTTACAGGATGCCTAATAAACGAATTAGAACTACTGAAAAATGTTCATGGACAGAAGAAAACATAAGATTAGCTATAACAGCTGTTCAAAATGGCAATGGACTAAGAGATTCTGCTCGGCGCTTCAATATTCCTGTAACAACGTTCCAAGAAAGGGCAAAGAAAGGATATTATTACCAAGCAAGGATGGGAAAACGTACAGTTTTCACCACCGAACAAGAACAGGAAATTGCTGAACATTTATTGCGTCTAGCGAAAATGTTCTACGGCCTTTCACCTATTCCAGTAAGACGTGCCGTTTTTTCCTATGCTGAAAAGTTGGGCATACCTCACAATTTCAACCGTGATAAGAAAGAAGCAGGTAAAGATTGGTTGTACGGATTTATGAAAAGACATCCAAGATTTAGCTGTCGAAAACCTGAGACCACAAGTTTAAATAGAATACAAGCCTTCAACAAAGACGAAATTGGAAGGTTTTTTGAAAATCCAACGACTTTGATGGAAAAATTTAAGTTTTCCCCAACGCGTATTTTCAACGTGGATGAAACTGGAATTACCACGGTTAACAGACCTAATCGAATTATTGGTCCAAAAGGGGGAAGACTGGAGCTGCAACTGGTGGAAAGAGAGGAAAAAATATTACAGTGTGTTGCTGCATGAGTGCGGCGGGCTCCTTTACTCCACCGATGTTCATTTTCCCAAGGATAAGGATGACATCTGCATTGGAACGAAATGGTCCACCAGGCTCCATCTACACTTGTACAAAAAGCGGTTGGATGACGGAAGAAGTGTTCGTTATTTGGTTAAAACATTTTGCTGAAGTAAACAATGCCAAACAAGAAAATCCGACTTTGCTCATCCTAGACAATCACACGAGTCACATATCATTGCCTACCTTCGAGTTTTGCAAGGAAAATGAAATTTATTTGCTTTCAATACCTCCACACACCTCTCATCGTATCCAGCCTCTGGACTTGACATTCTTTTCTTCCCTTAAGAAAGCTTACGACACTGAGTGTGACTAATCCATATGAAAAGATAACAATGACTGTTGTTAATCCCATTTTTACTAAGGCCTATATTAAGGTTGCAACAGAAGAAAAAGCCATAAAAGGATGTGTTCCAGCATCAGCGTGTAGTTCACAAAATTGTTGGATATAAAGTACAGAATACAGTATATTTACAGGAGAGTATTATTTGGTGAGTTGTTTCGTATCCTTTCTTACATACCCTTGTTTTATTGTTTCAAATAGTTGGTATTTAGTTGTATTAAAGATTGCGGAAATCTTAGTTCGTAAGCGTGGTAGTATTAAAGCTAAACTAACTAATTTGTCCAAATTCATGAAACTGTTAGTAGTAATAATATTTTTGATGAGCAATTACTTATTGAGATAGAAAGTAGATTAGCTAGAGTGGAAAGACTGTTGGATGAATTTGATGAAATTCAATCAGAACTAGAAATTTCAGATGAAAATAATGATTCAGATGAAAGAATAAATTTTAAAAATTTGTTTTATAAAATAACAGCTAAGGCTAGAAAGATTTTGAATGACAACATAAATCTAAATGTAAACAATAATAGTCATAATTCAGTCAGTGAAGTACACGGTGGGGGAACTAACATTAAATTTCCTCCAAAACGTTTAATGGTACTGTAGAAACGTGGTTGGAATTTAACGATTCATTTAAAAATCACTAATTCATAATGATTGTAACATTACTGATATTCAGAAATTTTGTTTTTTAATGCGTGCGTTACATGGTAATGCCACAAAAGTTCTACAAAAACGACAAACTACACTGGCTAGTTATAATATTGTTTGAAAACTCTTGTGTAAAGGGTATGATGACACTCCCATGTTGGTAGATTATCATTTGGATGCTGTTTTTATTTCCAAATTTAGTAAAGGAATCAGCTGCTCAATTGCGAAATATGTTAGATACTATCACAGAAACATTGTTAACGTTGGAAAAGCTTAATATTTCGGTGGAAAATTGGGATCCAATAGTTATTCATTGTCTGACGAAAAAGTAAGATGAGAATACGTTTCGGCCAAAGGAAAAAGTAGCTTTCTTGGATGAGTTTAAAAGGTTTTTAAATGAACGAATGGATACATTAAAAAATATTGAAAGAAATTCAAAAAGGGCTAAAGAAAGTAAAGGAGTTGTCGTTGTTTATAACAACATTGGTAATGGTAAATGGCAGCGACATAAATCATTTGTTACAACAGATTCATGTTCGACAGATATGGATTCGTTCAACGTAACAAGTCAGGATGCATTTTGTTATTATTGTAAAAAAATTGGACATCTACTTCTATGGAGAGTGCCATTATTGTAGAGGGATTCAAAAAAAGTAAAAATATTTAAAGCTAGTTGGAGATGGAGATGGAGACAGTAGCGTCACGAAGAAACTTCTATTAGAAAAGCCCTATGTTTTAAAAAAAGTAGAAAAAGTTGAATGCGTCAACCATCTTTTGCGCAACTTCTGCAATAAATTGAAAACTATATGTAAATCTATAAGGAGTGTATCATCTTCAAAAGTTGTTCCAGTTAAACTGCGAAAAAAACTAGAAAATAATATTTTATGGTTCATAATTTCGATAAAGAAATCAGCTGACCATTGGGCAAAAAGTGACATCAAAATTCCAAAAAGATGTTAGAAATATTACTAACCACTTATTTGGAATGCATGACTACTGTGAGTCATATTTTTGTAACAAAAATGAAAATAAAAATG
Organism: Altica lythri; assembly: GCA_964028335.1. Lineage (NCBI taxonomy): Eukaryota > Metazoa > Arthropoda > Insecta > Coleoptera > Chrysomelidae > Altica > Altica lythri. The sequence continues at coordinate 28,344,446 of OZ034806.1, read as the reverse complement.
AAGAAAACTTGGTGCCGCTCATGAGTAATTATGGGTTAAAAGCAGACATAGAAAACAGTTTAAAGAGGGTATTGGATAATGCTTTCTCTTTTTTATTGAATAAAAATAATAACTGTGCCGAACAATTTAATAGTTTAGTGAATAAATTCGTAGGTGGGAAAAGAATTAATTATTGTTTTAAATCTTCGTATCAAACGAGATGTAAACTAGCTGCTATTACCTACAACTGCAAAGAAAATTATGTTGAAGAGCTAGTTAAATTTACTGGGAAGCGTTACGAAAAATTCATTAAACAATTAATGAAAAGAAAAGAAGTTGCTAGGCTTAAACATTCTTTAATTAGAAAGGCTAAGGGTTATAGGACCAAAGCAAGACCAAGTGCGGCCAATCCAGATAACAACTATGGAGATACGGAGGAACCCATTCCCACCGAAGAGAAAAAAGCTCGGCAGGCAAAGTATTTCAACTTTATGAGGAAAACTTCAGATGAGATTGCAGAAATTGAAAAGGCTACTGTCGGACAAAATAGTAATCCTTTATGGCAGCAAGAACGCCTATAAAGAATTACTGCTTCCTCTTTTGGACAAATATGCCAAATGAGGCAATCGACAAACCCCATTAATTTGGTAAAGAATTTGCTCTACGGTTCATTCAAGGGAAATTCGGCAACAAAATATGGTCAAGAACACGAAGCCATTGCTATAAGTGAATTTGAAGAGTTAACTGGGCTTGGTGTTTTAAAATATGGAATATTCATTGGAAAAAAATGATAAATGTTTTCTCGGAGCAAGTCCTGATGGAATAATAGATTTTGATAACTCTATTTTAGAAGTGAAATGTCCAGAAAATTTGAAAACAGTGACAGTCATAGAGGGTATCAAAACTAAAAAAATTAAATATTTAAAGTTAAATGAAAATAATCAAATCAATCTAAAACAAAATCATCAATATTTTTATCAAATTCAGGGACAGTTACATTTAACTCAGAGGGACTCGTGCTACTTCTTGGTTTGGTCTCCCCATGGTGAGCCACATATTGAAATAATTGAACGAGATGATCAATTTTGGAAAAACCATATGAAACCGTCTCTACACTCCTTTTTTCACAATTTTTTTTTACCAGAAGTTCTAAAAAATCCGCTATAATTATTTAATTTTTAAAATGATGTTCGGTTATTCTCTAGTTAAAAATGTTTTATGCCTTAAGGCATACCAACAAGCAAAAAATTACTATACTATATTCAAGTTTAGGAGAGACAGAAAAAATTATCATATTTGTTTTTCAGTCACACTGACTGGCGATAAGCTCATTAATTTTCGGCAAGTTCCATAGGCGGGTGTAATTTGTGAAATCACATACAGATATGGATCTAAGAAAAAAGTTTAAAGGTGCTTCGTTCACTTTTTAACAAAGGGGTCACAGTACAAATTATCTGCGATTTTTTCTTTTTTAAATAACAATTATACAGAAATACTACACCTATAATAGTTTGCTAGTTTGGTTAATTTCGATGTGGTACGCCTATGATTGTCTTATATTTCTAATCAACAACATGGTTTTAGCAGAAGTGACTAAGTGGTGGCAATTTTTTATGTCTCAACTCTGTGTGAATTTAGTATATTAAGGTTGTTAGAGCATTTACACAACTCATCTTATAGAGGTATGTAATTCTTATTCTAAAAACATCTATATTAACCTTATATTACAAAACCAAAAAGGGCCCCACTTTATGGAATGTTTTAAATCTATAGAAGTTCTATAGAAAAGCTTTAATACAATAATGTGATAATAATAAGCTTCTCCTATAAGTGTATCTAAAAAAGTATATATACAACAAACGCCTAGCTAAAAACAGAAAGAAAACATTAAAACCAGAATAAAACTTTTATACAACTTTTTCCACAACAATTTTATACAATGTTTTATACAATGTTATACATATAGAAACTTCTAAGTTTATTACTTATAGAAACTTCTAAGTTTACTACTTACGGCGTTCTATAGTAAGAGTTGTGAGAATATTTACACAACAAACATTATAGAACTTTTCTGTTCTTGAGATGAATTTGTTGAATATAGATGCTCTAAAGAATAAAATTATTCCGTAAATATTATTATTCGATAACTATATAACTATTCACTTTTAGAAGGTATTTACTTTGCTAGTTGCGATATTATATTAGCAAAAGTTATGTAGCAAATGTCATGCTGGATATCATGAAAATCTGCTATGAAACATGTTTTTTTATTTTTTTATTTGAGACATTATTGTAAGATTTTAAAATAACATTTAAAATAATAAGTGCAATAATTCTATAGATTTTAAACAAGAAGAGTTTTGGTTAAGTTTACTAATTTTAATAGTTATTTGTGACACAAGGACGGAAAATGACATTTTGCAAGAGCGAGTAAAGTTGTGTAGCCGAGGTGCGTAGCACCGAGGCAAAACAATACGAGCACTTGCAAAATATTTTCCGGACGTGTAACACACACTATTTTTTGGTCCGACTAATTTTTAATATTTTCAAAAGTTCTGTTATGTTCAACAGTTGACCATTTGTGCTACCTATACTAAGACCACTGACTAGAAGACAGCCGACAGATATAAGCGCCACATTGGATGTTAATATTATAGTTGTGTTGTTGTGTATTGTGTAATAACTTGTTTAATACTTAATATACGTGTTTAGCTTCAGCAGTTATTAGTGTTTTAATTAACATATGTTGCAAACACAACAAGTTCAAAAACTTTTTACTTTGTGACATACAAGATTAGATGTTTATATAAAGATGAGACAATGAACTATTTTCATAAATTGACATAAATGTCAAATTTTATAAAACAAGTTGTGAGAGAAATTAAATGTAAATTAGAATCCTGCTTATCTTTAGAAAAAGTTATAGGTAAGTTTAGTATATTATACGCTGTTTTTAAATAAATTTAATTAAAATTTGTATTATTCATTATGTATTTTTGATGACTTAAAATTTAAACTCATAGCGTCATCTCTTTAGATAATCTAAAAGCTACTTTGCCGGCCTAGGCCGGAAAATGCGATTTTCCGGACGATTTTAAAGTAATTAATAGTATTGTTTCTGGACGGAGGACCAAAAAAATATTATAATGTTTGAGAATTACGCTTACATAGGTGGATTATGTGCGAAATAAATTTAATAAAATTTTATATTATACACTGTTGTCTATTTTGAGTATTTTTTATTTTACTCAAAACACACATATTTTATACTAATCAATTATAAAAATTGCCTGTATTTTAAAAAGGTTTTCAAACAAAAAAGTGGTTTTATAGATTTTGAACAAATCAAAATTTCATTAAATAGGTACTTAGGTACTATTTGGCTTAGCTTTTATCCAATAAAAATTTTATATAAAAAAAATGCAAAAACAGGTCGATTTTTATTTCTATCTAAAATTTTTAACAGACTCAGTGGGGTAACATTTCCCAATCTCATTCGATTTCACTTACTAAATATGATTGCAGGATAAATTTATTTATTGAATTACCAATACAAATTTCTTTTAAATGAGGTGTCATACTTTGAATTGCGTAACGATTATTTTTTTCTGAAGAGGGCACTAAATTCAGAATTTGTTGCTACAATATTGGCATTGCTGAATTCCCTTAAAAACTATCTTTTGAAAAATGTGGTGCAATATTTAAATTTTGTGAGTTGTTCAAACCAACTGCTAGAGGTGTGAATTGCTAATGCTGCAATTAGGAAAAATAAGTGTCCCCCTAGAAATAAAAATCGACGTCGTTTTGCATTTTGTTTTCAAAAAATGGGCCTCGAAGATACTATGTCTGTTCCATTTTTGGTGCTGCACCCCGTTGTTATATTATTTGAATAAATATGCATTTTTTTAATGAAAAAATCATATTTTTATCTATAATAACCTCAATCACATTAATACATACAACAAATTTTTCAACATTTGACAACAAACAGATTAAAATTAACTATTTTTAATAACCCTGCCATGCTGTAGTTAAAACTTTTTTAAATCCTGTAGTCCCACTTGATACAGATTTATAAAATTATCTTATACATAATTAATATTATTATTTGTAATATTAGTTGTAAATATTAAATTATTTAATTTTTTTTATTATGAATTTTTTACTCCAATGTCTTTTAGAATATTAATAATAATAATAATAATAATAATTCTTTTTTTTTTAATTTTAGTGTCTTTATATAACATGTCTTAAAAATGTTTGCTTCCAATTATCTAATATTAAAATTTTATTTGTTAAAATGTTACAACTACATTATAATTTAGATCATACTAACTCTTGTTGTTTTTAAATTAGTTGCTGCATAAAAAAACTGGAAATTTCTGAACTGTAATTTTTAATTTTTATATTTTCAATTACTATTACAGTAGTATAATATTAATTATTTTATTTTATGAATTCTTTAATATAAAAGTTATTGCATTTACCATACGTTCATAAAATTTTGAATAGCTACGATGTAAAACTTTACTGTCACCCGCAATATTTTGTATCGGTAAAAATTTACTCGAGGCGTTCTTAAGCTACGGTTTGTTAGGAGAGTTCGCTAGCGAAAAGTCGGCGAAATTCGGCTGCGTAAAAATCTATTCAATGATTTTAAAGCCATCCGCATTGTTCGACCACCGAATTTCGGCAGAAATTTTGTTGACGTCTGCGTACGCCGAATTCATCTGTTGCTGTTAGATTTTTCCGCAGTCGTCAATGTAAATTCAAGCGATTCCAACATGAAGTTTACGACGGAGCAAGACGAAGTGCTTATTGATTTAGTGCGTTCGTATCCTATATTATACAGTGTAAAACGCAAAAGTTATAAAGACAATGAAGCGAAAGAAAACGCGTGGAAAATTATCGCAGCCAAAATGGATAAAAATGGTAAGTATTTGTTTATTTATTTATTTCTTAAATGTATTGGTACATAAAACAGACAAAGCAGTTTGAAAAGGAAGTGATTAAACATTTAAAAACTATTTTAAACTTTCCGTGAAGTATGGTGCACAAAAAATTATGTGATATGCCACTTTTAATAAACAAAAAAAACCTCATTCATGATGTTCTCGCCACGTATGCATTTTGCCAGGGTACTGCACCTTCGTCACTACAGAAATAATGCCTGAAAGAGTCTCTCACTTTGACAGCTTGGGCAGGTGATCTTCGATTATACGTGGAGGCTAGAGGCATCAAATTTTCTGTGGGTATTTCAGCAATTATTCCATGCAGAGTTTCTTGAGTACACGCAATTTTTGCATTGCGTAGCATATTATGGAGAATACAACATGATATAATTAAATTGTCAGCTGTTTCTGGATTTATGGCAATTGGGGTGAAAAATATTCTAAAGTATTGGCATAATATGCCAAAAGCATTCTCTGTTGTCCGTCTAGCGCGAGAATGTCGATAATTATAAATAGCCTTTGTTCTGTCAACAGATGATTGAACTTTTGGGTATGGTTTCATTACGGTTGTTGTAAGGCCAAATGCTTCATCCCCCAGTATAACATGATGTTGAAATATCTGGGTTTTTGGAAGCAATGCTGGTGGTGGAATATTAAATTTGTTTGCATTTATAAGTTTACCCATATTTGATTTGGCAAATATGCCAGCGTCCCCTTCTCTGCCATAAGATCCGACGTCTATTGCTACAAATCTGTACCTTGCATCTATAGCTGCCAATAGCACAATCGAATAGAAATGCTTATAATTGAAATACTGGGAACCTGAATTGTCAGGGCACACAATTCTCACGTGTTTGCCGTCTATAGCCAGGCAGCAGTTGGGATATTGCCATAAATCGCAGAAATCTTAAGCATTCGCTTTCATTTTGTCTTCTGTGGGTGGAGGAATGTACAAATGAAACATTCGGTCTACGATACTTTTCAGAGTTTCCTTAACAATGCAACTAATCCAACTGCGATGAACGCGAAATTGTAAAGCAAGTGATCGAAATGATTCTCCAGTTGCCATGTACCTGCAAATAAATACATAAATGCTTTTTTTTTTTCAGAGATTGATTGCAGAAGTAGATGGAAGAATATCAAAGATTATTACCAACGTAAGAAAAAAGGTGTGACAAAAGGGACAGGTTCCGCGGCCGATGGAGATGATTTCTATCAGAAATTCAAGTCTTTATTATTTCTGGAAAATACAGCATTTGTGGAACGCAGGTATGGTTACGAAAAAAAATTGTATTCCTATAATTAAATGTTTGCTTTTTTTTCAGTTCACAGATCAATATTCTACATACACCAAGCTCACCCGATTTGACTCAAGAAGCATCTGATGTTTTGGACGAAAGCACAGAGCATGAACTAAATGAAAATATAATAGGAACACAATCTGAACAGTCGGAATCATCGCAGCTTCTGCAGCAATCCCAATCAGAAGAAATTCAAAATAAAAACAGGTCAGAACCTAACAACTTCATTCGAGAAAACGTACCACGCAATTCGGAAACAGTGAAAAATAATGCAGCACCCACGCCCAAACAGACAAAAAGAAATAGATCACGCCCTGATGGAGATTCTTGCATAGAAGAATTAAAGAGAGGCCGCTATGAAAGAACTGCAATACTCAAAGAACTGTTTTCCAACAACGATACGGCCTTAAAAAGGGATCCAGCAATAGCCATGTTTTTTGATAGTATTGCTGTTACAGTTGCCTCGTTCACTCCAACAATGAAAGCAAAAGCCAAAGCGGAAGTTATGACTCTAATTTCAAAATTGGAGCTGGAAAATATCCAGCAGATTGAGCAAGCACAACAGACATACACGTATGCACATGGTGATTCTTCGCACTCGTTACCGCAAGGAAGAAATAATAGTAGTTTGGATTCTCCCGGTACCTCCGACTCAATGGCATTCTCAGTGGATTCTTCTCATTCACTACCACCAGAAAGATACACAATTAGCAGCTTGGATTCTCCTGGTAACACACGTGACTCAATGGCATTCTCAATAAATTCTCCTCACGCGTTACCATCGGAAAGATACATAATTACCAATTTGGATTGCAGTGGTACTACATGTGCTTCTAATATTATGAATAACCGCATTTAATAAAGTATACATTTCAAATTGTATCCTTATTTACTATTACCATCTAACCTTAATCAGTTATAGGCACTAACAGGTAAGTAATTACCTCAAAGTAATACATAGTTTCTCCTCAGCTGTTATAGGCGACTTTCTTCTGTTGTAAGGTTGTTTTGTAATATCTTCTGATATGTAATTTAGAACTACTTCATAGATCTCTACAGACACTCTGAAGTATTCCCGGAATTTTGCTTCATTTCCAAAGAGTCGTCTTTCTATTAAAAGACTAAATGCCCCTTCCGTGTTTCTCTTTAAAAATAAATCGTTGACATCTCGGTTTCTTTTCTTATTGTATACACAAAGTGTCACCAGTTCTTCCTCCTCTTCTTCTTCCAAAAGAACAAATGCACATATGGCACGATGCAGCTTGTCAGACATCTTGGCAACTAATGATAAATCCGTTTATTCGAAGCGATTTTCAGCTCAGAACAACTTTAGAACAATCCATATCGGCGCCGAAAACAATAAAACTTCGACCGGAATTTCGCCGATTTTTCGCCGGAGAATTATCTAACAAACCGAAGCTTTATGTCAAATTAAAATACCGGTTTTTTGCCGGCCGGTCGGTGTTTCATCAACAACAGATTCCTACGATGTTTACTCTTCAATATTCGTTCACGAAATGAGACGTTTGGCGGGTTTGGCTTAGCATTTTGAGAGTGACTGTACACGACCAATAGCTGAAGAGCCACGTGTATTTTCCGTCCTCTTTTGAACTTTAAGTTTTTCTCTGACAATGATTTTCTTCTGAGGTACTATGTTCCTCTTAAGGGAAGAAAACCTAAAAAACATGGTGGCCAAACTGCAGTTTCTATTGAGGAAGAGAGGATGTTGGCCGAGGGAATTGTCCAGTTTTCTGAATGGGGGTTTCCTCTCACCAGAGTAGACATGAGATTATTAGTCAAAGGATATTTTGACAGAAAAGGTAAAACCATTCAAAAATTCAAAAACAACTTTCCTGGAACAGATTGGTTTTACAAATTCATCAGGGGCAACAATATTTTAACAGAATGATTTGCACAAAATATTAAGCGCTCAAGAGCATACATTTCAGAGGAGATAGTGACAAGTTACTTTCAAAATTTCGGAGAAATTATTGAAAATATTCCACCGTCAAACATTATCAATTATGACGAAAGTAACCTAACAGATGACCCTGGAAAAATCAAGGTTCTTTGTAGAGGAGGATCGAAAAGAGTAGAGAGGATAGTGGACTCAAGCAAATCCAGTACTTCCATTATGATGGCCATTAGTGCTTCCGGTGAGCTTCTACCTCCATATGTAGTTTATAAATCTGTGCATTTGTACCCAACCTGGATCAAAGGAGGTCCTGATGGTAATGTTTATAACCGAACAAAATCTGGCTGGTTTGATTCGGCAAGCTTTGACGATTGGTTTAACAAAATTCTTCTTCCTTACTGCAGAAAACTCCCTGGAAAAAAGTGTTGATTTGAGATAATTTGGCAGCTCATACATCCATACATGTTTTACGATGCTGTACGCTAACTGACATTCATTTTGTATTGCTGCCACCGAATGGAACACATCTCCTACAACCATTGGATGTGTCCTTTTTTGGTCTATTCAAAAATGTTTAGCGATCCGTGCTTGCAGAGTGGAAAATGAAGAATAGAGGGTGCATTCTGAAATCGGAGTTTTCCACCTTTTTGAAGAAAGCTATTGAAGTCAGGCTTTTGAGCATGTGGCATTGTTCCCCTCTCTCCAGATGCTGTCTTGAAAAAAATACCTATCGTCGAAAGAAGCAAGATCCAGAGCAAAAATGAAAAGCATTAGACGAAAACCCTCAAGGATTTTCTTAGCGAAAGTAGAATTGCTGTCACTGAAGACACCAAGAAAAAGAATCGCGGAAAAAAATTGAAAGTCCCTGCTGGAAAAGGAATCTCTGTGAAGGATTGTTATATTTATAACACTGCATAAATATAATAATAATATAATAAATCTAATATAACAATAATTATAATTGAACTTTAACACAACGAAATAGATGCGGACCAGGCGGGCGGTATTACCATACTGAAAGTAAAGGTACGTGCCGCTTAGACAAGTCCATACTTATTACTTATTTTGCAGGGTGACAAACACTTAACATATAACACGGCCATCCTGAGATTGAGGCGTTCTCGACTCAATTGGCTCGGTTTCATCCTGACCCTCAGTATAGGAATCTTTCTAGAAAGAAACATTTTAATATAAACATGTATATACATACAAATATATAACAAAAGTTAAGCAATCAAGCCAGAAGACCCAGGCATTCAAAAGCCAGACAGCCCAAGCTGAGATTTAAACAAAACAACCAGCCAGAAGGCCCAGGCAATCAAATGCTAGACAACCCAAGCTGAGATTTAAACAAAACAACCAGCCAGAAGGCCCAGGCATTCAAATGCCAGACAACCCAAGCTGAGATTTAAACAAAACAACCAGCCAGAAGGACCAGGCATTCAAATGCCAGACAACCCAAGCTGAGATATTTGTTAAATGCTACTACTAAGGAAAGCAAAATGAATAATTTATCATACCTCGCATTTATCTAAAAGGTAACTGTCCAACATTTCTGCACAATCATCTGGTGTCCAGTCCTTGGACCATAGCCACATTTGGCTAGGAATTGCTGTTGTTGTTCTAATGGATTTTGCTACGTCGTCGATTCTCCGAAGTTTATACCTGTTATTCATAAGAACCTTTACAACCTTGTACGGACCCTTCCATCCAGATTCTGATTTTTTTGGTTTTAGAGCTTCTCTTGATAAAAATACAAAATCACCAACATTATAAGACTTGTTTGACGAATAATTATGTTTTCCTTTGTTTTCCTGTGTAGTTGCGTTTTCAGCAAGGCGCTTATTGACAAATTGTCTCCATTTTTCACGGTGCACAACTGAATCTGGAAGTTTATCTTCGGAAGCGTTATCAATTATGCGCTTTATCTCTGGTAGACGATTATCCCATCCAAATAGAACTTGAAGGGGAGTTCTTTTAGTTGTTTTGTGAACCGTTGAATTAATAATAAGCTGAATTCGTGATATCATAGAACTCCATTCAGATGCAACTTCGGCTTGGACTCGTAATAGATTTGCAATGAAACGCATGTATACCTCCACTTGTCCATTTGCTTGATGTACGTAGGGTGTTATAAAATGCCATTCGATGTCCCATTCAAGTAACAAATCGTGATTTTGAACAGCTTTAAGAGATGTGCCATTGTCAGTTATGATTCGAGCTGGTGTACCAACCAAAAATATAATGTCTTGTATACAATCTGCTAGTACTTCTTTTTTTAATCCTTTAACAGCGTAAAGAAAAGTATATTTTGAATAGGAGTCTACGGCTACAAAAACATGTGTGTAATCATCTTCGGTTTTTGGTAGAGGTCCAAGACAGTCTATATGTATCGTATGGAATGGTATATCAAATTTAGGTATTGAATGTATCTCAAAGAATGTTTTTCTTGGTTGGCGCTTTCGGGTAAGACAGGTGAGGCATGAGTCAATATATTTTCTAACAAATTGATTCATTTTAGGAAACCAGAAATGTGGAGTTATACTTAAAATAGTTTTTTCAATTCCTATATGGGCTTATCTAGAATTTTTGGGAACAAAATATTGAGTAATCTGTTCGAAATTTATACTGCTTATATGGCAAAGAGTTTTTCCAATAAGACAAAATTGGTTCTTATCTAATTCACCTTTTTCTAATCTTTCTTTTAACTCTATGGTTTCACTGTCTGTACTTTGCTGTATATATAACCAACCCTGTGGCATACGACTTTCAATAACCAATTCGTCATCTTCTTTTGCTACATTAGAAATTTGCTTAATATTGCTAGATGTAATATTGCTTTTATTGTCGTTACTAGGAGGATTACGGCTCAAATAATCGACATAAGCCATTTGATTTCCTGATTTATGTTCAATAGTGAAATCAAAATCTTGTAAAAAAATCCACCATCTACTAACACGAGGTAAAAGGTCACGTTTATATTGAGAATTTTTTAAAGCATTGCAATCGGTAACAAGTTTAAATGGAACCCCAATAAAATAATGCCTAAATTGTTTTAATGCATAAACGACAGCAAGGGTCTCAAGCTCATAAGAATGATAGCGTGATTCTACATCTGTTGTCGCTTTACTAAAATAGGCTACAACTTTCTTTAAGCCATCGAAATTTTGTATTATTATTTCACCAAAACCGCGACTACTCGCATCTGTGTGAAGTTTCAATGGTATATCTGGGTTAAAGATAGAAAGCACAGGTTCGTCTGAAAGGATTTTCATTATATAATTAAAGGCCTTAGTGTGTTCTTCAGTCCATAAATAGGGAGTATCCTTTTTCAAAAGATTTGATAAAATTCTAGTTTTGATTGAAAACTTAGGTATCCATTTTCTAAAATAACCTGCAAGTCCAAGGAATTGTCGCATTTCTCGAATATTTGTGGGCGGTTTCATACATTTCAATGCTTTAACCTTTGATGGACTGGGTTTAATAGTACCATTAGAAATAAGTCGTCCCAAGTATTCAACCTCTTTTTGTAAGAATTTACATTTATTTATATTTACTGAAAAGCCATTAATTTTTAAAGTATTTAAAATTATACGTAAATTTTCAAGACCATCTTTTTCTGTGTATGAAGGAATCAATATGTCGTCCATATAAATTAAAGCTATTCCTTTTTGAATTTCATTTTGTAATGCTATGTTTATAGCTCGTTGGAAAATTGAGGGCGCATTAGCTAAGCCAAAAGGCATGCGCAAATATTCGAATTGCCCATCAGGAGTGATAAAGGCAAGTTTTTCTATGGAGTCCTTGTGAACCGGTATTTGGTGAAATCCTGCGGCCATATCAAGAGTGGTGAAATATTTACTGTTACTTAAACGATCAATTTGGTCGTCAATCCTTGGGAGAGGAAAACGATCTTTTACTGTTATTCTATTTAACGCTCTAAAATCACACACCAAACGTGAATCTCCATTTTTCTTTTTTATTAGAAATGTAGGACTAGCGTATGGAGAGCAAGATGGTCTAATTATATTGTTTTTAATTAGGTCATTAATAATTTTGCGTATCGTTTCTCTTTCTGATACTGAAAGTCGATAAGGACGATATTTAATTTCTTTATTTGACGTTAATCGTATCTTAAACTCACCAGTAGTTATGAGCGAGGGAATTTTGTTTCCAGTTCTGGTTATATCTTTAAATTCAACTAATAAATTTTTGAGCTCATTTTCTATTTCTTTAGGTGCACAAAATTCTAACATTGGCTTATTTTGAAAAATTTTAAAATTTATACCTGGGGTGCTTATAAAATCCATTACGATTATAATGTCGCATGGAATGTATTCATCGGTAACAATATGCATCTTAAGTGATAGTTGTATGTTGTTTAGTAATACAGTTACATTTACAATATATTTTGAAGAAAATGAATCTTTACCCACTCCTTTTATAGTCGTTTTCTGTTCTATTTGAGAACAATTCATATTTTTAACTATGCTTTCACGGACTAAAGATGCTTGAGCACCAGTGTCTATCAAAACTTTATAAATGTTGCCATTAATATTTAGCGGATACAAATTTAAATTATCACCTTTATTTTGAACTGTAGAAGAATGGCATAAATTAATATTTTTGGATAAGTTTGTACGTTTTCTTTTTGCAAAACATTTATCTACAGTATGACCGACTTTATTGCAATAATCACAGGTGTTACTTGTTGACGGAGAATCGTATCTTTCACGTTTAATATGTGTTTGATTATTATTAGGGCATAAACTTTTAGGGTGACCAATCTTACCACATTTAAAGCATTTTATATTATTATTTGTCAATATATTCGTCTTTTTTACGTCTTTATTTTTAGCACTCAAGTTTTTATAATTTTGTCTACTGGTATTTGGTTTTGATTCTAAACAAGCTAGATGCCCTATTAAGGAAGTTACGGAAGAATGTCCAGCCTGTATTATTTGAGCTTGCAATATTTGATCATTAATTCCAAAACAAATTAAACTTACGATCTGTTGTTGGGAGAAAGCTAATTTTAAATTATTAATCTTTTGTAATAATAATAATAATAGACTAATAAGTCTACTTTTAAATTAGCCCACGACCTGTGGCCTACCGGGCTCCAACACAAAAACCACTCACCTGCCTCCCCTTCAAAACAACTTGCAATATGTGTCATTATTATGGTATCCGACCATCCTAAATCTGTTGTTATGTCGGAAATTTCTTTAACCCACTGTTCAGGGTCATCTCTACCCGGTGCAAACTTTGGCAAGGTCACAGTCAAATTCGGTAGCGATGTGTTTGTATTTGAATTCCTAGAATCCGCACGATCCAAAAAACTTTGTAATAAATATTCTAAAGTAGATTGCACCGAGTTATTATTTTGATTATTCGGTTCACTCATTTTTTTTTTAGTTAATAAATAATAGTACCAATAATAGTTCGAATAAAAAAAAAATAACAAAACGCAAATTGCCGATTAACAAAAACTGCACTATAACTGAAATCAGTTTTTTGTACAATACGGCCGAAATGATAACTTTTACGGGTAAAACCACTTCTGATGTTATATTAATAACACTGCATAAATATAATAATAATATAATAAATCTAATATAACAATAATTATAATTGAACTTTAACACAACGAAATAGATGCGGACCAGGTGGGCGGTATTACCATACTGAAAGTAAAGGTACGTGCCGCTTAGACAAGTCCATACTTATTACTCATTTGCCAGGGTGACAAACACTTAACATATAACAAGGATATAGAAACTTCATTAGAAAGCGGACATGAAGACTTTAAAGTTGGAGAAGAAAATGTGTCTGAAGAGTTCAGTGGAAGTGATCAGGAAGACTCGCCGAATATGCTGGACGGTGACAAGGGAGAATGCAGCCATAATGCGTTTCTTCATAACCAAAGTGATAACAATGAAAAGACTCATTCCGAAATAGAAATAGGAGTTTTTGTAGTGGTAAGGTTCTCATGCTTTCCTTAAAGTAAATATTATGTTGGTTGTGTTACCGAAGTTATTTTAGAAAAAGAAAAAAAAATCATTTTATGTTAATCTTCTGAGAAGACAGAGCTCTGATAAAATGGGTGAATATTTTACATATCCCGTTATTAAAGATGAGAGTATTGTGTAAAAGGACCAACTTGTTGAGGTGTTTGCAGAATGCCAGCATTTGAGACGAAAACGATACCAATTTCCAACTCAGTCCTTGAGAAATATAAAATTAGAATAGTGCAGACCAAAGAAATGAGAATTTTCCTTTAGCTTATTATTCTATTTGTTTTTTCCTTTTAAGAATTTGTTGACTTTGTATTTGTTTCGAGAATTTGACTTTTTTTTTAGACTTGATTTTTTTTTTTCAAAATATAACCCATCAAAACTGCATAGCGCTGAGTTTATTTGTCCGCGTTCGCCTCTAGAAAGAGGCTAAGACAATTTTAAACGGTAAACCAATGACTGTTCGACTTTGCCCCACACATAGGGGTGAAGGTGGACAGTCTACGGCAAAAAAAACTGGAGGGGGAAAGACATCTGTGTCGGTTTGACATGAGAATCTGACGAAAGAAACATGTCAGATTCTATATTATTTTTTCCGGAATTTTATTTTTGAAAATTTCACCAAAAATTACAAAAATTGTCCGCCTTCACCACGAGTGACGGAACTTGAAGAATAAGCTACGAATAATATGTATTTTAATTTTAAAACAGATTTTTTTCGTGAATTTTTAATAAATTACTTTTTAAATCTGCATATTTATTTCATATCTGTCTCAATACACGCGCCATTGCAGTAACGGAAACAGTCATCCGCCATATGGAACAGCCATCCCAGACGCACTTTTCTGTTTTAAATCCTCCTTCCTGAGGTTTTATATTCAAAGGTTTTGTTAATGATTTGGCCTCTTATAAGACAAATTGTAGAATTATTATTATTATGATATACAAGAGCAGAGGGTTGAAACCCTATTATGCGCTATAAAAACAAAATAATTATAATTATAGTACACTTAAATATATTAAACGGGATTTAAATGTGTTAACATTGGGGGTAGTAACAACATCATTTTGCAAAGAATTCCAGTTGTGAAATATTCTGTTAAGAAGAAAGTACTGCCGCGCAACCGTACGGAATGCTTCCCTTTTTAATTTTAACGGATGCCCACGTAGGCGAAAATCCTCATTTAGCAGGAAAAGCTGCCTAAGCGTTAAACTCTCGTTTTGTAGAGCCGTAGACGTGGTGGTTAAGTCGCCCCTGATGTGGCGATATGTGAGATTTGGAAGGTTCATGATGGCTAGCCTCTCTTCATAGGATGGTCGATCACGCCCGTATAAAATGCGAGTTGCACGTCTCTGTGTTTTTTCTAGGATTTCCTTATCGCGCAAAAGTACAGGAGGCCAAACACTATTCGCGAACTCTAGAATCGGTCGCACATAAGTTTTATAAAGCTTAGAAACAGTTTTTGGCTCTGGTTTTTCAAAGGATCGCGACAAAAGATGTATACGAGTGTTCGCTTTTTTGACCTGTTTGCAGATGTGGTCACTCGATGATAAATCAGAGGTAATCATAACACCGAGGTCGTTGTATTTATCGGTGTGAGACAGTAACTTATTGTCTATGTAATAATTGGTCCACGGGTTGTTTTTACCTAAATGGAGCACAGTACATTTGAACTGGTTTAGTGGGAGCATAAATTCATTTGCCCACTTAAACACCTCATCTAAATCTGCTTGCAATATATGCGAAAGAGTGGGAAGATTGTATATTTTAGTGTCGTCGGCGTAAAATGGAAAGTAGGATCGGACTTGAAGGGGCAAATCAAATTGTAAAAAGGAATGGTCCCATTACCGAGCCTTGTGGTACTCCACTCAATACAGGTTTAGTGTCACCTCAAACTTCACAAACTGTAACACTAAAAGAACGGTTGGTAAGAAAGGATGAAATCCAATGATGAAGCTGATCGCGAATTCTAGCTTCTTTATGCAGTTTGTCGAATGCACTTTTAAAGTCTAAATACACAATGTCTACCGCATTTCCGGACTAAATTACTGTACTAACCAAAAACACCGTTGTTAGAAAAACCGTTGTAAGGGGTTTTACTATTGTTTTTTGTCTAACAAAAGCAAATATGAATAAATCTCACTTAATTGTTGAATTGAATATCTGATCTCTTGTTGATACAAAAAAACCTAACTCACACTATTGTAGCTTTTCCCTGATGATGTCGATGAAAATAGAAGAAATATATTGGAACTTAGTACAAAGAGTGCACTTAGTCTTTAAGCTGTATAGTCGTTTTTAAGAAAATTGGTTGAGAGTTAATCGCAGAAAATAAACTACGTAAGTCCTCCCTATTGTGATGGGCAATAAACAAGCAGGTAACAGATTATCGATATTAATAATATTCAGTAATGAGTATTGTATTGTAGTTCATACTACCGTCACATGGTTGCATTATATCCTGCACTATGCTTTTGAGGTTGTTGGCTACATAAACAGAAAATTGGTTGAGAGTTAATCGCAGAAAATAAACTACGTAAGTCCTCCCTATTGTGATGGACAATAAACAAGCAGGTAACAGATTATCGATATTAGTAATATTAATAATATTATTAATAATATTCAGTAATGAGTATTGTATTGTAGTTCATACTACCGTCACATGGTTGCATTATATCCTGCACTATGCTTTTGAGGTTGTTGGCTACATAAACAGAGTTTTTAAGAATAGTCGAAAAGTGCATTCCGAACAGACAATAGATAAAAAAATTACAACTTGGTAAGTTCTCTGAATGGGTTCAATTTATGTACTCGGGGTTTTTGGGGTCGCTGAACACGAATATCATGATGTCGAAAGTCTCCGCGGCACTTGGTGCCTAGAGTATTTACCTCTTCTCCAGGTGTTTTATGTAAATTCTGTACAAAATTACACTTGGAACTCGGCTGTTTTTTGGGTCGCTGAATACGAATATGATAATAGCTATGGTGTCCGAAACACCTGTTACCTAAGACGGACCTCGTCTCCAGGAAATTTTATGCAAATTTGATACAAAATGAGTGTGTATGAATGAGAGGCTTTGAAAAAATTTTTTTTTAACACACACACTCACAGCGGCTACATCGCGAGAAGAGTCAGGGTAGTTTCCTGTGACCTTATAACGTTGAGATATTTGCAATACAGAATAATAACCATAACTTTTCGATTTTTGAAAACTTCGATTTTCTTAGCGGGCAGTTGAAAAATGATTTTTTTTTAAAAGTTTTTGGGTTTACCAGTAGCATTAATTGAGCACTAATTATTAACTCTTTTCAATTTCACCAATACCGATTTTAAAGTCATCTTTCAGCTCTATGATTGCTCGTATCGTTATATCAGCAGTTATCTATACTTAAAAACTGAAAATTTTTTATTTTGAAAAATCTCTTTGCTTGTACAGGCAGCACTAATTGAGCACTTAATTATTAGTTGATGTGCCTCTCGCTCCAACTGTATCATAGCGCGGTCACGAATGGTACACTGCTAGCTTAATGAAAAGTTAGCAGTGTTCTTATTTTTAGTCCCCCTATCACAGCAACAAATATCTGTTATCAGCACTAAATTAGCACTAATTGAGCACTTAATTATTAGCTAATGTGCCTCTCGCTCCAACTGTATCATAGCGCGGTCACGAATGGTACACTGCTAGCTTAATGAAAAGTTAACAGTGTTCTCATTTTTAGTCCCCCTATCACAGCACCAAATATCTGTTATCAGCACTAAATTAGCACTACATGAGCACTAAATTTTGAGATATTATACAACTGATTCTGCCGACTTGACCTTTCTAGCTTTACACATGTTATACAGTTTGACATTAATATCAGATCTTAGACTGATTGTTACAACCAGAAAAATGGATGCTAAAAAAGAAGCAACAAATCCTTTAATCAATAACGAAATCGAAAGTAATCCTAAAAAATTGTTATCTACGATTAAAACCGAAGAAATTGAAATTGAAGAATGTAAACTCAAATTTGAGAACTTTTATGTGATGAAAAGTATAACTTCTGCCGGCAGTCCCACTGACTGCCACACTCGTTTTTTTTTTAAATGACTCTTAATAGTCGACAACCAGAACGGTTGTCGTTTTCAAAGATGATAACAAAATTATTGTATACTTCTTAATGCAAGTTTGTGTTTTAAATTTTTTTAACAATACACAGGTATAACCGATGGGGAACCCCATTTTGAACCATTACACAGATATGGTATTAAACAGATTAAGTAAAAGAGAATGATTTACGTCTAGTTGGTCGTTGTCACGGGTTAAAATTTACCTTAGTAACAGCTTAATTCTTACCTTATAATTCGTAAATATTGTAGGATTTATAGAGGCAAAACCGGTCGATTTAAGTTCGATTATAGTTAATCGCCAACTGTTGTTTATTATTTTCGGCCATAAATTATTTTTAGTTGTTGCTAATCTAGGTTTTGTAAGTAATTTATTATTCTTGTTATTGTTTTGAAATCATGGCCAGTAGTCATCTGACTCATTCTCTTCCTGTCGTTGATAACTTAGTTATAGCGGTACTGTAGCCAGTGTACGGTCATACTTATAATTTTATTATTAAAATCGAAATTAAATGGGGAAGTTAGGTAATGTTGGGATTTTTGTTGCCATCTATATAAATAATAAGTTTAGTCATATCAAATGACCTCTGTTTGTTCGTAAGTTGTTGGCTGAAAGCTATGGTTATTGTCCGTTGTAACGTTAATTAACCCTTAACTGTCGCCAGTTTGTAGCCAAAACAATCCCTTTGAGAAAAAGATATAGATAAAGATAAAGATATCTCAAAGAAATTGCTTCAACCACGTTGGGCGCCAGTTTGTAACGTTAATATACCCTTGCTAGCTCCAGGGTTGTGGCTTTCTTCTGGTTTTTCTTTTGACTTTCCCCAAACAAATAAAAAGGGCGCCAAAATACAGACATACAAATGAAAGAGAATAAATCAGTTTTAAAATCGTTTATTCAAGAAATTCTGAATTGAAAATTTTCAAGATATTAGTTGATTAAATAGTGATTAATTTGTTTTCTTATCTTTTTTATTGGAATCTTCCTCGAGACAGGGTGAGGAAGACGGAGAATTCGGTTCTGGACACAGATGTCGATGGCAAGATGTTTTCTTTAGTAAATCTTCAATGCGGTCACTGGCTGGATACGGCAAAAAAAATAGTTTCGGCTAGGCCAAAGCTTCTTTGACAAAAAATTGTTTTCTGGCTTCCAGTCCTATCATAGGACCCTTCAAAATTTGGCAATCGGCCACGAAGGGAGAAGGTATTTGAAAGAACTGAATACTTTGAAGCACAAATTGTAAAAGAATTAAAAATAGCGACACTATTCACGATCGAACTAAAAATTCCCCTCTCATCACTGAAACCTAGTCTGCGGCGACTCCATAGACGAGGAATTGTAAAAATTACATAGTACGTAGGCCAGGCCAAAAAATAACGATGCAAAATAGCCGAGATATTATAGGAATTAAATAGTATCTAGGCCAGGCCAAAAAATAACGTTGTAAACGTTACACCACGGTAAACTGACGGAAAAAAAAAGAATTGCAAATTCTTTTTTTTTTATTAAAAAGTTAAACCTTTAAAATTCAAAACCAATTGAAAAAGTAAATAATCAAAAACTGGTGAATAGGTAAAAAAAATATACAACATTTAATAATTAAAGGTAACCACAAGGATTTGTGTAATTCTTAAATAATAAAAAAAACATTCTCGAAAAAAAATTTAAAAACACGAAACCTTACTACACTTTACCTCTAGGGAAGAAGAAAATTCATTAACTGTCCTAATTAAATGTCGTCAAAGAAAACAACAAACGAGATGTCAAAAAGAAACAAGAGAAATATTGTTCACAAAGCGAATATAGAAAAAACGAAAATTGAAAAAAGTCAAGGCAAAAACTGTCTCCCTAAGTAAATTAACTTTCCAAAACAACGAAGACAAAGATAAGACTGAAGTCAACAAGAATCATTGAATAAAAAATACTCAACAAATGAGAACAAAATAAGCTAAAAGCTAAACAAATATTCAATGAACAAAAAGAAAAAATTGAAACCAAATATCGATTGAACAAAAATGTGACTAACACTCAAAAGAAAAATCAATCAATATCCGAATCAAAAATAACTTGACACGTCTTATCGCACACGCTGTGCAAACTGGAGACAATATAAAAGATAAAAGATAATATTTATCATTAAAAATGGCAACAAATAACGGTAATAATGTGAACAATAAAAATAGGACAGTTAATAAAAGAAAAGCGACAAAATCAGTAAGGGACAGGTAAGTACACTACAAAACGTTAAAAATACTGAAGGCAATATCAAACAAGAAAAAGAGAAAATTTAGAACAAGGAACTAGGCAAACTAAATATTCAAAAGTACAAGTTTATACTAATTTGATGGTGCAGCACAGAGGAACAGCGACAGCCTGTACTCGCAAATAAATGCTATCCCTAAGGTACAGTACTGACCTGAACTCACCAACTCTTATAAAAATTATAAACTCGAAAAAAAAATTAAATAACAATCTAATTTACTAAAAAAGGTTGAAAATTAATTTTGACAAAGTTTAAGAATTTAAAAAAATCTAAGAAATAGAAATTGAAAGTTAATAAAACTAATGCCTTCAGTAAAGTGACTCCAGTGTAAAGAAATCCAAAAAAAATTCAATCAAAAGTAAAGAATTCAAAAATGTCGAGAAAAGATAAAATATACACGATATCAATATATTTTTCACAAACAATTAACTACAAAAAAATTACAAACAACGAAACATAAGAAAAATCACAAAATTTTTATCAAAATGTCTTAGGTATATGAAGAAACAGTCCTAGATATTAAAAGGTATTTCTGTACTTGGTGTATCACAAAATCAATACAGATAAAAAAAATGAAAGAATGGTATGTGGAAAACAAAAACCCCGAGTAGGTACAAAAACATAAGGAAAATCTATTTGTTTCAAAAAGGTAAACCCTAACGGTTAAAAAAAAAGAAACCAAATAGAACAAAATCCCCAAAATAAACTCCTATTGTGATCCATACGAACAGAACACCAATAGAGCTAAAAAGAGCAGTTAAACCTAACTGCTACACAATAAAGAGGTCTCACAGACCCCTACAAAATACTAAGGTCCCACAGACCTTACACGGTAATAATGTGGTCATCTAGACCACATTCAAAATGCCCACGGCAAACACTATAGGTACCCACACTCAAGATATAACAAAATTTCCGATAACCACTTTTCAAATCCTTTACTGGAAGAAATGAGATAAAAAGAGAGAAAAGAAAAAAACCAAAATACAGAAATGAAAGGAATTCAAAAAAATAGATAATGAAATTCAACAAAATAAAGTAAAGATAAAAAATATTAGATGTTAGTAAAATATTTGAATGTCTGTTTTTAAATTGATGGAAAAAATTTAAAATTACTTTAATTTAATGTGAATGCTAGGAAAAGCTTCAAAAAAAAACCAGAATACTTAGTTGGGCGCCAGTTTGTAACGTTAATTAACCCTTAACTGTCGCCAGTTTGTAGGCAAAACAATCCCTTTGAGAAAAAGATATAGATAAAGATAAAGATATCTCAAAGAAATTGCTTCAACCACGTTGGGCGCCAGTTTGTAACGTTAATATACCCTTGCTAGCTCCAGGGTTGTGGCTTCCTTCTGGTTTTTCTTTTGACTTTCCCCAAACAAATAAAAAGGGCGCCAAAATACAGACATACAAATGAAAGAGAATAAATCAGTTTTAAAATCGTTTATTCAAGAAATTCTGAATTGAAAATTTTCAAGATATTAGTTGATTAAATAGTGATTAATTTGTTTTCTTATCTTTTTTATTGGAATCTTCCTCGAGACAGGGTGAGGACGACGGAGAATTCGGTTCTGGACACAGATGTCGATGGCAAGATGTTTTCTTTAGTAAATCTTCAATGCGGTCACTGGCTGGATACGGCAAAAAAAATAGTTTCGGCTAGGCCAAAGCTTCTTTGACAAAAAATTGTTTTCTGGCTTCCAGTCCTATCATAGGACCCTTCAAAATTTGGCAATCGGCCACGAAGGGAGAAGGTATTTGAAAGAACTGAATACTTTGAAGCACAAATTGTAAAAGAATTAAAAATAGCGACACTATTCACGATCGAACTAAAAATTCCCCTCTCATCACTGAAACCTAGTCTGCGGCGACTCCATAGACGAGGAATTGTAAAAATTAAATAGTACGTAGGCCAGGCCAAAAAATAACGTTGCAAAATAGCCGAGATATTATAGGAATTAAATAGTATCTAGGCCAGGCCAAAAAATAACGTTGTAAACGTTACACCGTACAGTAGTAGAGGCCATCTATTTCTCTCTGAAGTGTGTCAAATCGAGTGAAGGATGATATTTTGGTGAAATTCTGTCTTTTCACCTAGAGCTTTCGAAGTGAACACGTGTTAACCAGAAGATTTTTGAGGTTTTAATTTGCATCCCTGTTCATCGGGGTCAACTCAGGTTGGATTTATGAAATTAAGATTCTTTTGTTTCCATCGAATATTGAGGAAGAGATTTTTCTGAATTTTGGTGAATTCGGTGGAAAATACGACATTGTGTCCGGATATTTAGTAAAATTTTCTGTTGCAGACAGTAGGGAAGACTGGTATTTTAAAAACCACTTAGACAGCAATCTTGGTCGGAATTTGCCCCATCATTGCAGTTAGCGACGAGGAAATTATTTTTACCCAACTACCAGCTAGGGTATCACGAGTTTAACGAAGTAGAATAACCCTATTTTTATAGGGTTCTAGATACAGGCATAAGTTCTTGTTACCGGCTATAGTCCTAGAGACAGGCTTCTTTTGAGAGCAGGCCTGATACTTGGTTCGAGCATACGTTATTGTGATTGGTGCAAGCCTTTTGGTTTTGGAGAAGGCTTGATTTTGGAACCGACCCAAGTATTAGACAAGCAAAGGACTGCAGGAACTTATTAGTTTAACAGATAAGCTAACTAGATTTAAGTCGTTAGTTAAGAGTTATTTTTCTTATATTTTTTTTTGTATTGAGTGTGATCACACAGATTGGTAAATTTAACTTTAATATTATTCATATATTCATTTTGTTTTTCTTTATAAGTATATATAAATATCAATAGAGTTGTCAAGCACGAGGCTTGGCAGTTGTGTAAATTCTTAAATTTAACTTTTATTAAAGAAGGGTCTAGTTGATATTTTGGTTTTATTTAGCTCACTTATCGTTGTTTTCTGTAATTGTGTAGTTCCGTTGGAACTGATAAATATTCAAAATTTATTTAATTATCTCCAGTGGGTAATGTAGTGCCTGGAACAACAGGGGTTTCCGATTTTGACCGTCTAAATCGGTGGCGCTACTCACTAATATTTGTTTACTTACCTCTACGGCTGAGCTGGGCACTAATTTGCCAGTAGATAGACCACTACCGAACTCAGCTGGAGTTGTATTTCCTTTAATTAATTTATTTGGTTTTCAAAATTCGATTTTGTTTTAAATTCATTAAAATACGTGGCATCGTTTAATTAAATCGAAAGTAATCCTAAAGAATTGGTATCTACGATTAAAACCGAAGAAATTGAAATTGAAGAATGTAAACTCAAATTTGAAAACTTTTATGTGATGAAAAGTATAACTTCTGCCGGCAGTCCCACTGACTGCCACACTCGTTTTTTTTTAAATGACTCTTAATAGTCGACAACCAGAACGGTTGACGTTTTCAAAGATGATAAAAAAATTTATTGTATGCTTCTTAATGCAAGTTTGTGTTTTAAATTTTTTTAACAATACACAGGTATAACCGATGGGGAACCCCATTTTGAACCATTACACAGATCGGAATGTCCGAATTGCATCCAAGGCAGAGCAGGTAGATTTTATACCATCCGAGTTGCATCCCATATCCGTCCGAATTGCGTCCCTCGGCCAATTTTGTTTTAGGACATAACATATATATTTTGCGATAATAATAGACAGTGTTGTCACACTTTCAGAAACTTTTCCTTTGGCATCTATCCGTGGCTGTAAATTTCATTTGGGACAATCCTGGTTTAGAAAAATTCAAGCGGTTGGCTTATCAGTTCCGTATCAGAATAAGTCAGGCCAATATGACGAAATTTCGAAATACCTGACATACATCTTTGGTTTATCTTTCCTTGACCCTAAAGATGTTGGAGAAGTTTACGCTTTTGATTTGGCTGCAGTTCAGCCAGAAAATGACAAAGTAAGTGAATTTTGCGACTATCTTGTCGAACATTATATAGACGAAAACGCGACATTTCCACCACATATTTGGGCTGAACATTCAGAAACCATCCAACGAACAACAAATGCTTGTGAATCTTTTCACTCCAGGTATAATCAGTCCTTTTACTGTGCTCATCCCAACATAAATATATATTTAGATGTACTTTTGCAGTTTCAGATAGACACATACATAAAAATGAATAGTGTACACCTTATACCAAAATTTACATTGTTATAACAAAACTTTTTTTGACTGATATTTAACTACACATGTAAATTTTGGTATATAAAGGTTTAGGGTATTGTTAGTTATTAGAAAGTTTTTTATATTTTCGCCGTGTTCTGTGTCTCTGTGTCATTCCGTGGAATTTGTAATCGAATTTAAACCTATTTCCCGACTACCTAGAGCTCTGAAATTTTCAGGATAGCTAAGAACTGGATGACAATGCATGTTTCAAGTGTGTTTAGGCATATACATAGATTTCGAAATTTATACCGAATTGATATAAAACATGATCTAAGTTGTGTATAGATAATATTATTTTGAAAGTTATTAAATAAATCGTTCGTAGCGTAGTTGGTTAGGCGGCGGATCAGTCCACTTGTGACAGTTCTGTTATGTTATCATAATGGGATCGATTACGCGACAGAGAAGTTTTTTTTTCTTTTTTTTTTTGTTCTTACATGTGAAAACAGTAATTATTATTTTAACTGGTAATAAAATAAACTGTTTTAGAAAGTTTTTAGATACAACTACCCTTGATTTTGTTAACAAGGAAACAATCTTCTCTATGATCAATCACAGCGTTGTATGACTTAATATTTTTGCAAAATCAGGGATGCTGTGCATTGTTGAGATGACACAAAATATGACCTATAAATCAGTGAAAAACTTTCTATTATAAAAAGTTCTTTTTGTAAATTGTGCTTATTTATCTATTATTTTAAGGGAATTTAATAAAATTAAATATTGGATTTGTTTTTTATGTGGTTTATGGTATTTTCTTTAAAATAAAAAAGTTTTTGTTTTTTCAACTCGACGTTTTGATTTACTCTTTACGATATATTTAGTCGATTAATTGTAATAATTGTAACATTATGTATATATCTATAATTTACATAAAAAAGGTTAAGTACAAATGTTTACTTTATTTTATTCTTTATGTTTACATACAATTAATATATTTTTATTCTATTAATGTGTTACTTTTTATTTTAAAACTCTACTTAGTCTCGATGTTTTAAATTTTAACACAAATTGGCAACGTTGCTGCGGATTTTACCTGAAATGGTGTTAATAACCATCGAATACCTTTTTTCGAGGCGGGATGCAATTCGGATGTGACCTGTTTTTGGTCAGGTAAAAGTTTAATTTTTGGGATGCAATTCGGATGTCGCCACACAGATATGGTATTAAACAAATTAAGTAAAGGAGAATGATTTACGTCTAGTTGGTCGTTTAATTAAGTATTTGAATTTTTCCTTATTAATTTTTAATGATTCTAATAGATTTAATTTAAGACTTTTATTTTCAACGTGTAACATTTCGAAATTTGGGTTGAAGGAATGGTTTTCTTCTAATAAATGTTTTACATAGTTTGAATCACTATTACATTTATCGAAACTAGGTTTATGTTCGGAAATATGGGTTTTGAAATTTCTTTTTTTACCTACGTATGTTTTAGGGCAATCACTACAGTTAAGTTTGTAAACATCAGATTTTTGTGACTTATTAATTTTGGATTTGTTTTTTTAATGTATGAGCTAACATTATTAATTATTCGTTCTAAAAGACACTTGTAACAAGCTTATTTTCACTTAACGTTATTATTAAAATTCTTCATTGTTTAAAACTCACCTGCTGTCTGTTAACAAAATTCATAGTGTTTATCTAAACATTATTTCGGAAATTAATCGGGTTCGGCCTTTTATTTTCCCATGATTTCATTTTATCATTTTTCCATATCTTTATTTTATCTAATTTTTCCCTAATTTCATTTTAGGGGCCATCCATAAAGTACGTCACACGTTAATGGGGAGGGAGGGTATCACCGAAGTGTGACATCGTGTGACAAGGGGCATGGGGGGGTCAATACTTTTGTGACGTCACATGTTAAAATTTAAAATACTAAAACGCAAAGTTTGGATGTGAATTAAAAAATTTACGAATTTTATCTATATTTATTAATAATTTAGCATTCTCGCTATGCGATAATCTCTCATGCAACGTCATTTAACTTCTAGAGCGGCGTTGTAATGAAAGTGAGACACTCAAATTAACGAGAATTTTGAATGGTAAGGATTTAAATAGGTTTAAGTCGTCGGCGAGTGCTCGCTCGCTTTTCTATCGTTCCGCACGTCGGTTGTTTGCGAGACCTTCGACAAATGCTACTTCACGCGCCAGCGCAGTGACTTCAATACATTCCTTTTGTTTATTTCACGATTGACTTTTGCCGAGTGGCAGTCATAGTCTTCTCAGTTTAATTGTTTTAACATTTTTAATTTATTAAATTATTTTAAAATGAACAAAAAGATTGATTTCGGTAGTCTTTACCGCAGATTATTCGATGCCTATAGTGCAGCCTATGCTGACAAAAAAAAACAAATCATACAAGAAGAAGTTAACGCCTTATGGAAAAGATTAAAAAATAATGATAACGTTGAAGATGAGACTGAATCAAAAATTAAAGAATTACAAGTGAAATTGACCAAAAAAAAGGGGACACTTTTGAGTTTTTTCTCAAAGAATCCTTCTTCATCAAAGGCATTAGCACTAGTGAAGCCACAAGACAGTAAAGTAAGTTCAAAATTTATAATACAACTAATTAGGTTAAATCAGTTAAACATCTTTAATTTAGATTATTATAAAATAGTCCGTAATTACATATATCTTTCTATCTCTGTTTGTTCGAAGTTTTGCTTGATATTTAATACTCGGGGTTGCTAATTTTATTTAATATATTACATGTTTACTTTTAATTACAGGAGGACACTAAACTGAGTAATTCAGAAGAAATTAAAAATGTTATGACAGAATCGAGTAGATGTCAATCACTTCAAATAGTAGCTAAACCAACACCTAGTCAACAGGCTTCCAAGAATAAAATTATTGTACTCGAATCTGAGCTCAATAGCTTAGTATTAGCACGTGATGCTGGTATAGCGACAGATGATGCTACCAAAAAAATAACAACATTAAGAAAAGATATTCAAGCAGAAAAGACCTCATTGAAAAGAAAAATCGACGCAGTGGAACGCCAAAAAAAAAGTCGTGATACTAAAAAACAAAAAATTTTAGGACTGTGTGAAAATAATCCTGATGTAGCAACTGCTCTTAAACTTCGAAATACTTTTGGTCGGCCTAGAGTTGAGGAAAATCAATCCGGTTTACTTGAAGTAATAAAATCAATTGCTCTTTTTGGTGGCGCAGCTGATGATCGCCGTCGTACTGAAGTTATAAGATGTTGTAAGACATTAGACGACTTGCAAGCTGAACTATTTAAGCAAGGCTATACTATCAGTCGCTCAGGATTGTATTTGAGACTTCTTCCCAAGCGAGTAAATACAGAGGAAGGTAAAAAACATGTCGTAACCGTTCCTGTCAAGCTTTGTAAACCAGACTCTACGTTACATTCAAAGCATAAAGATGGCAAATTTTGTACCGCTACTATACGAAATCTTGAATCTGTAGCTTCAATTTTGGGTCCGGACCAAGTTTTTTTTTTATCGATGGATGATAAAGCACGTGTACCTTTAGGCATTACAGCAGCTAACGCTCAAGCACCAATGTTAATGCATCTTGGTTACCGTGTCCTATTGCCAGATTATGATTTGGTAGTCGCCGAGAAACATAAACTTATTCCATCTGTTTATGCGGGCATTCTAATAAAAAAAGATGGTGAAGGATCACCTGAAGCTGTGACGTACTCTGGTCCTACATACGTAGCAATTCGTAGTGGAAAACATTCATCTTCCAATGCAGAGACTCATGCCATTGACATTCATAAGCTTTCTGAATTACCGACTTTCGAAAACTTATTGAGAACTAGAGAAGGTTTTGTAAAACCTGTATTTATTTTCACATGCGATGGTGGTCCTGATGAAAATCCACGGTACGAGCGGGTTATAATTTCAGCAATAAAACATTTTAAAGATTTTGATTTAGATGCAATTTTTATAGCTACAAATGCCCCAGGAAGGAGTGCATTTAACAGAGTCGAACGACGCATGGCACCTCTTAGTCGTGAACTTACTGGTGTAATATTAAATCATGATGATTTTGGGTCACATCTCGATTCAAGTAATCGAACTACTGATTTGGAGCTAGAAAAACGGAACTTTGAAAGTGCAGGAAATGTGTTAGCTGATATTTGGAGCAAATTAGTCATTGATGAATTCCCTGTAGTTGCCGAATATGTTGTACCAACTGACACCAGACTCGAAGCTAATCTTGCTATGATGTTGAAAAATAATGCTACTTGGTATGCTAATCACGTACGTGAGTCACAATATTTTTTACAAATTGTAAAATGCGAGACTATCACATGTTGCCCAGTACGACGTTCTAGTCTTTGGCAATTATTAAAAGGAGGATTCTTACCACCACCTGTGTTGATTAAACAAAAATCAAATGGTTATGTAGTCGCAGGAAGTGATGACAACGAGGCTAAGTTTGCTCCATTATTACTACAATTGTCATTAAATCTCCGAGCATCATCCCATCTGAAACAAGTTCCATACGATAGTTATTGCCCTAGTGTCGAGTCATACATATTTAAAAGATCATGTAGCGTATGTGGTTTATATTTTTCCTCATATAAAGCCGCTAATCAACACAAACAATCGCATAAAAAACAAGAAATGTTACCTATAGCGAAAATTCGTCCTCAAAGAATTGCGGCTAGACGTGCCCGAGAAATTCTCTGTTTAATAAATGATGACGATGCTTTATGGATGGAAGAGAATGATGTCGACACTAAGGATGTTCCTGACGTTCAAATTCAGAACGAAAATGAAGTGCCTGATTTACCAGTAATAGCTGATATAAAAGAGTGGATCCAAAGTCCATGGACACTCGATAATCAAGTTTTTTATCTTTAATTAATATAATTAATCGTTTATTATTTTCTAACTAGTCGTTTGTTTTTTCGGTTTTATGAAATGTTGGACTTTATGTTG
The DNA here is from genome assembly GCA_964028335.1 of Altica lythri. Classification (NCBI taxonomy): domain Eukaryota; kingdom Metazoa; phylum Arthropoda; class Insecta; order Coleoptera; family Chrysomelidae; genus Altica; species Altica lythri. The sequence goes on along the minus strand of OZ034806.1, from coordinate 28,314,793 downwards.
ATTTTATTAGATTATTATTTAATAAAAATAAGTAAAAAATGAAAATAGCTGTTTTCTCTCGATTATTTTTAAATACATACATAAATTTAAAAAATGTGTGACGTCACATCAGGAGGAGGGGTTATAAAAATGTGACAACCTGTGACAAGGAGGGGGGGAGGGGTCCAAAAGTCCTAAAATTCGTGTGACGTACTTTATGGATGGCCCCTTATCTAACTTTTAACTAGTGTCAGAGCTTTTGTTGTTTTTGTATACTTACATTACCGTTTAAATGTGAATATTTTGTTCATTAGTAGTAATAACAATACCTGGTACGTCAGTTCTTCTTCTTTTTTTTCTCCTTTATTCGGTCTAAGATTAAGTCGTTCTATGGTTAATGCCGTAATTAATTCCAATAGTAGAATAGTAAAAGGCCTGTTCTGCGCAGGTTGTCTTATGACAGCGTGAGGAAGCTGTCAGCTTCCATTTTGATAGGTACCGTCTCGTTGAAAAGTACTGTTGTTAATCGAAGAAATTTGGTTTTGTTAATCGTGGTGCATCTGCGACACTTAAGTGTGGTTTTTAAAACCAAACCCCTATTTCCGACTGGGCCATCGAATCTATTTACCTACGTTTGGTTGTTATTTTTGATTTTTCTTCGTGTCCAGTGGGAAAAACCACGTTGTGGGATTTGTTACGAGATTTTCTGTCGAATTAACATCAACACACTATAAGACGGCTTCTGGGTCAAAAATCAACGTCCCAGGTTATTAAATAGCACCGAGTTATAGTACCCTATTCTATCTAGGGTTCTTGGTACCGGCATTTATCCTTGGTACCGGAATTTATCCTTGGTACCGGCATTTATCCTTGGTACCGGCATTTATCCTTAGTACCGGCATTTATCTCTGGAACCGGTATCTATTTTTGGTACTAGCCGTTCCTTATTTTGTTCTGTCACAAGCAGCATTGAATTACTGGAGGCTGGAACCGACCTGTAGTGGTGCAAGGTCAACTAACAGTGGTAATTGGATGCCATTACCACCAGAACAGAAAAGCCTAATATAATACTTCGTATTTTATACTACCTTTTGCTTTGTTTTACTGGTTGTAATTTAGTTGTAATTCGTAAGTGTGATCACACTAAAACTCATTATAATTTCATTTATTTTAGTCCTAAGGCGCTAGTGTATGCGGTTAGTTATAACTCGAAAATTGTAATTTCCGGTAATCAGATTATATCACATATTTTTTTTATATTAAAGGAGGGTCTAGTTTATAAAACTGATTTGTTTTATTTAGCTCACTTTATTTCATTTTGTTGGATTGTGTAAGGGTTGTTAGTGCCCAGTATATCTAGAGGTTTCCAGCTTGTACCGTCTAAGTCGGTGGCGCGGCTCACTTGTGTATCATCCCTCTACGGCTGAGTAGGAACAATAATAGAAGAAGAAGCAATATTTAAAAAGATAGAGGCCGTGAACGTAGAAACCAGAAAGTTCGAGGACTTGATAGAAATAGTTTAGTTAGCAGATATTGAAACAGAAAGAGCAGAAGGAAGTTAACAGTTACAGAAAAGCAGTGAGGTCAGGGATGGAAAGTGGTAAGATGATATAAGAGGCAAGAAACAGAAAGTATAGGAGCAGAAAAAGCAGCGAATAGAAAGAAGCAGCGAATAGGAAGAAATCAGAAATTTGAAGGTATAGAGAAAGAGTTGAAGAACAGAAAAAGTAAGTGGAGTAGAAAGAAGAGGAAAAAAATAAATTTTTATATTTATATTTTTTTTGTTATTTATTTTTAGGACAATCAATTTAGAAATAGTGGAATCCGCAACCGAGAATTGTATTGAAGAAGGGTGTTCCGGAAGGAAGATCCATTTCAATATTTTAAATTCTTGTTATTATAACAATAATAACAATAATAAATTCTAAAACAATGATAGTATTATTGTGTTATATATAGAAATTAGCAAATAAATGGCGTTTAATAAAATAGATTTTTTTAGATATCTTCAGTATCTGGTTCTTCATCAGAAGACTCCCATTCCGAATCACTGTCTCTTAAAGTGATGACAAATTTTTCCATAAATAATTAAATACACAATACACAAATCCACAATCAAACTTAAATAACGCTAGTACAATTGTAAATACAATATCGACATGCTCTTAGCACAACCCACCATACCCCTACTTTCAATTTTGTTACGGCGCATCTACAATAAAATTCACGAGATACTTGTTGTAAGATATAAAGGAGAAATCGAAAAAATATCAAATACGACAGAACCCGAACATATAGCCGGTAACGCCTCTAAAATCATCAACCGCAGATGCAGTAGAAGTTAGTCGGCTTTTCGATCGCATGGATACACTTCATGTCATATACGACACTTTCTAATTATACCTGACACGTTACTGAGATAGAGGGTAAGTCATCTTTGACTAAATTGGTTAAAGGCGTTATCAGCTACAGGTAAAGATTGCAGGTTCGAATCAAACCTGATGTACCATTTTTTAGATTTCTCTTTTATGTAATTTTCCTGTATGTATAATAAATTTATTTTTAATATTTTAATACGAGGCTTGTTCAATTGAAACCCATATTTGGTCAGGTTAGCCTTGGAAACAACTGTAATCATTCAAGTGACATTTTATAATGTTAGTTGTATTTGTAAACGTCACACTGATCAGTGCCTAGCATTTGTATGTCAGAGCTATTTTAAGTATTGCGACTTTAAAATGGCGTTTGTTGTTAACAATCCGTCCAAGTATAATCAGCGTGCGGTCATTCAATTTCTGTGTGCTGAAGGTTGGTCACCATTGCAAATTCATAAGCGAATAGAGTTAACAGAACCTAGAGTGCATATCAACGCAAACCTGTATAATGAAACTTTGAACAAGCTCCACCAAGCAATAAGACGAAAACGGCCAGGAAAGCTCTCACGCGGTGTCATTCTGCTGCACGACAATGCTCGGCCTCATGTTGCCGAAGTAGTAAAAGAAAATCTACAACGAAAGAAATGGAGGGTATTAGAGCATCCACCCTATAGTCCCGATTTATCGCCATGCGATTTTCACATATTTGGTCCACTGAAAAAAGCGTTAAAAGTTAATCGTTTTCAGTCGGACGAAGAAGTAAAAAATGCCGTAAAGAATTCTTCAAGCAGCAGCCACAAGAATTCTTTAAACAGGGTATACATCGGTTGGTAAAACAATGGGATATGTGCCTTAATTGTAGTGGTAATTATTTGTAAATATATTTGCTAATAAATTTTTTTTGGACCAAAGATGGGTTTCAATTGAACAAGCCTCGTATGAAGACGGTTCAGTTGAACTACACCAAAAGTATGTAAATATGTGAAAGTCCATTGTCCTTTTGAAGGATATGATACCTGTAACTGGATGGATTCAAGAATACGTTTAAAGGATCATTTGGAGGAAAAACATGCAAACAATTTTCATCATAAGGATAAAACTAACCATGTTTCCCAAAATTTTGACAATACCACATCTTTGATGTTATTTAAGCTTTTGATAACTACTTTAGACTAACGTGGGATATTAATGAGAACACAGGTATTTATTTTTTTAATATTTCCTACTTTTTTTTTCACTTATATTTTACTAAAGTGACGTTATATATGTAAAGTTTGGCATGAAAAGTGTGCTATCTCTTCGCCCGCTCTGGCATACGCGACAACGCGGCAGACTGAACTGTGCCAGTACGTTTCTCCATTCACAAAGATTTTCTGACTTTATTATTAATAGATATAATCTGCCCAATTTCACTTTAGCTCTGACGTTGAGATGCACACTGGTTTACGATGAACCAAGGTGGGGAGACGCTCAGATTGTTTTCGACCGTGTGTCTATGTATATTGGAAGTACAGTCAAAGCAAAAAATTTTCGCAATGGAATTTAAATCCCTTGTGAAGCACAAAATTTTAAACGGGCAAAGTCGTGAAATTATATTTAATGTATATAATTTCATGAAAGAAGAGGCAGATAATGGTAACGTGGTTCTTCATGTAACAAAAGTACAGGAAAGGGTAGCGAAAGCTCTTGGAATCAGTATCGCGACCGTTAAAAATATCGTAAAGCAGAGCAAAACTATCGAATCAGGTAAGTCTTAGTCGTTTGAGAAGAAACACAATAAATTAGGAGTGTGTACAAAAACAAACATGGACAATTTCGATCAAGGAGTGGTCAGGCGCATGATTAACAATTGGATTGTTCAACAAAAAGTTGTGTTAACACATAGGCGCCTGCATAAAAAGCTACAAGAGGAATTTGGCTATTCGGGTGGAAGAGAAAGCCTACGTAAAATAATCCACCAATTGGGATTCAGATGTCGCAAAACCAGAACAAACAGGCATGTGTTAATGGAATGTCACGACATTAGAGATCTTCGACTTAACTTTTTAAGAAGAATGAAGCAGTACCGCGAAGAAGATCGCCCAATAATTTATATGGATGAAACATATATCCATTCTTCGCATACTCATGAAAAATCTTGGTCTGATGACAGCCATGAAGGATTTCGGAGACCCGTGTCAAAAGGACAACGACTTGTGATAGTGCACGCTGGAGGTCAAAATGGTTTTGTTCCAAACGCCAAGTTGATTTTTAAATTAAAAATAAAAACAGGTGACTACCACGATGATATGAACTTTGTCAACTATAAAAAGTGGTTAGAAACGCAACTGATTCCAAATTTGCCTACACGAAGTGTGTTATTTATTGATAATGCTCCATACCACAATGTTCAATTGGAAAAATGTCCAACATCCGCAAGTGTTAGTATTTAAGCTTCAGCTATTTGCTGTACACTTTTTTGTATAAAAAAGAATGCTCTTTAACTCAATATCTTTTTTTGTATTTTTTAACAAAACAGTAAAAAAAATAATAATTCTGATTGTAACGACAAAACTGACAAAAAATCTCTCCTGTCTCGACAACGACTCTCTAGATTGTGCGCCTGACGGACGCTTGGAAGCATGCGACGTTGTCGATACTTAGAATTACAATATTATATTAATTTGTTAACATACCCCCCACCTTGAGGGGGCCAGCCTTCAACAAACAATATATTTAATATAGAATTAGTATACATAAACACTAAAAAGCACTTAAAACAAAGCAAACAAATAATTTTAAATACTGTCTTCAATTGGTAGCGGACACAGCTTCGAAATAGGTCTTTTTAAAGAACCTTTTAAAGTCTTAATAGTAGCGACACGACACAACTTATCACTGCCAAAGTGCAACTCCAAAACTCTGCCTAATTTCCAACACAGTGGAGGCAAATTGTCCTCACGCACGACTACCAACTCTCCTACTTAAAGAGTCCGTTGGGGAAACTTCCATTTTAATCTCGTCTGCAAAGTTACCAGATACTCCTTGGACCACCTCGACCAGAAATGTTGGTATAACTTCTGGAGATGTTGGAATTTGGACAATCGATTGTCAGGAGTGTCCCTGAAGTCTAGATCCGGTAAGGCAGTTAGGCGTCGCCCAATTAGAAAATGTGAGGGCGTGAGCACGTCTAAGTCATTAGGGTCAGAGGAAATGGGGATCATAGGTCGAGAGTTGGGGGTAGCTTCTATTTGGGTCAGTAGGGTGTAAAAGTTTTCGAATGTCAATGAGGCGTTGCCCATTATACGTTTTATGTGATGTTTACATGCTTTAACCCCAGCCTCCCAAATACCCCCAAAATTTGGCGAATGAGCCGGAATAAATTTCCATGTAATACCCTCGTTTCCCAAACTTTCAATTAAACTATTATTTTGCTCCTGCAAGAACTTATAGATATCTTTTAATTCGGAATTAGCTCCTACAAAATTCAAACCATTATCAGACCACATGCAAGTTGGTCTGCCTCTTCTTGCTATGAATCGCCTCAGCGTCGCCAAAAAAGCCTCCAACGTCAAGTCTGAAACGAGTTCCAGGTGGATGGCCCGAGTTGAGAAACAAACGAACAAACACAAATAACATTTAGTTATACTCGCACCACGTCCACCCCTAGATTTAATACCAAAAGGACCAGCATAGTCCACCCCTGTTGTGTAAAAGGGAGGTGCTGGTGTAACACGATCTTTGGGCAAGGATCCCATAATTTGGCCAAGAGGCCTGGGTTTAGCTCTAAAACATCTAATGCATTTATGGGTCGTAATCTTAGCTAGATTTCTTCCCCCTATTGGCCAATAATTTTCCCTAATGGCTGACAACAACAATTGGGGACCAGCATGTAACAAGGTTTTATGCTTGTATTCAAATAAAAGTTTACAAAATTTGTGTTTTGAGGAAATCACAGCTGGGTGCTTCATGGCATAATCTATGTTGGAAAGCTGCAATCTGCCCCCCACCCTTAGGATTCCATTGCTATCTATAAACGGGTTGAGAGTGCTCAATGGACCCTTTTTACAAACCTTACCGTTTAATAACGATGAATACTCTTCTGGAAATGATTCCCTTTGACATATTACTAATAAACTATTTACAGCATTTTTTAATTCATCGGCGGAGAGAGGACCAGCTTTTCTCTCTTCCTTAATTCTAGTTTTACAATTAAATGCAAATCGAAAAATGTAAGCAGTGCATCTTTCAAGACGTAAAAAATTAGAAAATCGACCCCAATCAATAATGTCAAGAACTTCATGACAAATTTGGACCTGCCTTTTCATTTCTGGTAATGAGTCTACATCAATTATAGGATTTGGCCAATCTATACAATCTTGAGATAGCCAACTAGGTCCATTCCACCAAAGATTTGATTTTATCAAGATTTCAGGATAAACACCTCTAGAGACCAAATCAGCGGGATTATCCTTAGAGCTTACATGTCGCCAATTCTCCATTAAAGTCAAAGACTGTATCTGCGACACTCGATTTCCAATATATGTATGTAGGTTATGTGGGGATTGCGCAATCCATCCCAAAACGACTGTAGAGTCAGTCCACAAATAAATTCTTGAGATGTTCAAGTCCACTGACCGCTTGAAGTTACTAACAAGTTGAGCCAGAACGAGTGCCCCGCAAAGCTCCAAGCGTGGTAAAGTTACAACTTTCAATGGAGCAACTTTAGCCTTTGAATATACCAATGAAACCTTTGTCTCACCACAACTATTCACACTCTTAAGATACAGACAAGCACCATATGTTTCAATCGAGCTATCACAAAATCCGTGAATTTCTACATTTACCACCTTACTCAGAATTACTTGTCTTGCAATAGAAAGTTCATTGAAATAGACAAACTGATTTTTTAATTTATTCCACGAAGAGAATATATGGGAAGGCAGGGACTCATCCCATCCAACCTTTTCAAGCCAGAGTTTCTGCATAATAATTTTTCCCAATATAATGCAGGGAGATAACAAACCAAGTGGGTCATAGATTTGGGCAATACTAGATAAAATAGAACGTTTAGTTTGCTTCGATGTATTAGCTATTTCAGATATGTGATATAAAAGACAATCATTTTTAAAGGACCAATGGAGACCCAAGGTTTTGTTTTCGGATTTCTCACCCAATGGCAAATCACCTTCACTAGGACTAGAATCATCGCCAAGAATACCAGTGAGTACCCTAGATGAGTTGGACAACCACTTTCTTAAAATAAAACCACCAGTTTTTAAGATATTAGCAATTTCCTTGCTCAACAATATAGCCTCTTCTTCGGAGTCCACACCAAAAAGCAAGTCATCAACATAGAAATTATGAAGAATAATATTGGCGGCTTTGGGAAATTGCTCCTCATTTTCCAAGCCGAGCTGCTTCAAACATCGAAGAGCCAAAAAGGCAGCCGATCTGGTACCATAGGTTACGGTATTTGAGGTATACACTCTCAAGTCTTCATTAGGATTTGCTCTCCAATAAATCTTCTGTAGAGACCTATTTTCTTCTTTTACTAAAACCATTCTGTACATTTTGGCAATGTCAGAACAAACAACAATATTAGGAATTCTGAACCTAAGCAAAATCGATAAAATATCGTCCTGAAGATTTGGACCGGTGTACTGAATGTCGTTCAATGAAATTCCATTTTCAGATGGTGAAGATCCATTAAAAACTACGCGTAAACGAGTTGTTGTACTATTTTAATTTAAAACTCCATGATGTGGCAGGAAATACGAAGGCTCATCTCCATTTGCCTTATTATGTAAAGACATATGACCCATGGCAATATACTCCTCCATGAAGTCAACATACATTTTCTTCAATTTTGGATTCTTTTCAAGTCTCCTTTCAAATTTGAATCTCCTAGTAAAGATGGGGATTCTCTTAACGGGATTGGCACAATAAATCTGCCGTCTTTGTCACGGGAGCAATTCTCCACAAAAATTTTTTCACACTCCTTGTCTTCATTTGATAAAAGACGATCCAGACCATTTGGAGGCTCTTCAATACTCCAAAATTTCTCTATTTGGGTTTGAAGACCAGAGTTTACATTTAAACCACAATGAACAATATCTTGGGCCTTTGGGCTACAAAGGGATCCAGAAATTATCCACCCGAATCGTGTTTTCTGCATCGTCGATTGATTTGCACCCAAACTATATTGTCCGATGCACAATAGTTTGTAAAAACAATCAGCTCCTAGGAAAATATCCACAGCTCCCGGATCACCAAAGCCAGGATCTGTCAATCTTATATATCTAGGAATTTGAAGATGAGAAATATCCAGTTTTCTACTAGGAATGAAACTTACAATTTAAGGAACAATCAAGCAAGAAATAGTTTCGCTAAAAGAATTTTGCATTGATTGAAGAGTGACGTTGCATTTATGATTAATGGGGGAAGTTATTTGATTAATGCCAACGATTGATAAATTAATATTCTGTTTATTAAGGTTTAACTTATTTGCTAAGTCCTCTGTTATTAAGTTCGACATTGAGCCGGAATCTAACAAAACCCTACAAGTATGCAAATTACCAATAGAATCAACAACCTGAACCAAAGCTGTTGACAGAAGAATGTCACTTCTACCAGCATATGAAGATGCCATTGCGACTTTTTGATCCACTTCCGTAGTACCACCATTTGAACTACCTTGATTTGACTCAACTATTCGATCATTAGAAGTTGTTGTTGGATCCGCTGAACTCCTTTTGTTAAAATGTAGCAAGGTGTGATGCCGCAAGGAACACTTGTGACAACTCCTCGAATTACAATCTTTACTAATATGGTTTGGTTTAAGACAATTCAAACACAGTCGAAGACCCTTTGCCTTCTCATACCGATTATGAGTTGTAAGTTTTAGAAACTCTTTGCAATTTTGAATACTGTGTTTCTCGTTGCAAATAAGACATCCTTGTTCCATTACCATAAATGATTTTGCCTTTACCTTAAGAGATCTATCCCTTGAGGTGGTTTCCAGAGTCTCGAGTATTTCAGCTTTTGATTTTAGAAATTTCTTGAATTCCTCCAGAGTTGGTAGAGTATCCTTTGGTTTTTTCTCTTGCCATTCGCGTGCTGTTATCGTATCCACATGCACATGAAGAAGATAATTACAAGATCCCAAGACTGCACTGGTATCTGAAGGTTTTCCAGAGACCTAACACCCTTAGTTATGCCATCTAACAATTTTCGAATATCTGTTGAACACTCCCTGTTCATAGAGGGTATCCCAAACAGTGCTTTAAGATTATTATTAACCAACATTGATTTGTTATCGAATCGTTCGTTCAAAAGAGTCCACGCAGTATCATAGTTGTCCGAACTAATTTCTAAATTGTGTAATACTTCTTTGGCATTGCCTTCCAAAGCACCCCGCAAGAAGTGAAATTTTTCAATATGTGAGACATTTGGATTGTCATGAATTAAAGTTCTAAAAGTGTCCCTAAACTCGAGCCATCCATCTAGCTTTCCAGAAAATTTTGGGATAGGAATTGACGGAAGTTTTGGCCCCGATTGAATATTATAACGAGAAATTCCCGAGCCATGATCAGACGCATCATCAGCGAGACTATAATCAGGGAAATGATTTGAATTTATTTTACTATTTACCTTTAATAAGTTTTTTGCAGTAGTAGCAAGTACCCTATAATAATGATTTTCAAAACTTTCGCGTTCTTCCAATTGTTCTTCTAAGTTGTTATGATTTAATTCAAGAAAATTTTGGTGAGAATCAAATTCTAAAAATATATCTGGAAGTTTATCAAGTCTGTTTTGCAAATCTAAAAGTTTTACATCATCTATTTCTATGGAAGCAATCGAATTTAAAAATTTTTCAAAGATTGTTATTTTGCATTTGCAAATACCCCTTTTTTTGATGTTTAATTTTATTTCTTCATCCGCCATTTTAATAGTATTAATTTAATCTCTACTAAACTAGTGCAACAGATACACGCCGAAATTATTATAATTTTTTACAATTATTACACTCTACTGAACCAAAACAAGGATAAATGTTTAAAGGAAACTCAGTACTCACGTTTGATTCGCCTCTACCGCCCTTACCAATCTTTTACAACAGGTTTCCAGTCTCCACCAGAACCATTTACAACTCCAAACAAAGAATGAAACAGGTTTCCAGTCTCCACCAGAACCATTTACAACTCCAAACAAAGAACGAAACAGGTTTCCAGTCTCCACCAGAACCATTTACAACTCCAAACAATTTCCAATTTTTAAACCATCCGTTTTCGAAGGACCATTAAATGTTAGTATTTAAGCTTCAGCTATTTGCTGTACACTTTTTTGTATAAAAAAGAATGCTCTTTAACTCAATATCTTTTTTTGTATTTTTTAACAAAACAGTAAAAAAATAATAATTCTGATTGTAACGACAAAACTGACAAAAAATCTCTCCTGTCTCGACAACGACTCTCTAGATTGTGCGCCTGACGGACGCTTGTAGTCTAGTTCACAAGTGCTTTTTTGCTCAACTTTTTTCAGCAGTCTCCGAAAATTATGAACGAGGTGTCATTCGATTCGGAATCGCATCTAGATGATTTTTGAAAAAAATGATGTTCCGCATGTAAAAACTGCAAAAGTTATTAACAATTAACTAAAACAAAAAGAAGAGGGTTTGATTTTTTGCAAATATCTTAAAAACTAATAAAGATTTATTAAATAAAAAAAAAGATTTAAAAAGAAGAGGAAATTTCCTACAAAAAAGCTCAAACTCTCGGAACTGTAGGACTAATATTTATAATTTTCCCAGATGGTTGAAAATACGGCCGAAAACGGGTGCTCTGGCTTGCGTAAGCCACGACTGCTTTGGACACTTTTTCAATAAAAATTATTTTAACATATAAAATATCAAATTTAGGATATGAAAAAAATCAGGTGCTTTCCGGAATAGATAAATAAACAATAATCCGCCTGAATTTTTTGTTTATCACAATTTATAAATTATTTATGCAATTGTTAATTAAAAAGTTTTTCTGCTTAAACATAAACATTGCAAGTGTGATAATTGTTGAAATATAAATTTGAGATTTTTTTCCTGTCTTGGAGCGATTCTTAAAAGGCTTTAGAATAGATCCCCGTTGGTGAAATTTAAAACTATATATTTTTCAGTTTTTTATTAATAATTATCGTTGTTGCAAAATTAAAAACTTATATTAATGATTGATAAAAGATTTTTTTTTAAATTTTATTAATGATCCGTTTTTATGTTATTAGAAGCTGCATAAAAATATTTTCTTTTTAATTTTTATCAGTTATTGTTTAAAAAATTTTTATAAACAAATGCGTTGTTTATTAGATAGTTGACATTTTTTTATGAAATTTCAATCTTTGATACAAATGATTTCTAAAAGAGAAATTATTTTTTGAAAAACTTTTTTTTATTGCTTAAAAAAGCATTTATTATTTACCAATTAATTTCTTTCACTTCTAATTATTAGTATTAAGGAAGAAAGAAACAATTTTTTTAAAATCAATATTTGTTTTTCTTTTCGATATAAAAAATTCGTTTTATTTAATTTTTCATTGTTTATTTAATAAACAATTTGTTATAAACAAATAAATTTGAACCTTATTTTTTTTCCAATTCTACTTACTGACACAAAAAGAGTCATGACAGTTTTTTTTACTATTTTTTAATTTTTAATATACGGTCTCTGTAATTTCATCATTCTTATTTGGTGTTTCATCCTTACAATTATTATCTATAATTTATAAACTAATGAAGATACGATAAAAATTCTTAAAACTTATTTATTCTCCATTAGGCAACATTTGAAATGGATTTTCACAAATAAAATAACTCACTTTCGGATTCATTTTACGAATAATTCACGTCAATAGCAAAATACACAATATTATATTTATTGAATGAAACGCAAAACTTGGACTTAGACTTTAGACTGAAATAGTTCATTAAAAACAAAATTTAAAAAAAAATAAAAAACAAACAAACTCATGTTTGTTTTGTGACAGTTTGAAGAATAAGAAAAAAAAAGGTAAAAATTTGTTTATAACAAATTGTTTATTAAATAAACAATGAAAAATTAAACAAAACGAATTTTTTTATATCGAAAAGAAAAACAAATAATGATTTTAAAAAAATTGTTTCTTTCTTCCTTAATATTAATAATTATAAGTGAAAGAAATTTATTGGTAATTAATAAATGCTTTTTTAAGCAATAAAAAAAGTTTTTTAAGTAATAATTTTCCTTTTAAAAGTCATTTGTATCAAAGATTGAAATTCCATAAAAAAATTTGATTATCTAATAAACAACGCATTTGTTTATAACAATTTTTTAAACAATAAATGATAAAAATTTAAAAAAATATTTTTATGCACAGCTTCTAATAACATAAAAACGGATCATTTATAATATTAAAAAAAAAAACTTTTTTTCAATGATTAATTAAAGTTTTTAATTTTGCAACAACGATAATTATTAATAAAAAACTGAAAAATATATATTTTTAAATTTCACCAACGGGGATCTATTCTAAAGCCTTTTAGGAATTGCTCCAAGACAGAAAAAAAATCTCAAATTTATAGTTAAACAATTATCACACTTGCAATGTTTATGTTTAAGCAGAAAAACTTTTTAATTAACAATTGCATAAATAATTTATAAATTGTGATAAACAAAAAATTCAGGCGGATTATTGTTTATTTATCTATCCAGTAAGCACCTGATTTTTTTCATATCCTAAATTTGATATTTTATATGTTAAAATAATTTTTATTAAAAAAGTGTCCAAAGCAGTCGTGGCTTACGCAAGCCAGAGCACCCGTTTTTGGCCGTATTTTCAACCATCTGGGAAAATTATAAATATTAGTCCTACAGTTCCTAGAGTTTGAGCTTTTTTGTAGGAAATTTCCTCTTCTTTTTAAATCTTTTTTTTTTTATTTAATAAATCTTTATTAGTTTTTAAGATATTTGCAAAAAATCAAACCCTCTTCTTTTTGTTTTAGTTAATTGTTAATAACTTTTGCAGTTTTTACATGCGGTACATCATTTTTTTCAAAAATCATCTAGATGCGATTCCGAATCGAATGACACCTCGTTCATAATTTTCGGAGACTGCTGAAAAAAGTTGAGTAAAAAAGCACTTGTGAACTAGACTATTGGAAGCATGCGACGTTGTCGATACTTAGAATTACAATATTATATTAATTTGTTAACAGCAAGTTTAAAGGAAGAAATGAAACAATGGCTTCGAAATAAAGGTATTCCATATCGGGATGATATGTTAAAAGTTGACTTATATAATATAATAAAAATGTACAAACCTCGCTTTAAAACATATGAGATCGACAAAATGTTGCAAGACAAGGATCACGATGTTTTGAGGCTGCCACCATATCATTCCGGCCTCAAACCGATTGAACTTGTTTGGGCATCACTGAAAAAGTTTGTGGCAAATAAAGATGTTACGTGGAATCTCTGTGATGTAGAAAAGTTGTGTTGTAAATTCTTTGATTCGTTTTCAGCAACAGAATGGGAATCTTGTTGTCAACATGCCATAAAATTTGAAAAAGAATTTATTGCCCAAGAACCCAATATTGATCATGTAATAGATCGAATTATTATAAACCTCCGTGATGATCCTGACTCTGATGACATTTTATCTTCATCCTCGGATAGTGATTGGGATAGTGATGCATGACAATAGACAGAAAATTATTATTATTATTATTATCTTTTTCTGGTAACAAGAAGGAAATAAAATACCTCCTTTGTTCTTTTTTAACACTAAACAATGTCAATTAGAACCAGATATACCTGATGTTTTTACAGAATATTTTCAATCAGTTTTTGTTTTACTATACATTTATTTTACAAACCTTAACAACACTAAACAATTTCAGTTAGAACCTGATTTACCTGACGTTTTTACAGAATATTTTTAATCAGTTTTTGTTTTACTATACATTTATTTAACAAACCTTAAAATTGCTGCATCGACTGTACGTAAACACTGATAACAGAATGACTCGTCGGCCTCGAGACAATGTTTTCTGTCTTTGTTGCGATGCTCTCTCTTCTTTATTTGCGCATACTACGGCTAAAGTGAAATTGGGCAGATTGTACATTTGTGTGCGCATGTATAATAAGGCGAATGTTGGAGACATTGTTGTCAGCTCTCGCGATATTTAAGGATGAAAATTGAAATAGTATAAATAGCCAACATCACCGGGCAAGCGACAAGCCAAGCTCTTCATAAAGGGATACTCGGCGAAGTTTACTGCAGAGCTGCTATCACAAAGGCGAAATGATGTCAGAATGATTGTCAGTCTCTTGACAGGCCATTGTAGGCTCAAAAAACTCATGAGTCAGCTAAACTTAGCAGATGAAGACATTTGTCGATACTACCAAGAGGAAGAGGAAACTGCATTTCATGTCCTATGCCAATGTGAAGGCCTTGCAAGGACGCGGTATCTAGTACTGGGAGAGGAGAAACCGGCTGCTCCAAGTTATGCGGAGTGGCCACTGTCAAGGCTATTAAGTCTCATTAAGAGGGCAGAGCTGGACAAGGTGCTCTAATCCTATTCCACAGATAATGGGTGTTCACAATTGATCTGCAAAGGTCGCAGTGATATAGGCTAACAGCCAACCCAAAAAATATCTATCTATCTATTAACTATTAAAATTTCAAGTCCATTGGGAGCTTATTAAACCAGGAATGATTACATTTTTCTGTATAACCTAAAAATAACATCTCCTCTTTTAAATTTTAGGGATGACACGTTGGACTGTTTATATCTTGGGAGCACCAGAATTAGCGAAAAATACGAATTGGAATTTACAAACAGGGAAAACACTCAACTAACAAAAATTCCCTTATCTTATAAAGGATTGTGCGAATCTTAACCTCAAAGGCGAGAAGACTTCTTCATAGATCACAGCTGTTATTACATTCATAGGAGTAAATTGGATGAACTCTGCACAGCAGACAAAAATCTTGATTATAAAATAACAATCCATGCTGTCATAGATGATTGTCCGCAAGATCTTGACCGTTTGTTTGGAAACAATTAAATGTATGCAATTACTTGATAATAAATTGAAATAGTTAATTAGCTGGTTTGTCCGCAATGATTTGATAATAAATTAAAATATTTAATTAGCTAGTTTTTTTATTCAGTTTTCTTTCTTGCTGTAACGGACAAAAATGTTTTGAATCACAATGTACCAAAATGTATCTGACGATGGACAGCAAGTACACGATTGTGAAGAGTAGATTTTTTTGTTGTAAAACAGTTACTCATATGTAAAAAATACTTAGCAAGTCACGTAAGGTATAAAGATAAGCCGGTTGGTATCAAAGTATTGGATATCCAACAGGATCAAATGCAGATGAGCAAGTCTTGATTCACAATGAATTATTTTAAAAGACCTATTTATGAAGCAAAAGAAATCATTTCTATATATGGGTGCACCGATTGGGAGGAAATAAAAATGTTCACATTTCGGTGTACTTATGGTTATTTAGATCCAAGATTTCTTTTAGTTTATTAAGATTTGAATACGAAAGTGTGTTTCGTCCGTGGGTAATAAGAGTGCATTTGTCGCTTGATGCAAAAGTTATCGTGAGAAATGTTTACGAATCTTTTTGGTATAACTTCCACAATAGAAGAAACTTCAAATTTAACAAAAACACCACCATCTACAATAAAAGATGTTGTAAAAACTCAAATTCGCAAACGAAAGAAACGATGTGATGCTAAAAAAATTAAATGTTTTGACTAAACTGAAAAAGATATCATTCGGAGAAAGATTTATACACTGTATGAAGATCAAATAATTCCAACCATTGATTGTTTAATAAAAGGATTAATTAAGGACGAAACTGGTATCAAGTGTAGCCGTTCAAGCATGTGGAGAGTTATTTATCAAATGGGATTTAAGTACTATATGATTAATAAAAGACAAACCATAATAGAGTCGTACTGTTTACGAATGTGGCGTCAGGATTATTTAGAACAAATTAAAAAATACAAACGTGAAAATAGATCTATTATCATTCTTGACGAGACATGGTATAACACCCATGATACTCGTTCAAAACGTTGGTTAGATTTATCAAAAAATGCGAAACAAAAGCTCCAATCAAATAAAAGACAACGCATCACAATAATACATGCTGAATCAGAAGAAGGTTGGGTCCCGAATGGATTATTATTCTCAGCAAAAACATAAAGGATTCTAGGTTGGACTACCATAAGGATACGACTGCTGAACTGTTTGAAAATTGTTGTATGTAACCTCTAAAATATGCCTCAAATATTATACGTTGGTATGATAGAAAAAGAAGGCGTGGTTTTAAGTTAAGTTAAGAAAGAAAGTAGTTGTCTTGTTGTTCCGTTCAGAAATAAAAGTATTGAAACGAAGTGTGTTAATTGTGTATTATTTGATTAAAATAACATTATAAAAGTAGAAATAGGAATTAAACCAAGCAATATTTATAAGGTTATGGGCTCAGAAAACGCGATTGATAAAGATATTAGAGGATTAAGATTTTGAAGTTGTATATATAGTACACGTTACACATGGCATCGTCAGTTACAGTTTCAAAATATAATATTGAGCCATTAATAAAAGATAATTATTTAAATTAGAAATTCCGGATGGAAGTGATATTGGCAGAAAATAAGGTAATGGAATATGTTGAAAAATATACAAAAGTATCATTGGAAAAAGCACCAAGAAAGATGTTTATTAAAAATGATAATAAAGTAAAATCGTTAATAGTACAATGTGTAAGTGATCATCATTTGGAAATATTAAGAGACAAGCATACAGTATTTGAAATGTGGAAAGTATTACAAGATAAATTTGAAAAAAAAAGGTTTGCCGGGTCAGTTATTTTTTAAAAGGAAACTACTTTCAATGAAATTAAAAGAAGGTAACAGTTTGCAAGAATTTATTATAGACTTTGAAAAAACTTTAATACAGTTAAAAACAGGTGTTAACATATGAAATTGTTAAAAATAAACTTATAAACGAAGAAGAGAAGAGACAGCTAAATAAACAAAAGAATGGAACAATAGTAAATCAAGCGGTGTTTAATTCTGAAGCAGTTAAACTTTTTAGGTGTGGAAAAATTGGACATTATAAACGAGATTGCAGAACCAGACTTCATAGCAGATCCTCGGTATACAGAAATAAGAGGTGGTTTCTAAAATAGGAACTATTCAAAGTTTCATCATTATTCTGGAAGAGGTAATAATAGAGGACAAATCCATACAGATAGAAAAGAAAATAATAATTCTGCTCAAAACTCGAGCAATTTCACTGAACGAAGTATGTGAAGAATTATCAAATGTATCCTTTTATGGTGAAGTTAATGAGGTAAATTACGTTAATGTAAATAATGAAAATTGTATAACTTTTTGTATAGATTCTGGTTGTACTGATCACTTTGTTAATGATAAAAAAGTATTTTCAGATATTTTAATGTTAGATATTCCTATAAAAATTGCGGTTGCTAAAAACGATTACTATTTAGAAGCTATAGGAGATGGGAACATAAATGTTATGAGTAATGTAGGGAATAAGAAAGTTGAATGCACAATTAAAAATGTATTATTTGTTCCAAAATTAAGGAGAAATTTGTTGAGTGTAAAAAAATTAGAAATGTCTAATATAAAGGTTGTTTTTACTAACGGAATTGTCAAAATTATTAATGATTCTGGTATCATACGAATAGGAAAACGAAATAGTTTATATAAAATTAGTTTTAATGTTATTACACGAGAATATCAAAATGTTAGTATAGGAAATAATGATTTTATACAGTGGCATAAAAAATTTGCGCATTTAACTGGCGGATGTGTGTATTTGTTGTTATTGTGATCGTGACATTAAATGCAATCAAGCCTCAATCGAGTTTTCTTCCTGTTGCTCTTGGGTGCATAAAGGATGCTCGGGTCTTTCAAAATCGGAATATGACAAAGTTTGTGCTTTGCATAAGAAAACTAAATCCCATAATTGGGAATGTAAACTATGTTCAAAGAGTAAGGTTAAGCGACTGTCTTTCGGGGTTGTTAGTGGTTCAGTTACTGACAATCGTGGTAGCTCATCCTTCGATTTAAGGTCCGCCAACGATAAGGAAACGGAGAAATACTGTAAATCTCTTGTTTCAAATGTGCCGAGAGTAAACACAGCAGTACCCACGGAAATGAGTGAGGTTAAGTTAAAAAATCAAATTTCCAGTTTACTTAAAAAGCCGAATTCTACTAATAAAGATGTTGTCTCTGTGATTTCTTGTATCTTCTATCTTCTTTTTGAACAAAAAAAAAGATCTTTGATCTACACTCTCCGAGATCAAAGAAAACCTGCGTACCAAGGATGCAAAGATCGAGTTTTTAGAGACTAAGGTGGCTGAGCTGCAGAATGATGTTTGTAAGCTTCGGGAGGTCATTGGTGAAAGAGCCACTGGTACTTCCATTGCTCCGGGATCATTCGGGGTAGCTGATGATGGTTTGAATGTTGATATTGTCTCGGAGATGCAGGACAGACACTCGAGGGCAAGAAACATGGTTTATAATGCCGAAGAAAGTAACTTTAATGAGTCGACTGTGAGAGTCAGTCACGATAAACAAGAAGTAACTAATATTTTGGAAAAACTTGATATTAATGTGCCAACAGAATTTAAAGTCATTAGGGTTGGTAAGAAGGTTGCCAATAAACCAAGACCCATGAAGGTGGTTTTTCAAGTCGAACTGAAGGTAAACGAATGCCTTAGGCTTAAAAGAATGCTTAGTGGTACTAATATAAGACTTAATGCTGATTTTAAACCATCGCAGCACAAACATTATAAAAGATTAAATGAGGAATTAAAACAGCGAAGGGACAATGGCGAAAACAATATTGTTATACGTTACGAGAATGGTACTCCTCATATAGTTCGGATACAACACAACACTGATCAGGCTCCTACCCGTTTGTCAAAAAACGTGGAAAATCTGGACCAAGCCAACTAAATTGTTATTTTCAAAATGTTGGCGGTATGAAAACAAAGCTATTGGAGTTTTCCAAGAGTGCAGCAAGTTCAGTTTATGATATACTATTTTTAGTGGAAACATGGCTGTATTAAAGATTCTGAATTGCAGTTAAGTAACTACAATGTTTATCGCACTGATCGTAACATACATAATAGTGTTAAGTCCCTTGGTAATGGTGTTCTTCTTGCAGTGCATAAAAAATTTAAATCTGTACGCTTGCCGATACTCCATGTTGATGTGGAACAGTTATTTGTAAAGGTTGTTTGTGGTCCTGCCAAATATATTTTTGGTGTAGTTTACTTGCCTCCCAACTCATCCCCAGAAGCTTATATCCACCATGCCGAGTCTGCAGTTCACCTTGCTGAGATGGATAGTGATGCGCAATTGATTTTGGTGGGTAATTATAATCTACCAGAGGCAACCTGGAGTGAAATGAATCAGGAAATAGATGTGCATTGTCCTCCTGCTAGCCGTGCAAATGTGTTATGTAACATCGTGGCATACCTTAATATGTTGCAGATTAACAGCATTCCCAACTCTAACGGTGTATTTTTGGATCTTGTGTTTTCTAACCAATTAGATGTGATAGTTGGAACTGCTGTGGATTTGCTTCTTAATGTTACGGCCCACCATGCAGCATATATTGTTACTATTCCTGTAAATTATATGCAGGAAAACTTAAAGCATGATGTGTACTATCTTGACTTCAAGAACTGTGATTATACTCTCCTTAACGACTTGCTTGCTGGTGTTGACTGGGATACCATGCTGGATCGATCTAATGTCAATATTGCTACAGAGCAGTTCAATTCTGTTCTGTTCGATTTTATTAATGTTTGTGAACCAATTAAGAGATTTAAAAGTTCCAACTTTCCAGCTTGGTTTACCAGGGAACTTCAGGCACTGGTTTTTGATAAGAAAATAGCCCATAAAAAGTATATGCAAACCAAACCACATAGTGATTATATTGTGTTTTCTAATTTAAGAGCTAGTTGTAATCAGTTAAAAAAAGAGTGTTGTAGTAATTATATTTTAAAGATACAAAATGACATTCATACTGACTCGGTTTTGTTTTGGAGACATGTTAATAATTCAAGACAGTCTAGGGGCTACCCAGCAGTCATGTTTCTGGACAACAGTACTGGTAGTGATGGTGCTGAGACTGTTAATCTTTTTGCCGAGTTTTTTTCATCTGTGTATGCAGATGCCCTGCTGCAGATCCTCGATTATTACTCATCTCTTGATAATAAAATTAATTTGCAAGAAATTAATATTGATCTTCAATCTATATTTAATGGTTAACTTGGTTACAAGTCTAAGCTTTCCTGTGGCCCAGATGGAGTACCATCTTTGCTGTTAAAAAAGTGCGTTTTTACGTTGAGCAAGCCATTGTGCCTATTATTCAATGCCTCCTTAATGCAAGGAATTTTTCCAAATTTCTGGAAGAGTTCATTTATAACTCCAATCTTTAAGTCCGGAGACCGCAGTGATGTAAGAAATTACAGGAGTATTTGTATACAATCAGCAATACCCAAGCTCTTTGATTCGTTAGTTACATCATCCTTGTCATGGGGGTGCCGGGGAATAATCAGCATGGTTTTTGCTCGGAGCGTTCCACAGTGACCAATCTATTGACCTACCAAGATCATCTGTTGGGTGCCTTTGGAAAAAGACTAAAAGTTGACAGTGTTTACACTGATTTCTCCAAGGCATTTGACAG
Source organism: Altica lythri (assembly GCA_964028335.1). Lineage (NCBI taxonomy): Eukaryota > Metazoa > Arthropoda > Insecta > Coleoptera > Chrysomelidae > Altica > Altica lythri. The sequence goes on along the minus strand of OZ034806.1, from coordinate 28,293,675 downwards.
AGTTGATCACACATTATTACTGGCTAAATTGAGAGCTCTTGGTTTGGGAGATAAGATTGTTATGTGGCTAGGTAATTTTCTTAGTGGTCGTGTTCAGCGTATTAAAATAAATAACTTTATTTCGACTGAGATTGCTGTCTCTTCGTAGTCGACTCTCTTAGGGCTCAAAAATGGGCGTCGCTTGGATGTTTTGCCGAAAGCAAAATTATATTTGGACTGACTTCTAGACTCTACTGAAGTTTTATTGTCTATTATTGGCACGTGTCCGTACGATAGATCAGCATAATATTATATTCTATGGTCGGTCATTAGTTAAACAAGACGGTTCGTGCGTAAATACCCTTTTTTTCCGAAAACATGGAAGAACTAATTAATTCTGAAATGTGTATTTTGTGTCAGAAAAAAAGCAAATCGCAAGATAATCCAATAAATAAACTTTCTCTGCATTCGTTAAACAAAATTAAGGAATCAGTGACAACTAGAGTCAGCTATAAAAGCAATAATGTGTTGTGGCCTCATTTAATGAATTTATTTGAACAATTATTTTTATCCAGTACGCACACAAAGGCTGAGTTAACAGAATATTTAGGCCAAAAGGTTTTGGAATACAGTAAAAGTGATGTTAACAAATTAGGAAATGTGACAGTGTCTTTCAATAATAAAACGTATGCAAACACTGCTGTGCCTAATCGTGTGGTAGAAAATAATCACGAAGAAGCTGACACTTTAATAATTCTACATTCTATGAAAATCGCTGAGGGTTATGGTAAGAACGTTACATTAAAAATATACAGTTCAGACACAGATGTTTTGATTTTACTCATGAATTATTATAATGATTTGCCAGAAGACACCATCATGATTGTTGGTGCTGGAGAAAAACGTCGAAAGATAAACATTAAAAATATTTTTAACGCAATAGGATCAAAACGTTCTAAGGGTTTGGTTGGACTTCATGCTTTTAGTGGAACCGATATAACGAGCAAATTTTTTGGAAGGAGTAAAGAGACTTGTACGAAAGCCTTTTTTAATCTAATCTGTGATACGCTAACATTATTACGAAATGTAGCAAGTGCGACACAAGAAATGGTAAAGGATCTGGAAAGATTTGTTTGTTTATCATACAAATCTAAAACTATATCGTCTGTAAAAGAACTGCGATGGCATTTATTCTCAAACAAAGGCCTCGAAGGTGAAAATTTACCACCAACACCAAATGCTTTAAAATTACATATTAATAGGTAAGCCATGTTTCCCATTTAGGTTTTATCATTTTCTTAACTAAATTAACTTTTAGAGCAAATTTTGCTGCAACCGTATGGAAAACATCGCACCAAAATATTTAGAATCTTTCTAAACCGGAATCAGCAGGTTGGTCAATATCAGAAAAAAACATGTATGATCCCATTCCCAGTAAGAAATCTCCTGCTCCAAAAGTAATTTTAAATTTAGTCAAATGTGGATGTAAAAAAGTATGCTCCAATAAAAGCTGTAGTTGCAAAAAAAAATGACCTGCATTGTACAGAGGCTTGTAGTAGTCCCAATTTATAAATCTGGTGACCATAGAGAGGTAATAAATTATAGACCAATATCACTGATAACTACTTTGGCAAAAATTTTCGAAAAAATTATGAAGAACAGACTATACTCTTACTTGGAAAAATATAAAATATTATCTCCTGGGAAATATGAGTTTAGGAATGGCTGCTCAACCCAAGATGCCATTCTAAACTTGACAACAAATATATACACAGCACTTGACAATAAGAAAATGGGAATAAGTGTTTTTATTGACCTTTCTAAAGCTTTCGACACCGTCAGTCATAAACTACTAATAAAATCTTTAGAAAACATAGGAGTGAGGGGTACTGCACTTCAATTGTTTCAAAGCTACCTCAGCAACCGTCGTCAGTATGTTAAAGTAGACTGTCACAGAAGTGAATATCGAAAAATTAGGTACGGCGTTCCTCAAGGATCGGTTTTAGGGCCAATATTATTTAATATTTATGTCAATGATCTCTTCTTTCTCCCTAGTACAGGAAAAATAATTGCCTATGCAGATGACACATGTATCTTTTATGAAAGTAATAGTTGGGAATCAGTAAAAGAAAAGGCGGAGAAAGATCTACAAATGATATTTAATTGGTTTAAATATATATTACTTACAGTTAACCATTCAAAAACTTTCTATTTGGCCACATATGTTGACACAAGAACTGCCCCAGATATCGGGAATCTACTAGTTTCTGAAACTGAAATTGAACAAACATCTCAATTTAAATATCTTGGGGTTATCATAGATAGCCATTTAAGATGGGATAAACACATAAAATACTTAGTAAAAAAGATACAGTTTTTAGTCTACAAGTTCAAAGTACTAAGAGAGATTCTTGAGCCAAATCTTTTAAAAACAGTTTATGTGGCATTAGTACAATCCCATCTCATATATGGGATTTTAGCCTGGGGTAATGTAAATAAAACAACATTACGGTCGCTGGAAATTGTACAAAAGAAAATCTTAAAAATTATGTGTAAAAAAACGAGTACTTACCCATCAGATCAACTTTTTCTTGATACATCTGTTATGGACTTCCGTCAACTTTTCTTTTACTATACCAATATTTACCAACAAAAAAATAAAAACACTTTAAACATAAATAATCAAATTTATGATACTAGGAATAAGGCAAAAACCTATATAACCCCTAGAGTAAGAAAATGTATTGGGCAAAAATGTAACACTTACCTAGGCCCAAAAATGTATAACATGATACCAGAACAGCTACAACTGTTAAATATGTTTTCGTTTAAAAGAGAGTTCAAAAAAATTATTTGGACATTACCTAGGGAAACAATACACAGTTTTATTGAACTTAGACTTTTACCTCTTTAATTTTAAATTAATATTAATATAATTAGATTTTTTTTCATAAATTAAATACCACATTCTGACCCGCCTAATTTAGGCAAAAATTTTAGAATTAAGTTTTTTCTTTTAGAATTAAGTTTTTTAGAATTAAATCTTTATGTAATATAATAAACTACCTATATTTGTTTTTAAATGTTTTTAAATTTTCTCACGCACAGGCTATGCCTTTAGTGAATAACCATAGTTTATTCAATGTATTTTATGTAACTTATAAAATTGTAATTTTTTTTAAAATGCTTATTCAAATTATTGTAAACTTATGTTATCTGAATAAATAAACTATTTATTTATTTATAATGGAATAATATTAGACTACACAGTACCACACACTCCTCAACAGAACGGAAAAGCTGAAAGGAAAAATCAGTCTTTAGTTGAAAGAGCACGAGCCATGATAATTAAATCAGGGGTACCAAAACAGTTATGGGGAGAAGCTATTCTTAATGCAAATTATGTTATTAATAGAGGCCCAACAAAATCGTTAGAAGAAAACATTACATCAGCAGAAATATGGTTTAACAAAAAGCCAAATTTAGCGAATTTGGAGAATATTTGGAAGTATGGAATATAGTTTTGTTGGGAAAGAAGTTAGGGATAAATTCGATTCAACAGTTAACAAATGTGTAATGATAGAATATGCACCAACTGGATATAGGTTATTGGATGTAAAAACAGAAAAAGTAATCATTTCTAGAAATGTTAAATTTGATGAAAATAATTTTTGGTTTAAGAAAAATAAAATAGATGTTTAAATAAGTTCAGAAAGAGAAAATGAAGAAGATATAAGTGATCAAGATAATAATAAGAATAATGAAGATAATGAAAGAATAAGTAACCAAGAAAGAGATATAGAACAAAATAAAAAAAATCAAAGACAAATAGGAATTCCTCCTAAATACGATGATTATGAATTATATATGGCATTTAAATCAGTAAGATTTATAGATGATATTCCACAAAGTTTTAATGATTTGACGGATAGAGTGGATGAAAGACAATGCAGAAGAGCAATGGATAGAAAATTAAATTCCATAAAGAAAAATGAAACTTGGATTGTAGTAGATGAACCAAATAATAAGAAAATTCTAGATACTTAATGGATATATAATATAAAGTTAAATTAAGAATTAGAAGTAGATAAATACAAAGCTAGATTAGTAGTAAGAGTTTTTGCACAGGATGGAACGTTTGACTATGATGAAGTGTATTCACCAGTGGCAAGAATGACAACCATTAGAATATTATTAAATATTGGTAACCAATTTGCATATGTTTTTCGACAATTAGATGTGCTAGTTTAGTAGATGATGTATATATCTACCCACCTCAAAGATTAGATATTGATAAAGGAAAGGTACTAAAATGAAAGAAGTCATTATATGGGTTAAAACAATCATCAAAGTGTTGGAATAATGAAATCAATAGTTATTTAAAAATTTTAAAATTCAATAGATCTGAAAATGATTGTTGTTTGTATGTGTTAAACACTGAAAATGAAAAAGTGTTCTTGATACTGTATTTGATATAAACCAAACAGAAAATTCTATTCGTAGCTGTTAATTTGTTCCATTTTGTCAAAGTTTTCTTATTGTCGGAATTTTGCATTTTTTGATTTAAAAAATTCTATTTTCAATCGTAAATTAGTTAAATTATGAACAATAAGAGTGTCTGTTATGATTTACATAGTTCGGTTTATGTTTTTTTATATATAAATAGTGCTGTGAGTGATGTCAAATCATGGGTATTTTAAGAATGTGTTAATCAAAATACATTAGTAAAATATTAGATAAATAATTTAAAATGCAAAATTGTAGAGGTCTAATATACCAATAGATCCGGAATTAAAGAAAATTATCAGAAAATAATGTATTAACTTAAAAACCGGTTAGACAATTGATAGGATGTATGATGTATCTGATGTTAGGAACTCGTCCAGATATTTGTTTTGCATTAAATTATTTTAGTAGGTACCAAGACAAATGTACAGATGAAATATTTAAAAAGAATTGTTAAATATTTTAATAAGACATGTAATGTAGGATTACAATGTGTGCCTTTTTCAAATCTTAAAATTGGTTTAGGTTTGGTAGATTTTAGCGAGGGAGGTATTGTTTGTAAAGCTAAAATATGCCTCAATTATTATAAGTTGGTATGATTAAACAAGAAGGCTTGATTTTAAGAAAGATAGTAGTTGTCTTCTTGTTCCGTTCAGAAATAAAAGTATTGAAACGAAGTGTGTTAATTGTATATTACTTGATTAAAATAACATTATAACATTATAAAACGAGAAATAGGAATTAAACCAAGCAATATTTAAAAAAAAATTGGTTCAAAATCTACCTGTTACCATATATACCGAATAACATGGACAACGCAAGCTACCACAGCCGCCAGGTAAATAAAGTGTAGAATGACCAGACGTTCCGGTTTTTAGAGTATTGTCCCGGTGTCCGACGATTGCTGATTACTTTGTATGTGTGAAACATGAAACGAAACATAATATAACTATACCTATATAGTTATCTATAGTCTATGGCATGGTCGTGAGTGTGTATAAAGAATATGCCCCACCATTTCTTATCGTTCGCTCCCACGAGCTCGCGTTGGTCTGGTATTCGCCAAAGTCAAACAAATGCGTTGATTTTGTATACGTCATATTTGCCCGCTGCCCGGCGAGAGCCAGTCTAAAACCTAAAGCCGAAGCATTTTGATGTGGTGCGTTTGTGTGACGTTTACGTAAAAGTATAAGCCAGCGTTAAGTTTTCGCGTTAATTTTAATTGGATTTAAAAAGGTAATTTTATAATAATTTTACTTTTATATTGTCACAGGCGTGACATGGTGAAGGCGCCGTAGGTTCATTCTCTGAACTGATTCTTCATAATCAGTTTAATTTTAACCACTCGTAGCCATTTTTTTATAATAGCATTATTTTTCTACCCCATGTCACAGACGTGACATAGTAAAGGTGCCGTTGGCTCATTATCGAAACTAAGTAAACCTCAAACCAATTCTGTTCCTGTTCCGAAACCTTTTCCTCGAAATCCAATAACAGACGTATAGTTTGCACTAAGGGGTGGTGTAAATCCATTAATAGTGGAATATACACTGTCAAGATCATTGATATTCTTATCTCGAAAACACCGAATCGGGTGTAAACCCCTTCTCTGTGTACGTTATAAGGAAACGAAAGATCGATTGGTCCTCCTTCAAGTATTTATCCTAATCCAATAACAGACGTATAGTTTGCACTAAGAGGTGGTGTTAATCCATTAATAGTGCAATATACGCTGTCAGGATCATTTGACATTCTTATCTCGAAAACACGGAGCCGGGTGTAAACCCCTTCTCTGTGTACTTTATAAGGAAGCGAAGGATCTATTGGTTTTCCTTCAATTAGTTAACCAAATACAGTATATATCGTTAAGAATTTTAGTGACCGTCCATTAAAAAAGTTTATTTTCTTTTCTCCCTATCACCTCATCAATCCGGAAGTTACTTAAAAATCCAGTAACACCCCTTCCGGAATTTCATAAATAAGCTACTTCTCCCCAACAGTATAATTCACATTCATTCTTCTGTAACATACTTTAATTGTCAACGAGGAAATCTCAAAAAAGAAGATAGTCAAAACAATCTAACTTAGGCCGAAAAACGTAAGAAAGTCAAAAACACAAGTGAGTAGAATAATAAATTTAAGAAAAACATTTCTAAGATTGTTTAGTAAAGGTCAGTAACAAGTCGAACTAGAATATCCAATTTCACCTAGTTCAAACTCTACAAGAACTGTTACACACTTAGAACACCTGACTCATCAAACTTTGTCTAGTTTACTCGTATTGCCACAAACCCGTTCAGTAGGTCAGGAATTTGCCTAGTTTTATTATTAAATAAAGAAATTCATAAAATAATTTTATTTATAATTTATATAAGAATCATTAAAACCTACATATTTTTTTTGTTTGTTTTAAATGCCACATTCCTATCAAATTAGAACAAATGTAAAACAAGGAGTACCGGTGGAATTAGGAGTAAGTGAACCTTTTACTCCACCATTAAGTAGCACACAAGTAGATCCTTTTGGAAGATCTAACCAAACCCCTAGGAGTCCGACTCTTTGAAAAACGGAAGATTCCTTCATAAGAACAGAAGAAGAAACATCCGGCGAAGCAGCACCACAGGACACTAGAAAGGAAGAAGAAACCCACGAAATAGAACAGGCTGTGGAGCAAGAACAACCATTAAGGAAATACAGAACGAACGAAATCGATCAAGTAGAAAACAGAAGAATGGCAGACACAACGCTAGTTGAAGCATTTGCTAATTTAGCAAGACCGTCGAAGCCTCAGTTCATATCTCCACCGACGTTCAATCCAAGTAAAGATACAATCCAGACATTCCTGGCCACGTACGAACGTACGGCCATAGCGAACGGATGGAACAATGGATTGAAAATAGCCTATCTAGGCTCATTTTTAGAAGGAGCAGCCAACATCTGGTTTAGCCTATATAGAGCAAAACCAGATAATGAAGAGAAAAAATGGGATGACGTGAAAAGAGACATAGCTCAAGAATTCGACGAAGGAGATAGTCGAAGAATCTTAGAGATAAGATTGCTCAAAAGGAAGCAAAAAATAAAATCGTATTTTTACGACTTACAAATCCTATACTTCCAGCTAGATCATGAAAACGGATTAAACCCTGAGTTATATGGATTCTAAGAGACAACCCTAATGGAGAAATTTAAAACCATCGTTCTTAAGCTGCAGGACATTGAAAATAATGCGGCTGTGCAGTCTACAACTCAAGATAAAATAGTGCTGGCAACAACACAGGAGACGAGAGCAACCAAGCAAGTCGGAAAATTTCCAAAACAAAAAACCCAACGAAGGGAAACTCAAGGAACGAACCAAATGCAGAATCAGGGACAGAAAATTTATCCCGGGAACTAGGCTTTCAGCCAGGTTGCCTCCCACAAATAGAACATGGTAGTTATCCTCCCCTAATGTACTTTAACCAGAACTTCATGCCTATGAATTTCCCTTGGGTTCAAGGGAAAACGGATACCACTTCATATAAAAGACAAAACAGCCAGAATAAGGTAAGGGATTACGGGAACAGACAAGCACCGCAACAGCCAAGTCCTCGAAATCCAAGAAGAAATTCAAGAGAATTCCAACCCTCCACCAGAACAGCAGATGGTCGGCCAAATTGCTACATTTGCGATAAACCAGGGCATTTCGCATCAGCCTGCCTGTCAAACAAAGGGGAGTACCCAAAAGAAAGTGGACGAAACCACTAGCCCAAGGGTTCGTCCTGACATCACAAAGTGCTGATGAAGTTAGCAAAAAAGTCCTTACAATTGGAATTCCAAGTTTAGCAGCCGCAAAGGAAGCATCACTTGAAAATGCCAGCTGAGATGCTGGCGAAACGTCGTGAAGACACAAACAACCAACGGTTTGAAACCCGGAACACCACTACTGTTCATTCTACCATCCGTGAAACACTACATCATAACATATATATATATATATATATATATATATATATATATATATATATATATATATATATATATATATATATATAACCAAAATATGCTTTAAGATATCGGGTAGCAGCCTTGTAAGGAAAAAAGTGAAACTCTTTTTATTTTTCTTGAAAGCTTTCGAAATATGTTTATTTCTTCATCAGTCAATACTGAAATTATTACATATTAGTGGAATTTTTCTTTAAAAGTTGAAAATTATTTCGTTATTTCCACGCCATTATTACTTCAACTAATTGTTTTAACAACTTTTTTTTTTAAATTTATCAGCTTGTCAGTGCTTTTTATGTCGAGAGGGGTCAACCTTGAAACTTGTCTTTTACTTTTCAGAGATTTTGAATTAATTTATATCGTATTGGATAAATCCGTTCGTTTTATATTTTTGTTAAAATCATAATTTAAGATATTTGCATATATGATGCTTAAATTTTTTATATCTGATTTTATATTCATTGCTAATGGTTCATTATTAATGTGTACCATTTCTAAGAAATTTCTTTTATAGTAATTATTTTCACAGGTTAAAACTTTGGGGTTGTTAAAGTTAAAAGAGTGACCAGTCTCAATATGGTGGGTAACTACTGCACAGGATTCTTTATTTAATCTTAAATCACTTTTGTGTGAGGTGATTCTATCTTTTAAAAGTCTAGAAGTTTGACCTATGTAAACCATTTCACAACTATTACAATTGATTTGGTAAATAACGTTGGATCTTAAACCATCATTCACTTTGTCTTTCAGTTTACTAAAAAGTTGGTTTATTGTTTTTGTTGTTTTATTTGCAATCGTCACTTGTAATTCTGCTAGAATTTTCGTTACTTTTGGAGTGATTTCTTGTATGTATGGCATGCTAACATATCTTATGGTGGGTAAATTATTGTTATTATTGTTTTCCATGGGTACAACTCTGTTCACAATTCGGTCATTGTTAGGTGTAGACCAAATTAGTTTTTTTAATAGTTTAGGTGGATATGAGTTATCTATCAAAGGTTTATATAACTTTGCTAAACTGTCTTTTTTGAAAGATGGGTGACATATTTTAATAACTCTGGTTTTTAATGCTGTTACCAAGTTAATTTTCATTTTATAAGGATGGTAAGAGTGATAATTCATGTATCTTCCAGAACTAGAAGGTTTTCTATACCAATTTAATCTTATTTTGTTATCGTCGTCTCTGATAACTTTGGTATCTAGAAAGGGGACACCTTTGTCCACACTTTCTTCCTCAATAGTAAATTTAAGGTATTGATTATAATTGTTAAAAAACATCAAATATATAATGCAATAGCTCCTAGGTTTTATGCATTACCCAAGATTCATAAAACAGAATTAGCCATGAGACCAATTATTTCTTCAATAGATTCACCCACATCAAAGATAGCTAAATTAATAACAGATATTTTGAGTAATGCATTATTAAATTATATTAAAGAAAACTAGCTGACCCGGCCACGCGTTGCTGTGGCTAAGGTTTTTGTTATACTTATTACATTGTAGTAATCTATTTAAGAGGAACAGTAGTAGAACATCAGTCATGGGGACCACCATGCTTGTTTACATAGATGCCATTTGTAAAAAATATGGCGACCTCCATGACAGATTTTCTACTACTGCAACCCCTTAATACAATGAAATTATTATTTACGAATGAAGACGGAAACGTTAAAGCTGGTATAAAAATTCACTGGATTGATATTAAGCAAAAATCAATACAAAAGAATTTTAAAATTTATTATTATTTTTATTGAAGTTTATAACAAATGAGTATATTACTGTCACGCCTGGAGAGATTTGAGAGAATGTGCCTTAGTGTTATAGGATAAGGAGTAGCTTACTAAAGGCACTCCCGGCCAGGTATCCTGCTGAAGGCAGAAAACTAACCAAGGGTAAGATGAGATAAACAACAGGAAACAAACAACAAATATATTAACGAATAAATAAGCAATAAGAATGAGTGATAAACATTAAGAATAGGGAGTCTTACCAAATAAATTACATGGTGGCATGTCACACTTACTCACGAAAATACGTCAAGAGTCACAATTGCCCAGACCCCAGGGTCTGTTTTAGGGACACCCCAAAGGGTGTCTGACCTCAACAATCTGCTTTTAAAGTCAATTCATATTCTACGTGAGAATCAAAATTAAACTATTTAAACACGTGCCAAGATCTAAAGTAATGACTTTGACCTGGTAAAATGTAATACATAACAATACAATAAAATATAAATTAATAAATTAATATGTAGGGCAAAACTACCCTATCACTTATGTGGCATTACAAAGTAAATAACATGTAACACTTTAACTTATGCATGAATGAGGTAGGTAGGGCAGATAGTCTTAAATCTTTAACAATAATACTTATTATTTTAAATTATAGGTAATTACTTTTATTTTCAATTTAATTTAGCACTAATCGGAACACAATATTTTTGGTTAACCTGTCTTTAGCTAACACAAACAGATTCGACGGTTTCCCTACACGTGAACATGCAATATATAGTTGCCCAGTTTATTAAACTATATAGTTTCAAAGCACATGCCACAACTTTTTATGTTAAAACTTTTCAATAATTAAAACTGAATTTAAGTGTCATCTCAACAATGAACAGCATCCTTGATATTGCAAAAATATTAAGTCATGCAACGCTGTGATTGATCATAGAGAGGATTGTTTCCTTGTTAACTAAATCAAGGGTAGTTGTATCTAAAAACTTTCTAAAATAGTTTATTTTATTAACAGTTAAATTAAAATAATAATTACTGTTTTCACATGTAAAAACAAAAAAAAAAAAAAATTCCCTCTGGCGTAATCGATCCCATTACCATAACCCAACCGAAATGTCATAATCGCCGCTGATCCAAATTAGCTACCAAGACTTTACATGAAAACTTTCAAAATGATAATGTCATATTTAATATAATAACAATTCAATAAACAAATAATTTACAATAAAATAATATTGCGACTATAAATGAAAGCTATCCTATTTTTCAAGTTGAATCAAACTGCACACGGTGTGCAAATTTGATTAAAATCGGTTAAGTAGTTTGGGAGTCCATTGCGGACAAACAACGTGACACGTAATTTATATATATTAAGATAAGAGAAGAAGAAGCAATAAACACGTGTGTTTCTTGTGAACAGTGCCGTAAAAACAATACCAAAAACACAGTATAAAATTTTCTGTGCTAAATGTAACTCCTATTTTCATCAAGCTTGTATTAAACTTAGTGAAGTGAACTACAAGTTATTCAAGAAGGGAGGAAATCGTGATGCTGTAATCGTTGTAATATCCTGAGAAATAGTGAGGTTAGGAAATCTTTGGATGGGCAAGCCTCCAAAAACGCAGGCTCGACGACCAATGTAAGCAGCGCGTCTTTATCTTTTCCAAGTGGCACAGGGGACATGAGTTTTTTACGCAAAGAAATACTTGGCCTGAAAACACTACTAGGCGAGCTCAAAACTGACGTAAGTGACATCAAGACGTCGTTGACATATTTGAAGAAGAGGTGGATAAGAAGAAAATAATGGCAAAAATGCTGGATGAACTAAAGAGTGAAAATTTGGTTCTTAAAGCAGAAATGAAGTCAATTAAAGTAGTGGTTAACGAATACCATACGGATAAAATCTCTAAAAACGTTGTCCTTACGGGTGTAATATCCGAACCAAAACAGAACACTCAACTAACAAGAAACCAAGTGCAAACAGTCATGAAGAACATGATGCAAAACTTAAATGAGAATGAAGTCACTAATCTCAAAGTAATTCAAGGTTCTGGCTACAAATTCCACAAAGTTGTAGTCACCCTAAATTCGAGAGAGATGAAAGAAAACTTTCTAAAACCGAGTAAAGGTAAAAAGCTAACCACCAAACTGTGTAAGATAAATAATCTTGATACCAAGATTTTCATCAACGAGGATATCACAAGCCAGACCTATTCTATTTTTAAAGAAGCCAGAGGACTAAAGGAGTTTGGGTACAAGTACGTTTGGTACTCGAATGGAAAAGTCTTCGCCAGGCAGTCCGAGGAACACAGAGCTTTACTGTTCAAGAGTAAAGTGTTGGTAAAGCAGACTATAAGGGGCCTACAAGAGCCCAACCAGCAAATGGAACAAGGAGAGGGTGCAGCATAATGTTTTTCTTATAAGCATAAGGTTTTATTATTATTCTTATTTTTTTTCCGGAACACTGGAACTATAAGAAAGGGTTTATTAGTTTAGATAATAAGATTTCTTTATTTTTATGGTTCTTAATGATTTTCTAGATGAGATTCAGACAGTGGAAACACTGTTTTGTGATAATTTAAAACAAATTATATTCTCTACGGGATTTACAATAAATATTAGAATAATTCATCTTAATATAAGGAGTATAAATAAACATTTTGATGATCTCATTGCTTATTTGCACACTTTAGAAGTAGAATTTGATCTCATAATTTTATCTGAAACTAATAAAATTGATAATTTTAACAGATTTAAATTAGATGGGTATGAAATATATTAACAATTGTAATGGGGCAATTGTTCTTATTAAAAAATATTTAAAACCAAAAGGTACAATTTATAGATCACCTGCAACAAATGAATATGACTTCATTACAGGTCTTAATAATTCTTTAACTAATTTAGAGCATAAGTACCAGGTCGAAATGTTTGCAGGAGATACAAATTTTGATATATGCAAAGATAATGTTAAAGTCTCAAATTATAAAAACACTTTAAATAGTCTGGGGTATACATAATAGTAATAGAAATAGGTAAATATTAATATTAATACAAATATCTTTATTTATTTATTTATTTATTGAAGTGATAACTTCTTATGGGAGGGTAAACTGATTTTAGCGTAACGTGTTGAAAAAAGCGTTTATCATAACGCGTTGTTTATCGTTGTTACACGCAGGCGCAGTGAAACATAACAATATCATTTTTCTCTCTCTCTCTCTCTCTCTCTCTCTCTCTCTATGCTTTTCCCAATATAAGTTTGTATATTTGAATTTATTGTGTTATAGGTACGGTATTAATCTGTCACTAAATACAATTCATTACTTTTTATTAATTATTAAATATTTATATCTATTTAATGTCATAAAAATTAGGTTATTTTCTACATCTTCGTATATAAAACTAATTTAATCCCTAAAAAACCGGTTAAAGGAGTTTATTTGTGGTAAATATTAAATAAAGTTGTGTTGTAGGTCTAATTAACGAAAATTACGGTAAGAATTGTGTTATTCAGTAAAAAATTGATCAAAAACTTAGATTACAAAATGATAATTGTGATAAGCCCACCAAAATTTCTAGTGCTTAATATCAACGTCAATACATGTTGAACAAAAAAATGGAAGAATAGGTGAAATCCGATTCTGCTGAAATAATCAGGCCGTTCCACCTACAGGGTGGCTGTACTGCGAATTACTTCGCGACTAATTAGAAATTTTGAACTGTCATAGAAAAAAATTTTTGTATCGTAATTAGTGAAAGTTATAGTAATAAAAAAAATTTCAGGATTTTCAAAATTTTTAAATTTATACACATTATCATATTAATGTAATAGGCAAAGTTTTTCTCAACTTAAAAAATTTCAATATTAAATAGTTTAACTTGGATTAGTTGAAGTTATCACTTCTGTCGCGCGTCCTGAGACGCACACTTTTTTTTATTATGATCATTAATAACATACCCATAAAAATAAGAATGAATTAAAATCACTTCGAAAAGAAATATAATATTTGAAAATTATTTCAAACTAATTTTATATTCTATATTTACGAAGCATAAAAGTTCTCTATTAATGGACGGATGTAAATGGGGCGCGAAAATAATCCCTTTACCTGAAAATGTAAAATTATTGTTGATCCTAACTTGTAAACTGGGCGCATGACCTTTCTTAAGCGGCTTCCAGGTAATTTTTTAAAATAAAAACACAATTGTTTTCACGATATCCACGATTTATTACTTAGTAATATGTGACGCGTTTCACTACGATGTAGCTTTATCAAACACTGGTACTAAAATTTTAGTAATATTATTGTGTTTACATGTGAAACAAACATAAGTATTTTAACGAAGATAAATACACTGTATGTGGATGGAACATTTTCTTTTTGTACAAAGTTTTTTTGTCAATTCTTTACAATTCATGGACTCCAGAATGAACACTATGTTCCTTTAGTTTTTTGTTTATTACCGAGTAAGACTACTAAATGTTACAAAGAGTGCTTTTTTTTACTAAAATCTAAAATTTATGAAAAGTATGGTCTTTTGTTTAATCCAAGACAAGTTTTTGTTGATTTTGAAAAGGCCATACATGTAGCATTACTTTATATTTGGCCTGATGTTGAAATTAGTGGTTGTCGATTTCACTTACACCAAGCATGGTATAGAAAAATAAAGGAAATCGGATTGAGTTCTGATTATGAATCAAAAACTGAAATCGGCATCTGGCTTAAAAACACTATGGGGCTGACTTATTTGAATCCAAATGAAGTACAAGACTGTTTTGTATTCGATTTGATGTCTTATAAACCACACAATAAAGTTTTGGACAAATATTGTGATTATTTGTTAGAAACATATATAGGGGAAAACGCAACATTTCCACCGTCTGTGTGGGCGGAAGAAATTGCTTCGGTTACGAGAACAACTAATTGTTGTGAGTCGTTTCATGCAAAGTTTAATTCCTCTTTTTATTCATCACATCCTTCTATATATATATTTCTTGAAAAGTTAAAAGAAATTCAAATTGAAACATATATCAAAATACAAAGTTTAAATGAAACTGCTATATTGAAAGACAAAAATGTAAAAGCTAAGTTGGCTTCACTTCATAATCTTGTTAATAAATATAAGTTACGAGAAATAAATAGACTGCATTACCTAAAATGTACTTCTTATTTATAATGTATTAATAAACTACATACTGTAAAATGAAAAATTTGTGTTTTTTTAATAGATACTCGAATAACGCACACAAACTACAAAGAACCTCAAATGTACTTTCGAAGTAATAAAAGAAATAAGAATTTTAAAACAATCTCATGCAAAATATAGTAACTTGTTTAAATATTATACTATTCAATTATGAAAAACCCGTACAAAAACAATTTAAGCTTGCGCCCCATTTACCTATAGGATTAAACTGACTCTAAAATCCTCGCGCCCAGTTTACATGTCCGTATTATGAAGCAGGTAAACTTCGCGCCCAGTTTACCACCGCCGCTGTTAATAATAGCTCATTTCTCAATCCAGGTATCTGTAGGTATAAATAAGTATAAATACATAATTACGGCCTACTACAGTTTACTTTACAATGAACAATTTACAACCTTTACTGACCATCCTCTTACTGAAGGTAAAAAGTCAAGACGATAGCTTGAAATGGACTTTACTTATATAAACTTTTTATTCAACTTAGTTATGGATGACCATCAAGTAACAGCCAATTCAATCAAAAAGTTTTATTTAAAATGAAAAGTTGATTATGATTTATTTAAGATTATTATTTGTTAATAATATAATCGCCTTATAGGAATTTAACCTACTATCTCTTCGAAATTTTAACCCTAATCTTACTTTTTGTTCATTACTAGCTTATAATTTCTCCAAATTAATATTAAATCAACCAAACATTAATAGACAAACTTTCACAGTCCGACCCTTTAAGTAATTTTATCATTGATAAGATTGAAACGGCTGTATATATCTGTATATACCTGCTTTTTTTATTGCCCATCACAATAGGGTGCACTTCCTTGCCATTAACTCTCAACCAATTTTCTTGAAAACGACTTATACACCCAATTATTTTCTCCACTGTTGAAACTATCTGATCAGCTATTAACAATTAGTCTTTTTATATATACAGTGAACTCTCCCTTAACGGACACTTCCTCTAAACGGACATTTTTTATGACAAAAATCATGCAGATGTATTACCCTATACATACATTTAAATCTTCCTTCAACGGACACTCTTAACAACGGACTCGGACACTAAATTATATAAAAAATATATTTCTAACGGACAAATGTTTTAATAGGTTCGTTCGAACAAGAATCAGAATTAGTACATGATAGAACAGAGCATGCGCAAATAAAATGTGAACGTTCGAACAAGACTGATTTAAAGTCTGTGACTGACAGTCGGGTGTTCGATCAAGAATTCGTACTCTTTTCTGATCAGTCGGTGACGGTCAAAATAGTTTGATGATTTCGTTTGGATTTGAAAGTCATGACATGCGCACTACATGCGTTTTACTAAATGTTATTGTTTATCATTTCATTCTTATAGGTTATATTTGTCAATAGTTAATTTTTAAGTTAAGGTTAATGTTCGTTGGCTTAGTGCAGGGTGAAAAAATATGTGATTCTTATTTGTTCATAACAATGTTGTTTGACGACGACTTAAATAGTTCCAGTTCGAGTTCAAGTTCTGCAACAAGTTCTAGCCAATCTATCGATTTACAAGACATTGCAGATGTAGGTATGGTTCGGCAAAGGAACGAAAATTATTTAGAAACAATAGTTCCACAGTATAGTGAAGAAGTGTTTTTAGAACATTTTCGTGTTAGCAGACAAGTTGCTGATAATTTATAACAACATTATTTTTTAATAGTAACTATTTTAAACCTCATGCTGAAGCTTATGGCAAACTCAGCGCTAATAATCATTTATTAATTTTTTTGTGGTTTGCTGGTCACCAAACGTCCAGTTTCCGTGACGTTGCTGATAGATTTGATATTAGTTTAAGTACCCTTTTTAATATCATAAGAAGAGTGGGTTATTTTTTAAGTAATTCCTTCAGACAATTTATAACTTGGCCAGATATGGGAGATAAAATAGCAATTGAACAGCATTTTCGTAATTGTTCTGTCAGACTGAACGTACCCGTATTATGTCATGTCATTTTGTCTTGTCATTGGTCTTCTGTCAACGAACACGATATACTTTTGTGAGAATATAAATGAAGTTAATAAACTATATGATTTTTCATTATATAATAAATCTATAACGAAACATGGTGGCAGCGGTGTAAGAATCTTAACCTCGTCATTGAAACTAGTGAAATTTATAAGTTGTCCTCAACATTAGAAAATTTGTAAGTTGTCCTCAACATAAGAAACATGACAACTCCAGATCAACAAAGTCAAAATGGTCAAACAGATTATTCCATCCAGATACCTATACAAGTATCTCCTCCAGAGAGGTTCAATTTTAGCACTCCACAAGCATGGCCACTGTGGAGAAAACGGTTTGAGCGTTTTATTTCCGTGTCTGGACAGGAACAGAAGTCGGAAGAAGAGAAAATAAATATGCTAATTTACATAATGGGAGAAGAAGCCGAAGATATTCTGTTACAGTTTTCAACACAACCAACTACCTGTAAGCAAACGCTTGACTGCCTAGAATCACATTTTATTCCAAGACGAAACATCATCTTTGAACGGTACAAATTTAATTCTCGTATTCAGCAGCCATCCGAATCAATCGAAAGTTTTATAACTCATTTGCATAGTTTGGCCGAACACTGTAACTATGGCAATCTCAAAGAAGAATTAATTCGAGATAGAATCGTAGTAGGTATGACCGATAAAAAAACCAGCGAAAGGTTACAACTTCAATCCAATTTAACCCTGGCAGATTGCATTCTGACAGCAAAACAAGCCGAAATGCAAGCAAGTCAAAGCAGGGAAATATATGGTACAAGTTCTACTTTAGTCCATTCCATAGCAGTACCAAATAAACAACAGAATAACACTTACAGAAGAAACAATGCCCCTCGAACGTACCAGAAGGAAAATAAAAAATGCCAGTTCTGTGGTCTGTCAAACCATCCTAGGGAAAGGTGTCCAGCGAGCAGA
This sequence comes from Altica lythri, assembly GCA_964028335.1. Taxonomy (NCBI): domain Eukaryota; kingdom Metazoa; phylum Arthropoda; class Insecta; order Coleoptera; family Chrysomelidae; genus Altica; species Altica lythri. The sequence continues at coordinate 28,275,329 of OZ034806.1, read as the reverse complement.
GCCACATGCAATTCTTGTAAAAAAAATAGGACATTGGGCAGTGGTTTGTCGTTCATCCCAGTTAAGACATCTTGAATTTGAAAAGGAAGAAGAAAATGAAGAAACGATTTGTTCGTAGGCATCTTACAGGTCAGTAACATCCTAGCTAAAAACTATAGTCAAGAATGGACAGCCTTAATACAAGTTGAAAAGGTAAATAAGGAAGTTGAATTTTTAATCGATTCTGGAGCTGATATTACATGCGTACCCGAACAACTTGTTAATAACTATGTAAAACTAGAATCTTGTTTCAAAAATGTAACTGGCCCTTCAGGAAAAAAATTAGTAGTTAAAGGAAAATTTACATCAAAAATTGCATGCAAAATAATTCAGTTATATGTGATATCTTTGTAATTGAGGATTTAAAAAAACCTATCTTAGGTAGGGCTGCTATAGCGGGTTTGCAACTCCTTAAGCTCGGAAACGAAGTATGTGTAAATAACATAAATAATTCTTATATTTATGAAAATTTTCCCAACCTTTTCAGTAATGTAGGCACTTTTAAAAATGAATTAGAGATCAAAATAAAGAAAGATATCCAACCTTATATACAGTCTGTCCCCAGAACTGTACCTATTCCCCTATTGAAACATCTGAAGGATGAATTGGACCGATTAGAGAATCTTGATATTATTGAACCTGTCAACTATCCTACTCCTTGGGTCAGCCCTATAGTTGTGGTAAAAAAGGGTGACAAAATTCGTTTGTGTGTTGATTACACTAAACTTAATAAAGCAGTGCTCCGTGCTCACTTCCCGATCACGAAAGTTGAAACAACACTAGCTAAAATACAGAATTCTAAAATTTTTAGTAAAATTGATGCTACATTAGGGTTTCACCAAATTAAATTAAAGAAAGAAAGTCAACATTTCACTTGCTTTATCACACCATTTGGTAGATATATATACAAACGTCTACCATTTGGACTAAATTGTTCTCCTGAGTATTTCCAATGTGAACTCTACAACATTTTAGGGAATATGGAGGGAGTCGAATTTCATTTGGATGATGTTCTGATTCATGCAGCAACAGAAGAAAAACATAATGCAATTCTTCTAGAAGTCTTTAAAAGATTGCAGGCTCAAGGTATAACTTTAAATAAAGAAAAATGTGTTTTTGGAGTAAAATCGCTTCCCTACCTAGGTCATATCCTATCTAGCAAAGGCATCTCAGTAGATCCTGAACGTGTTATGGCCATTGATAACTTTCCAGAACCTACAAATAAAATTGAACTCTTACGCTTTTTGGGTATGGTGAATTTTTCAGCTAGATTTATTCCTAACCGTTCTGAAACCCTCGAACCCCTTACTTCTCTTCTTAAAAAGAATGTTTCTTTTCTGTGGGATGTTGCACAAATGCAAGCTTTTAAAAAAGTTAAAAATTTTCTCAAAGCCAGCCCATGTTTAGCTTACTTTGACTCATCAAAACAAATTGCTGTCTCAGCCGATGCCTCTTCTTTCGGGATAGGCGCCTGTTTAATTCAATATGACACTGCAGGTAATAAGGAGGTTGTCAGTTATGCTTCTAGGTTGCTCTCTGCTACAGAGCAGCGCTATGCCCAAATTGAGCGAGAAGCCTTAGCCCTCACTTGGGCATGTGACAAATTCAGTGAGTATATTATAGGACTCGAGATATTCTTGGAAACAGATCACAAGCCCCTTCTCCAAATTCTTCAAACCAAACATTTGGATGAGTTGACCCCTAGACTACAGAGGTTCAGATTACGACTTATGCGATTTGACTATCAAGTGTATTACACTCCCGGTAAGAATTTGGTCATAGCTGATGCTCTGTCTAGAGATTTTTCGAAAAATGAACCCCAACCTTCTGACCAAGAACTTTGTGAGGAAACGGAAGCACATGTAAGGCTGATTACGAGTAGTTTCGAAGCCAAACCCTCTTTCTTAGAAACTATAAAAATGGAGCAAGGCGCAGACCTTGTGTGTCAGTATCTTAAAGAATACTCCTTCTCAGGTTGGCCCAATAAAAATGAGAGAACTCCTGAAGTTTCTGTTTATTTTCAATACAGAAATGATATTTCCTTTTGTGATGGTCTTCTCTTGCGTGGATCCCGGATAATAATTCCACGATCCTTGCAAGAAAAATGTCTAAGTTTGGTGCACCAAGGCCACTTAGGGATAGTTAAATGTAGGGCCCGAGCTAAATCGTCTATCTGGTGGCCAGGACTTTCAACACAAATAGAAAATATTGTCAGAAATTGTCCACAGTGTGTGGAACACTCCCTTAATGTGAAGGAACCCTTCCTCAAGGATAATTTTCCAGACCGCCCCTGGCAAAAAATTGCTGTAGATCTGTTTAAGCAGGACTCTTGGTATCTAGTAGTTACAGACTATTTTTCCAGATTTTTTGAAATATTCAAGCTAAATCATCTTTCAGAAAACGTTGTAATTACCAAGCTTAAGGAGTTGTTTTCCAGGTATGGTATACCAGAAATTGTACGGTCAGACAACGGTCCCCAATTTCAAACATTGTTTAAAGCATTTGCTGTGGAATATGATTTCAAACACCTCACAAGTAGCCCCTATTTTCCCCAATCCAACGGCTGTGTTGAAGCTACGGTAAAAATAGCAAAAAATTTACTTAAAAAAAATGATGACATTTACTTGGCTCTTTTAGCATACCGCACTACGCCCTTGGAGTGCGGATTTAGTCCTTGCGAACTATTAATGAATAGAAAACTCCGTTCAAATCTACCTTCCTTATCGAGCGAGTTAAATAAAACTGTAAATTGTGAGTCAGTTTTTGAGAGGGAAAATAGGGCCAAAGAGAAATCTGTCTCTCTCTATAATAAAAGACATAGAGCAAGGAAGTTGTCTGATTTATGCATCAATGACAGTGTTTGGGTAATAGATCTCAGGCGATATGGCAAAGTGGTTCAAATATTGCCTGAACCGCGTTCATATTTGATTGACTCTAATAATATTTTATATCGCAGGAATAGGTGGCATTTAGTCCCTGCACCATACCATCAACAGAACACTTTTAATCCGACCTTTACACAAGCACTGCCTGAAGTTCAGTCTGTCAAACCCCCTGACCATTATATTAACAGTGCGCCTCTAGATAATACTGATTTAAAAAAGTCAAGTGATTTAAGTGATATACCCAATAATGACTGCAGTGATCCCGGGCGCGAAAATACAAATATTGTCCCAATTGTTGATGACAATGTAATTTACCCTCGATCGTCTAGAAATACCAAACGTCCAGCATATCTTAATGATTATGTAATGTATTAACTTTAGAAAGGGGGATGTTCTGTCAGACTGAACGTACCCGTATCATGTCATGTCATTTTGTCTTGTCATTGGTCTTCTGTCAACGAACACGATATACTTTTGTGAGAATATAAATAAAGTTAATAAACTATATGATTTTTCATTATATAATAAATCTATAACGAAACAGTAATAATGGATTTCCTGGCGTTATAGGAGTAATTGATGGGACCCACATTAAGATAGATAAGCCGAAAAATGATCATAAGTCCTATATAAATAGGAAAGGGTACTATTCGATTCAGGTAAAAACTACCTATTGTTATGCCTACCACACGTACTAAAATAAAATTATTTTCAGTTGCAGATTGTATGTGATCACACTTTAAAAATTACAGATGTTTTCATGGGTTTTCCAGGATCAGTACATGACAGCCGTGAATTATATTTCTTTATAAGAAAAGTTTGTTTTTAAAAATTATAAAATTTATTCAAATTACAAAATCTACTATTTAACTACAATTACTATGAGAACTATTAGGTTTAAAAGTTAAAGACTGACTCTTCTACTGAATCTGGTAGGGCTGTTCTGTCTTGGCAGTCAGCATTCTTGTTGCTGACTCTGGGAACTCGGTGACGTAACTCCTCCCCCTGAGGATTCAACTTACGAGGGTAGTTGAGGAAGTTGAACTGAAGGTGATGGAACGACTGGAACTGGTTGTTGCTTTCTTTTGCTGCTGATGTAATATTTCTTATAGATAAATACCATTAAGCCGAAAACAATAGTAAGATATATCAGTATTGTCCATATGCTTGGTATGTGGGAAATTTTATTGATAGGAGACAATATGTGTTCATTCTGATTTAGTTGGTGAGTGAGTTCTTGGAGTTGGTCAAGCTGAACATCTTCTAGATTGATCTCTGAATTAATTGTTGTAATGGGATCACTTTGTAGTTGAACATCCGGAATAAGTATTGGTTGACTATTAGTAATTGATTTCTCGTTTATGATTATTTCTTGAGAGGTTCTGATCTGGCATTCTAAAGGGATTTTAATCATATATGTACCCTTTATTCTTCTTGCTTCTTCTTGGCTGCCGCAGCTGATTCTAATTGTTTCTTCTTTGGGAAATACTCCTAGCCAAAGATCAGTATTGCCCAGTTAGCTGAATTTGGGTTGTGTTAATTTAAATCGAATCTGTTTGCAATGCGGGTTATTCTCTAATTTTACTAGTGATAATTCACAGGGGTTGTTATGTCCAATGTCTTGTAATATCAATTTTCTACATATAAAGTTCTGAGCGGATATTTCAGTACACTCGTCGAATTTTGATATAATGTAGTGCAATTTATTTTTTAGTAGAAATTTATTCTGCGGAATAATAGCCTTGAACTGACCCTCATTGGGAATCGGGACGGAGTATAATTGATAGTATGTGAAGATGTCTGGGTAAACCAAAGGTACATTTAAAATGTATGTGATTTTGTTGTTATAAAGAAAGCATTCTATCTTTATAATTGATTCGTATAAAAGAACGTTTTCCATTGTTACGGTAATGGGTAGTTGGGAAGAATTTAATTGGTTCTCTATAGTTTTTAATTCGTGATATAATTCTGTAGTTTTCATAACGCTAGGATGTAAAATTTTTAATCTTGCAAATATTATCGAGTTTTCGAGATCTTGTAATATTGAATTTATAATATCAAATAGATTAATAATTTCATATAATACGTCTTTTATAGAGTCAGAATTGTCTCTAGCAATGAGTACCAATGAAATTTGGTTTATTTTGTCTTCTAATAGTTTGTCATTTTTGTTGAGTTTTTGAATTGTAGAATTAAAACTTTTAATTACGTTTATTGATAATGACATTTGTGAATTTATTACAGAAGTTATTCGTTCTTGATTGGTTTGAAGTTGGTTTATTAATTTTTTATACCTTTCGCCATCCGAAGCATCCAAGTTGCCGGTTATAGATTTAAAAATGGAACCTAGCCCGTTTATAATGCCTCTCTTTGTTCTATTTGGTTGTGGTAAAAGAGTTTTTAATCTCGAGTCTACTTTATCTCGAGTGAATTGTAAGATTTTTTGATAGTTTATAACGTCTTTCGAATAACTTTCGTTTGTATTTATCATTCCCAATAAGTTTTCTGCTTGTGTATCCAATTTATTAACTTTTAGTACGATGGGGTTTAAATCAAAGAAGTGTATAATTTTGAAGGAATAGTCCTCTACTTTAGCTGATCCTAATTTAAGAGGAATCAATCCTAAATTTCCGTCCAAATTTCTGAAGGAAATCTGATCTTGTGACCCATGTAGCATAGGGAACCTGAAAGAACAGTTTGGGTTTATTTCTCTTTTATGATGTTTGAACTTTCTGACGTGGTCGTTTCAAGTTATCCATATGGACTTTTTCCTGAGAACTAGTAGATACAATTTTTCCGTTTTTGTTTACGTTTGTTATTTCGTCAGGACTATTAAATTTATTTGAAGATTTATTTCGAGAATGATTTTTTACGTATGTGCAGTCTCCTACATTAAATAAATCAGGGGTATCCCTGTTTTTATTTATTTTATTTATGAGTTCTTCTTTATCTTTAGATAATTTTTCGTTTAATTTAGAATACAGTTCTCTTATTTTTTCCTTATGTTCGTTTACGTAATTGCTGGTTAATATTCTGTCAATATTTATATCGAAAGGATCATCTGTGGTCAGGTGACCGTTAACAATATCAATTGGTTTTAATTTGGTTGAAGAATGTATGGAGTGATTGTAAGCAAGAATTGCGTATTTCATTTTTGTTTGTATATTCGTTTTAGAAAACCCTTTGGTGTTTAGTAGTCTAATATGTTCATTAAAGGTTGAATGTACTCGTTCGATGGGTGAATTGGACTGAGGATGACTTGGAGAGATAAAATGGGTTTTTATTTTATGTAGCTCTAATAATTCGTTAATTACTGTGTTTTTGAATTCTGTTCCGTTATCGGCAACTATTAAATTAGGTATTCCATGATGTGAGAAAAAGGTTATTAAATGATTTGCCACTTCTGTTGATTCTAGTGCTGTTAACGGGTATGCTTGACTATATTTTGAAAAAGTGTCAATGATTGTTAAGAATTTATGACCTTCTATTGTGTATGTATCTATATGTAAAATTTCGAATGGTTTTAAAGCAGTTGGGGTGATATTCATTTCTACTTTGATAGGTTTTCTCTCATATTTGCACTGTTGGCAGATTTCACATTCATTGATATAATTTTGTACAGATTTCTTTAGATCAGGCCAGTAGTAGAGTTTTCTTATCTTTTCTGTTGTTTCATCTATACCCCTATGGTTTGTTTTTCCTTCGTGGTATGCTTGTATTATTTCCTGGATATCCTTTTTGTTTGTAACATCTATTAATTTAGTATTACATTTTCGGAATTTAAGGCTTGGCCATTTAAAATTTTTTCTAATTACTTCGCAAAATCTTTCAAATATATTGGGGACTTCAAAATATAAGTAATACTGTACGTTGGGGGCAATATAATCTTTTACAAAATCTATTACGTCTTGGTCAAAGTTATTTTCTGAAATTTGTACGATAATTCTCTGTTTTCTTTCAAATAAGATCTTAATTTTAGGTTTACTTGGAGAGTAGTGAACTGTTTGTATAAATATTTGGTTTTGCCCATGATTTACTGGTGATTCACTAATAGGGATTCCTACTATGGGATTTTCTTCTGCATTTGAATGAATAGTTTGTCCTTCGTCAAGTGGTTCTTCCTGTATATCGGGGTCAGGATTGACTATTATAGACATTTTATCTAGTTCAGGACTTGATATTCTTTCCAAAGGTTGATTTTTGTGTATGATAAGAAATTCGTCAAGATCTGGTGTGTTTAGTTCTTGTCTTGCATTTTCTGCGTCTTGAATTATTCCATCAATTTCATTCCAAATGTTTTCTGTTTCTTTGGTATGTATTTCTATTCTGCTGAGAGCATCAGCGTTTGTATTCAGGGTTCCTTTTTTATAAATGATGTTAAAATCAAATTCTTCTAATTTGATTCTCCACCGAAGTAGCTTGGAGCTTGGGTCTTTAAGTGAGAATATCCACTGAAGCGGTCTGTGGTCTGTTACTATGTTGAATTTACGACCAAAAAGGTACGGCCTGAAATATTTAGTGGCCCATACAATACTTAGTAATTCCTTTTCGATGGTGGAATAATTTCTTTCGGAATCATTTAGTGTTCGAGATGCGTAAGCGATAGGTAGGTCTTTCCCGATATCACCTTGTGATAACACAGCTCCTATTGCGACATTACTTGCATCAGTTGTTAGGTTGAAAGTCTTAGTAAAGTCTGGATACTGAAGTATCGGTTCGTTTATTAATAAATTTTTACATGATTCAAAACATTTTAGGAATTCCATATTATGTTCGATTTTTGCACCTTTCTTGAGACATTTTGTTAGTGGCTTAGTGTTTTTTGCGAAATTGTTTATGAACCGTCTGTAATAACCGAGAAGACCCAGAAAACCTTTAATTTCTTTGGTAGTACTTGGAATGGGGTAATTATTTATGGCTATTATTTTATCTGGGTTTGGTCGCACACCTTGCGGAGTTACTACGTGGCCCAGATATGCCACTTCTTTTCTAAGAAATTCCGATTTATCTAACTGAATCTTAAAATTAGAATTTCTTAGTCTCTCGAAAACCTCTTTTAGTCTATCTATGTGTTCCTGCAATGATGTTGAAAAAATAATAATATCGTCCATGTAAACCAAACATTTTTCGTTTTGAATGCCTCTGAGGATATTGTCCATGATTTTTTGGAATGTTGCTGGTCCATTTTTGAGTCCGTACGGCATTCTCAAAAACTCGTAGTGTCCGTTTTCGGTACTAAATGCTGTTTTTTCGATGTCGTCTTTGTTCATCTCGATCTGGTGAAAACCACTGGCCAAATCGAGGGTGGAAAAATATTGGCATTTCCCCAATTTATCTAATAGATCAGTTATGTTTGGCAGGGGATATTTATCGTCTATAGTTTTCTCGTTAAGTTTGCGATAATCCACTACTACTCGCCACTTTTGTTTGCCTGAAGCATCGGCTTTCTTTGGCACTACTCAGATGCTGGAATTCCAGGGTGAATCACTTGGCTTTATGATATTCTGTTGTAGCATTTTACCGATTTGTTCACTTACTTCTTGTCGGTGTATATATGGATACCTGTAATTTTTTGAGTAAATAGGTATTTCATCCTTTGTTCGAATACTATGTTTTATAGTATTTGTGAATGTAAGTGGAATGCCCTCAACATAAAAGATATCGGAATACTCTTTACATACATCTAAAATCAGTTTCTTCTCCTCGCTGTTTAGGTGATCTAATCGAATTTTTGATAAGTCAAAATCATTGTTTGAAGATGTATTAAAATTATTCAAATTTATATCCTTTTTTAAATTATTTTTTAAATCATAGTGTTGATGAGAGTTATTTTCTTTAAAACTGGAATTATCAAATCTTTCTACAATCAGCGGTTCTGAGAAATCTAGTGATATGTTATCCACAGTATTATTTAATATAGTTGTAAAGGCATATCCGTTTCTTGCAAGTGTTAAGCATTCTGGAATTTCACAATTATGTATTTTTTAATAAGGAATTATTATCTCACCGTTTTTTACAGATGTTTTTACTTGTATTACTTTTTCTGTACGTGGTTCTAAGTTAATTATGTTTAGATTGTTATTCTTTATTCTTTGAAATAGTAACTTGATTTTTGCATTAGGCGTTATGAGAAGGCCGTTGTTAAAATCTAGAGTTGCTTTTAAGAGTTTTAAATTATCAATTCCTATTAATCCATCAAAGACATTATGAAATTTGAATAAAAAGAATTTTAGGTGCCTTTGGGAATTATTTCGGAATATTTTAGAAGTAGGGATATTAACGCTGTATTTATGAGTTGATTTTTGAAAAACCGTAGATACGATGAATGGTTCATATTTCAGGGAGTTAGGAAATAAATTTGCTGCGATAGTGGGGTCAATGAATGATTTCGTGGAACCTGAATCGATTAGAAATTTTAAGTTATATTCGGGGAATGTTATGAAAGGTAATTCGCTAGAATCTACAGTATTTAAGGATATGTTAATCGGATTTACGTTATTTTGTTGTGATCGGCAGTTACCGTAAAATTTTCATCAATTTGCTGTGAGCATTCGATCTCGTCTGGAATTACTTCTTCGAAATATTCATTTTGATCGTAATATTCATTATAGGTGTCAGAATCCTCATGACGATGTTCGGTTTCAACATTAAAAAGTTCTTCAGCTACAAAATTTTGGTTAGTATTAAAGTTTTGATTGTTATGTTGATTCGAATAAGAAGGGTTATTAAACTTATTAGTAAGGTTGGTAGAAATACTCATGGGAGTGGGTTTTGGCAATATTTGAATAGGATTTGGTTTGAAGACATTTTGTCTATTAGACTGTCGAAAAACTTGAGAATTTGGTAAGAATCGTTGGGACGAAAAGTTTGGTCTAGGTTGAATAGCGATTGGACCTACTGGGAATCTATTCTGAGGGACAAAATTTGGGTTACCAAAATTTGGTCTGTTAAATACGTTTGGATTTCGATTAAAATTATTTGTTTGCGGTGGTCTTATAGATGGAGTTTGTGGTTTTTGGACATTTCTATGAGAAAAATTTTGGAAATATTGTGTATTTTCTTCATCTTTGACAAATTGTAATGCTTCGGCTAGGGATGAAGGTTTCATACAACGTATTGTTGTTGCCAAAGGTTCTTTCAAACCGCAAATAAAAATTTTCAATGCTACATTATTGTACATATTCTTCTTTAGTGCTTTTGCTTGTTGATTATTTTCGTGAAGCTCAACATAACTGCACAACAGATTTAAAATATTTAAAACCCTGTCATAAAATTTTTGAGTATGTTTGTTTGGCATTTGTTTCATTATTACTAGATCACGATTTAAACAAGTTTCGTCTCGTTGGTCAGCAAAATAGTTTCTTAAAGTAGTCTTCAGATCATCCCAATTTACTATGTTTTGAATATTAACTACTGCTTTAGCGTTACCGTCTAATTTACTAATAATCGATTGAATCAAATAAACATTATGAAAACTACCTGGATTTTGGATGTCATAAAAGTTACCAATTAAACTGTCGCAGGCCGCAAGGAATCTGTTTAAGTCGTTGGGGTTCCCGTTAAAAGTCGGAATACACTTCAAATATTCTGGTTTAAAATTTGTGACCATTTCTAAATTACTTTCTACAATTATTTGTGAAACAATTGGTTGAGTTTCGACGATTTGAGAGTCAGTTGAAGGTATATTAATGTTCAAATCTTCGAATACTCTAGTTAGTGTATCTAAATCGTTATGTTCAGACATATAAATTGCACTTACATTAATATTAAAACGATTGGCAGCATTCCCAATTTATTATGAGGGGGTTTTTTTGGTCCGGCGATGTGGTCCTTCACACAATTGCTCCTCGCAGAATGGATAATTTTGGATCCAGTTCTCGAAATATTGTCAAGTGATCCGTGAATCTCGATTTTGTAGGTTTTACGTCACTCACAATAAGTCTCTTTTTCCGGTTCGATTGCCGATTAACTGTTAAACAATAATCGCCCGTTCGATACGTACGATCTCGACAATCCTACTGACTGCGCCAATTATATTTCTTTATAAGAAAAGTTTGTTTTTAAAAATTATAAAATTTATTCAAATTACAAAATCTACTATTTAACTACAATTACTATGAGAACTATTAGGTTTAAAAGTTAAAGACTGACTCTTCTACTGAATCTGGTAGGGCTGTTCTGTCTTGGCAGTCAGCATTCTTGTTGCTGACTCTGGGAACTCGGTGACGTAACTCGTGTATTTCACCGTTCTGATCTTTGCCCCCAACTTCCAGCTAAATGTGGAGAATTCTACATATTGGGTGACAGTGGCTATCATCTTTGCACCCATTTGTTGACTCCTTTTAAAGATTATGGAAATCTAACCCGAAATCAAATTAGATACAACAGTTTACTGTCGAGAAACAGAATTGTGGTTGAGCATGCCATAGGACATTTGAAGCAAAAATTCAGGCAACTATATCACATTAAATTAAGAAAAATGAATGACATTGTACATTTCGTAAGAGCTTGTTGTGTGTTAAATAATTTATCTTTGACTGATAATTTCGTTTATGAACCTCAGCCCGAAATAGATTTGGTAATTCCACAAATTCAGGAGTTGAATGATGAAGAAAATGTCGAGGAAGAAACAGAATTGTAAATAGTTTGTAAACTTTTTTTCTGCTATTTATCAGTAAATCAAAATAAAACTGTCTGTGTCAATAAATAAATGTTTAATTAATTAAAAAAAAGGTTTATATTTACTTAAATTATATAAGACTTAATTGTCTACATCTTAAAAAATCTAACTATAATACACAAAAATGCAAACAAGAATAGAAATATAAATAATTTACACATTCAGGTCCATTCTTTTTTCAGATAGCAGCTGTTCAATAAGTCTGTTTCTTTCTTCAATTAAATTATTTTTTCGTTTCATTTCCTCTAATTTTTGTTTGGAAATCTCCAGTTTCTCTTTGTCGATCAATAATTTTTTTTCCTGATATTCGTTCCGCTGTTTTCTAATATTTTCAAGTATCTGATTATCGGATTGGAGTTTCCTAGGAATATTTATTGTCCATCTAAACACTCACTGCAAACGGAAGCCCTGCAAACACTACATCAATTATAATAACTAAAATAAATTTAGTTTGAACGTTTTGCGACGCGACATTAATGAAGCATATAAAAAACTTAAAGATATTGAAGATTTTTTTTTGTGTTACGGGGGAATTCCAACGTAGCCCAACAATTATCTCAATCTCTAGATTCAATAAAAACACAAATTTTAAAAAATAAACGAAGTAGTCCTAAGCAAACCCCTATTGAATTTTTTTTAAAATAACAAATAATTTTCATATGTACACATTTTAATTATACGAGCCCTAACTATATAATCGGACGATTTACGAAATTAAAAAATATATATATTTATGCTTATTTGAAACTGTTTTTTTGTCTTTTCGAGTGAAAAATCGTTTAACATACTCTTTACCTAACATAAAGTCTGGTCGTAAGGAATTACTTTTTTAGTTTGAGTAAACTACATAACAAAGTAACGAAATATTATCTTTGCTGACAAATAAATATTCGGACGCTAATCTTAATTGGCTTTGAAATCAATATTATGAAAGAATTTAGTGATAAATATAGTGTGCTTTGGTGAATAGCTGTCAGTTAAGGTTTTATTTGACAAGTTTTGATTTAATTTTGTAAGAAAATGACTCGTGGTGTTGCAACAAACAAAAAACTGCGAGAAATTATAACTTTTCAGTACTATAGAGGTACATCAATGCAAAACATTTCAAATGATTTAAATATTGCAAAATCAACGGTGGGGGATATTATTAAAAAATATGGAGAGACAGCTAATATTGATGTTCGCGGTAAAAGTCCTGCAGCCGGATTCTGTAACTCGTTATCTCTATAACGACACGGAACGTTATCGCTATGATACCGACAGTCCGAGCTTGTAACGACAACAGAATAACGACGGTGGCATTCTGTAACTACGAATATCGAAATCACGACGTTACAGAATGCAATACCGAGATGTCGGTATATAACGTTGAGGAAGTGACGTATTGACACTATTGACAGTGATTTCATTAGAACTAACCTTAGCTGAGGCCACAAACACAAGAGAAAAAGAAGATTAGAAGTAACCTTAAATTTTGGTAGAATTGTTTTTTTTACTTCGTTCGTGGTGAATCAATACTAATTTGTGGTTAATCTTGTGTTTTCAGAAAAAACTATGGCTTCTCAGTAATAATGATTACAAACCTAGAATCCTAATAATTGTACCTACGCTGCTATTGTAGACATGGAGAGATAATAAGAGGCTTGTGTCGCAGAAAATATCCAAAATCCGAGCAAGTCAGGCTGCGACCGGAAATGTAGGAAATACGCAGCCGAAACTCACCGAACGAGAAGAGAAAATTCTCGGGCTAATGGGTTTCGACTACGTGGAAGGCGTTGATTGTCCCGATGCGTTTCCGGAAGAAGTGGTAAGATACACATTCATATTCATTACTATTAATTTTATATAATTATAATAATCAAATTATATTATTTCAGCCTGGAGCTCTTGAGTTATTGGCTGCAGGACAAGAAGATGTTGGGGAGATTGCTGTGCCCTTAACGCTACGCGCGCACCTCGATGAATCCGTCGAATCGCACATTGGTAAATTAATACAATTGTAGATTTATAAGTCATTAGGGACACTACTTTATTTCTAAATTCTTTACATTTCTGTGATTCTAGATTATGAGGTGTTGGATTTACCGGAAGAGGTTGTAGATGTTCCTACTGAGCCAAGCGCACCGAGCCCAAAAAAAAGGAAAATAGGAAAAGTCATAAAAACACCCACACAAGGTAATTAAGAAAAACAGTTTCTACATTATTGTAGGTATAGTTGACCGTGTAAAAATACGCAAAAATGATCGGTTGATACTTCATACATTTAACGCAGTTTTCATTTTTTTTTCAGGTCGTCAGCAACAGCAACCGAAATTGGGCACCCAGCTGGAAAACGCGCGAGACCAGTTTGCGGAACTGGCGGAGCGCCAAATTTCGTGCATGGAGGTAATTGTAATGAATTCTTTTGATGGCTCAATGTTCCAAACTACAATATTATAATTGAATATGGAATAACTTTTTTTAGACGTTTGCTGGTGCCATGCAACAGATGGCGGAGAATGACCGGCGAAGAAATGATATTCTCCAGTCATTCCTAGAAATGGAGAGGAGAAAAGAAGACATTTTCCAATCATTCATGGAAATGGAAAAAAAGAGAGAAGAAACTGTCAACGCTCTCGTAAACACGGTGCAGGATTGCGTGGCAAAATTAAATGGAAGCACCTAATCAAAAGTAATAGTCGATTTTGTTTCATAATAAACATTGTATTTTTGTAATAATTAATAACAAAATCTTAATTTCTTTACAGATGTTCCACAGGATCGAGAGTGTTGCTGTTAATATTTATTTTTTTTATTTTTATTTTTTTTATTATGTAAATACATTTAAAAATATATTATTTAATCGCTTATTTCATATTGTACAGCTTTAAGTTTTGAATGACTCTTTTCTTTACATAGTTTCCCAAATACTTTCGGATAATCCTACGGTAAAAACTATTTTTTAATAATAAGAATAATACGTAGCTGAGATATAAAAGTACAGAAAGCGATTTTTATATTACAAAAGAAAACAAATGTGTACGTAGTTATTTTTTGGAATTCTTTTATTTCATACTTAATTAAATATTAATTTTTGTTATTTCTTAAATATAAGCTGACACAATTTAGTAATAATCAGAATAATGTTAATAGGGTTGAGGACAGGCAAAAGAATATTAATTAATTGCCGACGTTAAATAAAAAAAAAATTAAATTATAAAATATATAATACCTATGATTATTAATTACCTAGTAAGGTCATAATTTTCTTTGTATTTGTTTAAAATGTATTAATATATATTACTTAATTGTTCAGTGTCTGTTCGTAGATTTATTGTGTTGTTTATATTAATATATAATCATTTCGCTTATAGATCTTTTATAATAATTTGACTCTGTCAAATATTGTAGGATGATTAAAATTATGACCAATATCAAAAGGATCTTTTATCAGTTTTTTCAGCAAAGATGAATCTTCACAAATTTATATTTCACCAATCCTAACAAGTTTTGTTTTGTTGGAACTATTTAAGAAATAAAAAAAAAATGAAATTTTATAACAAATTTAATAAACAAACTGGTTTAAGGAACAGTTTTAACAGTTATAAAATAATTGTGATTGACGCTTTAAAATTGAATAATAACAAAAATTGAGAATGTTCAAATATTTAGCTTTTACACAATATATGATCTAAAGAGTTAACTTAAGATCCCAATACATATTAAAACAAAATATATATATATATATATATATATATATATATATATATATATATATATATATATATATATATATTCTAGTTAGGGACTAGCAGGTACAGTGGTCAAGGCAAAAAGGTTTAAAGTGAAACTCTTTTTTGATTTGTTAAGCTTTCGGAAACTTTTATTTCCTTCATCAGAACATCTGTAATGGTTTGGATATAATGTTATTTTACAGTCATTTATTAAAATATTGAACTTACCAAGGTGAGTTTGTAAATATGATGGTAATGAGTAAGTTCATCCAAAAGAAACATTAGAGGCAGTATTAATATATATTAGAGGTACATAATGTGTTAAAGGAACATAATATTAAAAACATCCATTAGGTTTGTTGTTCGTTTGTATACAAAAACTAAATTGCATAGTTTATAAAATCTAGAAAGAACTCACTTTTTCAGTGTTTGGGTGGTGGTGATAATTTGTTTTTCGAAAATAATTTTAATGTATTGCTACTCGTCTCACTGGTAAATTGAGTTGTTTCTTCGGATTTACACAGATGTTTCTTGGTTAAAAGAACTTAAAACTAATAACAGAAGACCAAGGAACTGAACAAACACAATTTATAGCAGACATTCTCAACAAAGCTTACAATTTTGATAACGAATTCTACATCAAAGATTCCTTTAGTTTTGCTACTTTCATTAATGGCTTTAACATTCCTGAAAACTATGTACTTGTCAGTTTCGATGTAGTTTCCCTCTTTACAAACCTACTCCTAAAATCTGTAATTGAATCTATAACTAAAAACTGGGACTCCATCCAGCCGCACACAACCTTGTCTCTTTCTATGATGCTAGAAGCCCTGAAATTTGTTTTTGACTCTAATGTCTTCACATTCAAAATAAAAAAAACGATATCCGTTTCCTTACTTAGGTTATAATCCAAGAATAAAAAAAAACTTTTACTGAATTTCTGCTAATCTGAACTATAATAACAAGTAATATCGCAAAACCTTGAATACTAGTCCAAAAAAAATAACAAAATAAACCAACAAACTTTAATTTCGATGTAAACTTTCAGATACTGATTTCTTTAAGATAAATCTAAAATTATTTTACAATGAATTTCAAAGCAAATAGTGATAATTATAATTATTACCTAAATGATTCAACAGTATTACGATATAATATTTATTTACGACGTTTAAAAAAAAACTCAAGAATTGAGTCGATGATATCGACTAATTCGCTAAACTAAATTTAGAGAAGTCTACTAATAATTCTAAGTAGTGAAATGGATTTCAAAATTTCAATCGATAACTAATAAATTAATTAATCAATGGTTTTGTACCCAAATAGAATACAACAACACACACTCCGTGTAGTTCAAGTGACCTTTCAACTTTCAACTAAAAGGTAAATAGACAAAATATATCTTTTAACCGGACCGTAGATAATTTATTGAAATCACTAAAAATGTAGATTTTACACCTAAGAGGTAAAATAATTTAAATATTGTTAATAATTACTCAATCAATCAATTAATTAACTGATTAACCAATCAACCAACTAAAAGCTGTAACAAGTAACAAGAAAAAAAACTTTTTACAACGTTTATACCCGTGCATCGCGGAAATGAGCAAATCTTTCCCTCAAAATCTGGTCTTGAATACGTTGAGCTACAGCACGGGGTCCTCTTTGTAAGAGTTCTTCATCTGCGGCTTCTGGTTGAACATTCATATGGTTCTCTTCATAATAGGGACCTCTTGGTTCATCTATTTCTTGAAGTCCTGCATGGATTCGCATATTGTGAAGGATTGCGCATGCATTCACAATTCTTGCTGCAAACGCTGGCTCGTATATCAGAACGCGTTGATATGACAAACATCGCCAAACTGATTTAAAGACACCGAAAAATCTTTCAACAACATTTCTCGCTTGGCAGAGCTGATAAGTATATTGATGTTGTCGTGTGTCTTCTGGAAAATTTGGTAAAGGTGTCATCAACCATGGTTCTAACGGGTATCCAGCATCACCTAGAAAACATTTGTTTATTTTATTAATTATGACCTCACAATGTTGGCTGCCCTCACTATAAATTATATTTTTGATAAGCACAGTTGTAGAGAGCTTAAATTTCAACTGCAACTTATTGCAAAAACAATGATATTTTGAATAATCATACATAAAATTCAGGCTTACTGTCACTGCACTTATTTATAATTTAAGTCAGATTGGATAAATATTACATATACAATGAGCGCAGTCCGGGTAAACTTTTCTTTTGACAGCGGTTACCAACCCTGCGATTATTAAAAATAAAATTCCGCCTCCAATCTGCAGTACTCTTTCAATAAGCGCTGTAATAATAAGGGTGCATTTCAACTACTCTTATTGAAAATAGAACTATTTTCGCAATCAGAAGAGAAAAGGTATAAATAGTATTATAGTAAGAATAGTAGTACAACTTACCAATGAGCCAAGTCCTCCGTTCTTCTCGGTTGTAATGATACTCCATCGCTCTTCTGATGGGTGACGTACTCCAGATGTAAGCATCATTACGAGCTCCCGGGTATCTGGGATTTATGTTTAAAATTTTTAAATCCGGATCGACAATCTAAAATATAGATAAATAATATATTGCTCATATGATAATAATATGTTAACAAAGAAGATTTGAGCTAGATAAACAAACATACTGCTTGAACGTTTAAAGAGTGTCGGCCATGGTGGTAACTGCGTGGATGCATCGACTCGTTGAAGGTTGGCTGATGTGAAAGTGATATTAACAACCAACACTACGCTGATAGCTTCCTTGAGCATAGAATTGTAGAGTCGCCAAGACCTATAAAAAAGATTATTAATTAAAAAATGGTGCTTTCATGTTTTAAGATCGACAACATAATTCAAATAAATATAACTTTAACGCACCTTAAGTTCTGCGCTTAATCCAGAGATACGAAGGCCTTGTAAATCGTTTCGCACCTCATTCACAATACTCATGACGAGCTCTTGGTTAAGGCGAAAATGTCGAATAAAAACATCCTGTGGAAGATGAAATGGATTTTGCGCATCCCTCAACTGTCTTCTCTGCACACGATCCTCCAAGCGAGGCACTCTTTCTTCAACGAATAGCAAATCGAAGGCCAAGTATTCTATTGCCATGATAACCTGTTATTATTTATTTATTTATTTATTTATTTATTTATTTATTTATTTATTTATTTATTTATTTATTTATTTATTTATTTATTTATTTATTCAGAAAAAAAGGAAATTAACAATTCATTTACTTATTTATAATAACATATTTTACAGCTTACGCCTAAAAAAGAGTATATAGCACCTAGATCACAGTTAACATCAAAGTTAACATTAAGTAAAGATTGAACAAATCTTGCAAGTTAATAAAAAAAGAAAATAAAAGTAAATGTAGAGAAATAAAAAATAATAGTGAAAAAAGAGAAAAGAATAGGAATTCTAATATAAACAAAATGCTAAGCATTAAAGTAGCTTAAGATATTTTTTATAATTATTATAGAATATTGTTTTACATTTTTTTGCAAAAAGCTTGTACTTTGGAATAGCTTTGGTGTTTTTTGGTAACAAGTTATATAGTTTTGGCCCTAAACTTGAAATAAATCTTTGGTTACCATCCCACCTATAAAAAGAAACAACCAAACTCCGATTAGTTATTTGTCTCGTTTGGTATGTGTGCTCAAGTTTTGTTTGCAATTGTGCATTTTTATAACAAAACAGACGTATATTATATAAATATAACATTTGAATTATTATATTATTATTATAATTTCCAGTTATACAATAGGTAATATAAATTCATTGGTAATAGCAACGACATTTTATTTACTAATAAACCAATTTAATAGGTTATGTATGATTTATATATAAGGAAATAAAAATTAATAATTACTTACCTTTTGTAATAATTACCATTGACTGTCAAATTTTAAACATATATGTTCCGAGATTAATGTTCCTGAGTAAACTTCGTTAGATTTAAAGCACAAATTTAATGATACACATAGACACAATAGTATATTACATAACGAGAGTTGTAAGAAGCTTATTACATGCGAGTAAAAAAGATGCGCGCGAGCCGCGTAGCGGCGAACGCAGTAATTTTACAAGCATGTAATAAGCTTACAACTCAAGTTGTGTACTATACTTTTTCTACGATTATTTTCATTTAAAAAAATAAAAAGTATAACAAGTAACTTTTATTTATTTAACAAAATTTGGGAACAATTTAAATTAAACATTTATTTATAATAATTAATTGTAAAATTTTATTAACAAGTACTGTACATCAGGAGCTCCATTTAAAAAAAGTTTTATTTTATCAGGATGTAAAATTTTAGATTTTTTGTTTTTAAAACCTTCTGATTGCCTTTTTAGATAAGCTCGCAATTTCGGGTAATTTTCAATATTAACAACATTATTTTTCAAAGTTATAACACTTCTTAGCATAGAATATATTGCCCCTAATGAGGATGGTTTAAATTTCTTAGCGATTTCTCCAAAATAAGCCAAGAGTACGTTTTCAGAAAATGAATTTACATTATTTGTTGTACAGCAATCCATAAATTGCTGATATACCTTTTAATATCTTCCTCTAGATTTTTCTGGTAATAGGTTCTCGGTAGTGTTCGCAGCTAACTGTATAATATTGGGTGGTGTGCTACTAAATTCTAAATTCATCTTCACTATTCGATGAACTCATTTTATTTATCTGTATTTAAATTACCACTATATTTACACTGACAGATTAATAATTTTTAATCTGTCAAAATAACGTCTGTTAATTCTTTTCCATCGTAACTCGACCAACTGACTTACAAGGCTTATGTGATATTACACATTTTTATAGAACTGAAGCGTAATTTTTTTTATTACGTGCTAGTCATTACGTGTCAGTATCTGTTTTAATGTATTTACTTAGCATCCAAATAGTAATATACAATTTACTAGTAAGAGAGTAGAAAAACAATTTTATTTACTCGATCATAATGGATGCTACCGTCGATTACGGTGTCGTTACGGTTTAACGAAGGGGTGCCCATGCCTCGCTATCGGTTTCGCTCATAACGACATCTTTGCGACGAATTTCGGTATTACAACGTCGAAGTTCGTTATATTTCGTTTACAGAATACCAATTGTCGTTACGGCGAGGCGTCGGTATATAACGAACCGAAACTTATCGGTATTAGCGCTTAACGACACCGTAACGAGTTACAGAATCCGGCTGCTGGCCGACCCCGTAATATAACTGAAAGAGAACGTCGTATTCTAGTGAAGATTTGCAAAAGTAATAGAAGACAAATACAAGCCCAATGGAATCACGACGCACAACTAAATGTTTCTAGGGAATGTTGTAGACAACCAGACTTATGCAACCATTGTCTACATTGTAGACAATGGTTGCATAAGTCTGGTTACGGTTTTTATAAAGTAAGTTTGTAATTTTTCACTTTAATACACAAAAATTAATAACGTTCTGTTAAACACCTTCCCTTTAGGCGAAGGAAAAGCCATTACTGACAGCTATTCAAAAGAAAAAAACCTTTGGATTGGGCAAAATCCAAAGTATCTTGGACAACAGAAATGTGCCTTTCATAAAGACTGCTGAAAGCGTACGGTAAAATTTCCCCAGGGTGTTATGATATGGGCATGTATGAGTAGTGAATGAGTTGGCAAATATGAGTACATTGATATTACTGTAAATGCAGAAAAGTATCAACAAATTTTAACAAGAAGCTTAATTCCAACCACAGAACAATGTTTTGGAAGTGATCGTTTTATCTTTCAACAAGATTGGGCACCCTGTCATACTGCGAAAACAAACGAAAAAATGTTTTGATGACCATAATGTTAACGTTTTATCGTGGCCTTCGAGTGGTCCCGACTTGAATATCATTGAAACATTATGGCATCAGATGAAGAAGTCTTTGCGTAACGATCCTCAGCTCACCGTTCCCGCATTAAAGGCAAAAATCACGCATATTTGGAACTCATTCACTCCCGAATACTGCAAATCTTTAGTAGATTCCATGCCAAGACACATACAAGCAGTTATTACCGCAAAGGGTGATGTTACCTCGTATAAAAGTTCGTTTAAAGTAAATAAATTCAATTATGTCCGAACATTTATTTGCCAGCCAATTTGGTAATGATTCGTTACTTTGTTATGTAGTTTTCTCAAAATAAAAAAGTAATTCCATACGATGAGACTTTCTGTTAGGTCACTAGTATGTGAAACGATTTTTCACACTAAAAGACAAAGAAACAGTCCCAAATAAGCATAAATATATATATTTTTTAATTTCGTACATCGTCCGATTATATAGTTGTTAGGGCTCGTATACTTAGTGATGAAAACTTGTGTTTTAATTAAGTAAGTACAAATTTTTTTCTCCCTTTAACGGACACTTTATACGGAACCACAGCCGTCCGTTTGAGAGAGAGTTTACTGTATATATATATATATATATATATATATATATATATATATATATATATATATATACGAATAATGGTATAGTGACTGGTTCAATATAACGTGAAGTCAATCGTGGAGTTGCAGTCAACGTTTGGCCAAGGTAAGTAAAGAAAACTCTTTGATTTCAGTCAAGCTTTCGAATTTATTTAATTCTTCTTCAGGACATCTGTGGTGAAGAACAATTTTTATAAAATAAAGAAATATTGTTACAAATGTGATGACTTACTAATCGTGAGGTTATAAGAAAAGCGACGAATTCTGTTTGACAACATTACACTAATAAAACATTTTAAAATTCAGGTACATCACTATTAAAATACATAAAAATATATACATTTACACCATAAAACTTATTATTTTGTTATTTTTAGCATGGAGGTTTGTCTGTAAATGATTGAATTTTAATGTGTCTTCAATTTCCTTTTTTATTTGTGTGTTTTTTATATATGGTTTTTATTTTAACACAGTAGGAGAGCAAAACATTTTGATGATTTATTTATTTAGATTTTATTATTATATCAAGTAAAATTCTGTAGTCATGAAATGCGGGATTTTAATTTCAAAAATTTATTTGTTAAATTTTATGAACGTTGTTGTGTTTTTATTTTTATTTATTTTAGTGTTATATTAATCTTTATGTTTGTAATCATGTTTTAATTTATTAATAGTTTATTTATCTTTATATTTATATATTAAAATTTTTTTTTTTTTATATTTTATATTTATATTTATTTTTGAAACGACAGAATGTAACAATAAATATTACTCAGCCCTTCTATATCCGATTTTCTATTAATACATGTTTCCCTTCTGTCAATATGTGTCATTTCTAAGAATAATCGTTTCTTAAGGTTCCTTTCCCTTTCTAAAATTTTTGTTTCTTCAAATTTAAAACTATGACCATTTTTAATTGCATGTTCAGTTAGTGCGCATGCTTTATATTTATTATTTTTAATGTCACTTTTATGCGAGATGTTCCTGCTGTGTACAGTTCGGCATGTTTCCCCAATATACACCCTTTTACAATCCGAGCAAGTGATTTCATATACTACATTTGAATTTTCTAAATTACTAAGCGGATCTTTGGTTCGGGTGTATAATCTAGAAATGGTTTTGATATTTTTCGTGCCTATTTTGAAATTGTCATAATTTTTGAATAGTTTTAAAAGTTTAGGAGTGAGTTGTGGGATATACGATTGACTTCACGTTATATTGAACCAGTCACTATACCATTATTCGTATTTCATAAAAATGGGGTTTTTTGAGAACATCCAATCAAGGTATGGACCTACTAACGTTGGTTTACTTAAAGAATGGGCCAAAATTAACACCAAGCTGGCGAAGTTAAACAACAGACACATTTTCTTATTAAAATGCAGAAGACATGATGTATCACCTAAACATGTCAAAAACAGCATAATTAATGTAAATAACTTGTTACATCACAGAGGAGGCAAAACAGGTAATAAAATACTAAATCTAAACACAAAACTTCAAAAACAAATAATAAATCTAGAAATTAGTTGCACTATATCTGATAAAAAATTTCTTGAAAACAAATTAGAGAACATAAAATCTAAATTATATCAAGTAATTCCTAGTCAAATTCTAAAAGAATACAAACGAAGACAAGATATTAATTATAACACCATTTTCCATAAAATTAAAATAAATAACATACAAAAATTCAACAACTTAAAAATAGAACACTTTTCAAAAATTAAATTTAATGCAAAATGGTTCAAAAACTTAACCAACATTCAGTTCCCTTTTAACATTAAAAAACTCTTAGCATTAGGACCTAAATTTTGCCTCATTCCAAATGTTAGGGATTTTAAACTGTCATCATTATTGGCTGATTTTGAACAGTTAATACAGAACATGAATGATAACAATAAAGATTTGCTCAGATCAAAATCCACCAACATCATAACAAATTTCTTACATAAAACTGGCAAAAACAATCATTTCCTAAACGATATTTTTGAGGAAGCTAGAACATTTATCAGAACAAACCCTGAAGTGAATATTCTTCGTAGTGACAAAGGCAACGTCACTGTAGCAATGTACAAGGAGGAATACTTTGAAAAAAGTCAATTGTTACTCAATGACGAAAGGTATTACCAACAATTACAAAATGATCCTACTTGTACATTTCAACAGAAAGCCAATAAATTAATAAGTGACTTGGAAAAACAATCACAACTTTCCTCAATAGAAGCAAAATCATTAAGAATATACAATTCAGTAGCTCCTAGATTTTATGCACTCCCAAAAATACATAAACCCATTTTGTCAATGCGCCCCATTGTGTCATCTATTGATTCTCCCAACAGTAAATTGGCTAGTCTTTTAACATCTATTTTATCTAAAACCTATAATTTTAATAATAATTTTATAATAAGAGACTCTTTCCATTTTAGTGATTTCATTAACAACATTAGAATTCCTGACACATATATTCTAGTGAGTTTCGACGTTGTCTCCATGTACACGAATATGCCAACTGAACTAATAATAAATTGCATTGAAAAACAGTGGATTAACATTGAACCTAATTGCAAATTAAGCTTAACTAATTTTAAAAAAATTTTAACGTTCATTTTTGACACCAATATCTGTAAATTTAATAACAAATTTTTCAAACAAATATTAGGCACACCAATGGGTAGTACTTTGTCCCCGATTCTTTGTAACTTTGTACTGGATGACTTGGTAGAGAGAAGTATTAATCAAATACCATTCAAAATTCCTTTTGTCAAACGTTTTGTTGATGATTTAATACTTGCAATACCATTTAATAAGTTGATTTTGTCCTAAAAATTTTTAATAACCAATGTAAACAACTGCAATTTACAGTGGAAAAAGAAATTAATAACAGGTTACCTTTCCTAGATTTAATCGTCCATCGCACACAAAACAACATCCTACAAACTGAATGGTACCGTAAACCAATATGCAGCAACAGGTTTATTAATTTTTATTCTGAACACCCTCCAAGAACTAAGATTAACCTAATTCTGGGATTAAAAGACAGGGTTTTAAAACTATCACACCAAAAATTTAAAAACCAAGGTTTACTTAAATTAAAAGGAATACTGTTAAATAATTCATACCCTTTGGGATTATTAAATAAATTAATTTTTAGTACCACGTGCATTGCAAGAATAAGTGAAAACAATAATTTCAATCAACAACAAACATTTGACATTGAGAGAGGTGTCTTGTCTAATGAAAATTCACAGCCAATTTTTGGTTCTTTACCTTATATCCCACAACTCACTCCTAAACTTTTAAAACTATTCAAAAATTATGACAATTTCAAAATAGGCACGAAAAATATCAAAACCATTTCTAGATTATACACCCGAACCAAAGATCCGCTTAGTAATTTAGAAAGTTCAAATGTAGTATATGAAATCACTTGCTCGGATTGTAAAAGGGTGTATATTGGGGAAACATGCCGAACTGTACACAGCAGGAACATCTCGCATAAAAGTGACATTAAAAATAATAAATATAAAGCATGCGCACTAACTGAACATGCAATTAAAAATGGTCATAGCTTTAAATTTGAAGAAACAAAAATTTTAGAAAGGGAAAGGAACCTTAAGAAACGATTATTCTTAGAAATGACACATATTGACAGAAGGGAAACATGTATTAATAGAAAATCGGATATAGAAGGGCTGAGTAATATTTATTGTTACATTCTGTCGTTTCAAAAATAAATATAAATATAAAATATAAAAAAAAAATTTAATATATAAATATAAAGATAAATAAACTATTAATAAATTAAAACATGATTACAAACATAAAGATTAATATAACACTAAAATAAATAAAAATAAAAACACAACAACGTTCATAAAATTTAACAAATAAATTTTTGAAATTAAAATCCCGCATTTCATGACTACAGAATTTTACTTGATATAATAATAAAATCTAAATAAATAAATCATCAAAATGTTTTGCTCTCCTACTGTGTTAAAATAAAAACCATATATAAAAAACACACAAATAAAAAAGGAAATTGAAGACACATTAAAATTCAATCATTTACAGACAAACCTCCATGCTAAAAATAACAAAATAATAAGTTTTATGGTGTAAATGTATATATTTTTATGTATTTTAATAGTGATGTACCTGAATTTTAAAATGTTTTATTAGTGTAATGTTGTCAAACAGAATTCGTCGCTTTTCTTATAACCTCACGATTAGTAAGTCATCACATTTGTAACAATATTTCTTTATTTTATAAAAATTGTTCTTCACCACAGATGTCCTGAAGAAGAATTAAATAAATTCGAAAGCTTGACTGAAATCAAAGAGTTTTCTTTACTTACCTTGGCCAAACGTTGACTGCAACTCCACGATTGACTTCACGTTATATATATATATATATATATATATATATATATATATATATAAAAGACAGCAGGAGTAGTAAACGGGTCACTAGTAAATAATAAACTTCGTTGA
Organism: Altica lythri; assembly: GCA_964028335.1. Lineage (NCBI taxonomy): Eukaryota > Metazoa > Arthropoda > Insecta > Coleoptera > Chrysomelidae > Altica > Altica lythri. The sequence continues at coordinate 28,249,036 of OZ034806.1, read as the reverse complement.
TAACTATTAGGGAAGACCCGGGACTGAGGAAGCAATGAAAGTCGGATGCTTCAGAGTGAGTGCTTTTTATTTACGTCGAGCTTTCGCCTATCGGTTATAAGCTTCTTCAGGACTAACTACAATGGAATAACATTCTTTACATTAGATGCTAAATACAAGAATAATCATCTTACCGAAATAGTAGCACGTGGCTCAGTGGTAAAAACTAAGAACAAGATTGAAACATTTGTGTTTAGGTAAGATCACTAGACCTGAGATGTTAACCATCTTACACTAATAAAACTCTCTTAAGTCGATTTGATTCGAAATAAAATAAATTCGATGTTGAATCTTAATTTAATAATGATATATATATATATATATATATATAAACAAAGTGCCAAGAAAATGCGTATTAATATAAACAAAAGGGGAAAATTATTGGGCATGTACGCAAAAAGGATCATAGGATTACGAGTAAGAATGGTAACCGCAGACATGCATGTTTCTGGCTCATTAGCCGTCATCAGTGCGGCATAACCAAGTAGGGCATTGCACTTGGCTAGCAAAAGTGTTGGGTACTTGGGAGCAAAGGATGTTGGGGAAACATGTGTAAAGAAACATAAAAACACAAAAACAACGAAAGCTCACACAGGAGTCCTATCGCCATTTTGTGCTTTCGGCCAGCTGTGCCAATGGGTTTTCGGCTAGCAACTAGCGTCGCAACGTTGGCGAAACGGACTCATTGTGTTTGAGTCGTTCTAAGCCCAGGATATGAAATAAACAAAGTGCCAAGAAAATGCGTATTAATATAAACAAAAGGGGAAAATTATTGGGCATGTACGCAAAAAGGATCATAGGATTACGAGTAAGAATGGTAACCGCAGACATGCATGTTTCTGGCTCATTAGCCGTCATCAGTGCGGCATAACCAAGTAGGGCATTGCACTTGGCTAGCAAAAGTGTTGGGTACTTGGGAGCAAAGGATGTTGGGGAAACATGTGTAAAGAAACATAAAAACACAAAAACAACGAAAGCTCACACAGGAGTCCTATCGCCATTTTGTGCTTTCGGCCAGCTGTGCCAATGGGTTTTCGGCTAGCAACTAGCGTCGCAACGTTGGCGAAACGGACTCATTGTGTTTGAGTCGTTCTAAGCCCAGGATATGAAATAAACAAAGTGCCAAGAAAATGCGTATTAATTTTCCCCTTTTGTTTATATTAATACGCATTTTCTTGGCACTTTGTTTATTTCATATCCTGGGCTTAGAACGACTCAAACACAATGAGTCCGTTTCGCCAACGTTGCGACGCTAGTTGCTAGCCGAAAACCCATTGGCACAGCTGGCCGAAAGCACAAAATGGCGATAGGACTCCTGTGTGAGCTTTCGTTGTTTTTGTGTTTTTATGTTTCTTTACACATGTTTCCCCAACATCCTTTGCTCCCAAGTACCCAACACTTTTGCTAGCCAAGTGCAATGCCCTACTTGGTTATGCCGCACTGATGACGGCTAATGAGCCAGAAACATGCATGTCTGCGGTTACCATTCTTACTCGTAATCCTATGATCCTTTTTGCGTACATGCCCAATAATTTTCCCCTTTTGTTTATATTAATACGCATTTTCTTGGCACTTTGTTTATTTCATATCCTGGGCTTAGAACGACTCAAACACAATGAGTCCGTTTCGCCAACGTTGCGACGCTAGTTGCTAGCCGAAAACCCATTGGCACAGCTGGCCGAAAGCACAAAATGGCGATAGGACTCCTGTGTGAGCTTTCGTTGTTTTTGTGTTTTTATGTTTCTTTACACATGTTTCCCCAACATCCTTTGCTCCCAAGTACCCAACACTTTTGCTAGCCAAGTGCAATGCCCTACTTGGTTATGCCGCACTGATGACGGCTAATGAGCCAGAAACATGCATGTCTGCGGTTACCATTCTTACTCGTAATCCTATGATCCTTTTTGCGTACATGCCCAATAATTTTCCCCTTTTGTTATATATATATATATATATATATATATATATATATATATATATATATATATATATATATATATTGAGATGATATATGTTACTATGCTATTTCAAATTAAGTAAATATAAAGAAAATTATAAAAATCGAGATAAGGAAATTATATTCTCATTCCAAGGCAGAGTGCAAATGAGTTAATTTGGGATAATTTATAATCGTCGTCTTCTTCTCAATACCTAAAAAAGGAAAAAAAATAAGATAAAATTAAAAATTAAAATACACAAGTACATATAAAAAAAATTCAAAGAACAAAATTAATATAATTTATCAATAATATATAAAATTCTAATAATCATGTATCAAATAGATAAGGAGAATAGCTATTGAAAAAGTGTATAAATTTTATGATACCTTGGTAATCAAAACCGATTTTAAAAAAACTAAGACAAAATGAAATAAGACATCAATGTAAAGTTTTACATAAATCTTAGTATAAAATATATATTAGAACTCATATAAGAAAATTAAAGAAAAGGGGTGTACTTACTTTTAGAATAGACAATGTTTGTTCACAAGACATATTATGATTTATTATTAGTATAATTTCCAAATGAAAAATTCTGAAAATAGAAAGATAATTAGATTATATTGTAGATAAGATATTATAAAAATTAACAATTCATTTAAAGTACAGCAGATTTTAAAAGAATAAGTATTGTATTAAATGTAAATAATAAGTTGAGTATTAGATTTTTTTTAGTAATTTGATTTGATAAAGAATTTGTAGGAGAAAGATTTTCTGAAATTAATAACTCATTAAAAGTTTAGTAAATTGTAAAAAAGAATTTCTATTATATTTAAATGTAAATAAGGAATTAGGTATAAGATTTTTGTAATTTATTTGATTAATAATTTAGTAGGCGAATATCGCATGTTAATGGATAGTGTAAGATTGTTTGGGGATTCAGTTGTTAAATTGTTGATTCGCTGAATCTCTCTCTTGTTTTTTGGCTTTTGAAGCGATAGCATGTAATAAAATTTGCTCTATTAAAATTTCGATTTTTTTACTTAAATACTTATAAAAGAACGTCTAAAAGTAGTAAAAAGTGTTTATAAAGCCACAAGACCACTGCTGATAACCACTGATAAGAATTAAAGTCCATATAAATGGGGAAATAAATGTTAGTTATGGAGTGCGGAGCGCATTAGTCGTACGAATGCTTCCTGAGTAATATAATTCAAGTAAAACTGGTTTATGATAAGAAAGAAAGCAATAATTTACTCACCATTTGATGCAAGATCAAGTTATTTCCGGAGGAAAAGCAAATTTAGTCGTCTACATCTATAAAGTGTACGTATATCATTGATGTTCCTGGCAAAAGACTGGATTCCAATAGGAAGTGATATCCTGTGCTTTCGATTGTCCAGAGGGAATAGCAAAACTTCAAAACACGGTATCTATTTCCAATTTTTTTTTTTTAAATAAAGAACATTCCTGTGTTTCATTCTTCTGTAGATTATGAACATTTGATATCACTTGTACACTGTTTCACTATTTATATAAGTTGTTTGCACATCTTTTGATAAGTTTAATTTGATTTATTGTTTACAAAATTCAGAATTTTTCATAACCCTCAATTTAACGAGGTTTTAATTTGAAGGTAATGTGTCTTTGCGCACTAAACAATAAGAAAAAGTGAGGTTAAGATCAAATCGAAATTGTAGTACAAAATTGCAATTTGGTATAAGATTGTTGAATTTTATTATATTTGTTTTTTGAAATTTTCAATATTAGTTAAATTTGAATCTATTTATTAGTGGAGATTTTTTTTGGGAACTTGCACCTTGAGAGAGAGAATAGCTAAGAATTTATATTAAAATAACAATCATTAAATAAAAGAAATTAAGTTGAAATATACCTTATCCACATCTACATCAATATTAAATAAATATTTTCAAGGTATTTTCATATATGTTATAATATATATGCATTTTCGCTTATATATATGTTATAAATTTTGGCGCCCAACGTGGGGCTCTAAACAATCAAAATTAGAGCCTATTCAAATAATTAAAACTTGAGAATTTTGTTAAAATTTTTTTTTTCATTATTTCGCTCTAAATAATCAAAACTAGAGTCTTTTAAAATAATAAATATTTGAAAAATTTTCGCATATCAAAACAAAACTCTAGAAAACTTGAGTTGGTAATTTTTTTTATTTTTATTTGTTTGTGTGATTTTGGGTTATTTATAACTAATAAAAATAAACAGGTATTTGCTTGTAAAATATTTATTGGTATAAAGGTATTTATGTAAAAATTTACACATTATTTGTATTTATCTGGGAATTTGAGCTGTAAGTATGGATAAAAAAATGAGATTGAGAGATGGTAAGGTAGTAGGAGAGGATAGTGAGAGTAGTGATGGAGGAGAGATTGAGGTTGAGAGTGTGGCGGTACAAGTACATGAAGAGAGAGTATTAGGAGCAGGAGATTATCGAGTAGAAGAGCTGATTCAAACAGGACAGACACAGGAAGAAGCAGAGACAGAAGAAGGAGACAATTTGGTAGAGATAGGGGGAGAACAGGATCGAACCATGGTTGAAATCGAGATAGAGGCAACTGCTGGTGGAAAAGAACAAGAAGAACAGGTAGTACATGAAAGGCCAAAAGAAGAGACACAACTTGATATGAACAGCTTACTACAATTCATGAAGATGGGATTTGATCAACAAAATAAAAAATTTGAGGAAATACAAGATATGAGGGAAGATATTAAAAAAGATAATGTGAAGATGAGCGAAGATATTAATAAAGATATAAAAGATATTGATAAGAAATTTGATCAACAAAAAGAAGATATAGAAAAGAAGTTGGATCAGCAGAAAGTCGATATTAAAGAAGAAATAAATAAAAAATTGCATGAAATAAAAGAAGATAACAAGATATTTAGAAGTGAAATTAACAACATTCAAGAAGACAATTTGAAAATAAGAGAAGAAGTTAAAACTATGAAAAAGGATGTTGACAAGAAAACTGAACAGCAGAACAAGAAATTAAGGACTGAAATACAGGATACTGGAGTAAAAATTAGGGGGGAAATTGAAAAAGTTTTAGAAATTAGAGTAACAGAAGTAGGAAACTCAATTAAAGAAAATTTACCTGAAGAAATTGAGCTTGAAATCAACAAGCAAACAGAAATTATAAAAAAAGAAATAGGACAAATACGTTTACAAGAACAAATTAATGAAGAGGTAGTGGACAATTTAAAAATTAATTTGGGAAAAGAATTTGAAAGACTAGAGGGAGAAGTAGAAAAACAAAAAGGAGTTTGCAGTAAGAATCAGGAATTAACTGGGTTAAAATTAAGTAAGGAAATGGAGGATATACAGAAGAAGTTACAAGAAGTTATGGAGAATAATGTTAGAGGAAATGCATTGGGAGTTCTTCCCAATATGATGTCACACTACAACAATGCAGGAATTAAATTTGATGGAAACATAAACCATATTCATCCAAAAGTATTCGTCAATATCGTGAAAAGCAAAACAAAATATACTAGTGATTTCTCGGAACAAAAATTGTTAATACGTAATATGTTAACAGGACATCCTTTACTTTGGTTTTGCAATAAAGAAAACCAAATTTTTTCGATGAAAGATTTCGAAGAGCAATTTTGTAAATATTTCTGGGGAGAAATACAACAGTCGACATTTAGGGAAAAATTGTATTTTGGAAAGTTTGACTACAAAAAAGGAAGAAATTATAATGCAGATGCAATGCAACTTTATAATAATGCGCAATATCTAGAACCTGAAATGAGAGAAGAAGAAATAGTATTATATGTGTCGAGACAATACAACCATGAAGTGACTGAGACGATAGCTATACACAACATTAAAACCATGGAACATCTCTCAAATTACTTACAAAGACTAGAACGCAGTTTAATGAGTGAAAGTAGAAATGATGGGAATGAAAGATTTAATGATCGGAATAGGTATGAAAACAGGAATTCTGGTGGTAATAGATTTAATGATAGGAATAGAGAAGAAAATAGGAATAATAGTAATGATAGATTTAATAATAGGAACAGGGAATTTAATAGGGGATATAGTGATTTTAATAGGAATGATAATAGAAGTGGTAGAAATTGGAAAAATAGGAATTTTGATAGGAGAAATAGGGATGTTTCAAATAACAATAATTATGATAGGAATAGGGGGTCAGGAAATAGATGGAACAGAAACAGTGATAATAATGGCAGAAATGACGTTAATCGCAATGTAGGGAACCAGAATAATGAATGGCGAGATAGAGGTGAGAATAGTCGACAGGTGAATGTTATGAGTGCAAATCAGAGTGATGTGACTGGTCCAGGCCAGGAACAGAACGTGGATTTTGCCTAAGTCGCTTCCACGTGCGTAATATCATCTACTCTTCTAGGTATGAACATCCTAGAGAATTTCTTGTTAATGATGATGAAATTAAAACCAATGAACTTAGGAGGTTAATTTTTATAGAGGGGGTTTTTCAAAATATTAAATGCCAAATTATGATAGATACTGGTTCAGAGGTTACTTTAATTAGTCAAAAAGTAGTGTCACAAGTTAAACAAGATGATATTATGATGATAAAAACAAATAAATTATCATTAGTGGGAGCGAATAATAAAAAATTATATGATACCAACAACATGATTATAGGAGAAATACTAATAGGTATTAAAAAATATAAAATCCAAATGTTACTTATTCAAAATTTAAATTATGACATTATATTAGGTTCAGATGAATTGAATAATCACAAGGTAGTAATAGATTATGAAGAACAATGTTTGAAATGGGAACAACAGAGAATACCATTTACCTTAGGAAATAATGCAAATCAGGAAGCTGATCCGAATAGACAGTATAATAATATTGCCAAGGTAGATTATAATGAGTTAGAAGGAAACTGTGGACAATATCAAAAAGAAGTGGAAATGTTGTGTAAAAAGTATTGTAAACTATTTAATGAAGAAACGTGTATAGCATCAAATTATACCCACAAGTTGAAGATGAGCAAGGATATTAAGAATTTTAAGATTAAGACTTATCCAATTCCGTATAAGTTGAAGGATGAAGTATATCAGGAATTAAGCAAAATGATGAAAGATGGAATTATAGAGAGGTCTGATTCACCGTATATAAATGCAATTACGTGTGTTAGAAAAAAGTCAGGGGAAATAAGATTATGTTTGGATGCTAGGAATATAAATACTTACACAGTAAAACAATATGAAAGTCCCATGAATGTAGAGGAAATATTTGGCCGAATAACAAAGGCTAAAATATACTCAAAATTAGATCTTAAACACAGTTTCTGGCTAATTCCTTTAGAAAAAAGTAGTAGACAATACACAGCTTTTATGGTGGATGGAATTGTATACCAATTTTGTGTTGTACCCTATGGATTACAAAGTTCTTGTGCAGCATTAGTTAAAACGTTACATACAATATTAAATAAGCATGAATCATTTATACTACATTATATTGATGATATTTTGGTGTATTCAGAAAATGAAGAAATACATAAAGAACATTTGGAAATAACTTTAAAGGAACTGGAAACAGCAGGTTTGAAATTAAATGTGGAAAAATGTAAATTTTACCAACAAGAAATTAAATATTTAGGATATGTTTTAAATACTACAGGGGTAAGCATGGATCCAGAAAGAATACAAGCGATTTTGAATTATCAAACACCCAGGAATTTAAAAACATTAAGAGGATTCTTGGAATTTTAAACTACTACAAGAGATTGATTCCGGATTTATCGAGCAAAGAAGTTCCCTTGATTGAACTACTTAAAAAAGATGTTAAATGGAAATGGACACCAGAACGAGAACAAGCTTTCAAAGAACTGAAGCAAATTTTCACCAATAACTTAAAAGTATATCATCCACAGTATGATAAACCTTTCGTACTTAGAACTGATGCATCTATAGATAGATTAGCAGGAGTGCTGATACAAATTCAGGAAGAAGGAGAAGTGCCCATTAGTTTTGTTTCAAGAGTTACGAAAAATAGTGAAAAAAAAATACACTGTAACGGAATTGGAAATGGCGAGTGTTGTGTTTTGTATAACAAAATTAAGATTTTTCTTACTAGGGGCTAGATTTGTGGTAGAAAGCGATCACAATGCATTGACTGCAATGTTGAAAAATCGATATGCAAATAATAGGGTACACAGATGGCTATTATTACTGCAAGAATATGATTTTGAAATTAAATACATACCTGGAAAGAACAACATCATAGCGGATGCATTAAGTAGAGAAGTAGAAGAGCAAGGGGATCATACAAAATTTAAAATTGGGATTAATAAGTTATTGGACAAAAAGGGGTTGTATAGTTTAGAAAGCATTATTCGAGATCAGGCATATTTAAGTGAAGTAGAAAAGAGAAGAACTTTTGTAGTAGATAATATCATATATAAGAAGCTAGAAAACTGGGATGCCTATGTAATAACAACAGATTATGCTAAAGACATTTTATTCAATTTACATCAGGAATATGGACATATTGGGGTGAGGAAGTTATGGATGTTATTTAGAGAGAATTTTTATGCAAAGAACGATTTAACTAAAACCAAAAAAATTTGCAAAGCTTGTACAATGTGCCAATTGGCAAAAGAAAAAAATTATCATAACATTAATACAAATAGACCAATAATCACTCAAAGACCATTACAAATAGTAGCTATGGATTTCATAAGCAACCTAGTGCCAAGTATCCAAGGAAAGAAACATATTTTGGTAATGGTGGATGTGTTTACCAAATATGTGCAGCTATATCCATGCTCAAGAACTAATACTAAACTAGTAATTAAATGTTTAAAGAGTTTCATACAAGTACATGGAAAACCAGAAAGAATCATCTTAGACCATGCTACCTATTTTGAGAATAATAAATTTTTGTCAGCTTGTCAGCAATTCAACATAAACGTAAATTTTATAAGTATAAGAAACCCTTCTTCAAATCCAGCAGAGAGATACATTAAAGAAATTATTAAATACTTAAGAATTTTATGTAGCCAAGACCACTAATTATGGGAAAATAACTTGGAAGAAGTTCAGAGATATGTGAATGAAACTCCGCATGGAATTACAAAAGAATGTCCGGAATTGTTATTTAAAGGAAGAGCACCGGAAAGGAATTGGGAGGTAGTTAGAAATCAAGAAATGGATGAGATTTTAGAAAAGGTCAACAAAAATTTGAAAAGAAATGCTGATAGATATATTAAAAGACAGGAACAGAAATTTAAAAAGAAAACTAAATTCAAAAAGGGGGACTTGGTTATCATTAGAGCATTACAAGTGGCAAACAAAAGGGAAAATCAATGTGCTAAATTATTAATGCCATTTGAGGGACCATATTTGGTTGACAATGAGAATGCACAAAACAGTTATAGGTTGGTTTGTCCGAATATGGGTTGGTTAAGAGGAATTTTTAATATTAAGGATGTATACAAGTTTACACCTGCAGAAGGGTAGATGATATTTAGAACAATTTTGTAAATAGATGTTATGTTGTAAATAGTAATTTTAGGTGTATATAGTTTTTTTTTGTTTTTTGATAGGGGGATGTTTATAGAATAAACATTAAGAAAATCCAGTAAAATGTTAAATCATTAGAATTTAAATTGATATGAATAAACAGTTTGAATATTTTGCATAAAAGTTTTTTTTTCCAAGAGATGATCTTGGAGAAATTAATTTTGTCTTGGTATTCTTTGTACATGAATAATTATTTACAAGCAAGTACATAATATATAAACAGATTATAATATGAAAAATAGAACAAAGAAATTTGTATAAAATTTATTAAAATATAATCGGACATAGAAAAATAAAAAAGAAAAATTATATGAAACAAAGTATTTAACAGTTATAAATGTGGAAAATTTGGAATAGAAATTATAATTTTTTAATCAAATATGAAAATATGATTGATTCAAAAATTTTAATTGGGGGATTTGAGATGATATATGTTACTATGCTATTTCAAATTAAGTAAATATAAAGAAAATTATAAAAATCGAGATAAGGAAATTATATTCTCATTCCAAGGCAGAGTGCAAATGAGTTAATTTTTGATAATTTATAATCGTCGTCTTCTTCTCAATACCTAAAAAAGGAAAAAAAATAAGATAAAATTAAAAATTAAAATACACAAGTACATATAAAAAAAATTCAAAGAACAAAATTAATATAATTTATCAATAATATATAAAATTCTAATAATCATGTATCAAATAGATAAGGAGAATAGCTATTGAAAAAGTGTATAAATTTTATGATACCTTGGTAATCAAAACCGATTTTAAAAAAACTAAGACAAAATGAAATAAGACATCAATGTAAAGTTTTACATAAATCTTAGTATAAAATATATATTAGAACTCATATAAGAAAATTAAAGAAAAGGGGTGTACTTACTTTTAGAATAGACAATGTTTGTTCACAAGACATATTATGATTTATTATTAGTATAATTTCCAAATGAAAAATTCTGAAAATAAAAAGATAATTAGATTATATTGTAGATAAGATATTATAAAAATTAACAATTCATTTAAAGCAGCAGATTTTAAAAGAATAAGTATTGTATTAAATGTAAATAATAAGTTGAGTATTAGATTTTTTTTAGTAATTTGATTTGATAAAGAATTTGTAGGAGAAAGATTTTCTGAAATTAATAACTCATTAAAAGTTTAGTAAATTGTAAAAAAGAATTTCTATTATATTTAAATGTAAATAAGGAATTAGGTATAAGATTTTTGTAATTTATTTGATTAATAATTTAGTAGGCGAATATCGCATGTTAATGGATAGTGTAAGATTGTTTGGGGATTCAGTTGTTAAATTGTTGATTCGCTGAATCTCTCTCTTGTTTTTTGGCTTTTGAAGCGATAGCATGTAATAAAATTTGCTCTATTAAAATTTCGATTTTTTTACTTAAATACTTATAAAAGAACGTCTAAAAGTAGTAAAAAGTGTTTATAAAGCCACAAGACCACTGCTGATAACCACTGATAAGAATTAAAGTCCATATAAATGGGGAAATAAATGTTAGTTATGGAGTGCGGAGCGCATTAGTCGTACGAATGCTTCCTGAGTAATATAATTCAAGTAAAACTGGTTTATGATAAGAAAGAAAGCAATAATTTACTCACCATTTGATGCAAGATCAAGTTATTTCCGGAGGAAAAGCAAATTTAGTCGTCTACATCTATAAAGTGTACGTATATCATTGATGTTCCTGGCAAAAGACTGGATTCCAATAGGAAGTGATATCCTGTGCTTTCGATTGTCCAGAGGGAATAGCAAAACTTCAAAACACGGTATCTATTTCCAATTTTTTTTTTTTAAATAAAGAACATTCCTGTGTTTCATTCTTCTGTAGATTATGAACATTTGATATCACTTGTACACTGTTTCACTATTTATATAAGTTGTTTGCACATCTTTTGATAAGTTTAATTTGATTTATTGTTTACAAAATTCAGAATTTTTCATAACCCTCAATTTAACGAGGTTTTAATTTGAAGGTAATGTGTCTTTGCGCACTAAACAATAAGAAAAAGTGAGGTTAAGATCAAATCGAAATTGTAGTACAAAATTGCAATTTGGTATAAGATTGTTGAATTTTATTATATTTGTTTTTTGAAATTTTCAATATTAGTTAAATTTGAATCTATTTATTAGTGGAGATTTTTTTTTGAACTTGCACCTTGAATAGCTAAGAATTTATATTAAAATAACAATAACAATAAGAATTTATATTAAAATAACAATCATTAAATAAAAGAAATTAAGTTGAAATATAACAAAATAAAATAATAATAATAAAATAACAATAACAATAAGAATTTATATTAAAATAACAATCATTAAATAAAAGAAATTAAGTTGAAATATACCTTATCCACATCTACATCAATATTAAATAAATATTTTCAAGGTATTTTCATATATGTTATAATATATATGCATTTTCGCTTATATATATATATAAGATTTTTTCAGGTAACAATCGAGAAAGCGTCAAAAAAGGATGTCAGACAATGATGATATTTGCTAACTTCAGTTAAGAACTTTATTCTGATGCGAAATTTTCGTTAACAAGGTTTTTACATTCATCAGCGCCTGAGCAACTTACTTTGGCGGCGCTAGGACAACATGTGAAGTCTTCCTCCCATTCAGTAGATTATAAGTATGTAAAGGTCCTTGACTGCGTATCGAATCAGTTTAAAAAAACTTTGTGGAAATGTGTTAGATCAATATTAATCAACAATCTATGATTTTTAAAAAGGCCTTGGAAGAATTTAACAAAACCCACCCACACAAGTTTTATTTCGGGTTTATGATTCGTAAACTGTCAATTTAAAAATTGTCATCTAGTATAAACAAAATAAGAAGATGGATTCGCGCTAAATTACTTGACGAAGCAAGTCGTGTTATTAGCGAGATCTGACAACACGTGGATTCGGAATAAGGTTAACTAAATAAAACTTCATAGACAAAGACATATTGGTTAATGACGTTCGAGTAGACTGTCACTTGCTTGCTTTTGCTGTTAAGTTTTTTACCTAGAAAGTCAGTTTTAGTGAGTTAAAAAAATGGGGACCGGTTAGTTGGACCACGAGTACCTGCATTAATCCTTTTTTGAAAAAGGTCAAAATAAGCCCACCCTTTAGTTCGGGGGATGGGTGATTTGGTCCCCGCTACCTGTGTTAATCCTTTGGTAGCCAGGCACTTCGATAATCCGGCTGGTAATCTCGCCCCAAATTAAAATATAATTATTTCTGCTTCTTGGAAATTTTTAGGAATAACAGGTAGTTTAGACGGATATAAAACCCTTATATTATTATAATTTGCAATCATTTGAATTATTACTTAGTTTGAGTACGTGTGAATTGTGAGACAGCAAATTATGGAGGTGAAAATTATTAAAAGTATTCGTGGCAAGGATTTACTTGTAGTTAACGGTTACAAGTTTAATTTCCATAAAAAAATGAAAACTTCAGAAGAATCTTGTTGGAAATGTACCAACAGAAAATGTAAGGCCTGTATCTATACATTAGGTGTATCAAGTGCAATATTCGTGACTAAAACTTCATCCCAACACTGTCATCTTGCGGACATTTCAACGTTAAATAGGCAAACAGTTTCTGCAGTTTGCAAGAGAAAAGCTGTTGACGATATTTCTGAAAAACCGTCAAAAATTATACGTATGGCATTGAAAGAAAATTTACCAGCGACACTAACAACCAGGGACGTCGAGTACGTTAGGAAGAATATGTATAATAGTTGACGTAAGTTTATACCAGCGCTTCCGAAAAATATTAACGATGTACATGAAATTTTGAATTCGATTGACGTAAAAACTTCGCGTGATGAACAATTCCTTTTTCTTAATTGTGTGTTAAATAATATCATTGTGTTTACGTGTCTTTTAAATCTTGAAGCTCTGGGGAAAACGCAACGAATCTACGTCGACGGCACATTTGATTATTGTGCCAAATATTTCACACAAATGTTTACAATTCACGGTCAGTATGATGATGTATTTTTAACGGGTAAGATGAATATGATATTCGTATTAATGGATGTTACCACCAGATGGCGATTCCATGTATAATAATAATAATAATAATAATGTTTATTAGATTAAATCATAACATATTACAAGAAATTTTATAGCAAAAATAAACATTCAAAGAAATATAAAGATTAAACTTAAGATAATACATTAGAAAAGAAATATTGAAAACAATGTTAGGTTTTAACTAAAATATACAAAAGATACTTGTACTGTAAAAACCTTTGAATATAGTTGTTATATTCAAAGGTAAAAACACGTTTTGTGTGCGTTTTTATTAACCACAGAAGTCAATTAAGACTGTGCGTGGAAATGTAAAACACACATAAAAGAGAAAGAAAAGTGTAAAAACATGTAGTGATGTAATACAATAGTACAGAAATATTTAGTTAGTTATGGTAACCATTATAACCTAATTTATTTTATATTCTAAGTAATATTTTAGGTAGTAGAAGCATAAAAAAAAGAATACTCTAGTATTAGTTTAAAAACTGAATTTGACACTGTGATGTATACACTCTGTGGTGTATGCATTCCTTCATACTTAGAATATTTGAGTTTGGCAACCAACCAGACATGGTCTGGACTGTCTGGAGGCTGGAGGTTGACCACAAATTACTATACTATAAGGTTGACATGGTTAGAATGTTTTGAGGGTTATGTTGTGCACATGGAAGTTTAGATAGTTTGAACCTAATTAATAGAGAATAAAACAGATATTGTGTTTAAATACATAAAAGACACTAACGATATAGAATTATGAATAATGGAGTAGTGAAGATTTAGAAGCATATAACAGTAATTTTACTATATTTTACAAGGTTAGGAGATCATTAACTTTATCTCTGCCAAGGTTTATTATGTATGATTTAAATCTGTTTCTAATCATTGCAATAGAATTTATGTTCAAAATTTGCATTTTATATTCTTCGGATAGGCTATTAAAAATTTTTGTCATTAGGAATTTATAATTTCTAAGGCTAATATTTTTTTTATAAACTTGTGATTGTAGGTTAGTATTTTCTTTGTATCTTGTGTTGTAGTCATGGTTTATAAATTAAAAACTGGTTCTGTTTTTATACAAATAACCTACTCGCAATTATACACCAAAAAAATATCCCCATAAATGAGATATACTTACATGAAATTTTTATTAGTTTATGTAAATTGTGTAGAATCATTTTTCGAATCAATATCAATTATTCATTTCATAATTGTACCATAAATAAGGTTTTTGTCTATATCTGAATTAAGAATCCTCCGAAATTATTTTGATTTTGATTATGTGGGAGCCTTTCCTGGTTTTGCTGATCAAGGGATTTACATTCTTGGTCGATTGATTGTTTTTGTACCCTTCCATAAAGAGTAATATCCATCTGCCGTTTCTAGATAAGATTTTATTTTTAACGTTTTGGTCATATTGCTTAAAATCGTTTTGTGAGTGCCAATTATTCAGAAGTTTTCAACAATGTATAAGCCCATTTCTTCGCAGATTATTATATATTGGTTTGTTACTAATTATCTCAATGATTTTTCAATAATTTTTTCACACAATTTTAACCCGGTTTGTTGGAACATTATAATGGATATGTATATGGTATTTGCTTACACTGCTCAGTGTCAAATCCTTTTGTAATAATTCGACTTTTTGTTTGCTTGTAAAAATTTTAAGTTCGGTTATAGACTTTCAAAGTGTCATTAGAATGATTAAAAAAAAAATTATCATGTTTTGCTACAATTCGTGTTTTGCAATTAATACCTGGATACTTTATTGCTTATTAGGCTAATTTGTTACGTTTTATTTTTGACTAAACTTTTTCAACTGTGGTTTATTGACTCAAAAAAATAACCTCATCTAAATTATTCATTTATTCAGAGCACAATAATTTCAGTATTTTTCATCATCAGACGTTTCAGTTGTTTACTTTTTTTCTTATTACTATAAATTGAAGTTTACAAATGTGTCATTTGAAATATAAAATCAACTAGAAAATTTCCATTTCAGAACCTTTCTGGTTAGCGATTTGCCTAGAAAATATCTCCCATAATGCTTCAAGCTCTAAAAAGATCAGGTGGCTAGAAAGATCTGCTATCAATGAACAAGGAACTATTTATAGATATGGAGGAGCCGACAAAATTTTTGCACATAATATTATTTGCGAAGCACAGCTTATTACATTATCTAGATTTAAATGCTGTTTGCGTTTAAGCGCGGAACAAAAAATTTTAGATCAAATAAACTCTTCAGAACCCGAGCCTCTTGAGCATAACGAAGATTTATTTTGTGAAGAGAATATAAAAAATGATCAACCTGAAAATGTAGTTGTTATGAATAACGGGATTCCGGTCAAACAAATCAATAAACATGTTCCTACTTCACTCGACTCACGAGATAATTTTGATGCGCTGGCCTTTAAAAATTATGACGTAAGTACAATAAACAGCTTGAAAAATTTCAACGAATTCGCATCTATTTCTTCTGAACCTTGTATCCTGCTAAATGATGAGCAGAAGGCTGTATTATTCAAACAAACCAAAAGCACTTCTAGAAACACTATAAACATTTTATCCAATATACTTATGGACGTTACAAATACCAAAAATGAAAAATCCCCCGACTCTTCGCAAATTAATCGGATAGACGAAATTGAATATTCAATAAGTCCCGATTTTAACCGGGAATCTGATCCCGACTATAAAATTGACAATAGTAAATCATCTTTATCTTTCGGTTCATCCTCTAATAACTCTGGTTGTGCTAACACGTCAACCGAATCTATTGTAACGAAAAACAGAAAACCGATTAGGGTAGACACTAAAAGACATGCGTGCTACTTCTGCAATAAATTAGTTCTTAAGCCAACTCGTCATTTAGAGTTAGTTCACAAGAGTGAACCAGAAGTTGCTCAAATCAGCATTCTAGGAAAAAAATCTAAAGAAAGAAAAGGCAAGTTTTCATGTTTATTACGCGCCGGAGACTACTATCATAACTGTAATGTACTGACAACGGGCGTAGGCAGTTTAATATTAACCGCGTATACCTAAATTAAGATCAAATAAAGACTATGGTCCGTGCCCTAATTGCCTGGGATTTTTTCAAGTGGATTCTTTGTGGCGACACACAAAATCGAGATGTCCAAGTAAGCTACCAGGTTCTTGCATGCGTCGAGATATACGTGGAGAGAGTTGTGCTCTCCTGAGTTCTTGGTTCAATGATATTGGTTCCGCAGAATATAATAAGAATATACTGCTTTGTCTTAAAAAAGATGACATAGCAGATGTTTGCAAAGAAGATTCAACAATTAAGCGATTCGGTTCACTCCTGTTTGAAAGATACACAAGGCAGCAATATGATCATATTCGACAGAGCATGCGTCAACTGGGTCGGCTGTTGATACAAATAAAAAAAATCGAAAAATCAATTAATTCACTTGCCGATGCTTTGCTACCAATTAATTTTGATGCTTTAATAAAAGCTGTTAAACTTTTATGTTGTGCTTCTTATGAAAATTCACAAAATTTCAAAATACCGTCCTTAGCATTAAAACTAGGACACAGTTTAAGAAAATGTGCCCAAATTGAAAGAGGAGTCGCTTTGAGGAAAGGAGATACTAAAAGAGAACAACTAATGACTGGTTTTGTGCAATTAATGGATATTGACTGGCAAAACAATGTTAGTAGTAGCGCTCTACGAACTATTACAGAACGTAAAATGAATTGTGCCCAGCTGTTGCCTCTTACAAAAGATGCTGTAAAATTAGCCAGATATTTAGAAGCTGTTATTCAAATATCCCTATTCAATCTAAAAGAACAAGTGGATATTCAAGAGTCGTGGTTTAAGTTAGCGGGGGCAGCATTAACCAGACTTATTCTCTTTAATAAGAGACGATCTGGAGAAGCTTCCCGATTAACCCTTCAACAATATGCCTGCCGTTCGAATTGGTCCGACCAGAGTAGTTCAGAGTTAAAAGCAACTCTTACTCCACTAGAACTTAAACTTGCTGAACGTTTAACTATAGTAGAAGTTAAAGGAAAATCAAGAAAAAATCCCAAAGTTCCGATTCTTCTAACTCCTGAAATTAAAGAGGCAATAGATGTTTTAATTAGAACAAGGTCATCCGTTGAAATTAACCCTGAGAATATATATGTGTTTGCTAGAGGTTCAATGTCAATAAATAGTTTAAGAGGAAGTGACACTCTTCGGAAATTCAGTAAGGATGCTGATTTGGAGAAGCCAGAATTATTAACAAGCACAAAGCTTCGAAAGTACATCGCTACTGTCATTCAAATATTCAACTTAAATGATAATGAGACTGATTGGCTTGCTCGGCACATGGGACACGACATTCGAATACATCGAGAACACTACAGGCTGCACGAGTCTGTCACTGAACTGACTAAAGTCAGTCGTCTTCTTTTAGCAGTCGATAGCGGACAAGCTTCTAAGTATTCTGGAAAAACTTTGGCAGACATAACACTGGACGGTAAACCTCAAATATATAGTAATAAATATTTTATCAATTCATTTCTATCCAATTTTAGAAGTATCCGCACCAAAGGACAATAGTGACGTCAGCAATGATGAACATGAAATTGAAACTGGGAGCAAAAATGGATTCGGTAAGAACTACTGTATATAAGATTGAGAAATAATCAGCTCCAGAATATTAAACAATAAGATTATATTCATCCACTATTGCTTTGCAAATCATTTTAGTGCTTCTTGATTTCAGTTAAATTTTCGACTAACAATAATTAAATGAACTATTCTCTCTAATGATGTATTACTTCACATTTATGAAAGAAAGAATATGTTTCACCTATTATTCGTATTATTTCTTGAATCAAATAGCTGCTTTCATTAGCATATGGTCTATGTAATTTAGCGTAATTTTCATATTTATATTACCGCTTTGTAGCCTATGATTGATTGATTAATAGCTCTCGAAAAGCAATACTTCTGACCTAGAGTGATAATCATTAAACACATTTAATTATTTGTTTTGCTTATACGGGGTGTTTTCAAATGACACTTACCACGTTTGCATGTAGATACCTCTCGTTAAAATTGTACAAATTGATAAAAATTCAAGAAAAATATTTTTTTCATTTCATTATTAAAAAGTGATCTTGTAGACTTCATAAAAATATTAAATATCTTGAAAACTACAAATTTTTTTATGGTGAAGGATATGCGTTTTTCTCGTGAAAACTATTGAGGAATACAAAATAAAATAAAAATAGTTTCAAATGCCAGTGGCGTGAAAAATGGGAGAGGAAAGGTGACATATGCTTCCAAATGTACAATATTGCATCAAGAATTGAAACATGTTTTTTCATCAAAATATGCCCTTTTAGATTTAAAAACAACCTACCAAATGTGAAATCAATTTATTCATCTATTTTAAAGTTATCAAATTAAATCGTTCAATTTTTTATAACTTCAACAATAGGCTGGATCCCTCAATCCTTATATAATTTTCTCCAATTTTACGAGAGGTATCTAAACGCAAACGCTGTGTCATTTGAAAACACCCTGTATATGCAATAATATTAGCTCAAATTTATTTTTTATATTTTGTAGGTAACTCTACTACCTCCTTCAGAAATAATTCTACAGAAATTACTTTACCTAATACATCTGCAGAGATACCAATTGTTAATAGTTCTAAGAGGAGTGCACAGGGTAAGCCACTTTAGTTCATTAAAAATGTTTATTAGTTATTGAGTCAGTATTATAATAATTATTATACTACTTTTAGAAAAAAAGGCTTGGACAGTAGAAGAAAAAACGGCAGTTCTACAGTACTTCAGCAAACATATCAAAAAAGGAAGTATACCTAAGAAACTTTAAAAGAGATGAAACTAGAACTATCCAATAGAGGGTAGACAGATATTCAGTACTTTGTGTATAATCAAAGAAAATAAAGAAGCATTGACCATGACACTAAACAATATAAAAATGTAAATTTTACATTAAAAAGTTATCGAGGAAAGTTATATATTTTTACGTGTATGTATGAATATTTACTTGTGTGAAAAGATATCAGAGGGTTAGTGTAATTCATGTCCTTTGTGTAGTGTGTAAAGTCCAATGAAGGATATTATCAATCCCATAACATAATAGACTACCTAGAGAGGACTGGTCGCATAAGGACCATATTGGTTATATATCATAAGTGAGTGAGTGTATCTGAAAATGAATTATTTTTTCATAACCAAGATAAGTAAGGAAAGAGGGTTCCACTACAAATGCAAATGGTTGTTTAATTCACGGTTCAGTCATACGTCCCTTTAAGGATTGCGCGACCGGGGTGTGTGTGTGTATGTGTGTGTGTGTGTATGTGTGTATGTGTGTGTGTGTGTGTATGTGTGTATGTGTGTATGTGTGTATGTGTGTATGTGTGTGTGTATGTGTGTATGTGTGTATGTGTGTATGTGTGTGTATTATTATTATTATTATTATTATTATGGGTTTATCAATAGTAAGCGGAAAAATTCCGATGAAACTATTGAATTGTGTATCACAGTGTCACTATTTATAAATAAAGTTCTTCTAAAGTTTTTTTTTATCACAGTTTTTTGTTATGTTCACCATTTTCACAGTTTATCACAATTTAGTAATGAATGAGTATATTATTCCAAGTCTGCATTTCCAAATCAAGCCTGTTCTTGAACTGGTTTGTGCTTGTAGAGTTAACTGTATCCTCACTTAGCCTATTCCAGCTGTATATGACCCTATTTGTAAGGAAGTTTCTTCTTAGCAGTTTGCTGGTTTTCTCTTTAGCAAGCTTTTTACTATGACCTCTAAGAGTGGCCAATTGAGGAGAGTGAAAGAGATCCAAGTTGCACCCATAATATCCACTAGTGATCTTAAAGGTTTCAATAAGGTCACCTCGAAGCCGTCTTTCACTGAGTGTTGTCAGGTTCAATCTAACTGGCCTGTCGCTGTAAGGTAAGTTTCTCAGTTCCAATGGAATTTTTGTAATTCTTCGCTGCACTCTCTCAAATGCCTCAATATTTTTGACATAGTATGGATTCCAAATACACTGTCCATATTCGATTTTTGGTCTTAAAAAGGATTTGTAGAGTTTTAAAATCATTTGAGGTGATTGATCCCTAAATGAGACTTGCACTAGATAGATTAAGGTGTTCATTTTCTTTATTATGTGACTAATATATTGTTCCCATTTTAGATCTTCGGTTATAATTATTCCAAGGTCTTTTTGTTTTTGTATGTGTGTATGTGTGTATGTGTGTGTTTGTGTGTAACTTGGAGATTTTTTGACTAATCGATTTTGCACTCTTAGTAACGTTTTTAGGTCTCAAAAAACTGCGTCGAATAATATCTTGAACATCAAAATCGAATAACGTGTTAAAAAGTTATGGCTTTTTAAACATTTCAAAAAAAGTCACAAACGTCAAAATACGTCACGGTATAGCTTTACGGTTAAAAGTAGCGGGAAGTTGCAAGGATGGCCTTTAAGGCGCGTTCTCACGAGTCAAGTTTAGTTGACCGATTATAGTTGATCAACAAAAATTGAATATAAGTTGAATCAGTTTTTGTTCTCACATTTCAACAGAACATGTTTCAATTTTATTTTCAACTCAGTTGAAAAGCCCCGGTCGACACTACTGTCGAGCTCGATATCACTATATCAATACACATAGATACCACTTTTTTTTTATTTGCAAACCAATGAATGTTCTTTTTTATACATTGTTCTAATTGTCTTAATTTTATTCTTTAGATCAGCAACAGTAAGACCGTCAATTTCCATTTCTTTGATAATAGAACCCAAAGCACTTTCTCTTGCATCTCTATTTTTATATGTATCTAGTCGATGGTTCCATAGACAATCATGTTTATGATAAAGTTCTAAGAACTTTAACATCACGCTTTCAGGCCACTTAAGGCTCATTTTTAAAATTAAAAATATTTAATACGTTCAAAATAGAAAAACAAACAAACTGAAAAAATAATAAAATGCACGTGTGACTGCCGGTTGAAAACAAACTGAAGGTTCAACTTGAATCAACTGTAGTAGGTTGTTCTCACGTGTCAAGATGGGTTTCAACTTGAAAGAACGACTCATACTTGAACGATAAAGTTTGAACGGGTCAAACTTTTGTTGATCAACTAATTAGTTGTTCAATTTTATTGAAACAAAGGTTCTCACTACAGATTTTATTCGATTTTTGTTTTTTTTTTTTAAGAGGGCCAGGCTTAGAGGTAGTCCATGGGATTGCATCGCAGCTAGTACAGCTTATTGTGCACCCTCATTCACAGGTCCTCATTCTTCGTCAAATCCCAGGTTCTTAATGAACCAAGAGATTCTTTTGACTATGGTTTCCCGTTCTTCCCTTTGATCTCCAGTCCGTAAATCAAGGGATCTCACACGCAGACCTTGCAGGGCTGGGCACATAAATATCACGTGGAAGTCTGTTTCCTCCTCCTCACCGCATTTTCTACATAGGAGGTTTTCAACTTGAATTCCCATCTTATGTAGGTGTCCGCGAAATACCCAGTGGCCGCTGATGAAGCCAACCACTTTCCGCAGGGTTTTCCTCCTCAGCCCAAGGGCATCTGCCGCTATAGCACCAGTAGGTGTCTGCAGCATTCTCTTTGACTGTATTTTACCTTCTGTTCTTTCCCAGCTCTTTCGATGTTCTATGCCCATCCACTGGCGAACAGCTCTTCGTGCTGTGTTGTAAGCAATACCACACGTCGGCTCTGGGCCAATGAGCGGGCTTTCAGCTCCTTTGTTTGCCCACTTGTCTGCTCCCTCATTGCCAGCGATACCTTTGTGCCCCGGAACCCAACTAAGGATAACTTTGTTGTACTCTCCCAGGGTTTTCAATTTTTGTTGATCAACTATAATCGGTCAACTAAACTTGACTCGTGAGAACGCGCCTTTAAGGTCAACCTCTTTTCAAATTTTTTTATGTGAAATTTGCATTTTTGTTAAATGGTGGTTGAAAGTAAGAATTTTCTGGTTTTTGAAGGAAGCTTTCTTTTTTATTGAAATTTTTTATATAAATTGTGTATTTCTTGATTTTATGTAAAAATTTCTGCACCAAAATTAGGTTTTTTTCTGAAATTTGCATTTTTGTGGATGTGTAGATTTTCTTGTTGTATGGGGTAAAGTTTTGTATTTTTATTAAAACTTCTTGAGTAAAATCGTTTATTAAGACTCTTTTTTGGTTTTCTACAAAAATCCTGCGTTAAAATATTTTTTTTTTAAGAAAATTACATTTTTGTGTGTGAGGTTAGAAAATTTTGATTTTTGTAGTTTCTGGGGTAATTAGCCAGTTTTTTTTTGTTAACTTTTTATGATAAAATCTTTTCTTGTCTTTTTTACAAAAATCTGGCTTTAAAATCAGTCTTTTTGTACAAGATTTGCGTTTTTTGTTGTGAGGTTAGAAAGTTTTGAATTTTGGAAGTTTTTGGGGTAATTTTCTAGTTTTTTGAGTAATTTATTTTAATAAAATCGATTAATAAAAAGGATTCTTTTTTTTATTTAAAATTTAGGCGTTAATATTAATTTTTTTTTTTGCATTTTTAGATGTGACCGTAAAAATTTTGGAATTTTTATGTTTTTGGGCTAATTTGATATATGTTTATTATTTATAAAATAATTTTCCAATATATTTCAGCTGAAGAAAATTCCATAACGGATGTTTCCAAAGAAAAAAGAGAACCTGGAATTAAAATGGATCAAATTGAAATTTTTAATGAATTTGGTAAGATCAAATTTTATCATTGGAAACATTTTGTGTATGGAAAATGTATAAAAAATTGTTGAAAGTTACAGATTAAAAAAAACAGAATTGTTTATTAAATAAAACACAAAAGTAACGAAATATTAATTTAAAAAAATATATATTTTTAATTTCAGGTGAGAATATAGGAGGAAATATAGAAGAAGAAATAGTAATTGTGGACGAATCAAAACCCGAAATGCATTGTTTCGATCAGATGGAAATAAGTAAGCTCATATATATATATATTTAATATCATTTTACCTCCAAATCTTTTTTTATTTACGTTAAATTTAGTTTTTGGTTTTCAAAATACAGTAGTCTCTCCTTATAACGATAATTCCTCTATAACGATGGATTTGTAAAAGTTTGTTTGGTCTGCCATAATGTATTTATTCTCTCTAAATAACGACATCACTCACTCTCTATAACGATATTTTCAATTCAAGATTTGGCTACTTTCTTAGACATCACGGTAACCTACTAACTAGTTCAATGACCTCACTTGGCGACGTGTGACCTTTAGCGGCTGCCTACACAGTGTGTTGACTGGAATAGCAGGGGGGTGCGGAGAGTTCAGTTCACCACGCACTGTCTGGCTCTTCACATAGGGTCTCGACTGTCAATTGTTCTTAGCGCTTTTAGTGGTTACATTTGTGTGTACGTTTGTTTGTTTTGTGTATGTGTGAAAACAACATGCTTTCAAATAAACGTAAAGTGCTTACTGTTGAAGAAAAAGTGTCTTTGATTAGAGCAACAGAAAAAGGTGAGAAACAGACTGATGTTGTTCGACGCACTGGGCTTTCTCAATCCACTGTGGCTACGATTTGGAAGGACAGGAAGAAGTGGCTTGACGTGGATATTCAAAAAAGGAGCAAGAAAAAAATGCGTAAACCACAGTACGAAGATGTAGATCGAGCTGTTCTACAGTGGTTTCGACACCAACGTATGAACCAAATCCCACTTTCTGGACCACTGATCAAAGCAAAGGCAGACAGAGTTTTATGCGACGGAGCTGGGCATTGCTGACTTCAAAGCTTCTGAAGGTTGGTTAAGCAAGTGGAAGCAGCGTCATAACATAAACTACGGGCAGATCAGTGGAGAGGCTCGTGATGTTGATAGAAACACTACAGATGGCTGGTTGGAAAAAGTGTGGCCTGATATGAAGGCTCGACATTCAGCCGAAGACATTTTTAATGCTAATAAAACTGGCTTGTTTTACAAACTGACTCCAAACAAAACTTTGAAATTCAAGTCAGAAAAGTGCATTGGAGGGAAATTGTCAAAAGAAAGAATCACTGTTTTAGTTGCAGCTAACATGACTGGTACAGTGAAAAGAAAACTTCTAGTGATAGGTAAATCAAAAAATCCACGTTCCTTTAAAAACATTAAGCGTCTGCCTGTGACTTACAAAAACAACAAGAGTGCATGGATGACCTCTCAAATTTTTGAGGAAGAAATAAGAAAATGGGATTCTGAGCTCAAGGGGAAAAAGATTTTGCTTCTGGTGGATAACTGCCCTGCAAATCCTGCAATAGCCGATCTTCAAAACATAGAACTTTGTTTCTTACCAGCCAACACCACAAGTGTCCTCCAACCAATGGACCAAAGTGTCATAAAAAGCCTTAAAAGTCACTACCGAAGAAGGCTTTGGATGGAATTGGTAGAAACAGATGGAAATTTTAAGGCCACTATCTTAGACGCAGTGCAAATGATCAGCAGAGCATGGGATGAGGTGACAGAGAAGACGATAAGACATTCATTTAAGCATGCAGGATGGATGGAGGACCAAGTAACAACAAAAGATGACGATGATGACTTGCCTTTAACGGGTTGGGCTCGACAGTTAGAGCTTCCTACTGGTTATGCACCAGAAGAGCTGCAGGATTATGAAGCCTTCGATGAAGCAGTGGCTACAACAGCTGGGGTTTCAGATGAGGACATCCTCAATGCAGTTCAAGTGGATAAAGATGAAGAAAGTGACCAAGAGGAATTTGATTCAGAGCCAGAACCAGTCCCAACTCCTCAACAGGCCTTGGAGGCAACTAAAATCCTCCATAAATTCTTCTCCCACCACGAAGATAATCCAGTAGCTACAGAGGATGTTTCACGTTTGCAATATAAAGTAAGGTCTTTGCTATGGAAGACAACAAACGGCAAACTACGTTGAAAGACTTTTTTCATTAATCAATTGGTATGTATTCAATGTACAATACAGTGTATACTGTAATTTTATTTTTCATTTGATTTTTGTAATTTTTGTGTATCCATACAGCATATTGGTCATGATTTTATTTATTTAATTTACCAATTTGACATTTTAATGATAATTACTGTCCTGTTTGAAAATATATACTGAATGTTATTATTCTACAGAGTCTTATTAATATACCTGCATTACTGAGCTGTACATAATTTTTTAAATCAGTTTCGTTAATAGTCTCTCTTTATACCGATATCTCTCTATAACGATGAAATCGTCTGGTCCCTTCAATATCATTATAGAGAGAGTCTACTGTATGAGAAATTGGAAAATGATCGGTTCTTTTTTCGAAAAATCGTTATATTTTAGTTGTTTTTTTGCGAAATTTAAAGTGTTTTTGAATTAGGATCAAATTTCTGATTGAATGGAAAAAACTGCATTTTGATATCTTTTTTGGTTTTCAAGATATGAGAAATTTGAAAAACGTTGGGGCGTTTTTTCGGAAAATCGCTATATTTTAGTTGTTTTTTTGTTATTTTTTCAAAATTTAAAGTGTTTGTGAATAAGGATCAAAATTGTGATTGAATGGAAAAAACTTAATTTTGATTTCTTTTTTTTTGTTTTCAAGATCTGAGAAATTTGCAAAAAGCATGGGCGTTTTTTTGAAAAATCCTACAGAACTCCTGAAATAACGTCTAAAATAGTTATTGGTGCTGTTTTTAAAATCTTTCCACTTGCTACTATAGAGCCAACTTATTTGTTTCCTTCCAATGGACACTTTTTAATACATTCAGATGGTTCTCCTTTCTTCTTCTCTCCATATTCAATTTTAGTGTTTCATAAAAAACAAATTGAAGTGAATGAAGTATTATTTACATTTCGAAAATTTGTCAAAATCTTAGCCAACAATTATGTAAAAAACATATGAACTTTCTTATATATTAAACCACTAGTTCTAATCGCAACGTCGTTCGCGTGGCGTGTGATTGATGCATAAAAATTTCTTACCCCACCCTATTTAAGGAATGGGAGAGAAATTTTTATACACCAGATGTTAAGTTAAAAGAAGACAAATACATATGTGAAAACCGCATTCAAATCGGATCAGTAGTTTTCATGTGATGCGCGCACAAACATATACATTCCTACAGTTTTATTATATGTATAGATTACATTAGTTTATCTTTGATTTTAGTTGAAGAACCGAAATTCGAATACGTAAATTTGAAACAATTCGTACCAATGGATAATTCTTTAACTACTAAAAGTGAAAAGTTAAGCAATGAAGATGATGAAAGTGAAATAGTAAGTTCAGGTCAAACTACTCTTGACAGGAATTTTGAATTTGAGTGTAAAAAAGAACTATTGCACTCTATTTACGATTTACCGGATTTTAAAATGGAATATCAAGATTTTGATGAAGAATTACATTCAGAGCAGAGTACAAGTTGTAAAAAGCGTAAGTATTTGTTTAATTAACATCTTCATAAAAATGTTTAATATCCTTACAAGTATTTACTGCTTTCTAAAAATATTTTCTTTTGTGAGCTCACCTATTTTGATTATTAAGCCATTAGGTCGTCGATAAAGAAAATTAAAAGTATTTCAAATAGTAGTCTGTTGCATAATGATCAGAGGCAAGTTTTATTAAAATCTTATTTATATTTATAAAATCAAATTGTTTTAAGTCTATTTATGATTCAAAACTGTCTCTTACATATTACATGCTAAGATATCGTTAGATTTTATTCAACCCCCTCCCCAATACCCCAATCTCACGTGAGATTTTTCAAAATGTGGGCTTCTTATGTAAACGCGTTGGATTTTTATCGTAAAAAGAAAAAATAATTTTGGACTATTAAAATTAATATTGCTGACAGCTATAAGTGTAATAAAGATTCAACAATAGAATACTTAAATACTATTTATCTAATTCAGTCCATTGAGAATCATGCTCGATCTCAGGAGAGATTGGAACCAACATGTCGAAGTATGAATGAAATTATTTTTTTTTTTGAATGAATTAGGAAATGATCTTAATCGTATTACGATTACGCTTAAGATTCAATCTTTAGCATGTACAAACCGGATAAAGGACCGAAATAGTATAATTTTTTTTGTTTCAATCAGAAAAAAATTGCGTGATATTTGCCGAGATCCCCCCTTTCCCCAACGTAAGATTAGATTAGATTTGACTCGGTCCCCTTCCCCCTTAAACATCTCACGTAATTTATAGACGCCCACTAATTACTTCATTAACTTCTTCTTTTTCTGCTTTTCCATAAATGGATATTAGCTATCACATAGCTCAACTCTACCCTGTTTCTGATAGCGGTGAAAAATACCCTATTGTTCGTAGCCTTGTTTATTGTTTCACATATCTTTCTACAAAATTCCTCTTTTATCTTTGATCTTTCCTTCAAATACCAGATATCTTTCGTTTTTTATTACGTGTCCTAAACATACTGCTTTCCTGCGCTTAATGGAGTAATTTGCGATCTGACACATTAAACCATTAAATTTGTTTATTTATGATTTCAGTTGAAGAACACTACTAAAAGTGAAATGTTAAGCAGTGAAGATGATGAAAGTGAAACAGATGTTGTAAATCAAACTACTCTTGACAGGAATCTTGAATTTGAGAATCAATAAGAACTATTGCACTCTATTTGCGATTTACCGGATTTTCTAATGCAATTTGAAGGTTTTGATAAAGAATTATATTCAGAGCGAAGCATTAAAAGATATTCCCGAAAACAGAATCCAAGTTTTAAAAGGCGTAAGTCTTTGTGTAATTAACATCCTTATAAAAAGTATGATTATTAAGCCATTAGGCTGATATAAAAAAATTAACGTACACACTTTAACATTTCATAATATTTTTCATTTTTTTTTCCAATATTTACTATGCTTATAATAATAATAATTTTAACTGTTTCTGTAAAGAAGTATTTTTGATAGCAAAATATAATTGGAATATGTTATTCATTGCTATGGTTGGAGACGTAATTTTTATTCAGCATTTTGAAAGATTCCAGACTTTAATAATTTATCTAATTCTTTAAGTAAATTTCTGCAGCCATTTGCTTTAAATAGTTCTCCATGGTAATGTTTTAAAACAACATTTACACTCCTGAGTCCACTTTACAACTTCATATTTCCCAAAAAGTGTTACAAGGCGGTCCCAAAACATTCAAAATTCTTTTAGTATATGTATAAACCTCTGGAATTAATCACTTGACATTAACACTTTTATGAATTTTTTTGTTAGAGACTTGAAGAGAAATAATCTGAATTCCCTCTAGATCCTTATCAGGGACATACAAAGAAATTTGCGTCTGATAAAGCAGAAAAGGCCAATAATTATAACTAGTCAATGTTTAAATAAATTTCTTTATTAAAAAAAAGTTATAAATGTTTTGTGCCAAAGATTTTAGAACTATTTTTTTAACTTCCCGCTAAAAAAATTTTTAATTATTTTAAAATCGGGAAGGTATTGTTTTTACCCCTTTTTTCGAAAATCGAGTTTTCATCGGATCTCAACGTTTTTAGGTGTTTGGAACCTCCCCTTCCAAAATAGCCTTGTGATTAAAATTAGCGGGAAGTTGCAAGGATGGCCTTTACGGTCAACCTCTTTTCGAATTTTTTTTCTGCAAAAGTGAGCTACGTATAGTATGCAGTGCTCTGTTAATACTACTTTTGTTGTGCGCATAAGCTAGGTTGTAATATATAGGTATACGAAACAGATATTACTTATCATTATTTAAATTTAAATTCTTGCTTGAGACAATTTGGTTTAGAAACACTTTTTTACGTATTATATTATGGTAACAGTTAAAAATTATTTAAAAATTGGTCATTTAAACGTGCGTTCTTTATTTCTAATTTTAACGAATTTAAACTACTTGTTGAGGAAAAAAAACTTCGATATTTTTCTTTTGTCGGAAACGTGGCTTAATCAAGGCGACAATTCACATTTATTTTACATTCCCAACTATCAACTTTTAAAAAAAGATCGCTTAAGTAGAGGTGGAGGAGTCGCGGCTTATGTTAAGACGCAATATATAATGGTTGATTTTGATTTTGAGATGCACAAACAGTTGGAATATTTGACATTTATAATAAAAATTGCAAATGGCATTTGCGTTTTTTATAAATCGCCCAAACTTAATTTAAATCTTATTAAATCAGATTTCGGCAATATTTTTTCCAACCTGTACCTAACCCAGTGTAGATGAAATTTTTTGTTTGGGAGACTTTAACATTAACATAATGAATATCCAAAACCCTTTAATATCTTTGTTTGAAAACTATAATTTTGCGCAAATAATAAATGAACCTACACGGATTTGTGGTTTTGTGAGTACACTGATTCACTGATTAATGCGATTTTTGTAACAAATTTGACTATGGTGGTTAAATCTGGAGTGATGTCATCTGGTAACATTTCAGATCATAAGCTAATTTACGTAGATCTTAATTTGACTAAAAAATACTCAAAGTATCAGACATCGTTCTTTTAAGCATTTTAATTTGAACAATTTTTTGGTATATATACGAAACTTACCGTGGAATAACATTTTTTATGAAAATAACATTGATAATAAAATAGTTATGTTTAACAATCTAATTGTGTCCTTATTTGATCGTCATGCACCGTACAAAGAATCATTGATAACTAAACCTAAAGCTCTATGGCTTAACGAAAAATTAAACTATTTATGAAGCAAAGGGATAAAGCATTATAAACTTTTAAAAATTCGAAACTTCAAAATGATTGGATTAGATTTAAAACTTGAGAAATTTTACATTATCTGCAATTAGAACGACAAAAAAAGAATACCTACAGTCTTTTAATGGCAACTCAAAAAAAATTGGTCGCCTTTAAAATTTACAACATATGTTCTAATAAAAATAGGAATATTCCTCAACAGTTATCTAAACCTAATGATATTAACAATTTTTTCTCAGCTTTTTTCCAAAATAAATCGAACTATACTAATAAAATAAATTTTTATAATAATTCCACATACAAAAATGACTTATATACGGAGTTGCAACCGCAGTAGAACCTTATATTGCTCATGTGAGACAATGTATAGTCCATTTCATCGTTTTTGGCCGATTTGATATTAGAAACCACTGAAATAAGATTAAACTGTCATCCAAGTTACCAAAGGCGGAGAGGTTTTTTTTTCTAAATTAGGTCGTAAGTTTCTGAAACTATCAGTGTGGTTTGACATCTACAAAAATATGACATTAATGATTATTAAATTCAACCCTTCAACAACGAGCCGTATACATGACGGTTACTAGGAATGTGAATTAAGTCAAGACTTCCGTATTGAATACTTTTTATCTACCGGTGAAACAAGATGCAGTTACGTAAATGTTGTATTAAAAAACAAACGTCCTCATTTAAATTTTTAACTTGCCTGTATCTGAGAGATTTGTAACTCTAAATTTACTTCGAGTATGATTTCTGTCATCGGCCAAAATCGGTGAAATGGACTATAACAACTGTCTCCGATTTGGCCATTCCAAAGCCTCATGTAGAAGTTCTTACAGATGTGCTAGATGCGGTACCAATCACTCAAACGATTAAAACATTATAAAACAACAAAGAAACTGGTTAGTTTTAAATAAAATTTTTTGATAGTATTAAGCAACTTATGAGTCAGTGAAAACGAATTTCTTGTTTTTCGTAAATTTATGCAAGATTTGAGCTCAAATAACGGAAAAACGATTAATTTTCCATAGAAAATGTTTATAACCATTTTTAAAGCACTTCCTTAGACCTTCAATATAAGCTTTAATAAAAGCCTTTAGCATAAAAATTAAGCAAGTAAATTAGTCAAGTGCCTCGAATTTCTAAAAAAATGGGGTTAAAATGTATGCCATGTGCGGCAAAATTAATATTAATCGTTGCCCATGTAAAATTAACTTTACTTATGTTCCTTCAATACGTTCCAGAAGTTTTAATTATTTAGAGCAATCACGTTTTGAAAAAACTTGTTTTAAACCATTGGATTTATAAAAAAGTGTTCTGTCCAAAAATTTAGCTTTTTTTTAACTAACGTAGCTTAAAAATTAAGCGAGATATAAGCGTTTCAAGTATTGATTTCAATGCATTTCTTTTCAGCCCTTTAACATTAAAATTCTCTGAACTAAAGGGTCTAGAAAGATTGCAACTTACATATAGCTTATAAAATTCCCTACAAAATAATGTGAGCGTGAATGCAAACAGTTTAAAAGGAAGCTGAGTTATTGTTAAAAAACTAAAGCTTTCTTTTATGATAAGGGGTAGTTTTTAGGGGTTAAATCAAATAAAAAACTGCATCAAGTTTTTTATATTTAAAAAATATAAGGTGGAGTGGGGTAAGTCCTTTCCCATTTTCGTTAAATTCGACTTTGCCATTTATTGTTTCAATTAACACTTTAAATATTTAATATTACGTTGGCATCAAAAAGTACAACAAACACTCTATAGTTTGCACTGTCAGAAACACAAATTAATATGGGAAATTATAACTTTTATAAAAAATCAAAAAATGTAGTAGCTACTCCGGACTTGCCCCATGTACGGGGCAAGTCCGGAGCTGTTTTAAACTTATTTAAATCTATGTTCATACGTTATGAGGCAAAATTGGAATATTTTGTTTTCCATTTATAAAATGTTTTTTACCAAATTAAAATCGGTTGTTTATTTTCAAAGTTATATGGATTTTTACAAAAAGGGCTGCCTGGGTAAGTTGAAAACTCGAGAAAATAGGTCTTCGGTTGGTTTTTCTGACATAATTTCGAACCATTTTGGATCTAAAAACAGTTATAAATATATAATTTGGCATAGAATCCAAAAAAAGTAAAATATTTCTTGAAATTTCTGCATAAGGCAAATAACTGCGATCTTACCCCGTGCCCTAACATTTAAGGGGCAAAACCGGAATAGTAATTTTCTTAAAAAATTTCAAACAATATACATTGTAAAAAAACAACAAAAATTTAACATGTTTAGACATAATTGTCAATTTTTTCGTAAGTTTCATTCTTAGGGGTGGTTTTTAGTAGTTGCTTTATTATAAAAATTAAGAGTCATGTTTCTTGTCCTTGAAGGAAAAAAATCTCCTATTACCTCCAAAATAAAAAAAATATGATGTTTCTTGACTACATTTTTTAAATAATATAATCTTTGTATGAGGGGTTGTTTTTAAGATTAGGTGAGATGTAAAATATTAAAATATGAAAGTCATGACTTAAAACATTCAACATTTAACATATTTGAACATAATTATAGCCCATTACCGCTTCAATTCATTAGTTTTTAATTTATTGGAGTAAGGGGTAGCTTTCACCCCATAAAAATAAATAGCATACTTTGCGACCAAGACAGGTTTGAAGAGAAGGGTAAATTATACTTGATTCCAAATTTTCAAGAAGATCGATGAAGGTCCTTAGAATTGCGAGGTTTAGCGTATGTACAGACGAACCACTAGTGTCCGACACCGGTGGCGACCACCGGTCGGGCGAGTCTTTACACATGGAGCCACTTGTGTCCGACACCGGTGGTTGCCACCGGGGACGCATCAGCCGGGTATACAAGATTCTCCTTCAATAGCAGTTAGAAAATCCTCAGTATTGCATTCAAAATGTTTCTCCATAATAAACGATCAAACAATTTCAACATATAGACACTAAAAGTGGTTGGTGTGTACACCTTTATTAAAAACAACGTACTACTAAAAATAAAATATAGGAAAGTGGCCCGGCCGGTGGCGAGGGTAGGACACTAGGTAGCGGCAGTCGAGCAGTTAAAAGTGGTGTGGTCCGCAAAGTGGCTCGTCTGTGATCGTACATTTAACATAATGCATTGCTATCGGTGGTCGCCACCTGTGTCGGACACTGGTGGTTCGTGTGTATATACGCTTAGGTCCATTTTTAGCTTAAATGACTGCCCTATCCTTCTCTCCCTTCGTCGCACCCTTCACTATCTAAAATACCTACAAAAATTTCGAATACTTCCGATACCCTTCAAAATAATTCAGGGGCTGGTTCTTTGTCCCACTCCAGAGGACCTCAGATGTCACCTGATACTTAGACACACGTTAAACAGACTTCCCCTCAGTACCACAGATCTCTTTCAAAAGATATAATAATTCCTTCAAATTTACTACAATGGAATATAAGAAGTTTTCATACAAATCGGGAAGTCTTAATGCCCCTCGTAAGAGATGAAAACATAAATATCATCCTTCTTAACGACACATTTCTTACTGATAAAAAGGTAGCATATATTAAGTCATTTAGTTGTTACCGAGATGACAGAGACGTTGGCTATGGAGACATCGCCACCTTCGTAAAGAATTCCATTCCTTGTAAACGGGTGAAGCTTGGATTACGCCCCCCTCAAGGTTCACAAATATTATTCATAGGGCTTGAACCTCTCTTCATAATTAACTCTTATATACCCCCGGATGTTCTATTCTCAAATAGAACTGTCAACCAAATACTAGTCAAACAAAACAAACCATTCATTATCATGGGTGACCTCAATGAACAAAATTCCATATGGGGTTCGGGCGCAAATAACTCGAATGGCCATCGAATTTGGAATTTTGTATGAAATAATAATCTTGTAATCCGCAATGATGGATCAGCAACTAGATTACCAGTTCCAGGTCAACACAAAAGCTGCACAGACATAACAATAGTCTTTCCCTCTCTGGCTCTCGACAGTTCATGGAGAGTCATGAAAGAAACCGGAACTAGTGATCACTTCTCCACCGTTTGCTTCAACACGACGAGCCTCCGACTACCAAATTGCATGTATAATCCTTTAAATCATAGATACAATACAAACAAAGCAGATTGGGACTTGGAAAATCTTTTAGCGGTTGATGTGATAACGCACCCCTAAACTACCAATCCCTGCTACCCCGAATTAGCACTGCAGCTAATGTGGCTATTCTGTTCAAAAAACCATTTTACTCCTCAAAAACTTTTTTCCTTGGTGGAGCCGTGAATGTTTAGTTATGATTGAGAAAAAAAAACAAGCCTTCAAAACATATCTTCGTTGTCCTTCTACGGAAAATTTAATTCATTTTAGGGGAACGCGTGCGCAATGCCAGCGCTTCTTAAAAACCAAAAAAATAAAAGGTTTCCTTCAATTCACCCCAGTCAAACAAGTTTGGAACTCATTAAAACGCTTCTCCAAGTAAATGGATATAACCCTCCGCTTAACTGTAATATCTTTTCGGAAATGCTCAACAAACGTTCACAACTTCCGGCTCCACAAATCCCAACTATTACTCAAACATACTAAACTTTGATATCTTCTCCGTTTTCTATTAACGAATTAACCTTCATTCCAAATGGAAGAAAGAATTCGTGCCCGGGAATGGAAGTCGTAATTTTACTATTAAAAGTTTATAACTCAATCCTTGCGCACCTAATGGAATTCCCAGCGGAATGGAAAGGCCACCTCATTTATCCCATAAAAAAAATTTTAGACCCCCAACCTTTCGTCTTGCTGGCGCTCTATTGCGCTATCTAGTTGCATCGGCAAAACTTTTGAAACCATGATTAAAAATCGCTTGGACTGGTTTCTCGAAAATACAACAAAAATCCCGTCCTTTCAAAAGGGGTTCAGAAAGGGTCACAGCGTTATGGACAACTTGGTATATAGTAAGGTAACAACTGGATTGGCGGAAGGACTCAATCCCATTGCAGTCTTTCTGGATATCAAAGGAGCCTACGATAACATTCTAATCCCAACCATAATATCCTCATTATGTAACTCTAACACCCCAAAAGATGTATGTGATTTAGTCAACTCCTTGCTCATGGACAAAAGGATTTTTATAAAATCTCCTCATGATAACTCAATTCTCGGTCCAGGCGTATCTGGTAGAGGAGTTCCTTAATCTCCTCTCAGTCCACTTTTATTTAACCTCACCTGTAGTTTTCTCAAGGGTATTCTTCCCGCAAAGGTCACCATCAGCGGATATACAGATAACTTTGCGCTCATCTGCTGCGAGAATTCTGACGAACGTTTTATTGCCCTTTTAAATATCTCACCTTGATAATACGTCCATCCTTTTTGAGGTTTTTTTTTTTAATAATAACAATCTTTATTGAAATATAGGAAAATCCTAATATAAACACTTATATAAATATACAATACATTTAAATATTGAAAAGAAAAAAAAAACAATCTAAGTGCCACCTCACAATAATCATTTATCACAGTTCACAGTACCTTATTTCCACAAAATGTATTTGTGAAGTTTTTTTTTAAATATCCTGATTGAGGATGCTGTTTTAATAACCACAGGCAATTTATTGTGTTCATTAAACCCTTTATAAAAAAGTTGTTTCATAGAACTAGACAAATAACATTTTTTAATATGAAACTCTCTATTTGTGGAACTTCTGGTTGTATAATTATGTACATTATGCCTAAAAAGCACAAACTCGTTAAAATAAGAGGGTAACATATCATTTAAAAGTTTGTAAATAAAAATCATACAATTTCGATAAATTCTATTAGAAACAGATAGCCACTGAAGGGTATTTAACATTAATGATATATGAGTGTACCTGTTACATTTAAGAATAGTGCGCATTCCACGATTTTGAAGTTTTTGAAGAGCTGATAACTTGTTGAGATCAAAAGAAAAAAGTAACGTACTGCAATAGTCAAAATGAGGTTGTATCACACTATTGTATACAGTGATTCTAGAGTACATTGACAAATTACTGGAAATTCTAGATAAGAAATACATTTTTTTTGCAATTTTGTTATATATGTATTTAAAATGAGCATTGAACATTAGTGTGTGATCAACCATGAATCCAAGGTACTTAAATTCGGGAACTATTTCAATTCTGTTTTCAGCAATAGACAACGTAATATTGTTAACATTAAGATGTTTATGTTTGTAAGGAGATGCAATGACCATTGCCTTAGTTTTATCGATGTTTAGTTTCATTTTATTGATATTAAAATATTTAAAAAAATCTCCTAGGCATTTGTTCATTAGGTTGACTGCTACATTCAGGTCTGCATGTGATATTGATAACAAAGTATCATCTGCGAAAAGATTTAAAAATTCACAGGTGCTTGAAAATATGATGTCATTAATGTAACACAGAAATAACAAGGGTCCCAAGACGCTACCTTGTGGAACACCATAATCATTATTAATCGGATTAGAAAAAACATTGTTAATTTTTGTTACTTGTTTACGTCCACTTAAATAGTTAGAGAACCACTCATAAACAACACCCTGTATTCCTAAAGCTTGCAGTTTCTTAAGCAATATTTGTCGATCGATAGTTTCAAATGCACGCTTAAGGTCTAAAAACACTACTACAATGTATTCACCCTGATCTAAGGATTTCTTCATTTACTTATCGTAAGTTGCAATGCTGTCTCACATGAATGGTGACTTCTAAATCCCGATTGATATGCCATAAGTAAATTATTATTTTCTAAGTAGTCAACTAACTGATTATAGACAATTTTTTCTAATATTTTTTCGAGACAAGGTAAGGTGTTAATAGGCCTAAATTCCCATGATTTATTCGAATTTGAAATTTTTTGAATGGGAACTAATATACTGGTCTTTAATTCTTCCGGAAAAGATCCATATCGTAGGGTTGTGCTAAAAAACATTTAAATTTACTTGACAGAATCCAGTATCGGGCCATCCGAGTTATATTTGGATACCTAAAATCCATGCCCATTAACATTATGCTTTCAGATGCTGGCCAACTACCACTATCCACACGTAGAGTCATCCTTACACAAAAGCTTATTACGAGGGCCCTGGCATACAGGGAATCTAGAAATAATTATATATTAAAATTATTCACCTCCTGGGCTAGAGACCTGATCATCTGGAGACTCACTTATTCAAACTTTTCAAGAAGTCTCAGAATTTATACCTTAATTATATGCGCCTTCCAAATACCCCTGTTATATAAATTTTATTCGCTAGATTCACAATTAGAACCTATTAAAATTGTTAACCTTAAAATTCATAAAGGGCCTGAGTCCAGATTGTTGCTTAGAGAAAAACTACATACCTTATTCCCGGATCACATCCCTATTTTTATTGACGCTTCCAAAACGGAGAAGAAAGTAGGGTTTGGATGCTTTTTTCCTCAAAGATTCAAAAATCTCCGATAACCTTCCCGGGACATATTCCATATTCTCTGCTGAGTTATATGCCATCCTAATCGCCATGCGTTCAATATTTTAAGCTAACTAAAATATACTATGGAATTGAAATTAGAACACGTAAACATTAGGTCAATTACTGCAAATTTCTTCAATTTCAGACAATATCTACTTGATAACGACTTTCATATTTTTGCAGTCTCAGAGACATGGGTCCCACCTGGATTTGATGATCGGTTGGTGGCAGTCCCTGGTTACAGGTTTTGTCATGTAAATAGGCCTACTAGGGGTGGCGGTGTTGGTATATACATTAGAAATAATCTTAACTACTCTATTATACTTGGAGATATTAAAGAACATCTTGAGCAATTTTGGATAAGAATTTATCTTCGTAATAAAACTTTGGCTGTTGGTGTTGTATATCGCCCTGACAATAATATTCCTTTATTTTTTTTCAGTTTGCTGAGACTTTGTCAATTGTGGTTCCTATAGTTGATGAGGTCTATTGTCTGGGCGATTTCAACATCAATGCATTAAATATGTTTAGTGCCAACTCCGCAAATTTTTCTAATTTAATTGATTCGTTTTCTTTAAGGCAAATCATCTCTGAACCAACTAGAATCACTCCTTATTCATCTACCTTAATTGACTATATCTTGGCACCTAACGATGCGAATCTGCTGACTCCGGCGTTTGCTTTGTGCACGGCCTGGCAGACCATTGCGTAGTTTTTTGCACAATTTCGGTTGATCCTGTTCCGTTAACACCTACTGTCCGCACTTACAGAGATTACTCTAAATTTGACCCTCAACTTTCTGAACGTGATTTAATAACTCTACCTTAGCAACAATTATATAACATTGATAATATTAATGATAAAATACATTTTCTAAATTTTAACATCATTTCCTTGTTACAAGAACTTTTTCTAGACCGTCCAAACCATGGGTCACTCCAAACATTAGATTTTTAATTTTCTTACGCAATAAAGCCAAACAAAAAATTTAAACAAACTTCACACCCAGTAGATTGGCAATATTATAAACAACTTAGAAATTACAATTACGCAGGTCGTCATGAAAAGAAAGTTTATCTTGGACAATGTTACCAAAATAATAATGCCAAGAAGCTATAATTTCAGGAAGTTTAAAATACAAACCAACAAAAAATTATCTATCCCCCCTCATTTAAACAAAGCTGATGACATTAATAATTATTTTATACCTTCTCAGAGCAATATGCCTGCTGACCCAGATCTTCTTAACTTCTATAAAAATAATTCTCATAGTGCTGTGACGGGACAGTTTGAATTTAAACAGATTTCGGAGACTGATATTTTAACCGCGATTGCTAGTATTGGCTCTGGTGCCGTGGGTGAGATGAATCAAAATCTTTAGTGTCGTCTACCTACTTTAACTTATGACATAGCTGACGTTGTTATAGTAACCTTTTATTTTGTTTTTATATTTAGTTCTTATAATGTTATCTGCCTGTCAAATACAGTACAATTTTATGTTAAATAAAACCTAAGTTAAGTAGGTTTTCTCATTATCAGTTCAATATATTTAACATAAAATGGATAAGTATCTAAGACCTGAAAGGTTTACTGGTGAGCCTTTTTCAAAGTTCATAGCAAAGGAATGGGAGCACTGGAAGAAGACATTTGTTAGTTTCTTGGAAGTTAGCGCTTTACTTTCATCAAAAATCAGTTCAGAAATCAAACTCCAATTGTTAATAAACCACATCTCACCAAAAGTGTACGCCTACATCAGTGAATGTTCAGATTACGATACCGCTTTATCTGTGCTAGATAAAGTTTATATCAAGCCGACCAATGTAATTTATGCAAGGCATATATTGACTAGTAGAAGACAACAACCCGACGAATCAGTAGATACTTATTTGCTATCTTTAAAACAGCTTGCCAAAGATTGTGATTTTAAAG
The DNA here is from genome assembly GCA_964028335.1 of Altica lythri. NCBI lineage: Eukaryota > Metazoa > Arthropoda > Insecta > Coleoptera > Chrysomelidae > Altica > Altica lythri. The sequence continues at coordinate 28,209,343 of OZ034806.1, read as the reverse complement.
ATGTAGACGCCGAAACAAACAAAAATGATACCATTAGAGGAGCTTTCATTGCTGGGATCTAATCTTCTAAAATACGTTCAAGACTTCTAGAAATCTTAACTTTAACATAGCTCGCTCCATGGAGTCAGCAGAATTTAATGCAGAACATTTTATCAATCCAATGGTTAACGCCTTACTAGAACCGTCGGATAGTACCCCAACAAATGTGTAAAACACTACTGCTGCCACAAGCTCCAGTTCTACCACTAACTCTTCAGGGCGAAAATGCTTTTTCTTTGGTGGGCCGATTCATTCCAGGAAAAATTGTCCAGCTCGAGAAGCAATCTGTAAATGTTGTGAAAAAAAAGGACATTTTTCCAAGGTATGCCGCTCAAAAAAGAAAACAACCAGTGCATCTATAAATCTCTCTTAAGAATGTGATAATTGCTCAGCTTGCATCATAGCAGCTTCTCCATCTTCACTTCGCAAAGCAATAGTTCCTGCGTACATTAACGGTGTCAGAGCTGATGCTCTAGTAGACACTGGAAGCTCTGTTAGCTTTATAAATAAAAATTTTGCAAATCTGTGCAATCTGAAACGAACGCTCTGTTTCCAGACCATCTCAATGGCTTCACTATCGCATACTTCAGCTGTGAGTGGCCAAACTTGTCAAAACATCAAGATAGACCAAAATTTGTATGAAAACGTCACTTTGCTTATTGTAAAGAATCTTTGCACCAATTTAATTATAGGTCATGACATCTTGGCTAACCACTCAAGCCTAGAATTTAAATTTGGAGGACCAAAAGAATCATTCAAGGTATGCAATCTAACCGAAGCTTTCGTCCCTGCTACTCCTTTATTTTTAAACGTAACTCCTGAATGTAGGCCAATCGCAATTAAATCTCGTAGATACAGTTCTAACGATCAAACTTTTATTAAAAATTAAATTAAAAGTTTATTAGAAGAAGAAGTCATAGAAGAAAGCCAATCTCCGTGGAGGGCACAAGTTTTGATAACTAAAAGTAAGACACATAAGAAACGCCTAGTTATTGATTACTCACAGACTATCAACAGATATACTCAACTTGACGCTTACCCATTACCCAATATCAAAAAAACCGTATCCAAAATATCTAAATTTAATGTTTTCAGTAGTAATAACCCAAGGACATTGATAATTGTTCGAAAAAATTTTATAACAGATTTCGAAAGCTTGTTGCTTGGAAACAGACCGACGCCGTAGGCGGAGGTCTGTTGCTTGTAAGCAACAAGCTTGAGAAATTTGTTAAAAATTTTTTGAGCATTTATCAATGTTCGAGGGTTATTCGGATAGAAAATTTTTTGCTGGTTATGACATTTTGAAATATTGAATATTTGAAATGTCAAAATCGAAATGAAACGAAATGTAGGTATCCATAGCTACATGATTGAGTGAAAGCAGCCCATGGGATCTGTTTTCAGTATAATGTTGGTTTTATTGGTTGTATTCAATCAGATGACCACAAATTAATTGATTTTATTGGATTCCTAATTGAGCAAAAAATTTTCAGCACAATAGATTTACAAAACGCTTATCACCAAGTTCCTATCCTTCCAGATGAAAAAAAATATACCGCAGTCGAGGCAGCTGGAAATCTCTACCAATTTCGGCGAATCCCTTTCGGTGTTACAAATTGTGTAGCTAGCTTTCAAAGAACCATTGATTGGATAATTTGAAAAGAAAATTTGAAGGGAACCTACGCTTACATCGATGATATCACGATATGCGGAAAGACTCAGGAAGAGCATGACGAGAATTTAGAGAAGTTCTTAAAAGCTGTTGATAAGTATAAACTAACGCTTAACCAGACTAAAAGTAAATTCAACGTATAGGTAATAAATCGTAAAGGTAATAAATTTGCTTGGATATACTATAGGTCCCGGCAATATTGTAAAACCTGATAGCGAACGACTACAGCCCTTGCTTAAGATGGCACCACCGAACGATCTTCCCTCTCTGAGGCGCGTATTATGCATGTTTGCTCACTATTCGAAATGGATACCAAATTTTTCTCAAAGAATTCATACGCTAGCTCACACCAACACGTTTCCGATGAGCGAAGAATCCATATCTTGTTTTGAAAGTTTGAAATCCAGTATTGCCTCCTCCTCGGTGCATGCTATTAACGAGAATAAGCCATTTACGGTTAAAACTGACGCGTCTGAACATTCAATCGCAGCTACTTTATGTCAAGACTCTAGGCCTGTAACTTTCTTTTCACGATCTCTAAATTCTAGTGAACTTAAGCACTCCGCTGTAGAGAAAGAAGCGTATGCGATAGTGGAATCTATTAAAAAGTGGCAACATGATTTAATCTGCAAACCTTTCACGGTTATCACTGATCAAAAGTCCGTTTCGTTTATGTTTGATAATAAGCACGCAAGTAAAATTAAGAACGAGAAAATTCAAAGATGGCGTTTAGAATTAGCCCCGTATAAATATGATATTATTTAGAGACCTGGTAAAAACAATCAAGCAGCAGACGCCCTATCGCATATATGCAGTTGCGCCACGACAAGCATGTCTAAACTACAATCGCTCCATGATGCCTTATGTCATCCGGGCATCACAAGGATGGATCACTGGTTGAAGACCAAAAATCTACCTTACTCCCTTGAAGATGTGAGGAAGATGACCAAGAGCTGTCAAATATGCGCGAAGATCAAACCTAGATATTTCAGGAATCGTGAACCTGTACCCAAGCTAATAAAAGCAACATCGCCTTTTGAAAGGTTAAGTATTGATTTTAAGGGTCCGATTCCGTCTAATACTGCTAATCATTACATTCTTACAGTAATTGATGAAATTTCGAGATTTCCATTCGCTTTCCCATGCAGTGATATTAGCGCTAAGACTGTCATTAAGCATTTAAATTGTTTAAAACCAGATAAAGAAACACAAAGTCTCGTACCACAAAATATTTAATAAAAATTATCAGTATTGACAACTAGTTTCGACCAACACGGTCATCTTCAGGTCTGTGAAAAAATATAAATAGAAAGATAATGAAAATAAAAGTAAGAGTTTAACAACTTACCAAATAGCAAAGTGAAATATTAAAGTTACAAAAATTATCCAAAAAATTATATGGAAAGAAATTTATGGTATCTGGTTACTATATCTTCAACAACTGAAGTCCAACAGCAGCAAACAGTGTGTAATGAGGAGACAACCAGTAGAGGTATGCTCATGAAGGATCAAAAAGTGTGGTACGAAAAATTATAACTAACATGGGAACGTTAGTAGTCTGAACGAGAAACAGATTTAAATTAAAACTTAAAAAACACACACCTTAGAATGAAATGGAGCTAAAAACTCAGGCATTGGTTAAGGAATAAGCCCAAGAGAATTCCTTTCTTGATGGAAAACTAGATCAGGAGGGATGAAGGTCAAAAAGTAATATACTCCATCAAAGGGAAGGAAGAAAAACAGATATTTCTCTAACTTCTGGCTATTTACTACGCTACATAGCCTTTTCATTTTTTGTGCGTGGATTTTCTAGATCTTTTTGCTTTTCGAAGGTCTTATATTGTCATACTTATAAACACTACATATGTACGGTCTTATTACTATTTTCTATTGCTTTACTACCCGTACACAATAAATATCTGTTTTTCTTCCATCCCTTTGATGGAGTATATTACTTTTTGACCTTCATCCCTCCTGATCTAGTTTTCCATCAAGAAAGGAATTCTCTTGGGCTTATTCCTTAACCAATGCCTGAGTTTTTAGCTCCATTTCATTCTAAGGTGTGTGTTTTTTAAGTTTGAATTTAAATCTGTTTCTCGTTCAGACTACTAACGTTCCCATGTTAGTTATAATTTTTCGTACCACACTTTTTGATCCCTCATGAGCATACCTTTACTGGTTGTCTCCTCATTACACACTGTTTGCTGCTGTTGGACTTCAGTTGTTGAAGATATAGTAACCAGATACCATAAATTTCTTTCCATTTAATTTTTTGGATAATTTTTGTAACTTTAATATTTCACTTTGCTATTTGGTAAGTTGTTAAACTCTTACTTTTTATTTTCATTATCTTTCTATTTATATTTTTTCACAGACCTGAAGATGACCGTGTTGGTCAAAACTAGTTGTCAATACTGATAATTTTTATTAAATATTTTGTGGTACGAGACTTTGTGTTTCTTTATCTGGTTTTACCATTTGACCACATTTGAGTAATGGATGATATCCTTTCGCTTTTAAATTGTTTGTTTGTTATTTTTGGTCTGCCTTCGTAAATTCATTCGGACAGAGGCGCCCAGTTCCTATCAAGAGAATTGACTCAGTTTCTTCATTCCAAAGGTGTTGCTACTAGTAGGACCACTGCTTACAACCCACAAGGAAACGGACAAGTAGAGAAATTAAACTCTACTATTTGGAAAACTATACAGCTAGCATGTGGTTCGCATAATGCACCCATATAATCGTGGGAACAATACTTACCCGTGGCACTACATTCCATCCGATCTCTGCTTTGTACTGCAACAAACTGTACTCCTCATGAATGCATTTTTATGCATACACGACGATCTTCCAATGGAAATATAATACCTACATGGTTATCAAATAGAGGTAAGGTTTTAATGAAAAGATTTGATCAGAAGAATAAATTTCAACCAGAGAAGACGTTGAGTTATTGGAAGCAAATCCTGATTACTCGAATTCGTCAGACTTCAAGACAGCAGAGAGACGACTGTGTCTAATCGTTATCTCGCTCAAATTGAAGGCCAAGGTGATCGGGAACCAACAGATCGTAACCTCACTTCAATGGAAGGTCAAGGTGAACGAGAACCGATAGATTTAAATTATGAAAGGGTACCAGCTTCAGAGAAGGCTTCTGATTCAAGTCATAACGAATCACTTCTAAAAAGTTCGACCCCTCCAAACACACCACTTCGTCCAGTTACTTCGCAGATTCCACCACTTCTCAATGATACTCCAGTTGCGGATACACCGACGTCAGTTCAGGCTGGTCCTTCTCGTGGCTCGTCACCAATTACTAAAACACCTGTTGTACAGGAACCTAGAAGGTCAGTTCAAACCAAACGTCTTCCCCGTTATCTAGAAGACTATAGTGTGGGAGAATGAGATGAATCAAAATCTTTAGTGTCGTCTACCTACTATAACTTATGACATAGCTGACGTTGTCATAGTAACCTTTTATTTTGTTTTTATATTTAGTTGTTATAATGTTATCTGTCTGTCAAATACAGTACAATTTTATGTTAAATAAAACCCAAGTTTAGTAGGTTTTCTCATTATCATTTCAGTGGGTGCCGATGGAATAGGCATCAATATGATTTGTTTTTGTACCCCTTTTATATTACCATATTATTCAACAGCTGCATTCAAAAAAGTGTTTTTCCTTCGCAGTGGAAGGTAGCCATTATTGTACCAATTCCAAAAACAGCTAATCCCTCCCAAATGACTGGCTTACGCCCTATAAAAAATTTGCCTGTGCTTGCCAAGATTTTTTAGAAATTATTGAAAGCTCAATTGGACTCGCATTTATCTCAGTTAAATATTCTGCCCCGTACTCAGTCTGGGTTTCGAAAAAGTTACGGCTGCGCAACCGCTCTTATTAATATCACTGACGATATCCTACATAACACAGATAAAGGTCATGTTACTGCCTTGGTGCTGATGGACTACTCCAAGGCCTTTGACACAATTGAGATTTTAACCTTATTTTTCCCGCGCTGTCATTGTTTATTGTGTTTGAGCAAGCTTTTTTATTTTTTTCGTGTGGGATAATCTGTTATATATTTTTCTGATATTTTTTTGAAGTGATCCAATGATGTTTCTGTCACTATCCTCAATTTTTGACTATTTATCTGCTTCTCCAAACAGTAGATGCATTGTAGAAGGTGAAGCTGTTCTGGCAGCGAACCATGTTATTGTGTGTGAGAAAAAGTGGACAAAAAGTGGACGTTCAGATCATACTGTTTGTAAACTGGTGCAGTGAAAAGTGATTCTCATGAAATCAATGGAATATTTTCAGTTATTTCAGATTGCAAGGTTGAAATACAGACATTTACTTGCAGCTGTAAGGCAGGAACTTCAGAATCTTGCAAACTTGTAGCAGCAACACTACTGTTTTGCTCAAGGTGGTATTATTACTGATTTATTTGATGGCTTATCGTGCCCATTGTAATTTGTAAGGTTTCTGCAACCTTTTTTACTTTAGGTTTCCTTTTTCTGTGCTTGTGTTTTTGTTTCAGAAAACCATTAGAAGAGTTGTCTTCTACAGACACTGAATGTATATGGAAAGTTCAGAAAACCAGAGCAACAGGTAAATATTTGCCACAGCCACTGAACAAATCTCAATGTTTCAGACCATCAAATAGGTTGGCTAGAAAAAGATTTTCAAAGGAAGAAGTTAAAGAAATGTTTCAGTTGGCCTCATCAGCACTCCCAAATTCATCCTTTGCATTGAATAGGTAAACTTTTATGTGTATACTATTAACAAACAATTAAACTATATTTTTTAAATCTGATTGTTACAGACAAGGGCGAAGAAAGAATTTCAAGAAACCCAAAGTGATCAAAGAAATGCCTTCACATATACCAGTGATTTTTAACAACTCCAAAGATTCCCCATTTATAGACCTTCAAAAAGCAGGATTGGACAAAAATGTTTGAGCATGGTGAAAGATATTGTTTTTCCATCCCAAAATGCGTAAAATGCGCTCAAAGTCACCACACTTCTGAGTGTAAAATAATAAGAACTGAGCTTAGTGTAGCTAAATGTGTAAATTGCGGTGATAACCTCACCGCAAATTACAGTAAATGCCCCAAACTATTGGAGTATTTAGAAAAAAAACATAGACAAAACAACACAAACACGACAAACAATCAAAGAACCTTTACAAGTAATTACACAACTCCTAGCATAAGCTATAGTAATGTGACACAAAATAACAAACAAACAACGACAAACTAAATAAACTAAGCTCAGTTCTTAAAGAACTCAACGAAATAATTGATGTGGACAAGATGATATCCATCGTCAAAAAACTAATAGTTGAACTTAAAAACTGCTCCACAAACGTGGATAAATTAATGATCTTTGCCAAATATGCGCAGGAATTTTAAGTTCAACTTCACTGATAATAAAATCAAATTATTGTTTTGGAATGCCCAAGGCATTAAAGGTAAAATAAACGAAATACGAAAAATAATAAAAGATGGTGGATATCATGTTGTCTACATCAACAAAACCTACTACTGTGGAAACAAAAGCCCTGTTAATATAGCAGGATATAACAAAATAATTAATAACAGAATAGACTTGAATAATATAAATAAATAATCAAACGCTGCGCGGGGGACAAGTAATGTACATTCAAAAAGGAATTAACTTTAGACAAATGAAAGACATTGACACAAACATATAACAATACTAATAAATGACTTACAAATACACGACACAAATACTAAGACAAGATTTGACAAATATATTTGATTATTTCCTTCGATTCAAATTAACCAATAGAATGTCATAATTTTTTGAAATTGGACCAATCAGAATCAAATATCAGCGACTATTGCACTAGAGAAATAGTCACGTCAAATATAAATGTCAAAAATTTGTCTTCTCAGGAAATAATCTTCCTAAATATAACGCGACCTTGATTAATAGTCTGCTATTTTTGTTGTTGCTAAATTTGTCGAATATTTTACAATTTGTTTCGACATAATTTGACATTAATAATCAAAGATTAAAGCCCTCGAGCTAAAGCTCTCGTGCTTTAATCAGATTATTAATGTCAAATTATGTCTCAACAAATTGATACTAAATTATTCTCAAAATCTAGATACCACAAAAATAGCCGACTATAATCAAGGTCTTGTTATATTACCCTTGACAAAAATGCAAAAATTATAGCCATGGGAGACTTCAACGCTAAACATATATACTGGAACAACATAAACAACAACGACAATGGTAATAAACTATTAGACTTTATACTAGACAACAACATTGACATAAACTATACAGAAGACTTTACAAGATTTGGCTATAATAACGATACAAACTCTACAATAGACTTAGTACCTACTTAAGAAAAATGATGATATAAACAGACCAAAAACATTACTAGACTTAAACTCAGACCATAGACCAATTGAATTTACAACAAATGAAGCAATAACTTTACGTAAAACACAAAGGAAAATTAAAGACTTTAACAAAGCAAACTGAACAGAATACAAAACCTATATACATAACAAAACAAAAATAAAATCAGGCATAAACACTAAAGAACAAATTAACGAGAAAATAACAAAACTGACAAATATAATAAACGAAGCAACTGATATTTACATACCAACGTTACTAAACTAAAATGACAAATGTAACACAGAAATAGAAAACGCAAGACTTGTCAGAAACAGGAAAAGACGAATTTACCAAAGACAAAGAACAAGAGAAAATCAAATATAATTAGAAATTGCAAAAGAACATTATAAAGCTTTACTAGACTCGTACATGACTGACAAATGGAACAAAAAAATCGACAATTTAATAAACACTCAACAAAACATTTGGAAAATTATCAAAACACGAAAACAAAATAACGGATTTGACATAGACATTTTAAAGAAAAATAACATGGAATACTACCACGACAAAGACAAAGCTCAACTTATTGCTGAACAACTAGACATTAATTTTAACTCGACACATCACCTAGGCGACGAACAAACTGAGACAGAAGTAAATAACACACTTAACAACACATTAAACGTAAACATTTACAATAATATTGACATAATAACACCACATAACATAAACCAAATCATAAGAAAAACTAGACCGTATAAAGCACCAGGACACGACAATATACAAAACAAAAATCTAAAAATGCTACCCCGCAAGGCGTTTGTTATTTTATATTATTTATACAAAGCATGCATAAAACTCCAGTACTTTCCGGAGTGTTGGAAAAAGGCTATAATTCTTCCCTTCAGGAAAAACTGTAAAAATGGGGAAAATCCTGAAAACTATCGACCTATAAGCCTTTTGCCAGCACTTGGGAAGGTTCTGAAGAAAATCATAAAGAAAGAGCTAGTTTCACATCTGCAAACGAATAATATAATAATAAAGGAACAGTTTGGGTTTGGATCCAAACATTCTACCCTACTCCAGCTTAGTAGAATCACTGATAAAATTATTAAGAACTACAATATTAGACATACTACATCACTGGTTTCTCTAGACCTAGAGAAAGCCTTTGATATAGTATGGCATAAGGGTCTACTATATAAACTCATAAAAATAAATACACCACTGTGGTTAACAAAAATCCTGCAATCCTTCATTGAAAACAGACAATATAACGTTAAAGTGAACAACGAACAATCTAACAACATTAAGAGCACAGCTGGAGTACCGCAGGGAGCAGCTTTAAGCCCAATACTGTTCCAAATTTATATTAATGACATTTCAACACATGCAGAAACAGATATAGCTCTTTTTGCAGATGATACTGCTATAATGGCTAGTTCGAAAATTATAAAACTAGCACACAAGAAAATTCAAAAACATATCGACCTAATTGAAAAGTATTTCCAGAAATGAAAAATACGAATTAATGACAAGAAAAGCCACTTAATCGACTTTAACAAAAAACTATGACTTTCTTTAGCCCCTTCGCTCGCAAGCTCGCTCATGGGCCAAACACACTCGCTGTAATATGCAATTTACTCCACTCGTAAAGTAATATACTATTATACGTTTAAGGATGTAGGATCCAGGATCTAAGATCCAGGATCTAGATCACAGCAACCATCTACCAGTAAATCTTGTGTGGAAAATATTTGCAATTTTGATGAAACAAGTACAAATTCATCTGGTTCCATTCAAAATCTCCAACTTAAACTTAGCGATGAAAGTGCGACCCATATCAATTTTTCTCATTTACAGAATTGTACAATTAATTTTAATTCCCAATAATCCAATTGTATTGCTAATAGTTTTTTTTGTGCTTGTTTATTCATTAGTTACTCCTAATTAAATATTTAATTAAAATTGACGTAACCTAAAATAGTAAGTTAGGTAATTTTAGGAATATTATATTTATATACCTGTATGTAATAAAAATCGTACCTACGTTTCATTAAATAAATTTAATTCTCATTAATTTCTGAGTTTACGGACTTTTGCACAAGGGTGATGCCGCAATTTGTATTTGTTATAATTTATAATACAATACATTTTACTTCTAAATTAATAAACACTAATCTAACCAAACAAAAGTAACCAAAATTAATTTCCGTTGGCCAATTGTCCTTACAGAACAGAGGTCATCAAAAATTAAGAGGCAAATTAAATGTAAATTAGAATCTTGCCTACCTTTAGAAAAAGTTATTAGTTTAGTATATTATATATTCATTATGTATTTTTGATGACTCATAGACTCATAGGGCCATCTCTTTAGATAATCTAAAAGCTACTTTGCCGGCCTAGGCCGGAAAATATCAGTTTCTGGACGATTTTGAAGTAATCAATAGTATTGTTTCTGGACGGAGGACCAAAATAGTTATTTGTGACACAAGGACGGAAAATGACACTTTGCAAGAGCGAGTAAGGTTGTGTAGCCGAGGTAGGGGAAAGTGTCCTAAAATGACACAGTTGATAAAATGACATAGCTCAAATAAATTGACTACTAGATGTGCCATCTATGAACTGATAGATGAATAATGCAGCCAACATAATTTCTTAAACTGTAATGTGATAATACAGATCTAGTCTAGTTCATTCTATGATTTTCGGCATAGGTTATGCTTCAGCCGCCAAAAAGTTTTGTCTACGTTGGTCATTATCCATGTGCAAATCAGAATATTGTTGATAATAATGGCTGTGTTAGTGGTTTTCATTAAATTCGATATTCGTGCTCTTCATGCTGGTGAGTAAAGTTTTCATGAGAGATTCTAAATATGTCAAAAATATCCAAGAAATAAAACTTCAACCATGCGTTTAAAATGACATAGTGCAATGGCATGTAAAATACACAGTATGTCATTTTATACGCCGCACTCAAAACTATTTTTGAAATTTATTTCAGGAGTCGGCATGGTTGGCAGATACATCAGAAAGAGTACAAGACAGTCTTGAGATGAAACAGCAATGCAACAAGCCATTAGAGATGTAAAAGAAAAGAAAAAGGGATGGCTGAAAGCATCCAAGCTCTACAATGATCCCCAAGCTACGCTTAGACGAAGAGCTGCTGATAAGAATAAACGAGTAAAAGGTGCGCAGAAAATTCTGGGACGGTTTTCGACTACTTTTAATTCACAAATAGAAAAAGAGTTGGTAGATCACCTAAAATTTCTTGAATCTAGACTTTTTGGGTTAACTACTGTCGAAGTCAGAAAATTGGCTTATGACTTTGCGGAAAAAAAAAGAATAGATCATCGATTCAATCGAGAAAAAAAATAGCCGGTAAAGAATGGCTGAATCCTTACGTCAACCAGAACCCACTTCTGCAGCCAGGGCACGAGCTTTCAACAAGCCTCAAGTGTCTAAATTTTTTGAGGTTTTGAATTCTGTACTACGACAAGAATCAATTAATGTGGAAAAAAATTATAACATGGACGAAAGTGGGCTTTCTACTGTTTAAAAACCTCCAAGAATTTTAGCCTCGACCGGACGCAAACAAGTAGGATCACTCACGAGTGCAGAAAGGGGCCAACATGTTACAGTTGTTTGTTGTATGAGTGCAACAGGTAACTTCATTCCACCTGCTTGGATCTTCGCAAGAAAAAACAAAAAGAATGAACTTTTCGATAAAGCCCCTCCTGAAAGTTTGGGTTTGTGACAAGAGTCTGGTTGGATGAACTCAGAACTTTTTGTTCAATGGTTAAATCATTTCTATAAACACGCTAATCCTACATGCGAATATAAAGCTCTCCTTTTACTAGCTGGTCATGTGAGTCATACTTCTTTAGAAGCTGTAACATTTTGTAGAGAAAATAATATCATACTGATATGCTTTCCTGCTCACTGCACTCACCGAATGCAGCCACTTGACATAACATTTTTTGGCCCTTTAAAAACATATTAAAATCAGGCTTCTACCACTTGGTTGAGAAATAATCCTGGTGGTATTATTACTGCTTACCAAGTGAGTGAAATTTTTGCTGAAGCATATGGCAAAGCTGCCACTATCCAAAATGCAGTGAATGGGTTTGCTAAAACGGAAATCAGTCCATTTAACTCCGAAATTTTTCCTGATCATCTCTTTTCACCTGCAGAGACAACTGCCTTGGCATCAGAAAACGATCAGATTGGAACGGAGAATCCGTTAGAGAAAAACGGTACAGAACTTTTAGATGAGAATCAAAATATTCAACCAGAAGTGGTTTCCGAACTCCCAAGAAAAAATGAAGAAAAAGACAGGCCAGAAGGCACAAAAGTGTCATTTTTAGAATTATCCCCACCTCCAGTAGCAAAAGTCCAATCCAGGAGAAGGAATGTAAAAAAATATACAATTTTAACATGTTTTCCAAACATAGAGGTACTGAAAAATAAACAAAAAGAGCTGTCACAGAAAGTTGATTCTCGCAAAATCAAAAAGAATAATTTCTGTGGAAGTTCCAGAGAACAAATAGAAGAGGAAGCGCATTGTTCAACGAGAGCAAGACCAAAAAGGTGCAAGCTTAATAATACATCATTTGTTGATGACAGTAGAGATGATGTAGAAAATGATGATAAAGAGGATGTGTCTTGCATTTACTCCATTGGGTTATTCAAGAACTCTAAATTCAAGGAAAAATGGATTCGGTGCATGATTTGTAATCTTTGGGCTCATTTGGAGTGCACAAGACATTGATCTGTGACTTGTGTAAATAATTTTTGATTTAATCCTCATACTATGTCATTTTTAACAACCCTATTGTGTAAAATGACATAGCTGGACCATTTAATTTTTGTTGATTTTTGTATATTATTTTAAAAAAAATTGGAGCCAATTAAAGGAATGCTACGAAACTATCATTATTTTAAAAAAAGTATGCCATTTTTGGACACTTTCCCCTACGTAGCACTGAGGCGAAACAATACGAGCACTTGCAAAACATTTTCCGGAAGTGTAACACACACTATTTTTTGGTCCGACCAATTTTTTATACTTTCATAAGTTCAAAAACTTTTTACTTTGTGACATACAAGTTTAGGTATTGCACGATTAAAAGAATTAGTAATGAGAAATGATTTTCTAATAATCGATTTAATAAAAAATTTGTTAACAAGAAGTGTGGTACACTTCATAGAACGTTTGTTGACCAAGAAACTCAAACAACCAACACGTTTCAAGGATTTTCATCAGTTCAAAAAAAGGAACAACTCATTGATCTTGCTGGTGTAACATTTGATAATTTTAATTTTCTATTAGACGGAACAAAGCCGCCTAAAAATTCGACCATTGGTTACAAAGATAGACTGTTTATATTTTTAATGAAACTAAAGACTGGGCTTACCTTTTCGGCTCTTGGCGTACTATTTAACGTTCATAGAACAACGATTTCATGATTTTTTTTTAATATCTTGGAACAATTAGTACGACAGCTAATTTAGTATTTTTGCCGGATGTTGATTCGACCATTGGTTACAAAGATAGACTGTTTATATTTTTAATGAAACTAAAGACTGGGCTTACCTTTTCGGCTCTTGGCGTAGGGGAGTGTAGGTATGTTCGGGACGTAGGTATGAGTGGGACGATTAAATTTATATAAAAACTTTTGAATTCAGCGCGCCAGTTTTCTGTCAAAGTGTTACCACCATTGCAATAAACTACTAACCTAAGTTTCATATCCGAGTGTTTTGTCTAACGTAACAGGTGCACATTTTTATTTTAGAAGAAGTAGAAGTAAAGTTTTTTGTGTTCAAGTTTTTTTTTGTGACCAGCAACTAAGCTTCTAAAGCTCTTTTGGTAAGTAAGTCCTGATTTTGTTATCTTATTGCGAGAAATTATAATTATAGTATTACTTGATAAACATAACCCTAAATTTGAAATCGTTTTTTAAAATATTTGTTGTTTGGTAGGTATGTTAGGGACATAAGATGGTAGGTATATTTGGGACGTCCCAAACATACCTACCGTATGTCCCAAACATACCAACTGTTTTTCATTAACCTGTTATTTTTCTATTTAAGATACTATTATGTTATAATTATGTCAATTTAGTTATTTATTTCAGATTAGGAAAATGCCAAGCGTTTATAGAAAAAAAAAAGAATCAGAACTGAAACGAAAACCACGAAAATTAATAAGCATTGATGTTATTCAGAGAGCTTATTTTGATGCTGTAGATAACAAAAAATCTATAAGAACAGCTGCAAAAGACTATGAAATTTCTAAGACATAACAACGAAAAATATTCCAGATATCTCCACTTTTGGTTCTGTGCATACCAGCAGACAAATTTTTACAAAGGCAGAAGAAGAACAATTAGACGACTATTTGCTAAAAGCCAGCTATATGCACTACGGATTAAATTTAAACCAAACTAAAGAGCTTGCTTACCAATTTGCTACAGCTAATAATAAAAATGTTCCTGAAACTTGGGAAACCAATAAAGCTGCTGGAAAATGTTGGTGTTTAGGTTTCTTCCATAGGCATTCAAACCTATCATTGCGAAAACCTGAGGCAACAAGCCTTTCTCGAGCGACTAGTTTTAACAGAAAAAACGTATCGGAATTTTTTGAAAAGCTGGAATCGTTATATGAACGATTTAAATTTGATCCTGCTCAAGTGTATAACGCAGACGAAACTGGGGTAACTACAGTGCAAAACCCTGGGAAAATAGTGGCAGAAAAGGGAAAGAAACAGGTCGGAAAAGTTACTTCAGCGGAAAGGGGGTCCCTGGTTACTGTTTGCTGTAGCATAAATGCTATAGGAAACTCAGTTCCGCCTTTCTTTATTTTTCCCAGGGTAAATTTCAAGGAATACATGCTAAAAAATGCGCCACATGGATCTGCTGGTAGGGCGTCACCATCAGGCTGGATGACAGCACATATATTTTTGGACTACATTAAGCATTTTGCTGCAAACGTAAATCCTTTCAAAGAAAAACCGGTGCTTTTAATTTTTGACAACCATGAGAGCCACATCTCAATAGATGTTATCAATTTTTCAAAAGAAAATGGTATACATTTACTTACTTTGCCACCGCACTGCAGCAGTAAATTGCAACCACTAGATGTGTCTGTATTTTATGCATTTAAACGTTTTTATAATAACGAAGCAGATAAATGGATGATGAACAACCCTGGGAAAACTATTACAATTTACGAAATTGCTGAACTGGTTGGAAAAGCATATTCCCCAGCCTTCAGTAAATCGAATATAGAGAGTGGTTTTTTGAAAACAGGGATCTATCCTTTCAATCCCGATGTTTTTACAGATATTGATTTTTTATCTTCACATGTAACAGATCGCCCACATCCGAATGTGTCTGATGATGGTAACGTAAGGAGCTTAGCAATTGCAAGCCCATCTGCAGAAAATGGTGAAGAAAGACAAAGAACATTTATTTCTCCAGAGTTGGTTCGTCCCTTTCCATTAGCAGCTCCTAGAAAAAACAAAACTCGTGGTCGAAAACCAGGCCGCACAAGAATATTAACCGATACACCTGAAAAAACTGAGATTGAGGAGAGTATTAGGACAAAGATGACAAAAACTACAAAAAAGAAAGTTTTTGATGATGAACCAAGAAGTAGCCAAACTATAACTGTTTCCAAAAAAATAAGAAAGAAACAGATTGAATCTTCATCATCAGATGAGGACATCGTCATATATGAAGAAAGTGACCAGTCACTATATGAGGAAGAAGTCTCAGGACTTCACTCAGGTGAATATTCTGAAGACAACTTAAATAATTCAACAAATTGCAGGGATTTTAATACAGAAGACTATGTCATTGTAAAATTTATGATAAATCACAATGGGTCATATGTTCACTATACAGGGTGTTAATGAATAAGTGTTACAGATTTTAAGGGCAGATACACCATGCAGAAATATGGTGAAACTTCAAATAAACATATGGTTTTTAAGCTTTGGTTTCGGAGCTGGAGCTCTTTGAAGATGATGTCTCCAGGTCAATTTTTTTCAAATATCTTCATAACGCTACTATGAAAAAATATGAAATTGGGCAGGGTTAGTAAACTTTATAAGACAATTTATCTGATGCTAATTAGATATTTCCAACACGATCATAAGCGTCTCATTTGGGGGGGCCACTGGATATTTTTTGTCATATTTTTTTTGTCTGTCACTTTTTTACATTTTTGATAATTAATTAAGAAACTTTAGGGTTTTTATTTGAAAAAAGTTACTCTTGTTTAGAGTCCACAGGACGCACCGTTTTAGAAAAAAATTAATTTTAAATTTTTATGTTTTTTATTATACCTGTCATACTAATTATTTAAAATAAAAGTAAGCTCTAAAAAATCAACAAAAAGTTTCTTAATTAATTATCAAAAATATAAAAAAGTGACAGACAAAAAAATATGACAAAAAATATCCAGTGGCCCCCCCAAATGAGACGCTTATGATCGTGTTGGAAATATCTAATTAGCATCAGATCAATTGTCTTATAAAGTTTACTAACTCTGCCAAATTTCATATTTTTTCATAGTGGCGTTCTGAAGATATTTGAAAAAAATTGACCTAGAGACATCATCTTCAAAGAGCTCTAGCTCCGAAACCAAAGCTTAAAAACCATATGTTTATATAAAGTTTCACCATATTTCTGCATGGTGTATCTGCCCTTAAAATCTGTAACACTTATTCATTAACACCCTGTATAGGGCAAATTTTTAAAGTTTACAGCGAGGATGGTAAACAAAGAAGTCTTTCAATTAAATTTCTCAGGAGAAGTGGCATTTCTAACATTTTCAGCTATCTTTTCATAGATGACGTTCAAACTATTAATCAAAACGATATTGTAAAAGTTGTTTTTTTGACTTCAAAACAAAGAAATATTTTGAAATTTAATTTAGATAACCTCGATGTACCTAATTTAAGGTAATTATAGGTTTACATATATATGTGAAAGCATTTTTTTTTTAAATAAATATGTTCCAAGTATGTTTAAATGTTGTCTCTAACATACCTACCTGTTGTCCCAAACATACTACCTATTGGTATGTTTGGGACACATTTTAAAAGGAGCTATTTTATTTTTTACTCACCACAATTACTTTGAAATGAATGTGTTAGATACTTTTTTTAGTTCCCAATAAAGTAATATTAGGATGATAAATAAACATTTAAAAATTCATGATATTTAAGTAAAAAAAAATATATATAAAAATTGTCCCAAACATACCTACCTTCCCCTACTATTTAACGTTCATAGAACAACGATTTCATGATTTTTTTTTAATATCTTGGAACAATTAGTACGACAGATAATTTAGTATTTTTGCCAGCTGTTGATGTTGTTCAAGCAACGATGCCTGAGTGTTATCATTGATTGTACAGAATTTAATATTGAAATCCTGCTAGTGTTGATCATCGGGTTTATTGTTACTCACATTATAAAAAAAATTTACTGCAAAGTTTCTCATAGGTATTACACCAGGAGGATTTATTTGCTTAAAATCAAAAGTAGCTGGTGGTCGTAAATCTGACTCTCAAATGACAATTGAATCAGGTTTATTAGACCTTCTAGAAGATGGTGACATTGTTTTGGCAGATAAAGGTTTTCCGGAAATTAAAACAGTTATCGATGCAAGTGGAAAAAAATTAATAAAAACGGAATGCCACCTTTATTAGAGAAAAAAACTAAATTTACAAATCAATACACTCAAGAAAGTTACAGCATAGCAAAAGTAAGAATTCATGTTGAACGGATAATGCAACGATTAAGACTTTTATCAAATATTAAATAAATTTCCTGAAAATCTATTTTAGTCTGTAGATGACATCATACATATATGCTGTGTTTTGGTAAATTTACAACCACCAATAATTTCCAACAAAAAAAATGAAGAACATAATTGAATCACTTATTTGAGAAACCAGATAAATCCACAATTTGACATTTTTGACATTTTGCTGAAATGTAGTGCGTTATTCTTTGAATTTCTTACTTATTTGCGTACACCCCGTAGATTATTCATTTATTACATTTACTAACAACTACTAGGTAGGTATGTTTTTGTTAACGGTGCAATTAAAGCTAAATCAGTAAACATTATTGTTGATAATTGTTATGTTCGAAATGCAAGTTGTATCTAATAATTCCTTTCTGTAAAAATCATTATTAATTAGACAATAGACGAAAGTGAAACTCTGATTGACTTTGATTTCTTCCCCGCATAAAGAATAAAACATTACAGAAAATCGTTTCTATGAAACACAACGCATTCTTTGCTTTATAAACCACACAGATCCATGCGCATTTTAATGCGATAACCGGCATTAAATATTATGTTTACTTTTAAAAGCCAAATTGTCCAGGATTTGTCGAGTTTCTCAAATAGACGCGCAGGTGTGGACTTTTCGGCTTTTAATAATATGTTAGTAATAAAGCTGCAGAGTTTGTTTACAATGGAAGACGATCAAAGTAAGCGTAAAAAAGGTGTTAAAAGTGTAATATGGCAGTGTGAGAGGATTAAGAAGGCAAGAATTAAGGGTGATGAATATATAAATTATAAGGGAAATGTTGTTTCTAAAAAGGAAATTGGATTAAATTGCAAGTAAGTAAATTTAACCTAAGAACTGAGAAAAACTAAACGAGTTACATATTCTTTTTAGTTGCCGCAATAAATGTGTAGAAAAGTTATCGGAGGAACAGAAGCAAGAAATTTTTAATAAATTTTACAGTTTTGGTTCCAAAAATGAGCAAGATGCTTATCTTCAATCGCTTATAGTAGTAGTTCCAGTTCAGCGAAAGCGTCCTAAGAACCTTGATAAACCAGAGCCCCACAAAAGTGCCTACAAATATACAATTAACTGCAGTTTAGGGCAGCTTTTGGTATGTAAAACTGCATTTCTCAGTATTCACTCTATTAGCAAAGATCGTGTTCATCGGTTGTGTTTGCTTTTATCTGCTGGAAAATCTCCTCAAGATCTACGTGGAAAAAATAATCCAGGAAATTCTAAACCAATTGGCCTTATTGATCTGATTGTTTCTCATATTACGTCATTTCCAACTAAAGACGCTCACTACACCAATCGAGATTATAAGTATCTAAGCGAACAACTTGATATTAAGAAAATGCACGATATGTTTATCTCCAAGTATCCTAACACTGAAATAAAATATTCATTATATTACAAAATTTTTAAACAAAAGTTTAGTTTAAGTTTTGGAAGGCCCCAGGTCGACACTTGCTGTCATTGTGAGGAACTGGCAGTAAAAATTAAATCCAAAGAATTAAATGACAATGCTAAACAGGTAGCTGTAGCTGAAAAGACTGTCCATCTCAGACGTGCTAAAAAATTCCATTCAAAAATGAATACATTGAAAGAACATTATCAAGATGACCCCAGTGTAGCAATATTAGCTGTTGACTTTATGCAGAACATATTTTTGCCGCAGATTCCGGTTCAAGAAACTTTTTATCTCCATCAACTTACTGTCTCAGTTTTTGATATACATGATATTAAAACCGGTAAGTAGTGATGAGCGAGACTGGTCTTGGTCTTGCGGTCTTGGTCTTGGTCTTGCAGAAAATGCAAGACCAAGACCAAGACCAAGACCAACTTCAATCTGCAAGATCAAGACCAAGACCGAGCAGTGCAAGACTTATGCAAGACCAAGACTTAGCATTGCAAGACTTACGCAAGACCAAGACCAAGCCTGCAAGACTCTTGCGGTCTTGCGTTTTTTAAACATATAAACCGAAGAATAAAGCAGCCACGGATTATTTTAAACTCTAACCTTTTTACTAAGCACAACTTGTGCTAACGATCTAAAAACAAAATAAAACTGCCGCGGATATTTTTAACCCCAACTCATTTACTAACCACAACCTGTTTTAACGAAGTATTTTTTTGTTCATATATGTATATTTTAACCTAAGGAATCCGACCTCAAGTTTTTGTGCAATACTTATAAATCACTGTGTATATTATAAAGAACCTAGGATGACGCTTTATATTATCAGAATATGCATCTTATTACAATATCTAAAGGGCATACCTATGGCCATAATAATATTCAAAAATCTTTTTTTTTCGTCCAATACTAATAAAATCATATCGCTTTATTTTAATTTAGAATATGTATTTTAAAAGAGTTTATCTGCGACGATTTTGGGCACTTTAAATTTCTACAAACCTTTCAAATGGCACAATGTTTTTAGAACAAATAATAATATTAATAATTACGATTCCCTTAAGCAGATCCATAAATCACCAAACAATAGAAAAGCGGCCGGCGCGCCGGCCGGTTAGGCAAAAGAAATAATTTATATTATTGGTATTTTATTAGACTTTGCAAAGAGTGTTGAATGTTGGGGTTGTAAATAAACATACCAACATTTTTTTGTTAAATTATTATTTTGGAATCAGTTTAGTATTAAGGCGCCTAAAATAAACTGTCCTTCGTAGGAATAGGATCGGTAAATTAAAAAAAAAAGAAGAAAACAATCAGTGACCTGGAATCGTCGTGTGTTAGTGACACTTCAAGTGATTCAGAACGTAATGAAGATGTTACATCGTCGACCTCTCAAAAATTAAAAAGATATTTGCCTCATAAAAGATCAAAAAAA
This sequence comes from Altica lythri, assembly GCA_964028335.1. Taxonomy (NCBI): domain Eukaryota; kingdom Metazoa; phylum Arthropoda; class Insecta; order Coleoptera; family Chrysomelidae; genus Altica; species Altica lythri. The sequence goes on along the minus strand of OZ034806.1, from coordinate 28,188,581 downwards.
AAAAAACAAAAATTCCGGATACACGGGATACACAAATACCAACGCCTACGCCGAATATGAAGAGCAAATTTAGTGAATTTTTTAATATTATTCCGAGTAATGAGAAAGGAACTGCGCATGGGATTTGTACTTTCATACTTGATTTATCGCTACAATTTAATATAAAAAAAACAAAACTTTTATAATGCAAAATACTATCCCTTTCATTTAATCTTTCTTTACTTGTAATGATTTTAAAAACCATTTTTCCTATTTTTTTTTTTTTTTTGTAAAAATGGACCCCAATAAATCTTTAAAAAAAGTTCAAGACTTGCAAGAGTCTTGGTGCAAGACCAAGACCAAGACCAAGACCAAGACCAAGACTGGACCCTGCAAGAACAAGACCAAGACCAAGACCGCTTCTTTGACTGCAAGACCAAGACCAAGACCTTGTATGCAAGATCAAGACCAAGACCAAGACTAACCCGGTCTTGGTCTTGGTCTTGCATTTGCTCATCACTACCGGTAAGGCATATTTTAACATTTACCACGAAGGCATGGGAAAAAAAGGGCCTAATGAGGTTTGCTCATTTATTGCAAATTACATAGAAAAATGCATTTCACCAGAAGTTAAACAGCTTCATTTCTTCATGGACGGATGCCCTGGACAAAACAAAAATCACACAACAATGAGAATGTTGGCTGCATTAACTGAAATAGGGAGGTTTAAGACAGTTAATCAGCATTTTCCAATTCGTGGACATTCCTTTCTTCCCTGTGACAGGGACTTCGGAGTAGTAAAAAGATTCCTTACAAAAAATGATAGAGTTTACACGCTTAAGCAATACATTGAACTCTTTATATTGTCAAGTCAACAAAACAAGTTCACTGTGCATCTTATAGATGATGATAACAGTATCATTAAAGATTTTAAGTCTTGGTGGCCCAGATATTATAAAAGAAACTGCTCAAGTACAAACCCTGTAAGAAGTGAAAAAGTTTTATTCAACATATCGAAATTTATGCATTTTTCTTACAACGAAAACTTAAAAGGCGTAATTACTGCGTATGACTACCTAGATGGATTGGCAAAATATTCATTTTTACTTGGCACCAGACATACTAGACCAGAAGTACTTTGTACAGAACCAGCCTATACCAATATTAAAGTACCTATTAAGAATAAAAAATGGTTAATATTAGAAAATTTAATATTTATTTGCTTGATGATGAAGAAATAAAAACTTTTTACCACGAACTTTTCTTATGGCCAACCGTGGAGGGTGAATTGGAACCAAAAGAACTTTAATTTTTCCTAATTGTATTACGAGTTAGCTTGTTTTTCAAAAATAAAATAAAATTTATTTGAGAAAGTCGATATGTCCTTTTTTTAAATTCTGTTTTTTTTGGTAGTTTTTCCATTAAAACCCCTTCCACACGATACAATTTACTAGACAATTTGACTAAATTGGAAATTTGATTGCATCGTGTAAATTCAAATTAGCAAATTCAAGGGCATTGGATGGTCGGGACCGCACGATTTGATTGTATCGGACTAAGGCTGAACACATAGTAGAGCGACGAGGAAAGCGGCGAGAAAAGCAAAGAGGAGAGCGTCGAAAACAAATTAATAATATCCAATAGAGTACAACATACTGGAGAGGGGCGCGGCGAGGTAGCATCGCTGTTATAACAGAGGATAGCGGCGCGTTCAAGCAAGTTTGTTTTCTCCGCTCTCCTCATTGCTATAATTATATGGTGAAATGGATGTTGAAGCGTTAATTAGTAGTGTTTTTATTAAAAATCCACTATGGGATCAAAAAGATACTCAGCATCACAATCGATTTATTTTAGATAAATTGTGGGATGCTGTAGCCGATGAAATGAAATCAACAAGTAAGTATTTTTATATTTTATTTCGACATACATAATTTTTGTAGGTGTCTCTAATGAAACTGGCAGTTGCAGTTGGCCTGTTATTTTCTCGCACAATATCAACTTTTTCACATTGGGGCAAAATTTGTTCATCTTCAATGGTAATTCCTTCCATATCAATTATTATATTGTGTAAAATGCATATACAAGCAATAATATTATCTGCTAAATTAGGAGACGTTTCTATGGGTTTCCAAAGAATACGAAACTTGGCATTTATTATCCCAAAAGCACATTCGACCACTCGTCTTGCTCGTGAAAGACGCATGTTAAAATATTCTTTCTCAGTATCCAAATTCTTTCTATTGAAAGGTTTCATTAGATTATTTAATAGAGGGTAAGCTTCATCTCCGATTAAAACATAAGGCACAGTAATTGTAGATAATGGTAAGGCATCATCTTCAGGAATATTTAGACGTTTGCTTTCTATTAAGTGAAATAGGGATGAAGATCGGAATGTTCCCCCATCACTCTGCTTGCCATATCCTCCAACATCAATTGTTATAAATTTATAATTAGCGTCAGCAACAGCTTGAAGGACTATGGAAATAGTTATTTATGATATGAGTGTTAAAAGTGAGGTTTTATTTTGTGAGTGAAAACGTTTGTGAAATGAGCGGAGCGAATTGAACAATTTCACGAACAAAATAAAATCACTTTTAACACAAATACCATACAATGTTTTTTGTACAACTTCCATATTTTGATAATGAAACTAACGAATTTGCAATGACAATAAACCAAACCGTGTTAAAAGTAAACTAAACCGTGTTAAAAGTAAACTTGTTTACATGGCAACGTGTTAAAAGTATTTTTAACACGCTGCTATGTAAACAATCGTTTTTAACATTGTTTGCTATCATTAAAAGTGTCACTTTTAATGACAGTTTTACAAAAAAAAGTTTTTGTAATTATAGTACATAGTTCCAGATTGAGGGGGACATTTTACACGAATGTGTTTACCGTCAATGGCCCCCAAACAATTAGGAAAGTTCCATTTTTGGTAAAATTCTTTTGCAATATTTTTAAAATCATTTTCTGTGGGAATTTTCATATGAACAGGTTGAAATGTGTCCCAGATAGCTTTTACTGTTTCTCGCACAATTAATGACACAGTAGTCGCACCCATTCGAAAAGTAAAACTAAGAGTTTTAAAAGATGATCCTGTTGCCAAATACCTAAAAAAACATATATGTTAATGCTAATATATTGCCTTTTTTGTGATTTCAGGAAATATTGTGAGGACAAAATGGAAGAATTTACGAGATTCATTTCGAAAAGAATTGAAAAAAATGCCAGTGAAACGATCAGGAGATGGGGCATGCAATTGGAAGTCATCTTGGCCATATTTTGACAGTCTTTATTTTTTAAAAGATCAGTTTACTGCTCGACCAGGTAGCGGAAATTTGCCCAATGCAGAGCATGAAAATATTCTGGATGAAGATATAAACTCCCAATTATCTGAATCAAATACCCAAACTTTGGACGATTCCATTAATGTCGACAAATCACCATTGGTGAATACCTCTTTACAAAACAATAGTAGTGAACTGAATGCTTCCACTTCCACACCAGCCGCTAAGAAATTCAAAAGGAAACAGCAAACTGATTCAGACGTTGGCGCTGCTCTTATTAGATTAGAAGAGGAAAAATTACAAATTTTAGAAAAACACCATAAACAGTCACCTGATGAAGACGACAGTTTTTTTCAAAGTCTTCTACCGCATATACGCACACTTGCCCCACAGAGAAAAATGTTGTTGAGAATGAAAATGCAACAACTAGTTTATAACTTTGTTTATGGGACAAACCAAGATTATGTAAGCCAAAGAACTGGAAACATGCATTATGAAACAAATGGATCCCAGTTGATACAGTTACAACCTACTATGCAAGAGTACTCGAATCCTGCATCAGCGAGATCCTATTTAAGCAATTTTTCCGAAGAATCTTTACAAAATATGTAATAATTTTAGTTACAGATACATAATATTTGTACCTATTTGTTTTTTAAGTTACATATATAGTATTTTTAGTTCTAAATAAACAACATAATTAATTAAACAAAAAATTGTTTTCTTACCTTAAAGTCACTGCAAGACGTTCTGTTGGGTTAATAGGATTACAATTAAAGTTAGTCCAATTTTTTATTAATTTATGTTGAATTTTTTCCAAAATATAATCGAACGTTGTAATAGCCATACGAAAATAAGAACGAAACTTTTCTGGATGCTGGCGTAGTTGTACATACAAATGATGAAATTCACCATGTACATGTCTAGTTTTATTTATTTCGTGTACATTGCAACTTCTTTTCTTTTTTTTTCTTAATAAATACCAAATTTTCAGGGAAGAATTTTCTAATAGTAATAAATCCATGTCTCGATTTTAAACGCGCCACTATGTTAGTGCATCTCTCTTATTACCGCGACTCTGTATCACCGCATTCCTCTCTGTTCTCCTCAACTCTCTGCTCGCCGTTCCACTATGTGCTTAGCCTAAATCGGGTGGTGTGGATGCTGATCACCCAATTTTGAGCTTAGTTTGCATTCAGAAGTGGAACGTAGAGGTGTAACGTGTTTTACTTTTAAGTTAAGATTTTTCTTTTAAAATGCCTGACGAAATTACATATATTCGTACCGAAAGAGAAGTTTTGGAGGACATTCTCGACTTATATAAAGATTTGCCATGTCTATGGGATGTAGGACACACACACTACAAAAATAAACAAGCACGACAGAATGCTCTGGAGGTGTTGCTCGAGAAATGGAAAATTATCGATAAAAACATAACATTTGATATAATGAAAAAAAAACTAGAGAACATGAAAACTACTTTTTTTCGCGAAAGGAAAAAGGTGAGTAAAAGCAATATTAAGAAAAATCTATTTGGAAATAAGTATATTCATTTAATTGGTTTAATTTAGATTATTTTCGCGGGTGTTAAAAGTAGTTCTGGAAGTTTATTAGAAAGTATACACGTATCAATAAATTTATAAATTTATTAAAATTTTTTTCTAACTTTGTTACATTTCATTTATTTTTTTAAATTATTATATTATTACAGGTAGAAGCAAGTAAATCAACTGGTGCTGGAGCTGAAGATATTTACAAGCCAGCATTATGGTATTTTGACCATATGATGTTTTTGATAGAAAATCAAAAACCTAAAAGAAGTGGCGTCGATTCAATCGAATGTGAAGACGATGTAAGTTTTATTTAGTATTATATAGTAAAGATTAATTATCAGATAACACATTTACCATTCTGTCTTGAAATTCTACAGCTCCTGCTCCATTAAAAAAAGTGGTAAATATATTTCGCACACGTTTGCCTTCTTCTGTTAATTGTCTTTGATTATTTCATTTAAGACTTAATAGTTGTGGTTTCTCCCTCCACTGTCCTGGCTGTATTATTTTATCTTCAATATCTTCGTAATCAGTACATTGTTGGGAAATATAATTTTTTGATTTTTGTCTTAAAAAATTATGTAAATAGCAGCTGGCATTTATAACTTGGTCCACATTTTTTAATTTTAATAAAATTGGTTTTTGAAATATTCGAAAACGTGCTGCAAGTATTCCAAAGGTATTTTCAACAACTCTTCTTGCTCTGAAAAGCCTGTAGTTAATTTTGTTTTTCTTTTGTCAGCCCTTTCTGTGAGTATGGTTTAATAATATTCTTATTATAAAAACATATGGAGCTAATAAATTTGTCCCTGGTACATGACATGCTTGTGAAAGATTTAATTTACCACTAGTAAGTTTATCATAAAATTTGGTATTTTTTAAAACCCCACCATCAGACACACTTCCATTCATACCTATATGAGTATATAAGAACTCATAATTAGCGTTGACAACCGCGAATAATACCACGCTAAATGTTCCTTTATAGTTATAAAACAATGATCCACTATCTGGAGGTTTTGTAATTAGAATATGTTTTCCGTCCACGCTACCAATACAGTGATTAAAATTCCACGTTGTCTCAAATTGTTTGGATACTTGTAACCATTCGTCTTCTGTTTCAGGAATCTGAAAAAATAAGGGTTAACAAAAAATCAAAAAAGCCAGATCTTCAAAACAAACAGTTAAAACTTTTGGACACCGCAGAACGATTACTATGTTCCCAAGAAGACCCTACAGAAAATATAGCAAGAGCTATGGCGTCGCAACTAAAGGAAATGTCCAAACTACAAAGATGTATGGCGGAAAAATTAATCTCAGAAATAATTTTTCATGGAAAACTTGATCAATTAACGGTCAATTCTTTTATATCATCTTCATCAATGAGCAGTCAAAACATACAGACTCCACGTCACACTTATGGACCAATAATATCTCCTTTTTCGGATCACAGATCTCTGTACACCCCTTCACCTTCCTTACATTCACAGCCATCACCGTCACCATGTCTGACCTCAACACCATATTCTCCTCCGGAACCGCAAACTTTGGGACAAATATATACTGAACCTCTGATCAGCCGTGACTCATGTATTTCTGTCTCTATTCCTGAGGGCATTAGTCAGACATCAACTGACCAAGATTACCACATGAGTGATGTACCTCTTCAGTCCTCTAATTTGTTATCTGGTGGTCAAATATTAAAAGACTGTTTAATATTCAAAAAAAATTACAAATAAACTAACTACACCTTTATGAAATTGTTAATTGTTTCTAAATATAATAAACACGTGTAAATAAGTTATAAATTTTATATTTTGTAATAAATAAATGTTTTCTTACCTGTATATATTTTTTCAAAACCTTACAAATAGCGGTGCATGTTTCAGGTATAATCTTAGATATTAATTGTGTGGAAATTGCACTGCTAAATCGTAGTTCCTTGTAATCTCTACCCGTTGCAAAATACTTAAGTGTAACAATAAGACGCTCTTCAGCAGTAACAGCTTCACGCATTACAGTATTTTCCTTTTCAATATACGGTTTTATTAAATTTAATAATTCTTCAAAAGTTTCGCAATCCATTCGCATAAAATTTCGATAGTCATCACTATCCAATTCCCTAACAATATTTTCATGGCTAAATTGGTTTCTTTTTAATAGCCATTGTTTTGTCCACATTCTCCTCTTTTTTTCTCGTCTAAATTTGTAGTTAGTGCTATTATTAATCCTATTTTCTGCTTTTTACTCAAAGAAGCCATTTTAAATTACGACCGTCAAGCGCGCGATTCACACTCAAAATAAAATTTACCAATTAGATTGGTATGTGTAGACGTGCAATCAAATTGTGAGCCAATTTGATCGACAATCTAATTGTCAATTAAATTGTATCGTGTGGAAGGGGTTTAAATATTTTCACAATTTTATAAAAAAACTGTTTACTAACTTTATCTTAGTATGCTTTTAGTAGCCAAACTTAAAAAAAGTTGCAATGGGAGCCAGCTGGACAGTTTTTTTAGTTTTCTCAATACTAGGTTTATGGGATTTATCTGGTTTCTCAAATAAGTGACTCAATTGTACAAAATAATTAATGTTTTTTAATCATTTGTTTAATTTATTAATTTTTTTGGGTCCATGTAATGACATTGTAATTCAATTAGATATTTAAATAAATATTTTTAAAAGTAAAATTAATATTAATGAATTTTAAAATTTTTAGCAACACATTAAATATAATTATTTAGATGGATTAATCATGTTTTTTTTTTCCTGAAGAATCCCTTACTGGAGAGATCTCATTACTGGTATTATTGTCAACATTAATTTCATTTTTAGCACAACTATCAGTATTTGATGTATTAATGTTTGCATCATTATCTGTACTTGCTTCTTTAGTCGTTGACGCATAAAGAGCTGGTAAATAATGTTAAAAATAAAATGTTTCACTTTTTGAAACTACTTTCTTTAAGAAATCCTCATCACGATGCATTTGTATTAAACAACAATCATCTGGTATTGGTGAATATATAAAAAGATTACTAACATTCATCCCACTCACATACAATTGTATTTGAATTTGAGTGTAGTAACAATCAGACTTCTTTAGTTCCCAGGTACCATTAATAAGTTCTAAACATTTGACATTACACGAATTATCAGATATATTTATCACAGGTTTATCCTTACATAAAATGGGACATTTAAACTCAACTAGTTTTGAGATACATCCATCTTCTACAACTACTCCATCAAGGCTCGCGCAAAGCCAAGGTTGGAATTTGCAAACTGTGACACCAACACGTTTTACAATACAGTTATTCACTCTTTCATATTCTTTTCTTGCAAAAGATTCATTATTTAATCCATACCTAGTAGAAACGCAATCAATTTTTTTTGGATTTAATATTTCAGACACCAGATTTTCAATAGTTTTAGTTGTTCTAACTTTAATACTGTGCACGTTTTTACCAGCAGACAATCTTAGGTGTCTAGCAGCGTACCATTTAGTGCAAGTAGATTGTCCCAAAGTTTCGCAGCATAATTTTATTATGTATTTTTCGGACATTTCAATTTTTTCTAGATAAATTATTTTTAACTTATTATCTAACTTAAACTTAGTTTTATATTGCGTATTTTCATCACAAGAAATCAGAAAATTAATTGCGCATTGTTTACAATCTTCTTTTTTTAAATTAATTTCGACTTGTTGCAGTAATGAATCCATGGACTTGTTTTAAAAAAGATTCTTCGGGCAATTTAGAAATGTTTATTTCCGGAGCCTCATAACACTTTCTTCTTTTCGAGGGAAACATTTTTTTAAAGTATTTACCCTTTGCATATTTATGGGGCACTAGGTTTTCCCCATACTTGTTCATGACTGGTTTTTGATGCACTCTCTTCATTATTAATAAAGCAAATTAATGCTGCGATTTGTTTACATTTCTTGCTCTGATTGTAAAAACAATCACAATTGACATCTGTCACGAGCATTGTCTTATTAATCTGAAATATTTAAATTATTAAAATAAAACTTATTATAATACAAAAAATAATAATTGTTGTATGAAAGCAAAGAATAGTTTGTATTCTTTGATGTAAGTATTATGAAAATTGTTATTACATTCAATGACGTTGTGTAAGGCGTTGATTTGACGGATGCTTCTCGAATGAGGCGCGAATTAATTAAATAACTTTGATTTGATTTTCGATATTCTTCAACATCTCTCACATGTTCAGCCAGGACTAAATTTTTACCCTTTATTAAAGTTTGTGGTTGAAAAATAATATTATGAGTAATAGATTGAAAGCCGGTTCTTAACACGAATTCCATTTTTTATCTGAAAAATTAAATGAACATATTTCACTTGAGACTTGTTTTAGTTATTGTGTTTATTTTACTTACTGTTTTCAGCTGACCCAAAGAAAAAAATTAATTTAAAGTACACTCTATGTAATACGTCACATTTCACATTGAAAAAATATTTTTGTACAACTGTCATTAAAAGTGACACTTTTAATGATAGCAAACAATGTTAAAATTAATTGTTTACATGGAAGCGTGTTAAAAATACTTTTAACACTGGTGTTAAAAATATTTTTAGCACTCCATTTTCTTATGATGAAATCAGATGAGAAAAATTCAGCAATTGCAAATTTTATTATCAATATTTAACAATCATTACTTATGAACATTAATATTAATCGTAAAACTAGAATTACTAACATTAATGCTCTGTGACGTTAGGGAGCTTCGCAACACATTAGAATCCTCAGCACCATCAGTATTTGTATAAACCGGAAGTACAATATTGGGTGATGATGATCCAAAATCTGTTGAGGTTGGGAGAATTTTTTCAGCAATGACATTTCTGTATGCAATGGAATGATCAACATAGCCCTCGGCTACCGTCGTAGACTTCCATCCACCATGTTTTTTTATATCCGTAATATTTGCTCCTGATTCTGCTAGCAATGAAGCAGACGATCGTCGAAAACAGTGTCCTGTATATTGCTTTGGTTCTGGCAGTTTGAGGAATTCGGCAACAATAGATGGAATTTTCCCAAATGTATTAATACCAACTGGATTGGCAGTGCATTTATTATTAATGTATTTCAGGAAAAAACGACAATGTTTAATGATAGAAGGGCGCAGTGCAAAGTACTTATGAAAATAGTCTACATACTTTCCAATAATACTGAAAGCACGACTGACTTTTGTTTTTGTATTTGGAAGTTGTATAACCAATGATTTATTTGTTATTTCGATGTCTTCCACTGATAAATTACACAATTCTTCACGCCGACAGACTCCAAATAATCCGAAAATAGTTGCAACCTTAATCATCAAGTATTTCTCATCTGGTGCCTCCTTTATAAACTTTTCAACTTGTTCACGAGTGAGAATTTTCGATTTTTTGGGACGATACCCTTCACTTTTCCGTTTTAAATAAGCTATTACCTTAAAATATTTACTAACATCCACACCATTTTTAACAAGGGCGCTTGACTTTATCATTGAAAATTTGCTCCACCTAGTTGATGAACTCCATATTTTTGATTGTTCTTCTAAGTATGCCAGAAAAACAGTTTCACTGAAGTTCCCTTCTACATTTTTCAATTTACACCAGGCCAGGAAATTGTTATATGCAATATCGTATGACTCTGAAGTTGGCACACAGCTGACAAAAATAATTTTTGGTTAGAGATATCTAGAGTGTAGATGGAGCTACGGTAAATAGCCCCATGGGAAATTGCTCAGCGCCAAAATGTCTACCTGTACCAATTGCAAATTTTTTTTTTCATTTTTCAAATTTTGTTATGGCCAAAAATAGCTTTTGGCAAGGTTTTTAAAGCTACTGAAGTAATCAAATCTTTCAAAAATTCGCTGTATTCTTTTATATTTGCAATTATGTATATGTACATTTTTGCAATTTTCAAAATTTTTGGTAGAAATTTTGGATTGCGATAACTTCCGAAATATTTTTTTTATAAAAAATTGTACATGTAGAAATTTCAAAAATACACATGTACATTTTTTGGATTTTCTCAAATTAAGATATTTTCAAATATATCGGCATTAAATTTTTTTTTAATTTTTCAAAACTTTAATATTTTTAAAAATATCCGTATCCAAAAATTTCAAAAAAATTTTTGGAGACGGATATGAATTTGCAAAAAAAAAATTTTAAGAGAAAACAAAAAAGTACTTGTGTATTTTTCAAAAAACTGTATATATTATCCATTTCATCGTTTTTGGCCGATTTGATATTAGAAACCACTGAAATAAGATTAAACTGTCATCCAAGTTACCAGTGGCGGAGAGGTTTTTTTTTTCTAAATTAGGTCGTAAGTTTCTGAAACTATCAGTGTAGTTTGACATCTACAAAAATATGACATTAATAGTTATTAAATTCAACCCTTCAACAACGAGCCGTACATGACGGTTACTAGGAATGTGAATTAAGTCAAGACTTCCGTATTGAATACTTTTTATCTACCGGTGAAACAAGATGAAGTTACGTAAGTGTTGTATTAAAAAACAAACGTCCTCATTTAAATTTCTAACTTGCCTGTATCTGAGAGAGATGCAACTCTAATTTTACTTCGAGTATGATTTCTGTCATCGGCCGAAATCGGTAAAATGGACTATACCTAATTTTTTTTTGTCTATAATAAAAATTTGAAAAAAAAAATTTTAGAAAAAACAAAAAAATACTTGTGTATTTTAAAACAATTTTTACCGTATAATGAAATTAAAAGGGAATTTTAACAAGGGCGTGTATAAGGAGGGGTAATGGGGGAAGTTCTGAAAGTACCCGTACATTCAATTGCAGTATTATTTATTTTTTAAATTTTCGTTATTCTCACAAAAAAATATAAAATTAAATCTAGACGTTTCGGCTTTAGCAAAACTGGATAGGTTCACTTACAATAAATTTCCCAGAAAGATTATTTTATAATCTCTTTAATGATATGTTTCGAAGGTCTGAGAAAATATTAAAATAATTGTTTGAAAGTGGGTATAAAGAAAATAAAGTCGTTTCGTCTAGATTTAAGTCTTAATGCAGATTAAAATTTGAGAAAGTCGCCCTCTCTAATTAGGTATTTCAGTTTGACAAGTTGTAGGTAAGTTTCATGCAGACTCTAGGTAGAGTTCGTGCAAACGCTCTTGACCACAGCGCAAAAGACGAGTTTTGGTTCAGGCGCCCCTTCCACGATAAATACAGCATACTAATAAAATTAAAAATATTGACTTGAGAGTTAAGCCCTCCTCAGACTATCAGTAATATTGACAGTATTAACAAATACTGTCAGTAAAACTGATAGTGTGAGGGCAAGTACTGATGTACTGTCAGTATACTGATTACATACTGAAATACTTTTGGCAACTCAAAAGTATTTCATCAATATTGTGGGCGTGGTCAGTATACTGATTGTATACTGATAGTGTGAGGGATGCACTGGCACTACTGACAGTATCTTATCAGTACAAAGCACGGAGCCATGGAAGAAGCACCTATGTCTACTTTGTGTACCGACGAAATATACGACGACTATGTCGATGAAAAATCGAAAAAAGAAGTAATGATCGAATTAATTCATAAATATCGTGATTTACCAGTGTTATGGAATAGTTCCCTCAAAGAAACCTCCATCAAGGTGGCTGACCCAAAGTGGAGAAATTTGTCGAAATTTATTTCAAAATTAGGTGCATTTTAGGTGCTATTTAGGTGCGCAAAACAAAAATTAGGTGCACTAACCGTTTTTGAAATATTTACGAAAAACCTTGGGCCAGCCAGCCTTTAACAACCTAGCTGACCCATAAGAAAAAAAAACAAAAAACAAGGATTAAATAATCTTTAAATTAGGTGCTAATTAAGTGCTTTTTAAAACACGAAACATAAAATAAAAAATTTAAAAATTAAACGTCTTAAAATTGAATATATTGATTGTGTATGGCAAAATGCCACATTTCTTCTTGCACTTTGAACCAAAATGGACATCGGCAGTTTAAGAACAGTTAGAAATCGGTAAAAATTTCTTGTCCTGTAATTTTTTTAATGGATAATTCGGAAGGTCACCACAAAATTTTTTTTTTATTTTTTTTAACTCGGACCGCTGAGCGAGACTTGCAACCGGTCATTTCCGGAAATGATGATTAATATAAAATTCACTTTGTCAGAGATTTAAGTGCTTATTAAGTGCAATAGTTTCACGAGCAAAATAAACTGCTAATGAGCAATTTCAACTGAAAATATTTGGCCAAAGTTTTCTTGCGTCTCAACTAAGAGTGTCAATCTGCACTTTTTAAGCACATGATCAAGATCAAGATCATTAAAATTTTCTTGTAATTCTATTACTTAATAATTCTCTCGTCCGAAATGAAATATTTGTTTTAACTGGGACTGCTGAGCTTGTTACCGGTCACTTCCAAATATAATAATTATTATAAAAAACTTTTTCTCAAATATTTAAGTGCTCAGTAAGGGCAACAGACTCAATAGCAGAACAAACCGCTGATGAGACAAGTCAACTTGAAATTCTTAGCCTAAGTCTTAAACCAAGTGTGTCATTCTGCACTTTCTAAGCACTTAAAAACTGGTACAAATACCTACGAAATAATCCCATAAAATTTCCATAGTTTTTTTGCGCGTAGTTCCGATAATTAATTGACTTTACAAAAGATGCAAATGAGAATTTGATCGACGCTAATTTAGATTTAAAGTTGACAGAAAAAAAAAACAAAAATAAACCGAATAAAAGAAAAATTATTTCGGAGGAGATAATTATTAAGTAATAGAATTACAAGAAAATTTTAATGATCTTGATCTTGATCATGTGCTTAAAAAGTGCAGATTGACACCCTTAATTAAGACGCAAGAAAACTTTGGCCAAATATTTTCAGTTGAAATTGCTCATTAGCAGTTTATTTTGCTCGTGAAACTATTGCACTTAATAAGCACTTAAATCTCTGACAAAGTGAATTTTATATTAATCATCATTTCCGGAAATGACCGGTTGCAAGTCTCGCTCAGCGGTCCGAGTTAAAAAAAAATAAAAAAAAAAAATTTGTGGTGACCTTCCGAATTATCCATTAAAAAAATTACAGGACAAGAAATTTTTACCGATTTTTAATTGTTCTTAAACTGCCGATGTCCATTTTGGTTCAAAGTGCAAGAAGAAATGTGGCATTTTGCCATACACAATCAATATATTCAATTTTAAGACGTTTAATTTTTAAATTTTTTATTTTATGTTTCGTGTTTTAAAAAGCACTTAATTAGCACCTAATTTAAAGATTATTTAATCCTTGTTTTTTGTTTTTTTTTCTTATGGGTCAGCTAGGTTGTTAAAGGCTGGCTGACCCATGGTTTTTCGTAAATATTTCAAAAACGGTTAGTGCACCTAATTTTTGTTTGGCGCACCTAAATAGCACCTAAAATGCACCTAATTTTGAAATAAATTTCGACAAATTTCTCCACTTTGGGTCAGCCACCTTGATGGAGGTCTCAAAGAATATAGCAACCGCGATAAAAAAAGGGACGCTTATATTGAGTTATGCAAAGTGTACCAAAACATAAATAAAAATGGGACACTTGAAGACTTAAAAAAAAAAATTAATACTATGAGGAGCAATTTTAGGAAGGAGTTGAAAAAAATTAAAAATTCAATCAGATCGGGTGCTGATGCTGAAGACGTGTATGTGCCGACTTCATGGATGTATGAGGAATTGAAATTTTTAGCTGATTGTGAAACTCCAGATAGCAGCAAAAGCACGGTTGTTGTAAAAAAAAACACAAGAGAGGTAAGAAAAATCATTTATTTACAATCTATTTATTTGAAATTTAAGAATTTATTACAATCTTTATAGTAGGTACCTAATTATAATATCATAAAGGCAGGACTGTGAAAAAAAAAACAGTTTTTTAAAACAAACATATTTTTTATTGGTTTAAACAGTTTAAAAAAAACATGTAAACAGTATAGTAGGTATTAAAATGAGTGTTCATGTTTTTATTATATTGTTGGGTGCGGGTGCAGGCGGCATGGCAGGACGTGGACGCGATGTTTTAACTATCTCTGAACTATCTTTATTTGTAATCTCTCGCCTCTCCCCCTTCGACAATCTTTTTCATCAAATAGGTTCTGACATGTCGCGCCATGGATTTTTGATAGACAAAGATTTACATGACTGAAATATTTTTATAAGAAAATTTTTTTAATTTAGAATTACTTTTTATTAAAAATCAATGTTTAAAACAGTTTAAAAAAAACATGTTTAAATCAGTTTGCAGTTTTAGACACCCTGTTTTTAACGTCATGTTTTAAACTGTTTAAAACACATAATGTTTAAACCCTGAGCATAGGGTTTCATACCTATAACTATGAAAATTATGTACCTACTATGAAATAAAGTAATTATGTTTTTAAGTTAACTCTGTCATCTTGCCATGACACTCGTCCTATGCTGTTAAAATAATTTTTAAAACGGTCTCTGATGTCCTTAGCCGACCGTGACGCATTTTTACTTTTTCCTCGTTGCAAAGGAATAAGATTATGCTCGTCACCCAGTTTTTGTATCTCATCGTCACTCAGATTACGGATGTAATTCGTTTTTTTTTTAATTAAAAAGTTATGTAAATAACAGCACGTCAAAGTAATTAAGGTCGCTTTTTCAGGAGACAAAATAATTTTGTTCTGCAATACTGCAAACCTGTTCACTAGAATACCAAAGGCATTTTCAACTATTCTTCTCGCTCGGGATAGTCGATAGTTGAAAATCTGAATATCTTTAGTGAACACCACACGACTATAGGGTTTCATGAAATGCTCCCCTAGCTGAAAGGCGTCATCTGCCACGAATACGTATGGAAAAGTTTCACTTGTATTTGGTAACTCTGATGGAGGGGGAATGTTGAAGTTATTTTTTTCCAGATGTTCCCAAAAATCTGTATTAAATAAAACTCCCCCATCAGAAACTTTCCCGTTTGTACCCGCATCTGCCATTATAAATTCATAATTAGCATTTACAATTGCCATCAACACTATACTAAAAGTCCCTTTATAATTATAATATCTGGATCCTGAATTTTCTGGTTTTTTTATTTCTACGTGCTTCCCGTCAACGGCTCCAATACAATTCCAAAACTGCCATCGTGAGCCAAATTCGAACGCAACAGATTTCCACTCTTCCTCCGTCTGTGGGACCTGAAAAAAAATATTTGCCTACATTAATATGTTTCATTTTTGCAGGACGTTGCTGAAAGTGAGATTGAAGAAAGTCAGGTTGCTGAAAGGGAGGTTGCAATAAGTACACCACAACCTTCAGGTTCAAAAGTAAAAAAAGCAAAAGTTTCTCAAGAAAATCAAAACAAAGAACTTCTTTCCTTAGCGTGCAGTTTTTTATCTACAGATAAGGAAGACGATTATCCCATAACAAAGGTGTGGTCGAAAAAACTAAAAAACTTAGGACGAGAACAAAGGCTTTTAGCTGAAAAAGCAATTAATGATATTTTCTTTGAGGCTGAATTGGGAAATTTACAGAGAAACTCAGTACAAATAAATTGTTCATCATCGGCAAGCTTGGCATCACCACCAATAATGAATTATCAATCATCGGCAACTAATAGCTTGGCATCACCACCAATAATGAATTTCCAATCATCGGCAACTAATAGCTTGTCATCACCACCACCACCACCAGTCACTACCTTTCAGTCTTGGGGGACTTTACCAAGAGATATTTGTAGCCCAGAAGCCGATGCAACATATACATCAGTGCAGCAGCCGCCGGCGCCGGCGGCGACGGCGGTGCCTCTATACCCTCAGCCTCAGTCTTCAGATGTTCAAAATTACTTTCATAATTTTAAATAATATGAAAAGTAGTATTTTATTTTTAATAGTACTTTTGTACGTATTTGATATTGGTATGTAAACTCATTGTGTTTTGTTTTCACTGATAATTTTAATAAATTTTTAAAAAAAATGTAAAACTGTACTTACTTTAATATAGTCCTTCAAAACATGGCATATGGCTTTGCAGGTTTCCATTATTATTTCACTTATGGTCGTTGCTCCCATAATAACTGAAAATTTCATATCCTCAAATGTTCTGCCAGTTGCCAGGAACCGTAGTGTTACTGCCAACCTTTCATCCGCAGCTATTGCTGGTCTTAGATGAGTGTCTTTTTTTTCAATATAAGGTGTTAACATTTTTAATAACTCATCGAACGTATCACTATTCATGCGGAAATAATTACGGTAGTCGTTAGGGTCACATTCTTTAACATAGTTTAAAAGGTTCAAGTGTCCAAACTCTTGTCTTTTTAACAACCATTTTTTCACCCAACGTCTTTTTTTTTCTTTTTAAATTTTAAATTTGCTAAAATAATAGCAATACAAGCTTTCTCTTTATTATTCATTGCAGCCGCGATCTTTTCTCTCGCACTCAGAACACCCTCATCAACACCCAGTCGAGGCGACAAAAATGAAATAAAAAAATTTAAAAATTGACTGATCGAATATTGATGAACAAATACTGAAGGAATACTGAACGAATACTGAACAAATACTGATAATGTGAGGGCAACAGTCAAATTACTGTCAGTATCCCATCAGTACGGATACTGTCAATATTACTGATAGTCTGAGGGGGGCTTTATTCTAATTCTAGGAATAGGTTATCCGCTTCTTTTAGTTAGTTAGAATAGTATAATTCCACTTCTACTGCCCCTTCCTGAATTTTAACCACGCCTTCGCTCAGCTTCGTGGTCAGGAGTGTTTGACCTAACTCTACCAATCTTATTCATTTCAACTTGTGACATCAGCAAGTTTGGTCAATTTTTTTAAAGTAAAAGTTTTTATAAAAATTAGTTTGTGTTTGTGATAATATCAGACATCAGGAGGTTCAAGATTCATCAGAAGTAGAAGTTGACAAATCGGGATTTCAGGATATAGGGTAGAGTGGGGGAATTGCGACCAGCGGGTAATGACGACCATCAAAAATTTTACCGTAAACAATTAAATATTTAAAAAGTACACCTGGTGCCATCTAGTATTCTTTGTCACAACCTAATTTCATGCGCTACCGCAAAGAATTCTGCCGTTACATTCCGTGTAGCAACTGATGTAAATTTGTGGGTATTCACATCCTAATATTTTCACAGTCTATTTTAAGTGTTAAATCATTAAATATAAAAGTTTTGGATTTGCTTTCTAAGTGTAGTAAAGGTAATTAGAACCACATTTAAATATAGTTTATCAAAATATGACAATAATTTACCTTTAGATTTCTAACCTAAAATTTTAATTTTTTGACACATCGGGTAATCGCGATCGCATTTGAAGTAAAATGACGACCAGTGGTTGCGATTACCCTCCAGTGGTCGCGATTACCCTTCTATGTTTTATACAGTAGTGGTTGTGATTGTCCTTATAGGACATAATAGTGTGGAAATTATTTAGGAAATAATTTTACTATTTATAATTTTGAAATTACATTTAAATCATACAAAAAGTGACTTTCTTTTATTGAATTATTCTGGCAACTAAATAATTAGTTAATTATTGTTTTTTTTATCTATAGATTTCGCAATGCCAAGATCTTATAAAAGAAAAACAGACAAAGCAAAGTGGACTGAGGGCAATCTAAGAGAGGCCTTACTTTTTATTGAAAATGGAGGGAAAATTCGAGAATCTGCTAGGCGATTTGGTATTCCCTATGGTACCCTACAGACAAGAATCAGAAAAGGGGAAGCTGCAGTAAGTGGCCCAAGAATGGGACGGCCATCAGTTTTTTCAGTTGAACAGGAGGAATTAATAGCAAATCACCTCAAGTTGTTATCAAAAATGTTTTACGGTTTAACGCCGAAACAACTGAGGCAGATAGTTTTCGAATATGCGGAGAAGAATGGTACCACAAACAACTTCAACAAAGTAAAAAGGATGGCTGGAAAAGACTGGTTCTACGACTTTAGACGAAGAAACCCCACTATTTCTGTCCGGAAGCCCGAAGCTACCAGCATCAATCGGATAACTGCCTTTAATAGGAATGAAGTTGACCTGTTTTTTGAAAATTTGATAGGGCTCATGGAAAAGTACAATTTTCAACCTAGTCGGATGTTCAACATGGATAAAACAGGCATCTCAAATGTTCAACAGCCTGAAACAATTTTGGCCAAGAAAGGACAGAAACGCGTTGGTGCTGCCACCAGTGCGGAAAGAGGGAAGACAGTTACCGTAATTTGTTGCTTATCTGCATCAGGCACATACATCCCTCCTATGTTTATTTACCCTAGTAAGAGAATGTCACCACAACTTCAAAGAGATGGTCCACCAGATGCAATTTATGAAGTTTCAAATAACGGTTGGAGCAACGACGAACTTTTTTTAATTTGGCTTAAACATTTCAATCTTCACGTAAAATCATCTATTGAGGACCCTGTATTGCTCATTCTTGACAATCATGGAAGTCATATTTTTATGGCAATTTATAATTTTTGCAGAGAAAAAGGAATCATTTTATTGTCTATTCCCCCCCATTCATCGCATAGAATACAACCACTAGATGTATCATTCTATGGGCCACTAAAAAAAGCATATAGATATCAGTGTGATTTATTCATGAAAACAAATCACTTCGCCAAAATCACCCATTATGATTTGGCATCTATTTTCAACAAAGCATATTCATCTGTAGCTGTAATTAATAAGGCTGTTAATGGGTTCAGAGCTACAGGAATATATCCTGTTAATCCCCAGATTTTCACTGATGAAGATTTTCTTCCTGCTGACCATTTATTGGGAGTTCAGGAACCTAACAACGATGCGAATGACATGACGAATGATGAAAATGATTTGATGCAGTTGCAGCCACCAAAACCATTAGAAGAAGCTAAAGCATCATGTTCAAAAAGCAGCGATGGCATATTATTGGAAAATCCCCAACCAGAATCATTTAAAAGCAGAACAGAAAAGGTATCATATACGGATATCTCTCCCATTCCTGTTGCATCCAAGGTCAGCAAAGTATCAAAAAGACAATCCAGGAAACAACATTCGGAAGTATTAACAAGAACACCTATGAAAATACTTCTGATTGAAAAAGAGAAGAAGAAAAAGATCAATTTGGAAAAAAAACAGTCACGTCCCAAAAGATCAATATCTTCTCCATCTGGTACATCAGCTCTGGTGCAAAAGAGCAAGAAAAAGAAAGTTAAGGATCTTACTGTATCTGATGATTCCTCATCCAATTCAGAAAACGAAGCCATCAGTAATCTATGTGATGATAATAGTGATGATGACATGAGCACTGCCAGTAACTCAGAAGAAAACTTGTGCATTATTTGTGGAGAAATGGGAAAAGATGAAGTATGGTTTCGATGCACTTTGTGTGGACGGTGGACACATAAGGAATGTACTGGTTTTGATTCTGCAAAAGGTTACTGTTGCGATTTCTGTTTAAAAAAGGAGAATCTTAAACATCGTTTAAAGTTTTAAATTAGAATATATTTCCTACTTTATATTGTTTTAATCATGTTGAGTTACATTTAATAAATATTTGCGACAAAAACATTTATAGTTAAGATTAATATTGCTACGTACCAATGGGAGTTCTGCAATTGCGCTTGCGGTTGGTACCAGCCTCTGAAGGGTATCTGCAGTTGCGCTTGAAACCCTTTTTAGGTGTACTGCAGTTGCGCTTATGGTCACTTCGGCGTATTAGGTACGCTTGAATAAACATGATACCTGTCAAACATACTACCCTTATAATTAGCTTCATTTTCAAACGCGACAATAAACTAAGTTTTGTTAATATGCAGCAATTGAACTTATATTTTCGTTTTATAATTTGTAAAACTGGAAGCAATATGTAATGGGTTTTACCATTTCGCACAACACCATTGTGGGAGAGGGCAGTGTCCTCTGCCATTCGTTATGCCTTTTGTTCAAGTACCTGGATTCATTCATCGAGGTAGGGACAAGGGTAGTTGCTCATTATCGAATTAGTTATAGCAGAGAGAACAGTGTTAGTAAGTTAAGTGAAAATATGTCATCTTCGGTTATGTATATGTTAAGTGAAAAAGGTCGGCCATTACTTGTCCACGAGGGCTTTAAATTTCGTAAAAGTGTGATAACCAGACTCGGTCAGAAGTGGAGGTGTGTTAAGAAAATGTGTAAGGCTAAATTATTTGTGAATGAAACAAACGATATTTTGCCAGTAGGACTGCACGACCATGAGGAGAGCAAAACTCTCCATCGAAAGTAATGTAAAAAAAAATAAAGTTTCCATGTTCATAGCTGATATTATTATTTATTTCAGGTTGCCGTTTTCACTTGACCCAATCTTGGTGGAGGAATATTCAAAGCCACGGTCTAAGCAAGGACTACAAGGACAAGGATTCTGAGTGTGGACGTTGGCTTCGATGGACTTTCGGCCTGGCTCTTCTACGACCGGAGGAAGTTGAGGACAGCTTTCTTGAAGACTTTATGTCCATCATGCCATCTAGAGCAGAACCATTCGCAGACTACCTTGTAGACACCTACATTGCTGAAGATTCCCATTTCCCACCAGAGGTTTGGGCCTCCAACGACGTATCCTCGGAGAGAACAACAAACGCTTGCGAGTCCTTTCACTCAAAGTTTGGCTCGAATTTTAATACATTCCATCCAAACATTTTTTTGTTTGTCGAAGCTATAAAGAGCACTCAAATTGATGTATATATCGGGTTAAGAAGTTTGAATATAAACAGGAAAATCAGAGATATGAAGTATGTGAAGTCTATTAAA
Organism: Altica lythri; assembly: GCA_964028335.1. NCBI lineage: Eukaryota > Metazoa > Arthropoda > Insecta > Coleoptera > Chrysomelidae > Altica > Altica lythri. Next base: position 28,166,971 of record OZ034806.1, on the reverse strand, counting down.
AATCTTAATGAATGTAACTTACTGTACGGATGTAAGAAGATTACGCGGATGGATTTTGTCAAAAGAGCCTCATTTCATTATAAAAAGTGATATGTAGTATATTATGTATAGCCTAGTATTTGTAAATAAAACATAATGCACTATTCTTAATTCTCATTTAGGCCTACCCATCTTGAGTTCAAATTCAGAAGATATGTTTTGCTATGCAAATTCCTTTTTTCATAAATTACATTGGAAAAGTTAAAGAACAGTATTAGTTTAAACTGACATTATACAGGGTGTAACAGTATCGCTGCACGAAACTCAACACACAAAAAACGATACTTCGATACACCCCTTGTATATTAACGAGTACTGCATGTAAAACAAAGAAAGAAAAATAGTCTAGAGGCCTAGAAATTGAATTATAATTCACCGATTTAATCTTTTGTAAACAAAACAAGCAGGTACTATGTTGGAGAAAAGGTTTTCTGAACGGTTACTCAGGTAGTCGAGTAGGGTAGGTTGACCACAAGCGCAATTGCAGACATTTTTTGAGGGTAGGATTATCGACCCTGATAAATTTTTTGACCGCGAAGCGCAACTGCATGGCAGCCGTACCAATATAAATATTACTGGTTGTGATTACCCAACCCATGGTCTTCATTACCCCAGTAGGTGGGCAATAACGACCAAAGAGAAAGTTCTAAAATATTTTTTTTTTCCGATAAAAGGAATACTTATTTTTGGCCCGTTTTAACCCTTCATTGGTCGCATGGTGGTCTCTGAGACCGACAAAAATTATTTTTTTAGTTATTATTTGAAGCGTTTCAGATTGAAACTTCCCCCTCCATATACCTTCCTTATTCGGTGGACCGTGTACCTTGCACAGTTCAGATCTTTGTTAGGGTGTATAGGTTGTGTGCAATATTGCTGTTCGGTCTGTCATTCCGGCGCGACCAAATTCGTTTACGGTGTGTGATTCCGACGCGACCTGTTAAGAGATTTGTTTGAGTAAGTACATAGGTATTTCTCAAATACTATTTTAACTAAAACAAAAAAATAACATGTTTAGCAATGGGAAGTTATGAAAAGGAACAAAAAAGGTTATTGAGACTACTCCAAGAAGTTGAAAGTGAAGATGAAGGTGAACACTACCACGACGACGAAGAATCAGAAGACATGCAGTCCGATCACGAAAAAATACTTTTACATGAAACAGATAGCTAACAAAATATATCTGAATCAGAAGATGAGCAAGTAGCAGAACAACAAAAAACATCCGCATCTGCTGCAAGGTTATATTATGTCGGAAAGGACGAAGTTCACTGTGGAAAAAGCACCCTCCTCCAGCAAGAAGAGTACGCACCAGACAAGAGAACATCATAAAACGCTTGCCTTCTCCTACAGCACATACCAAAAATTTAAAAACACCAATTGAAATATGGAATTTTTTATAAACGAACAAATTATGGACATTATTGTTACCTGCACCAACAAATATATTGAAAAAGTGACAGAAAGCTACTCATGTTCAAGAGATGCTACTTCTACAGGTGCAACAGAAATTATGGCGTTACTTGGACTTCTTTATTTAGCCGGAATATGTCATGCAAATCACATGAATAGGAAAGATTTATGGAGAAGAGATGGTTCTCCAGAACTTTTTCACCTAACAATGTCTGAACAAAGATTCAAATTTTTACTTAGGAATCTGTTTTGAATGCAAAGAAAAAGTCCAAACTATGAAATTTCGAAATATTTATAATAAAAATAATGCCTTACTTATTTGACAATGTTTTGAATTAAATGCTATGGGTCGTATTCATAATCCAAACTTACGTATAAGTTCGCCTTAAGCATAGTCTTAAGGCAGCGTTTCGATTCATAAACGGGTATTTTAAGAAATGCTTGACAGCTCAAACTTAGCTAAGACACTCATTGGAAATTAATATTCATAAACATTTCTCGAGACTAGATTAAGAATGTAGTGTTTTCAATATATTCATAGTCAATTAAGATTATCTTATAAACAACTCTAACCTCACTTTTTATTGAAAAAAACTCCTTTTTTCCAAGTCAACATTTTAGGTGACTTAAGATAGTGTTTATAACCTGAAAGTGAAAAAAATAAAAAAGTAGATAATAGTTAAACAAAAAAAAATGAATGTTTTGGGTTTACATGGTATTAGAATTGACGATCATATTGTTGTCGACTTAGATTTAGATGATGAAAATATTTTGCGTATTTCAAAACGCTATATTCGAGATATGCAAGATCCTTTTGAGTTTTTCTCAGATATTGAATTCAAAAAACGATACAGATTTGAAAAGGATAGTGTTAAATTTGGAATATTACCACTAATCGAACAAAATTTGGTTAAAATCAATAAACGTGGACTGCCGATTCCACCAGTGTTTCAATTATTAATATGTTTGCGATTTTATGCAACTGCAAGTTTTCAGGTAATTACAATTTATTTTTATTAATTATAATATATTTATTCATCAATTTTCGATAAATATTAATCCAATTCATATTTTTAGGTCCTTTTGGGTGACAGTATGTCAGTTTCACAGCCAACTGTTTCGAGAATAGTTTTTCGTGTGAGCACTTTACTTGCGAGCCAAATCCATGATTACATAAAAATGCCTTCGACACAAGAAGCAAAATTAGAAAATCAGAGACTTTTTGAGCGCTTAGGATTTGGTAATGGAGCAATCGGAATACCTGGTGTTGACGGAGCAATTGATTGTACTCATATCCGATTAGTCCATACAAGATTTCACAATATTAATGAAGTTTACAGAAATCGAAAAGGCTACTTTTCTCTAAATGTACAAGTGGGTATACATATATATTTTACAATTTAATATCATTAACTAAATAATTATGAATGACAATTTTTTCAATTTTATAGACAGTTGTTGGTCCACGAATGGAATTTTTAGATATAGTTCCAGAATGGCCAGGTAGTGCTCATGATAGTCGTATTTTTCAAAATTCAAGAATCTACATGAGATATTCTGAACGCGAACTAACTGGGCTACTCGTTGGTGATGCTGGATATCCATGTCTACCTTTTCTAATGACGCCTCTTAACAACCCAGTAACTGATGAACAAATAGCGTAAGCAAAAAGCAGAAATCCTAATTTTTTCATAAATTTAAAAGTATTTTAGAGTAGATTAATTTTTTTTTAATATAACTCACATTCAATACTGTAGGATTGTTATTGATCTCAAAATTTTTTTCCTACAGCTATAATAACATTCAGAGTGGAACACGAATTATCGTGGAACGGACATATTATGGTGTCTGGAAACGACGATTTCCTTGTCTATCAAGAGGATTAACAAATAAATTTATTTGTTCAACTACCATTGTTGTAGCCTGTGCTATATTACATAATTTATCGCTAATATTCAACGATGAGCTACCAGAAGAGGATATACCAGACAACTTAGATGATGAGCTAGATGGAGAAATTCCCATACCTCAAGTAAATCGGCAACCTGCTGATGGTTTTGCATTTCGTGAAGCTTTAATATTTCGCATGTTTAATGGCTGAGTAATACTCAAAAATATTTTTTTATTCAATGAAGATAGTTTTTAAGTTTTCTATGAAATACAAAATAGGTACCGAAAATAACAAGTAAATGTTAGTCGGAGTCATAAATTCATTTTGATTGAATTTAATTAATGAATTGTAAATATCGTAGGTCTTTGATAGACCATAGCAATAATGAAAATATTTAATTGTAAATCGGATGAAAGAAATTCCAATTAATCTGTAAATATATAAATCCATAATCCGACTATAATTGTAAAGTAATACTTGAATTGTAAATTCATGACAAAATTGATCCAATCAAATTTGTAAATGTAATCTATTCTTAAAGCAAATAAAGATTTATATTGAACTGATCACATCGTTGCTTAATTATAATAGTAATTATACCGGATAAGTTTACTATAAAAATTTTGCATTTAGAATGAAAATTTTTATTATTGAATATAAATATATTTATTATAAATCTCTATATTTTTGAACATAATAATTATAAAAAAAAATAATTTTATTTATAAAATATAAATCGTAGCAAACTTGCTACTTTAATATCATTTATAAAATACGAAAACAATACTTTCAGAATAGTCGAACTTAGCTATTCAATAGCTAATAATTGCACTTTGATGCAGTCTTAAAATAAAATACAAGTTATCTTTCGTATTCATAATTGTTTCTTATATATTTAATAAAATTATTTTTTCTATAAAAAAACCTATATTTATAATACTGTACTATAAATCTTTAATACTTATGAGTACCTAAACTATTCTCTCAGTTAAGTTTAAAAATTTTTTAAGGAATAAAAACATATTTTTATGTAAATAAAAGTTAATAATAAGAAGCTCCAAACATAAAAGACTACTTTAATTATCATACTGAAAAGTATCACAATCCTTATTTTGTTCCTTCAACAATTGTAACTCTGCCAAATTAGCTGCAGCTGTTGCTGTACGAATTTCCAATGCATATTTCTTTCTCGTGGTGTAATTTTTGACAAAATTATTTTTCTTCATGTTGTATAATTTTTGTAAGTCGCTCAGTCGTGTATCTTCTTTCCTCCTCATTACAAGTATTATCTTAAGCTCTTCTTTTACAAGATTTCGAACCTATAATGATTAAAAAAAATATTTAAATTATATACATAAATAAATTATATTTCTTCTGCATCAGCATTACTCACTAGCTACTGACGATTTTTTCATTCCGGTAATATCCAAGGGTTGTTCATTACTCAAGTCTTGAGTGCTTTCCCCCTTGCCGTATTTCTTGCGAGATTCAAAAGCTGTAATAGTAAAAAAAATGTTTAGCTAATTATGTATATATCATTTTTCAAAATTTTGCTCACTTTCTACTAATGGTGTTTTCCTCCCAGTCACAGCAGACGTTGATGCTTCAGCGACATCTTTTTCAGATATCGTAGCATGATTTAGGAAGCTTTCATCATTATCACAACCATCATTTAGTGCCTCCAAGTTTGAATAATCTTCGCATTCCATCATATTCACAATATCACGCTTTGCTGAAGAAACAGTATTTCATTTAATTATATTTAAGTATATATAATATTAAATTATTCTCTAACAACTATATTGATATAATCAATGATTAATAAGATTTAAAGCTGTGAACAACACTAACTTTTGAGTGGTTTTTAATTTTTTTTTAAGTTTAAAATAAAATTACAAATAAATTTTGCTTAACGGCAACTTCAGCTGTGCTCATGTTGGAGGAAAATAAAATTGGTGCTGTTTTGTTTAAATTAGGAGCAATTAACATAATGTCAGGATCTACTTCCACATCCGGAATTGGAGGTCCACCTCCTGTTGCAAGTCGTTGTTGTTTCTCAAGAGTCAGTGCAGCCCGTTGCTTTGTTTTCATGTTTGTCCATAACTTTTTAAGTTGTCCGACATCCCTCTGCAATATTTCACAAGATTATTATAAATTCAGCACAATATAAATTATAAAATAACTTACCTTTTCCGAAATCAAAGTGGATCCGTTATAATTTTGATTTATTAAATTCCACGCTTCAGATTTTTCAGCCAAAGTTACTGAATCACTTTTTTTATTTTCAATAATATGTGAGTATTTTTTTTAAATTTCAAAGAAAAGCTTCTTTTCGACCACTGAATAATTGCTACTTTTGCTACTTTTGGCTTTTCCCGTCATTTTATAAAATTTTTATTAATTACTATTAAAAAATACTTATCTACTTTGGATAGAGACGGTTTATGCAGTATAATTTTGTTTACATTTTCATATGTCATATGTCATGTCATTGACTAGAATGCATCTGGGGAGTTTTTATCCAATCAAATCATAGGATTTTAAATTAACGAATACACATTAACACGATCTTCAGTTCAGTCTTATGAAAGCTGATTTTATAGTAAATAAGATTACGCTTAAGAATTTCATCTTACGGAAGGTGATCTTATCGTAAATCTATGAATACATCGTGACTTAAATAGAGTAAGACGGTCTTCATGAAGACGGACTTAAGTATTGCCTTAAGACCGGACTATGAATACGACCCTATGTTTTTTTGTGTTTGTAGTTATTGGCTATGCGCACGACACTAGAGGCTTCTTGCGGCCAAATCACGAAGCTCAACTGCAGGACCGCTAACGCAGGGTTTAAATAGAAAAAAAATTTGAAATACAATTTAATTAAATTTTTAAAATATTTCATAGTGTTTCTAAATATTTTTCTGACCATCTTCGTATCTTATTTCATTACGGAGTAAATAAGTAAGTATATACAATGTATTAAGATTAGTTAATCCATTAAAATTATTAGAATTTAAGGTTATACACAGTTTAATATATTAAAAAAAATCTTTTTAAATTCTAAAAAATGTAAATAAGTTACTGAAAACCAGTAACAGAGATTGCAATTTAAATAATAAAAATTAATAAATGTTACAATAATTATATTTATTTAAATGCTTTTTATGTCTGTTCCAACAGATATTATTTCTAGAAGTTTCTTCCATTGTAACATACTTTTTTTTCATTTATAAACCTATTTCAAGTTTTTATAAGACTTTTTATGGAACCACTATATCAGTTCGGGTCTGGAGATTACACTTTTCACTTTCAAGAGATTTATAAATACAACAAAAAGAGGATTCTCTAAGAAACATCTGATATTCGTTGTTTTCATCGATTATGTAAGCTTGAGAAGCTTTTTCTAAACAAGAACTTGCGCTTCTTTCATAATATTCTTCGTTGTCAATGAATTCATCGTTAGTTACTTCGCAATAAGGGTCCCCTTAGTATTAGTAGATTGTTCTGTAGAAGAAACCTAAGTACTTGTTGACTGAGTAGAACAGATTTTTTGTTTCCAATAAAATGATCGCCACAAATTATATAGCTGGGTGTTGGTGACCAAGAAGATTTCTGACCACTAAAAAAATATTTTAGCATTTATTTTTACTACATTTATCCACATGTTTGTTGTTTAATCCATTCTGGTATCACCTGTATAAAAGTATACATGTAAAGGTATATACCTATAAAGGTTATACTTATTTTTGTACTTTTACTTTAGATATCTATTTTTGGCGTTCTTCTGGTCTTTTTATTTTCGTAGGGAATGTAAAAAATGTGCTTTTAGTATTTTTACCGTTATTTGGGCAAAAACAAATGCAACAAACACTATGACCCACATTTTTTAATAAAAACACATACAATCATATGTAAATTGGTCCTGCAGTTGAACTTCGCGTTAGATCCGCCGCGAGCGCTAAGATCAGGCGACGTGGGTCACGTGGTTACGTGCACATAGCGAATAGAATTTGAGTTAAATTTAGTTTTTTGATTTTGAATTAAATTTTTTTTTTTTATCATTAATAAAGCTTTGTTGGTTATATAAGTTATTTCTTATTCTCTATAGAACACAATAAAACACGAAAATAAAAGGTTAGTTGTTTTTTTTTATATAAATAAGGGTATGGTGTCAGAGACCGGCGCGACCTAGATTGCACCAAAATTTTGCGCGACCAGTGGAGGGTTAAAGTGTACCTAAGCTATATAGTCCAAGGTTTAATACACATAACTTGAAACCTCAGAATATTGCCTATCAATACTTTGACAGTCAAGTTATCTTAGGTGGTCGCAATTCCCCCCCTCTACCCTAGGTAAGCACTTTTTGGAAACATCTATACTTCAGATGATAATAGTACATAGTTTTATGTAGGTTACTGTTAGTGGATCAACTATAAACGATTAACATTTTAATTTAAGTTCCAGAAATGAGTAAGAGAAAGATATCTACATTAGATAGCTTTGTGTGCAAAACACTAAAAAATGATTCCGGATCAGGGGCATCCAGTAGCACAAGCATTAATCAGGAGCACACAATATTAGAAAACTCTTGTCAAGATACAAATATTAATAATAATATTGATATTGGGGAATATATAACTAGATCAACTATGTCAGATTAAAAAAAATATAACTGTATTAAATTTGCGATGTTACCGGACAATGCTTTTATATTTCCGTATTCAATTTATACAAAAAATCAAAATCAAAAGAAACACGCTGTTTCTTATCAAAAAAAACATTTCGAAAATTTTAATTGGTTAACTTATTCTGTGAAATTAGCAGGTCTTTTCTGTAAATTTTGTTCAATATTTGTAAAATATGGAGGAATTAATAGATCGACACCTTTAAACAAATTGGTATTATCACCACTAAAGAAATACTCCAAATTATTTGGAAAAGATGGTGATCTATTAGTTCACAATGAACATAGGTATCATAAGGAAGCTGTTATTTATGCAATGAATTTTATTCAGACATTTATAAAACCGGATAGTGACATCCGTAACCTTTTAGATATAGAAAGAAATAAACAGGCTATGGAAAATAGGAGAAAGTTAGCCCCAATTATTGAATCTATAATATTTTTAGGGAAACAAAATATTCCATTACGCGGTCATCGTGATAGTGGAGCTTTTTTTTGCGAAGATAGTGCCGTGAAAAATGAAGGTAATTTTAGGGAGCTACTTCGTTTTAGAGTCGCAAGTGGTGACAATATCTTAAAGGAACATTTAAAAAATACTTCCTCGAAAGCTACCTATATAAGTAGCGTCACCCAAAATGAGCTAATTGATTGCTGTGGTGAAGAACTACTTAGTTTAATAATAGGGGATGTAAAAAAGAATGTATTTTACAGTATAATTTTTGACGAAACGACAGATATTAGTCACACCTCTCAAATGTTTTGGGTAATAAGATATTTAAAAAATAATGAAATTTGTGAAAGTTTTGTAGGGTTTATTAATTGCCACGAAGAAAATTATAACGAAGGGTCAAGGGAACCTATATTAACAGGGACGGTTTTAGCCCATACGGTCTTAAAATGCTTAAAAAATTTAATTTGGATTTTGATAATTGCGTGGGAATAGGGACAGACACATGTAGTGTAATGCTTGGTGAATAAAACAGCGCTGTTAAGGAGTTACAAAAACATTTAGTTAACGCTGTGAAATGTCCCTGCACTAACCACTCCTTAAATTTATCTTTGTCAAAAAGCTGCGAAGTGCAAAGTATTAGAAATTCTGTAGGGATAATTAAAAAGGTAGTAAGTTTTTTTAATGCATCGGCCAAGAGATATTTTTTTTTAAAAAATAGAAATGATGTAAATCTCAAGTCATTATGTGAGACTCGTTGGGTAGATACACATGAATCAGTGATACGTTTTAAAATGTCTGTAGCCAAAATTTCAGAATCACTGACTATAATATCGAACTGGAAAGATAGAGATACATCCTCCAAAGCTTTAAGTTTAAATAATTCAGTATTAACTAGTAATTTTTTAGTCAGTTTAGTTTGTTTATCAGATGTACTTAGTTTAACAGTTAATTTAAGCAAAGTCCTCCAAAATAAAACGATGGATACAGAATATGCAAAAAATGCAATCTACAATGTAATTAAAACTTTAAATAAAAGGAGAGACAATGCCAAAAAAAGTTTTAAATTATTATACTCAGAAATTAATTCATTACATCATGATTTAGACATTGAAATTACAGTACCACGTGTTACAGGCAGACAAATAAATAAAAGTAATGTTAAAACAGACTCCAGTGAAGATTATTATAAAATAACAGTTTATATACCTTTATTTGATAATATTATTGCCGATTTGTCTTCACGATTTTGTGAAGATAACTTAATTTTTTTTAAATTTCAATTTGATTATACTTAAAAAAAATAGGTAGGGGAGACCGGTGTCGATTGTAACAGGTGTCGAAAGTAACACGACCGATAACACTGCCATCTTTTTCAATTATATTGAAATGCGCGGGTGAGGCAAAGCAGAAAGCAATCCGGCTGTGTGGTATTTAGTTTAAATTCATCCCGCATGCGCACTGCTCGTTTTGTAGACAAAAGTTTATAAACTGCCGAAAAAGTAAATAAACGTGTCGACACAAATTGTTTGTTGAAGCTCGAAGTGTTTAGATTGGCAGTCTTTCAAGGTAAGGGTAGGTTTTAGTGTAGTTTTTGCTTTATTTTTGGTGGATAGTGGGTTCGTTGTTTTGCCCAAACAATACAGAAACGTAAACGATATCGTTTAAGGTTATGAGGTGTCGGTAGTAACAAATGCTACGGTGTCGATTGTAACGTGTTACAATCGACACCTACGCGTTACAAATTAATTTTCTTGTTTACAGCACATTGAAAAATGGTAAAACCTAGACCAAGAAAGACTGAAAGGGGACTGATACCTAAAATTATTTATGAAGAAGCAGCAAGAAAGGTGATTGATAATGAACAATCTGTTAGAAAAGTAGCTAAGGATTATGGAATGTGCCATGTTTCTTTAAATCGCTTCGTGAATACTCTACGTAACAATTTACAGCCTAATGTGGGATACAACCCTCACAATAGGGTGTTTACTGCTGAGCAGGAATTACAGCTAGTCAAATACTGTGAAAAAACGGTCGATTTGTACTTTGGGCTCACTACCAAGGACCTTCGTAAACTAGCGTTTCAGTTTGCATCTGCTAACCGGCTTAACTATCCTCAAAAATGGAATGAGGTAGAACAGGCTAGTGAAGATTGGCTTGCAGCTTTCCTGAGAAGAAATTCTCGTTTAACACTTCGCACCCCCCAAGCAACTAGCCTTGCACGAGCCATAAATTTCAATAGAGAAAACGTTTCCAACTTTTTTAATAAACTGGCAACTGTATTGGAGAGACATAGTTTTGAACCACAAAATATCTACAATATTGACGAGACTGGTGTGTCCACGGTTCAAAAGCCAACCAAGGTAATAGCTAAAAAGGGGACCAAACAAGTATGATCAGTGGCATCTCAAGAACGTGGAACACTGGTTACGCTGTGTGTGGCTGTAAACGCAGTTGGTAACGCAGTTTCGCCAATGTTTATATTTCCCCGGTTACATTGGATGCATAGGGGTAGGAAATAAGTCAGGATAGATGCAAGAGAAGGAGTTTCTGGAATTTATGAAACACTTTGTGAAACACGTTAAACCCAGCGAGACTAATAAAGTTTTAGTTTTATTGGACAATCACTCTTCACATGTATCCATTTCCTTGATAGATTATTGCAGAGCTAATTTTATTACATTATTGTCGTTTCCCCCACACACCTCCCACCAACTCCAACCACTAGATCGAGGAGTATATGGTCCTTTTAAGAAGTATTTTAATAACTCTGCAGATCAATGGATGAAGAATAACCCAGGGACGCGCATGACCATCTATGATTTACCTTCAATTGTTAGAGCATCACTTCCTTTAGCTACTACGCCATCAAATATTCTAGCTGGTTTCTCTTGCACCGGCATTTGGCCTTTTAATCGTGGAATATTCCAAGATTGTGATTTTCTACCATCTACAGTAACCGATAGACCACTAGATAAGGTCAACCATGTGTCAAGAGCGTTTAGTTGGCTTAGCTCTTCTACATATTCATAGGGACGTTCATATCGATATATCCAGGGTGATCGACAGGTATACCAGCAAAAGAACTCGAAAACTTGAATTTATTATTTAACGTTATTAAATAGTTATTTCCTTCCTTATGATACTTAATTGCATCTTATTTACTATAGTCTGTAGATTTTTATTCTAAACTAGAAATTCATTGGTTTAGACATATAGGTATAGGTACCTTTAGTTTTGTTGTATTCTTTATTGTGTAACTATTTTTAAATATTTTTTTCCTGTTGAAATATATTTTTTATGTTCAATAAAAATATATGTATCACTTTTATTAGTTTTTCTTATTAAAATACCATATATGTAAATTTTCATGTTCCATTATCTATTTGGGAGGTGATAGGTAGGGTTTTACTAGGTTTTCCGTCATCTCTAGAATAAGACTACCGCCAATCATCAGTAAGGGGCGGTGCCCATCTGCGCACTTTTTCAGGTATCAATCTGAAGGTCTCGGTAATTACAAGGGCATAGCCCAGTTCGGCCCTGTTAATTAGGGTAACAGGTAAAGTACCTTTTATGGGATTACAAGAAGTATCCGTTTCGGCCCGACGACGCGGCGACGGTTATAAAACTACCTAACGACACCTAATTTACTATTTACTGTAAATAAAAACAGGGTGCAGTTTGTATACAAGTTAGTTGTTTTTGACACGTTCGCGAAAAATGGCAGATACGAATAATTTCGAGTTTAGTGAAATGACAAGCAAACGGGGTAAAACAATGTTGGTTTTAAATAAGTTTAAATTTAAAGAACACAATCGTAAATTAGTTACGGGAGAGGCTAAATGGAGGTGCATTAAAGACAAGTGTAATGCCTACTTGAAAACTGTGGGATATTCCCCCAGTAGAATGATCACTGACGCAAATCTAGATAATTTGCATGAACCGATACCAGAAAATGTCAAAGAAAGCCAAATTGTGAGTTGTGCCGCTAAGAGGAAAGCAGAAGATGATTTAGCAGAAAAACCTTCAAAACTAATAAGAAAAGCACTCGCCGAAGAAAGCTTTACCAGTCTTACAATGAAGGATATAAATTGTGTAAGAAAAAATATTTATTACACCTGCAGAAAAGTACTGCCAGCAATGCCAAAGTCAATAGCTGAAGTACATGAAGCACTAGATAAGCTTGATCCTTTCACGTGTAAGAACGAAAAATTTTTGTTAGTTAACGATAAAACCATCAATTTAATAATTTTTTCATGTAGTAACAATTTAAAATATTTATGCAATTCGGAAGTCCTTTATATGGATGGCACTTTTACATACTGTACCAAATATTTTAAGCAACTTTTTACTGTACATGGATATTTTAACGGTCATTATATACCTCTAGTTTTCTGTTTGTTAAAAGACAAATCTCAAGAAACTTATAAATTTTGCTTAAATGCGATTAAAAATTCATGTATTAAGGAAAAATTGGTTCTCTCGCCTCGAGAGGTGGTAGTAGATTTTGAAATTTCAATTCATAATGCAATAAATTTTATATGGAATAACATTAAAATAACAGGATGTAGATTCCACTTGACCCAAGCGTGGTATCGTCAGAGACAGAAGCTGGGTTTAACTCAACAGTACAAAGATAGAAATTCTGACATTGGGAAATGGCTCCAGTACTGTTTCGGTCTTTTATTTTTAGAACCAACCCATGTAGAGGATTTCTATTTCTTTGAATTGTTTGAATTAAAACCAGAAAACGATTCTTTGGATAACTTTTCTGATTATCTTTTGGAAACTTATTTAACAAATGATTCCAAGTTTCCACCATACATTTGGGCAAGTGCATCTGCAGCCCTAAATAAAACAACTAATGCTTGTGAATCATTTCATTCGCATTTTAACAATTCAATATATCAAACACATCCGTCGATATTTATTTTTTTAAATGAACTTTATAATGTACAAACTGAGACATATGTACCTAAAGTGCAATAGTATTACTTCCAATAATTCTAAAAGTTTAGCTGTAAGAAAAAAGCAAGAATTTATTGAGAGAAAGATAATGGAATATAAAATAGGAACATTGTCTTTGCTTTCCTATGTAAAAATACTGTCGCATTTTCATTCTTGTAAATAAAATGTTTAATAATATAAGATAGTTTGTAAATTTATCTGTAAGTGTAAAATAAATACCATTTTAAATAAATTACATTCAAATTAAATGAGGTGGTTTTATTTGTTAACAATAATGTATATAAATAATTAATTTGGCTTAATTGCCGGGCCGAACTGGAATATTCAGAAACAGGTCCATTTTAGGTGCGGGCCGAACTAGGTCATTTTATCGCAGAGTACCTGACCCTTCCGGCCGAAACAGGCATAGCCCAATTACAATAATGAAAGTGTCCATCTCCGCACATTACCCTTCACCTACCTGCGTGATCCCCTCAATATCTAATGATTTTTAAACTGATTCATTTATCTAATGACTTGGAAACAGTTAATAGACTTCTTTTCTAAGAAATGCCTTAATTGTCTTCTAATTGTTTTATATCGAATATAAATATGAGTTCAGACAAGATTATTTCAGTTCTAATTTCATTTTTGTGTACGAATTTTTCAAAAAATATGGCAACTTGTGAAATAAGTGAAATGATCAGTCAACGCGGAAAAACATTACTTTTGGTGAATAATTTTAAATACCGCGAACATTACCGGAAATTAAGTTCTGGAGAAACTAAGTGGCGGTGTTTTAAAAAAAATTGTAACGCTTACATTCATACATTGGGTGATACGGGATTCAATCGAATATTGACTGAAGTCAAAGAAAATCATAACCATGAACCTGAAAGTGACAATATTTTGGAGCGGCAACAAATGACTGCTTCAGTAAAGAGAAAAGCTGAAAGTACCATTAGTGAAAGGCCTTCAAAAATTATTAGAAATGAATTGATGGAACAAGGAACCAATTTGATGAATCTGTCATCGGTTGATTTAAAATGTGTGAAGAAAAATATGTACTACGCACGTCGAAAACTGTTTCCCGCTCTGCCAAAATCGATTTTGGAAGTCCACAAAGCTGTACAAGAATTAAATCCGAAAACAAACAGAGGAGAAGATTTTCTACAAGTAAACAATACTATTAACAATTTAATAATTTTCTCATGTACAAATAATTTACAAGCGTTATGCAAATCTACAGTGATTTACATGGATGGAACATTTTCTTATTGCACCAGATTTTTCAAACAAATGTTCACAATTCATGGTTATTTAAATGGTCACTATATACCACTAATTTTCTGTTTGCTAAAAAAAAAATGTCTAAGTACATATGAATTATGTTTTTCTAAAATTCTAAATGTTTGCAATACCTTTAATTTAAATTTGTCACCCGCAGAAATTGTTATAGATTTTGAAATGTCAATACCTACATATTGCTGTGAAACGGATGTGGAATAATACTAAAATTACGGGGTGCAGATTTCATCTTACTAAATCATGGTACCGTCAAATTCAAAAATTGGGATTAGTTCAACAATATAAAGATACACATTCAGAAATAGGTAAATGGTTACACTATTGTTTTGGACTTGTATTTCTGAAACCAGAAGATGTGGAGGATTTCTATTTCTTCGAACTCTATGAAAGGAAACCTGACGATGATAACTTGGAAAAAATTTCCGATTATCTCGAGTCAACTTATCCTCCACATATTTGGGCGGATGCATCTGCAGCTCTAAATAAAACCACGAATGCTTGCGAGTCATTCCACTCGCATTTCAACGAATCCATGTATGATACCCACCCGACAATATTTATTTTTGTGAATGAACTTTTGAATGTACAGTCTGAGACATATGTAAAATGTAATAATTTAAACAAAACACATGTTTCGAAGAATCTCGCTTCAAGGAAGAAATTCGAGTTTTTATCTAGAAAAATTAACGAGTACTTAAATAATAAAATTTCCAAAATGCACTTTGTTAAAATTATATCTCATTATTATGGCAACTTGTAATTCTGTTCAAAATTGTAACTATTGTTTTCAAATTGTGAGCTGTATACAATATACGTATAATAAGACATATAAAACTGTTTTTTTTTTAAATTGTATTTCTAGTAGAAATTTAGCATCAATGTCTCCAAAACAAGTGTAAGTAGCTAATTATCACAAAAATTTTTATATAAGCAACAGTTTTCCTAATAGTATGTTAATTATCTATTGTGAGCACAGTTAGATACATTTTTATTCCCTGTACCTGGTCCTTATGCGGAGATGGGCATTTTCTAATCCTTATACCTGCTTCATGTGCGGTGATGGGCACCGCCGTCAGTAAGTTACCTGGACCTCACTGGCAAATAATAATAGCCGTCCCTCCCTCCGCACAAGTCTCAGAGGAGACTTCTGGAGGTCCCCTTTTAAGGAAGTGGGTACTGGGTAGTAGGTATAATTATTATTATATTATAGTTCAATATAGTTTAACAACTATTAAAAGCTTGTAACAAAGGTTTATTACCCCCCCCCCCAAATGAAAAACCTGTATACGCCCTTGAATTTTAATAGTGTAATGATTAGTGAAGAGTATATTTCAAGAATTTATTTGCTGTAGTATAGTTATAGGATTGTGATTTTAATTTATGTAAACGTAATATTTATTTAATCTATATATATATATATATATATATATATATATATATATATATATATATTGTTATGGTATTCAATAGTTGGTCTTTATATGTAATATAAGTGTAATTAAGACTAACTAGATATTAGAATTGAATAATCAATTTATGCAAATTATCAAGGAATCATAAATAAAAAAAAATTTGGGTTGCGAGGTTTCTAGGGGGATAAAAAAAAAAAAAATTATTGAGAGAATGTCATAGAATTTTGGAGAGTAAAGTCAGAGAAAAAGTTTAGGGAATTATATAGAATTTAAAAATTTAAAAAACCATTATAAAGTAAATATAATAATAATAGAAATTGAAAATGAAGATAAATACTGAATGTTAATGAATATAAATATAAAAATTATAAAAGAAGATTAATGTATGAATAGAATGTTATAATAACTATATGGTAGAGTTAAATATGGAATAAAATGGATATATATAGAGAAGATTAATTGGATATTTGCATAGATTGGATTTTCAAAATAAAATAAGCATAGTTTATAAAGATAAGTATTTCTGGTATAATTTGTTATCAGCTGGTAATAGAGGTATATTAGAAATAGTTATTCGGGGATTTTAGGAAAAGAGGGCAAAATTTCATTTAAAATTAATTAGTGTTAAGTTTATGACAGGATAAATGATGAATGTTATATTGTTTTTTTTAAAGTGTTGTAAAGAATTAATATATTTATATATTAAATGATGTTAAAATTGAGATGGACTTTTTAGTTTAATATTATCGAAGAACCCAACCTTGAAGAGTCACAAGAATACAATTATATGAGTATAGAGATCATAACAATATATATATATATATATATATATAAGAAAGCAGGAGTAGTAAACGGGTCACTAGTAAATAATAAACTTCGTTGATAACTATTAGGGAAGACCCGGGACTGAGGAAGCAATGAAAGTCAGATGCTTCAAAGTGAGTGCTTTTTATTTACGTCGAGCTTTCGCCTATCGGTTATAAGCTTCTTCAGGACTAACTACAATGGAATAACATTCTTTACATTAGGTGTTAAATACAAAAACAATCATCTTACCGAAATAGTAGCACGTGGCTCAGTGGTAAAAACTCAGAACAAGATTGAAACATTTGTGTTCAGGTAAGATCACTAGACCTGAGATGTTAACCATCTTACACTAATAAAACTCTCTTAAGTCGATTTGATTCGAAATAAAATAAATTCGATGTTGAATCTTAATTTAATAATGAAAATTCTGTTGGAACTATACTTCGAAAAACGTTGTGGGAAACAGTAACTCAACTGTCACTTGTTGAGTTGACATCCGCCACCTCGTCTTCCGGTTAGTTCGGAGCGCGGGAAAATTTAAATTAGAATTTCTGATTCAAATCAACCTAACTGTTTTATTTACAGGTAAAGGGCTATCGTTGCTCGAATGCCAATGTACAAATTGGAATAGAATCATTTTAAAAAGTGTAATTAAAATTAAAAATTAAAAACAGGATTAAATTAGAATTGTGTAAACTAACAAGTGTAAATATCTTTAAATAATATTAATTATTTTGTTTAATTTGGTTTCTAAAAGACACAAAGATAGACATTTGATGTTTTTGAATAAAGTAAAAAAGAGGGAGGAAAAGTTAAAATGAATTAAAATGTTTGCACAGGATTGTCGCTTACGTAGGACTGTGGTAGTTTTTTACGTTTAGTGAAATTTTGTTTTAGTAAAAACGTATATATTGAACTCAAATTTTCTATATCTTTTTTATGGTTTACGGCGTTAGCACAATTATTAATATAACACATTTCTAGTATTTTTCGTTGGTAATCTTTGTCAGACTTATCTAAGATTACGACCTCATCGTAAAGGACTTTATGTTTGGTCTCATTTACATGGATACTGAGACTGGTAGCTGTGGGTTTGCGATTACAATCGCTTTTGTGAAGATTTATCCTTTTACTGAGTCTTTGGCCAGTTTGACCTATATATAATTGGCCACATTCACACGGTAAACCATAAATTACATTACAGCACTTTGTTATTGGAGTGCGATCTTTGAGATTTGAATAAAATAAATTAAGTTTTTTATTGTTATAACTAGCTATTTTAACGTTAAAACTACTAAACAGTCTCGTAAGAGGCTTCGTTAAATTATGGATATAAGGTAAAGTACCATATTTAATATTAATATAGGATATAAAAGTAAGTAAGTCATCACATTTGTAACAATATTTCTTTATTTTATAAAAATTGTTCTTCACCACAGATGTCCTGAAGAAGAATTAAATAAATTCGAAAGCTTGACTGAAATCAAAGAGTTTTCTTTACTTACCTTGGCCAAACGTTGACTGCAACTCCACGATTGACTTTACGATATATATATTTACAGAAAATGGCTACCCTGCTTCTTTGTTAAAAAAGTTATTGTTTAATACTCCATCTAATAACAACACCGATAATTTTGCTGAAAATACACAGTCTAATGATAATAATAGTAATATAAGTTCATACGTTTCTTTACCCTATATTAAAGATTTAACTCCAAGTCTAGCTAGAGTTTTCAAACCTATTCAAAATATTAAAATTGCTTTTAAGACCGCATTAACAGCAAATGCAGTATTCACTAGGCTTAAAGATAAAACACCGACACTTTCCTTGACGGATGTTGTTTATAGCTTGCCTTGTCTAGATTGTGACCAAATTTATGTTGGTCAAACTTCCAGACGTCTTAAAGATCGCCTAACATCGCATAAATCTGACTGTAGATTACATCCAGAAAGGAGTGCCTTAGGTTTACATGTTATAACAAAAGATCATCGTATCAATTATGACAATGTCAGTATTCTTTGTCGCGAAAGCAATATGACAAGAAGGCTATTTTTTGAAATGGTGTTTGTTAATAAATTTTCTAAATCAATGAACCATAGATCCGATATTCGTCATTTAAATGAAATGTTTGCTTATTTGTTATCCATAGATAACCGTTTAAATTCTTAATTAAAGTTATTCTTTTGAGAATTAAAGTTATAACATTAGCAAAATTTAATAATATAATTTTTAAACAATTTTTTTATCTAAAATTTTATTGTATAAATTCTTTGCTTTTTTCTATCTTTGGTTGTTACTAGTTTCGTTAAACTTATAATAAATTGTAATAACATATTAATTACAATAATTACAAACATTTAACTTATGCACTTACTTTTGCTTAACATACTGTATATCAATTTTTAAGTATTTCAATTGCGTCAATGTCAATTTTAATTTTACATCTCTTAATTTTGATATCAAACTTAAATTCAAAATAAATTGTTAATTGATCATTTGAAAGTATATGTGTTATATTTACGTACATTTTTTACATTTGTTAATTTCCCATGTTTTTATATAATATCATCTTTTTAACAAAAACCTCAAAAAGTTGTAAGTAAATTATATTATGTTAAGTATTATTATATTTAATTATAATGTATTGTAGCTTCCCTGACGATGGCTGTAACCACGGCCGAAAGCTCGGAGTAAAGAATTTAAAAGAGTACACTTGTTCTTTTATTTTGCTGCAAACCCAATAAATTATATCACTGTATTTAATAAGTCAGCAAATAGTTCTCTTTCATATATATATATATATATATATATATATATATATATATATATATATATATATATATATATATATATATATATATATATATATATATATATATATATATATATATATATATATATAGGAGATTTCCACGTATATACTCACTCATCACGATATCTCGAGAACCATAGGACTTAGAGACTTGAAATTTGGTATAAATATTACTTTTGCTATGGAGAGGTCAGCTAAGAACGGATTTAACGAAATTCCACCCACAAGGGGTTTTGCGGGGGTGTCAACAATGAAAAATTCACATTTTAAAACTATAGCTCTTTTAGGTATAAAACTTAGCCAGGATATTCTTTTTAGCATGTTTGAATTTACTAAAAACTAATTTTATAATATTTCACCCCCAGAGGGCTGTGCGGGGGCGTTAAAATTAAAAAAAAATTATTTTTTTCCACTCATAGCTTTTAGAACTCTGAAGTTGGCCAGAATATTTCTTTTGTAATGTTTGAATTCACTAATAACTAATTTTTATGATTTTCCACCCCCAGAGGGTTTAGCGGGGGCGTTAAATATTTAAAAAATTCGTATCCTTCAATCTATAGCTTTTAGAACTTTGAAACATGGCCAGAATATTTTTTTTGGAATGTTTCAATTTAATAAGAACTAATTTTATGATATTTCACCCCTAGAGGGCTGTGCGTGGGCGTTAAAAATAAAAATAAATGTGTGTCTTTAAATCCATAGTTTTTAGAACTCTTAAACTTGGCCAGAATTTTTTTTTGGTATGTTAAAAACATTTTGACAGAGATATTCTTTTGTTCAAAAAATTGAATAAGCGCCGACAAAAAAAATAACCCCAATTCTTTGCTGTCAATTAATTGCATTGATGATAATCAACGGCATATATACTTGATTATGGACAATTTATTGAATCAGTTTCCAATTAATAATACTTTTGATTTGCTCCGACTTTATGGGTCAGTTTTGATATCTAATTTTTTTTTTTGCTTTCCGCTAAGAAAATTGAAAGTTTTTAGAAGTAAACATTTTCTTTTTACCCGACTGACGGAGGGTTATGTTTTCAGCGCGTATCTTGTATCTATGTAATATTCTTCCTTACCTTGTATCTCCAGAACCGCTAAACGGATTTTCACATTTGAGGTATCGTTAGATTTGTCTTAATAGCCCAAGTGTTCTTAGATAGGTGATATTTAAAAAAAATCAAAATGGCGGATGTTTGACGCCACATTGTGAGGTAATAAAAAAATAAATTGTACCAAGCATATCGAGTGGGGTATCAAAATGAAGGATTTTAAACACAAATTCTAAATATGTATATAACTTTTCGTTTTAATATTAAATAGAACGATAAAAAAAGAAATGAATATTTTTTCTGCAAAGCAAATCGGATTTTTTTTTGTATTTCTATCTAAGTTCCTTGGCAAAAGTTGTTTAGTTTTATGAGTAGAACACGTGGTATGGAAATGAAAAACATAATAATAATTGGACGTACAAAATGCTACAGCTGATTTCTCATGTACTATGGGAAATCAATTTTTTTCCATATTTCGATCTATATTTCTTAGGGAAAGTTGTTCAGTGTCATGAATAGAACACGTGAGTTAAGTTAAGTTATTACTTTTTCTAACAACAGGAACGCTAAAAAAATTAGCTTTACTAATAAAAATAATTCAGAACTCACAAATCTCGCACAACTTTTTACAGAGCCATCCGATATTAATAATATATTTTTTATTGGAAAGAGCATACCGCGTGGGAGGTTCCATATAAATTTCAAAGGAAAAGTCCAAGCCATTAGGGTAGTCAATCGGGAAATATTTGAATATTCCCATACTGATTGTTGTTAAGGTCTATTCTCACTAGCGGTCTCGGTTCGATCCGCTCACGCTCAGGTCAAAATCGGTAGTACGTAATCCAACGGGATCGTTCACACTATCGGTCACGGTCAAGTCACGCTCAGGTCCGCTCAAATCTCGACCGGTCGATGCACGATCTAGACCGCCGCGCTCACGAGCCTTTTGATCGTGACTGCCAAGTGTGAATCAAAAACAATCAGTTGACAGTCACATGCGTCGTCGAAATAGTATAATAAACTATTTACTTTTTTTATTTGGGGATCTTTTTGCCACTAAACAAACTTATAAAAAATATAAATCAATATTTTGAAAATGACCCTTGCTGATTGATCTTGATGGATGTGTCAAATTTGTCAAGAGAAGTATTTTTTAAATTGAAAATGCCTAAAAATGAACATAATTTTTTTAAAATGTTAGCTTTTGACAACCAGATCGGTTGTCGTTTTCAAAGATAAAAAATTTTAATATCTACTTCTTTATGAAAGTTTAGATTTTAAATTTTTAATTTGTTTTTTGGTTACTATAGATATATAGATAATTAACTCATTCTTTTTTTATTTTTTTATATACTTATGTTATCATATGAATTATTACAAAATTAATACTTTATAATTTACGAATAAACAATTGTTTTTATAATAAAATATTAATTACATGAAAAAATATATATTCTAAACAAATAAGAAGTTAATAATATTTATAAATAAGTAGGTATCAAACGATTAAATCAATATTGAAAAATTACATACTATTTTATTTTTTTAAGTAGGTACATACAAATTACAAAACTAAACTTCCCTACACTAATTTTAATCTAATAAATGTATATTAAATATAAATATGTATGTACATTTTTTTTTCAACTACATCTGTATTGCCAGTCCACTGATCCTTCTTTGGAATTAAAATAGTCGGTAAACTTTTCTCTGACAACCAATGCTGCAGTTTGGGCATTAATACCAATCGATGGTAAATTGTTAAAAATAGTAGTTTGATCAGGAGAATCATTATAAGAATTATTTTCTAATAATGACATTCTATTATTGCGTAAAAAATTGTGCAAAATACAGGTTACTAAAATTATGTTCTCTATGTAACCTGGTTTGGAAACAATCGTTCTAAAATAAATTCGAAACCGTTGGGCTAATATACCGAATGCATTTTCAACTACACGTCTTCCGCGGCAATGTCTGTAATTATAAATTTTTTTGTTTACGGTTAAATCTTGTCGAGATTGAGGGTACGGTCGCATCATGTATGTTTTGAGCGGAAAAGCAGAATCTGCGATAATAACATGAGGTGTAGAAACACAAGATCCTGGCAATTGTTTGCTTCCAGGAACATCTAGCGTACCATTGCTTAATGCTTTCCCTAGTTGTGAATTAGCGAAAATGCCTCCATCGCCATTTTTTCCAAATGATCCAATATCTACTGAAATAAATCTATAGTCACCATCTACCAGTGCAAGTAAAACTACAGACAATGTTCTCTTGTAGTTGAAATAGTTGGACCCACTATTGGCAGGAGCAGTTATTTGAACATGTTTCCCATCCAAGGCCCCAATGCAATTTGGGAAATTCCATACAGTCCAAAATTTTTTAGCAATTTCTTCCCATTGTTCTTTATTAGGTGTTGGAATGTACTTGGAAAATAATTGATTAATTATTGAATCACATACATCGTGCACAATGGAATGGACGGTTGAATGTCCCATGCGGAAACTGAAGGCTATTGTCTGAAGAGAATCACCTGTTGCTAGATATCTGAAAACAAAAAGTGTACCTACTCATTTCAC
Organism: Altica lythri; assembly: GCA_964028335.1. Classification (NCBI taxonomy): domain Eukaryota; kingdom Metazoa; phylum Arthropoda; class Insecta; order Coleoptera; family Chrysomelidae; genus Altica; species Altica lythri. The sequence continues at coordinate 28,143,580 of OZ034806.1, read as the reverse complement.
TACATACGTCCGAATTTAAAAAATAATAAAATTTATATAAAATTAAAATAATAATACAAATTTTTTTGACCTTAAAAAATCATTTATTTTATTTGTTCGTTTTAGATGCTGTGAAATGCAAACAACGCTGGGAATCTCTGCGCTCTCAATACCGAAAATACCGCATCCAAAAGCCAAAAACAGGTGATCCCGGCGGCTCACACTCATCATGGAAGTATAGTGAACATATGTCATTTCTTCATCCCCACATGAAAGATAAGCAAAGAATATCTTCCGTACAATATTCAGAAGAGACACTAGATGATGAAACTGAGATACCACGGGAATCGAACGAGCCAACACCTCAGTTTGCATCTCAAAAACCTAATAATAAGTCACCAATCACAAATGAAAGTCATGAGGCCTGGAAATCCAACAAATCCAAAAGAAAATTACCCCCAACAGAGACGGCAAGTAGTACTCTTATGAAGCACTTGATAAACACAGAAAAAAGGAAAAAGAAGTAGATGAAATTGATCTTTTTTTTGACACGATGAAGAAGACGGTCAAGAAATTTTCTATTGCAGATAAGTTGCAGGTCAAACGGAAAATATTTAATATCGTAACTGGTATAGAAGGGAAGCATGTAGGTGAACAAAAACCCCAGCGATCGTTCGAACAACATTATCAAAATAGACAACATAGATTCACCTCATTTCCGCAAACCACTCAAGAACAGTTTTTCGATTTGCAACCAAACACTCAACAGTCATCCTATCTGCAGGCAACCAATCCTTGTTACGAAGAAACTAGCAACCAATCTACTTCGTTGACTTACTCTCGACCCTCTTCTGTTGATAGTGTTCAATCTTACCTAAGTAGTTATAATCCAGATACTCAAAACCATCAATCATAATTTATATAAATTTAATATTTTTATTATTAAAGTACGAGTATAATTATAACATTAACATGTATTGTTCCTTATGTTCCAAAATATAAATGTTTTATTTCTAACTTGATGTGTTTTTTTTTTTAATTTTTATGATAACTACTTATCTAAATTATATAGTTATTAACAACATTGTTTTTAAAATTATGTACATGTGTTAAAATATGTAAATAAGGCACGTTAAAACATACAAAAATAAATAATATGAAAATTTAGGTTTAGTATTTACTTACCGTAAACACACAGATAGTTTTTCTGTAGGAGAAATAGATTTTCGAAATGGTGTGTCCTCTTTTTTTCAATCCATTTTCAATTTTTGACAGAAGTTCCATGTATTCTTCATGTGACATACGGATAAAATTTAACGTCATCATTTTTTAAATGTGGATAGAGTGTAGAATATTCTCCTTCCTCCTGACGAGTCCGCACCAATGGGTGAACCCAAAACCGTCTTCTTCGTTTCCTATCTTTTTTTTTCTCTGTCTTCCTCTTCATCAAGAATTAATGCAATTTTCATTAAAGTACTTGTCGAAAACGCCATCCTAAAGAAGTCGACAAGAAATCGATGTCTGGTGGCAAAGACGAAACTGACAAGATTTGATCGTCTGTGAGCGAACAGAGACCGCTAATGTGAATGCCTACCGATTTTGACCTGAGCGTGAGCGGATTGAACCGAGACCGCTAGTGAGAATAGACCTTAAATTCGAATGATTTGATGCGTTTTGTGCCTAGCGTAAATAGCGAAACCAGTAGGATTAATTCTTATGTGATTTATGAAGTTGTGTTGTGTCTACTAGATTTTAGTAAAGAATTGTGCAATAAATATTAAAACTGGCAAAAATCATTAAGTTACGTATTAATATAGTTAATATTGAGATAAGACTTTTTAATTAAATTCTATATTATAGTTATAATCTATATTGTATTAAGATTAAGGTTTATTGTCTTTTTCAAACGTTCGTGCTTCAAGAGGTTAAAAAACAGAATTTGTGATTGTTTTTCTTTGTAGATATGCCACCAAAAAAGTTATCAGGGGCGCAGAATAAAGCACTGCGAGCTCAAAAAGCTGCTGCCTTAAAAGCCAATACTAGTAACATATCAAAGTTTTTATTGCCAAAAAAACTCTGTACTAGCGAAGTGTCCACAACTGTCAGTCCTACTCATTCTGATTTAAGTTCTACAGATAGTGAAGATGAACAAACGAAAAACATAGAACTTAAATCTAGTCAAGAACCAGAAAAAAAAAAATTTGCAACAAAATCATGAACTCCAAAAAAACATTGAGATTGACTTTAATAATCCAACCACGTGGAAAGTAAATAACAATACTATTGCGTGGTATGTTGAACATGGTCCAATTTGTGGCGATGACATTGAATGTTATCCTTTGACGAATAATAGGCGTTTTGAAAAACATTGGTTCACGGACATGAAGAAAAATGGAGAAAGAATTTTTAGAAATTGGCTTATTTATTGCAAAGATCTAGACTCATTATTTTGTTTTCCATGTAAACTTTTTAATGATACAAATAACATTTGGACTACTGGTTTCAATGATTGGAAACATTTGAATCCTGTCTTACCTCGTCACGAAAATTCCATCAGTCATAGAGAAAATTATATAAAGTGGAAAGCTTTTGAAAAGAGATTAAAAATTGGTGGTTTTATTGATGATGAGCTACTGAAAACAATAGAAAAAGAGAAAAATAAGTGGAGACATATATTAAAAGTGATCATTGATGCAATTTTACACTGTATAAAAAATAATGATGCCTTGAGAGGAACCTCTGAAATAATCGGACATCCAAATTGTGGTAGATTTCTTAACACAATTGAACCACTAAGTCATTATGATAATGTTATCAAGACCCACATTGAAACTCACAACAAAGGCCAACTCTCCTATTTTTCATCTGGAATACAAAATGAGCTGATTGGTTTAGCAGCTACTACAGTACGAAGACATATTATTCAAGATATAAAAGACACAAAATATTTTTCAATAATGTTTGACTGTACCACAGATGTAGCTCATCAAGAACAGATGGTCCAAATAATACGTTACGTGCATATTGATGGCAATAGAAAATGCAGTATTAAGGAAAGTTTTATTGACTTTATAAACACTCGAGAAAAAACAGGTGAAGGGCTTGCAAAAGAAATTCTAGAAAAATTGGTGGCCGATGGCTTGGATATTAAGAACGTAAGAGGACAGTCCTATGATAATGGGGCTAATATGGCTGGAAAATACAAGGGTGTACAAGCTCAAATTTTGAACATAAATGACAAAGCAAAATTTATTCCTTGCACTGCCCACAGTCTAAATTTAGTTGGCGTTCATGCTGCTGAAGTAACCAACACAAATGGAAACATTCTTTGCAACTGTTCAACAAATATATACTTTTTTTGTTGGATCTTCTTCAAGGTGGGAATTACTCAAAACAGAAATCAACATCACTCTAAAGGGTTCTAGCGATACTCGCTGGTCCTCAAAAGCAAACGCTGTGCATTCCTTGAAGTCACAATTAGAAAAAATTATTAAAATTCTTAACGAGCTTAAAAAATCGTCCCTGATAAATATGATAACAACTTACGAATTTATCATATATCTTAACTTCTGGGATATTCTGTTGGGTAAAATAAATAGAATTAATCTATCTTTGCAAGAAAAGCAACTAGATATTTCTAAAGGCTCACAAATGATACTTGGACTATTAAACGAATTAAAAGCGTCTAGAGAAAACTTTTTTACACCATTGATGGAACTTTCTAAAACTGAAGCAAATAAAATTGGAATTGAAACAAAATTACAGGAGTCAAGAAAACGAAAAAAACCCAAAATGTCAGGAGAACTAGCCAGTGATGAAGCTTATCTTTTTGATGCGAATGCAAAACTAAGAATTGGACTGTTACAAGTGATTGATAAAATAATAATACAAATTGAAAAAAGATTTGTTGCTTTGAACGAAGTGGCAGACGACTTCAGTTTTTTGAAAGGAAGTGTTATTCAAACTATGACTATTGACGATTTAATAAAAAGTGCTGCAGATCTTGCATTAAAGTATCCTTTAGATTTAAATGCACATGAATTTTCATTGGAAATTGAAAGTTTTAAATTTTAGAGTAACTTAATTTTAGACAATTTTTCTGAAATGGGATCATTACAAATATTAAATGGTATATATGATCTGAATCTTGAAAATATTTATCCAAATCTTCAAACGGCGTTGAGAATATTTCTGAGTTTGCCAGTGACAACTGCTACTTGTGAACGTTCCTTTAGCAAACTGAAACTTATAAAGTCGTACCTTCGTTCCACTTTGGGACAAGAGAGATTATCAAATATGTCAATCCTCGCCATCGAAAAAGAAGTGACATGTACCCTAGATTACTCTGAATTGGTTGATATGTTTGCAGATGTAAAAGCAAGAAAAGTGAGATTTTGAACACTGTACGTTACTTACCTACATAATTATTATTTTCTGGTCAATTAACCAAAAAAATTTTTACTTTATTTGTTATATTTTTAAATTTGTAGTTTTTTTTTCAAAAATATAAAAGTTTTTGTATTGTTTTTCAAGATTGTTTAATTTTAATGCATTTCATTTGAAATGTCAATGTTAGCAATAAAAATAAGTAAATATCCATAATACTGCGTATTATTTTAAAATAGTAACCACAATATATGACCAAAATTATAAAAAAAATACTGGTTAAAAAAATCTACGCAAATGCGGGGCGCTGTCTAGTATGTTGCCACAGGCGCAACAGTACCTAGATTCGGCTCTCATCATGTGAAATGATCATCGAATGATAAGTTTTTCATTAATTACTATTTTGTTGAATCCACATAAACATTTTTACTGCACACTAATGGAATCTAGCATTCCTTTCAAAATTATTGAAATTCCCGGCGAAGGCGCGTGTCTTTTTTTTATCGTTTTTATTGTATAATACAGTGTCATTAAGTTATCAAATAAGAAGTGAAATTGTGCTTCACGTATTTAAAAGCTGGCAGAGATTCCAATGCTTTACCAATCAGTTAAATGGAAAACCTGATATAAATAATCATTTTTACTTTGATGCCATGTCTAAACCCCACACGTATGGATCTCTTTGTGAAATTAAAGCGGCGGCAGAATTATTTCCATATGAGTTTCAAGTGTACCAAAATCATCGTCTAATAGCTGCGTTTGTAACAGCAATAAATGGAGTTAAAAGATTAAGGTTTACCGGGAATTTTAATGGTGGTCACTTTGACGTTTTAGTTCCATCGACTGAACCCATCAATAACAGTGTTGCTCAATCGGAAAGTCTTGATGACTTTCAAGCATCTTTTACTCAACCATCACTTTCATCAAAGAGAGGACAAAAACGGCGGAAAAGATTTTCAGGTGCAATTAGGACTAAACAACTTAGAAAAGCTGCTTCAAAATATGTGGAAAATCATAAAGAAGTTCAGAAAAAGGCTGTTAAAAAAACACAAAAAATCCTCCTGAGATCCAAAGAAAAAAAGTTCAAACCTATGCTAACAATCATCCTGAAGTTATAAGTAAGGCTAAAAAAGATTATCAGGTTAGAAATCCGCATGTTAATAAAGCAGCTACAGCTAAATACCATGAAAAAAGAACAAAGACTAAATTATTGCCCTGGACTTCTTAGTGTTTATCCGGTTTTAAATACAATTGTCAAATTGATTATTCCAATGATAAAATTGTCAATCTTGGTCAATCACGTTCTCCTTGCCAATTGTGTCGTGCTTTAAAATGGACAGATGAGACTCAAGGAATGTGCTGCAGTAGTGGCAAAGTTCAGCTTTCTAAACTTGGCCCCTATCCTGAACCTTTAAATAGTCTACTTATCCATCAGCATCCAATGTCAGAACATTTTTTGTGCCATGTTCGTAAGTACAATGAATGCTTTCAGATGACGTCTTTTGGAGCTAAAACAGTGAGTGAGGGTAATTTTATGACAACATTCAAAGTTCAAGGACAGGTTTACCACAGATTAGGAAGTTTGATGGCTGAGACGGACCGGAAGCCAGCTTTCCTTCAAATATACTTTGTTGGTGATGATGATAGAGAAAGAGATATCCGTTGTGGACTATTCTCTGGACTGAATTTAGAATTAACTCATCAACTGCAGATGTTACTGCATAAGCACAACAAGTATATTTTGGATATTCAAGCTGCAATAGATTCAGTTCCTAAAAATCAAAAAGAGTTCAAAATTGTGATAAGTGCTGATCGAAAACCTTCTGAAGGACATAAAGGCCGTTTCAATGCTCCTCAAGCTAAAGAAGTGGCAGTGCTTATCGTTGGACAGGATTTTGAAAGAAGAGATATCGTTCTCCATAGCAGGAGCAAGCAATTGATACGAATCAGTGAAACACATCGGGCTTATGATACTTTACATTATCCATTGATATTCTATCATGGAGAAGATAGCTATCACATTAATATACCTAAACGTGATGAGAAGACAAAAGTACCTCTTAATAATACTTTTATTTTGAATAAATGATAACTTAAAGAAAATTATGATGGTTTATAGAGAAAAAAAATAATTTTTGTAATAAACACATGCGTCTACCACGTAAAATGACACGAACTATTCATGACTAAAATTTCATATTAAAATATTTTGAAATTTTTGAGAAAAACGCAATACAGATTTAAAATATTCTATTCTTTGATTTAAAATGCCCTCTACTATGAACCTCCCAGTACAGTTCGGTGAATCAGTATCTGTTTTAAATGTCGGGGTTAATGTATACCTGACAAAATTTTTACATTTATTCTCTGTACTGGGTTTGTTTGAGTATCGTTGTTTTTTCTAGGTTTCGCGCCAAAATGTTGGAGTATATCACCTTAATGGAGTTACCGTTGATAATTGATTCTTAATGCTCCTGGTGGCACTGGAAAAACGTTTCTAATCAATTTGCTGCTCGGGAAAATCAGAAGTGTCAAAAACATTGCTTTAGCCGTTGCTTCCTCAGGGATAGCTGCGACTTTGATTGACGGAGGTAAAACAGCACACTCTGCATTCAAATTACCTCTAAATCTTGGTTGTTATGAGTTTCCGCTTTGTAATATCTCTAAACAGAGTGATATGGCTCATGTGCTCAAAAAACAAAGATTATCATTTGGGATGAATGTGCTATGGCTCACAAAAAAGGTATTGAAGCTCTGAATATGACGCTCCAGGACATTAGAGATTGTAAACAACTTATGGGTGAAGTAATTGTTCTTTTGACTGGTAACTTTAGACAAACTTTGCCGGTTGTACAACGAGGAACACGTGCAGATGAAGTAAAAGCCTGTCTCAAGTCATCAATTTTATGGCCTTCAGTCAAAGTCCTATCATTGACTATCAATATGTGTGTTTACCTTCACCTCAATTCAAGAGCAGAGGAGTTTTCAAAATCACTGATTGATACAGGAGATGGCGAAATTCCGGAAGAACAAGGAAAAATCAATATTTCCAGTATCCGTTGTGATACTGTGATAGATTTAATCTAACTAACTAATAAAATTTATCCTGATATTGACAAGGCTAGAGTAAATTATTGTGAATGGCTAAAGGAGAAAGCCATTCTTACTCCAACAAACGATCAAGCCAGTAGCATTAATAATTTTTTACTAGAGAAGTTGCCAGTAGAGCAGGTGAGATATAATTCAGTCGATAAAGTAATGGAGAAAGAAGATGTAGTCCATTACCCTGTAGAGTTTCTACATACTCTCAATCCACCAGGAATACCACCTCATACTTTAAACCTCAAAATTGGTGCACCAATTATGTTGTTACGAAATTTAAATCCTCCAAAACTATGCAATGGTACCAGACTTCAGGTGAAAGCTCTACACAAGAACGTTATTGAAGCCACGATCTTCACTGGAAAATATGAAGGAGAAAATGTATTCATTCCAAGAATTCCTCTAATTCCATCAGATTTCCATTTCGAATTCAAACGTCTACAATTTCCAATTAAAGTTTGTTATGCCATGACAATTAATAAGGCACAAGGACAGAGATTGAGAGTAGCAGGAGTGGATTTGAGGAATGACTGTTTCTCTCATGGTTAACTTTATGTAGCATGTTCGCGAGTAAGTACACCTGACAGCCTGGTTATTCTTCAGGAAAATAACAAAGTTAAGAACGTCGTTTATAAGGAAGTTTTAAATATCTAATTATATGTTTTTAAATATTTTTATAATAAGATAAACTGATTCAGTAAATTGATTCAGTTTGAATTAGATTACTATAATAGTATTTTTTTTACCATCTTCATCCTGTTTAATGTTCATTAATTAAAGATATTTATGAACTAAAAAAAATTTTCCTACAATATTTTTTCCGTGCAGTATGTTATATAATTTAAACTTTTTTAAGTCCACAGGGTTTGTAATAAAACTAAAAATATAAATCTTATATATATTTTTTAAATTTCGATTTGTTATAGCAAAAATTATCACAAAAACATTGCTATTTTAATCTTAAGAATAATAAAGATAATTAAGGGGTAATTGATTTAATCTTTGCCACGATAGAAAAATATAAGAATATGTTCACAGTTTTAGGTTTACCTACCTCTTCATTATGTAAATATTATGAAATAATAGTGAATATACCAAAAATTTAATTGTGAAAATGGAAAAAAATTTATTACTTATTGACTGTTGTAAATAGTGAGGTAGACTACATGGATGGTAATATGCAATAACGTTTTATCAAAAAATTTTGTAATTAGTATATTCAAGATAAGAAATATTTATTTAGTAAAAAAACAATATCAAAAATAATTTTTTAAAAATGGGTTGCTTATTACCTTACACATGGTGTAGGCCTACTAGGGATCCCACCATGTTAAATAATGAGAACGCATCATACAACACGGTACCTCTATGGTGATGCGGAAATCCGTGTCAAAAAATATTTTCTTCATACCTCGGTCGAAAGTACGATCTTAGTCCCTAATTGCAAGGAAGAAAGTTTAACATTTACTCCCTGTTTACGGCGGGACGAAAGTTGAATTTTCGGCCCTGCGCGTCATGATGTTTTGTCGTCTTTAACATTTACTCCCTGTTTACGGTGGGAGGAAAAATTTCTCATGCGTAGTTACACTTGTAACTAGGGACTGTTTATTCTTGTGTCATTTCTATTTCTATCTATAACCTTAAAAATAATCATCAATGTTGTTTATTTGTCATCTGTTAATTGAATATTAAAGTATTATTAAAATCAGTGCAATAACCCAGTAAAAATGAATATTACGGTGTCATCGGATGAATCCACAGACGAGGAAAATGTATTTGATGCCTGTCCCACGACCAGCTGCACTCGCTTCGCTCGTTCCGCAAGTACTTTCGACCGAGGTATGAAGAAAAATAGTATACACTACACGGGCCAAAAGTTGAAATCTCGGTCCTGCGCGTCATGATGCCCTCGGCTTCGCCTCGGGCATCATGACGTGCAGGGCCGAAAATTCAACTTTCGTCCCTTGTAGCGTAATATACTATTTTCTGGTTGAAAAATTGTTCAACATTTAATGCGAATTTCTTTTATAAATAATAAAACTATGAACTGTAGACAGGATATTCGAAGAGAATTAAGCGTTTAAAATGAAATAAAATGTAGGAGAACTTTGTTAATTAAAAAGTATCGTAAATTTTCTTAGTAGGTGATTTTCGAAATTAATTCATTTACAATTGATAGTATCTATAAATTTTGTAGCTGGTATTTACGTGGTAAAAGATATATTCCTACCAAATTTCAAATCTAGATTTAAGAATACGACCGTATCATATGCCCAGCAAAGCGGGCGGGTAACGGCTAGTATTTAATATTTAAGATTTTATTAAACTATTGTAATTGTTAGTAACCCTGGTTTAATGAAATTAATTGAAGTAGGTTACTTACTTTAAATAACATGTTAAAAGAAAGTAATCTATTGCAATATGTTTACATAAGCAATAAATCGCAATAGTTGTGGAATTCTCAAAAATTGAGAAGGCAACAACGATTGCGATGGCCAGGAGTTAAGACTGGAAAAAATCAATAAATGTTTTTTTTTTAAGTGAAAAGTAGTATTTTTGTAAGATAGTCAAACAAGACATATTACATGGCGATCCTGCCAATTAGTTATTTAACTAATCATCGAATAATTGGAAAATATTGAAATGGGAACTACACAAACAAAGCAAGAAGAAGTAATTATAGCCCAGTCAGGAATAGGGGAGGCCAAACCCAAACTAGTGGAACAACTTTAAAAGACATTTCCGTAAGAACAATTTGTGAAATATTATTTGTCTTGTTTGTACTAGTAGTTATTTACTATATTGGTATAAAATGTGTAGAAAATTTTTGACAAGAAAAATTCGAACATAAATCAGACGTACCGTGCCGAATTAACACGTAGTCAAAACGATGGTTTACAATCCACTGAAGCTTAAGTTAATTAATAGACGAAGAAAAAAAATTCACATGAAAAAATTGGTATATGGTAACTACGTCAGTTTGTGAATATTGTAAAATTAGTGGAAATATGGTAGCAAAGTAATGGAAATATGGTAGTAATGAAATGTCCAATAAGGTATCTAATGGTATTAAATAAATCATATATAATTATATGTATGGCATGGTAATAAGTGATAAGTGAAATGTATGGAATGGAGTTTTAAAACAATTTGAAGCATTAGGGACATGGTAATAGCTAAATATGAAAAATTAACAAAAGAGGTTAAGGTATTTTATAGAAATATTGTTAAGGATAATAGTAGTAGACGTAAGGATTCAAATTTAACTAAGCGATATTTTTCAAAGTTAAATGTTGTCTATACTAATATTATAAAGAGGAAAGGTTTGATTTTTTGTTTGTTTGAAATGAATAGGCTCCGAAACTACTGGACCGATTTCAAAAATTCTTTTACCGTTGGCAAGCTACACTATTCCCGAGTGACATAGGCTATGTTTTATTTTTTAAAAAAAAAGGGGTCCTTACTAAAATGCCATTAATGTAACCAAAAATGACCTTAAAACCATTACATTGCGTGCGCTGAGGATACTAGCCTCAAGGTCAAACCTTCCAATTAGTAGGGATCGGTTTTTCTCATGGCCAACCGCCTAAGGCGGGCCGAGCACCTAAAAATCAATTTATTTTGTTGCCAGAAAATAAAACAACATGTAATATTGTTTACAGGGAAGCGTTGACCCAATATATTTAGTGGCGAGGAAAGGTTTGTTTGTTTGTTTGAAATGAATAGGCTCCGAAACTACTGGACCGATTTCAAAAATTCTTTTACCGTTGGCAACCTACACTATTCCCAAGTGACATAGGCTATGTTTTATTTTCAAAATAATAGGGATCCTTACTAAAATGCCATTAATGTAACCAAAAATGACCTTAAAATCCTTACATCGCGTGCGCTAAGAATACTAGCCTCAAGGTCAAACCTTCCAATTAGTAGGGATCGGTTTTTCTCATGGTAAACCGCCTAAGGCGAGTCGAGTACCTGAAAATCAATTTATTTTGTTGCCAGAAAATAAAACAACATGTAATATTGTTTACAGGGAAGCGTTAACCCAATATATTTAGTGGCTTTTGTTATTTTTCTTTAATCCCCGTGCAAAGCCGAGGCGGGCTGCTAGTAAGAAATAATTTAGTTAGCTTACAAACTTTATATTCTGTAAAAACGTTAAGTAGTAGTAAATTAAACGATATTACGATTCATAGCGAGGTCATTAAAAAATATATTTCTTTAATTGAAGTTACTTTAAATAGTAGAATTAACGAGGAATTACAATTAAGTACCAGTTTACCCTCCAATATGTCCGAAAAATTCGATTTAAAGGTTGCAGCTTCATTAATACCATCTATGAGTGGTACAGAAAGCTCTACTAAGCAGCTTATTGATGCACGGAGAGAAAACTTCTATCAGCTATTATGAGTAAGATATTCATAACGTTCTAATTTCTGGATATTTTAAAAATATGAATACTACTCCTATGTTATGCAAAAATTAGCATATATTATTCTTAAATTAATAACTTTTATGAGTAACGTTAATTAATATATTATAATACCGATTTATAGTTTTATTAAATTTATGAAAACTTTACGAATAAAATTTATTTTTGAATGGATTTGAACAAATTAAAATTATTATTCATAATTTCTATATACGCATATTTATACATAACGGTTGGCTAAGAAAATAGGACTAGAGCTGTTAATAATGAACACATATTGATTGGAAATTTGGATTAGAGATGATTTCATTATACTTTCCAACAATAAAAATAAAATCTGACATCTTGTTTGACCAAAAATGGCATAATTTTATTTACTTTTTATTCAGGAATAGTACTGTTTTAATCGAAAAGAGGTTCATTTTCAGAATTTGTTTACTTTAATTTAAGCAGGGTGATTTTTAATCCCTTCTAATCTGAAATGATAACTATTACAGAGATTAAAATAATCCACAAATCAAGTTAGTAATTAGGTATTATGTAATAAATTGTGCAATATTTATGTAAAAATTATTCAGTTTAAAGTAAGAACTAGTTAATAATAATTTTGAATAACATTTCTTAAGTTAAGCGAAACAATTAAGAATAAAGAATATTAATTTCAGAAATTATATATGATTATTAACTCATAAATTCTGTTATGTTGTAGGGTAATATACAAAAATTATTAATATAGAGAATAATTTATGAATAACTAATCATAATTCATGTAAAAATTAAGTAATATAAAGTATGAACTAGTTAATAATAATTATGAATAACATTTCGTAAGTTAAGCGAAACAATTAAGAATAAAGAATATTAATTTCAGAAATTATGATTATTAACTCATAAATTCTCTCATTTTGTAGGGCAATATGCAAAAATTATTAATATAGAGAATAATTTATGAATAACTAATCATAATTTCTGAGTAAAAAGTGTTGCCTTAAAATTAGCGAATGAGGAGAGGTATTAGTCCGTTTTTTGTTTCACTTTGTGTGTAGTGCGTGGCGACAAGGTGTGTAGATGAGTAGATCGTACTGATCGTACTTCAAAACTCTCGATCCTAGCTCTGTTACGGTTAGCGAAATAAGGTAAGTAATAATTAATAATTATTAATTATATGTATTAATATAAATAATATATTATGTTTAAATACCTATTATTCCTTTTGTATAAACAACTGGTGCAGGTGTGGTGTCTGTTACCTATCCTATAAGACTCGACTAACTTGTTTGTACATTTCGGCACAATGCCGGTTTTTTATAATAATGTCTAGGTAAAGGTACGTTTACATTTGGCAAGTTTACTGGCGGAAAGTACTTGCGGCCACTAAACTTGCCATGTGTAAACAGCGGGAAAGTGACTTGCTACTTGCCGGCAAGCGACTTGCCAAAGTTGAAGGAGTGGCTAGTTTACTTGCAGACTTGACGGATTTTTTACTACTTTCAGTGAAAAAAAGTTCGTAAACAATGAAGTGGGATGGAAATCAGATAATTCTGTTTTTAAATATTTATGAAAAATATGAAATTTTATGGAATATAAAATTAAAAGAACATATGAATAAATTAAGACGAGATAACGCATTTGAAAAACTTTTAAAAGAGTTAGAAGAATCTGGATTTCAAAACATTGACATAACCGTATTGAAAACAAAGATAAAAACAATAAAAACCGTTTATAGACAAGAAGTTAATAAAATTTTAAAGTCGAAAAAAAGTGGAAGTGGCACTGATGATTTATACAAGCCAAAGCTTATGTGGTTTGCCAGGGCAGATAGTTTTTTACGGAACATGGTCATAAGCAGGGAAACAACAAACAACATGGTAAGTGTTTTTCAAAAAAACATACGTAACTCAATTATTTTTATTTTGTATTATAAACCAATCTCAATTATTTTTATTTTGTATTATAAACCAATCATTTTATCTTGCCAAGGTACGGCACCTTCCCCGGAGAAATAATCTGCGTACTTATCACGCAAAGAATTCGCAGCTTGTGAATGATTATTAATTCCCAAATGCCTCACTGACTCTAGTGGTTGACCTTCTGAACGCCAGAAACCATCTATAATATCTCCTGTATCAATATCTTCACGATCGACTGTTCCAAATGGGCAATATTGTCGGGCATCAGTCATTCTAAGCCAATTGTGCAATGCACAAGCAGCTTTTACAGCCAAATCCACAGTACTTGGTTTTAAATTAATTACCCCTCGAAATAATCGAAACCTTACGCTTAAAATACCAAAGGCGTTTTCTACAACTCTCCTAGCTCGTGACAAACGATAATTAAATATTCTTTGTTTAGTAGTTAACGTTCCGCAGTAAGGTTTTAGTAGATTTGTCCTCAAGGGGAATGCATAATCTCCGACAATAACGGAATTTTGTGGAAAATGTAGGTCTCCATTTAACATAGCTCTATTCAAGGTGGAATTCCTAAATATCGTACTGTCATTTGCCCTGCCGTTAGCTCCAACTTCTATATATTTAAAACAATAATTTGCGTCTACTAACGCAAATAAAATTATGCTGTAAGTCCCTTTATAGTTATAGAATTCTGATCCACTATTCGGCGGTCGTTGCACCTGAACATGTTTCCCATCTATAGAGCCACAACATTGAGGAAAATTCTACTTTGAAGAAAACCCTCTTTGAATAACCTTCCAATCATCTTCTGTTGAGGGTACCTGAAAAAAATACAAATTTACTACTGTTTTGGGAATTACATTATTTCTAAATATTTAAATCTATACGGTAACCGGAAATTCCGTTCCAATAATTTAAAGGATTTTTAAGATATTTACAAAAAAATTATTAAAAAAAGTTTGGCACCCTGTACCCATCTTTAAAACTATGCATTTGTGGACTTAAGAAATTATTAGAACATAATTTTCGGACACTATAGTGTATATGCATATATTTCTATTAACAAAAACATTTTTTTAAGGAAGCAACACAGCAAGAAACTGCAGAAAGTGACGCCGAAGAAACTATCCCACCAGAATCACCATCTACACCTCAGTCTTTGAAACGTATTGAACCATCAAGCATATCCCAACCTCCCAAATGCAATAAAAGATCCAGAAACGTCAATTCAGCTTCTAGAGTTGATAAAGCAATTGACTCTCTAAAAGAAATTGTCGAGAAAAATGAGAATAAGCCCGATGATCAATATGATGCCTATGCAAAACATATTTCATCTCAATTAAGAGAACTTTCCCAGAGAAGTTTTATTATTTTGCAATCAGAAATTCAGAATCTTATTACTCGTGAAAGATTAGCCCACCTTCCATCTGCAAACCAAGTATTCCATAGCAATGAGCAAAACCTTCGAGCAGACTATTCCCAGCTAAATCAGCAACAAATGCAGCACCAAAACGACAGAAGATCCTCAACATCTAATTCTTATTATTCGGATATTGAACAACTACAAATGCAGCAACAGGTTGTCAACAGACCTTCCAGACCTTCCACATCGTATTCTGATTATTCAGATATAGTACAACAAGCAAAAGAACAAGCCTTTATCTCTGATGAAGATTATGACGGAGATTATACTGATCTTTAAATTACAGAAGAAATGAAATGTATTTTGTTTTTCTAAATAAAAGTAGCGTTGTGAAATAGTTATTTACGTAACGAGTTATGAAAAGTCCAATTTTGTTTAACGAGTGTGATGTTGCAGCAAGAGCGTAGCGAGTGCTGCAAATGAACACGAGTTAAACAAAATGGCGTTTTATAACGAGTTCCGTACAACATTTTTTATAATTTTGACGAAATTCCATAATTAAAAAAAATCATAATTATCTAATAATAATTAAAAACAATACATCTGGTGCTCGTGTTTATTTTGCATTGACAGCTTTCTAATGACAATTCTATTTAATACAGATATAATTAAAAGGTAAGTTTCTGACTTAAATATTAAGTATACTTATTTATTTTTTTGTTTAAAAATGTCTGCTTTTAAATATTTCTTTAATAAAGTTAGTATAAAATAGTTCTTAGTTGTTTATATTTGCTTTATATTTTTCGTAACTTGTTTTGAAATGAAGTTTTCAAAACTAGTTACGTAAAGTTTTACTTTTCAAAACTAGTTATGAAAAGTAATGACTTTCAAAACTGACAGCAGTTTTGAAAAATGTCACTTTACTTGTCAAAATTATAAAAATATGTTTGATTGGGTGGTATGCATATATAAAACTAAAGGAAAATGCTTTTACTATAGTAGGTACTATCATTGTTGGTATTTTAGAATGTATACAAAGTTATTTCAAAAAAATTAAGTAAAAGCATTTACCTACTTGAACTTTAAAATAATATATTTGATATTTCTTACCGTTATATATTTCGCAAGGACTTCATATATTGCCAAAAGCACCTCGGGTAAAAAAACTGAAATAGTACATTTCGGTATTCTGTATAAATACTGCAAGGAAGCAAAACTATCACCAGTGGCAAGATATCGTAATGTTACTTCCAATTTCAGTTGAGGGGAAATAGGATTTCTCATCCATGTTTCTGACTTTGTAAGTTTAGGTTCAACTAGTTTTAACAGTTCCTGAAACTTTTCGTGTGACATCCTCATAAAATTCCTATAAGAATCGGGATCTTCAGCTGATAACTCCTTTAAGAGTCGTTGTGACACACCCAGAGAACTCCTGCGTCTTATCCAGTCTCTAATCCAAACCCTTTTTTTTTCTATTTCTCTTGCGTTGTAATTTTACTATTAAATTATTGGCAATTTCACGTACAACAACTTTAACAGCAGCGCGCACTGCTGCAGTAGGTGCCATTTTCTAAATACTACTTTTAGCAAATAAACTTGAAAATATGTAAACACAAAACAACAAGCAAGTTTAGTGGCCGCAAGTACTTTCCGTCAGTAAACTTGCCAAATGTAAACGTAGCTTAAGGAAGATATAAAAAGTCGGCAGATCACGAGTGTATTGCTTAGGTTCTGAATGTAATTTATTGCTCTTTAATTAAAATAATATATCAATTGCTTTACTTATTTTTAGAGTTTTAACCGTTTTAAAAAGTCGGCAAAATTAAGCACAATCCATAGACGTTCAGATTAGTATTTAAATTTGGGGATTGACCAAATGTAAATACGTTTTTATATTCCTTTATATTTAAATTGTCTTTTTTATTATGAATATATTTTATATCATTATTTTCTTATTTACAGACTTAAAGCCTGGTTTACACGGGTATAGTAAATGGTAGAGTAGAGCAACAAGTAGAGTAACTCTACCCGTAAAAACACCCACAACACGTCCAAGTAGAGTAGAGTAGCGAGCAGCTGGTAGAGTAGAGTACTTTACTGCGTGCAGTAAAGTGGACTCTACTCTACTTACCCCCACCACGGCTCCCACTCTACTCTACCATTTTCTCTACCTGTGTAAACAAGCACTCTACCAGCGTAGGCGAGTAGCTAGTAGAGTTCATTTGTTCAGTTTTGTCTGTTTGGTTTGTTTCTCGTTGTTGTGCAATAGTGCAATTTATTTTTAAGAAAATGACGAAGTTAAACGAAGAGGAAACAATAAAGCTAGTTGAATTGTATGTAGAGAATGAGTACTTATGGAATTTAACAAGTATACACTACAGAAATAGAAATATGAGGCAGGCAGCAGAAAAAGAAATAATTGAAAAAATGGAAATAACAGGCTTTGGCTTGGCTGAACTTAAACAAAAAATTAAAAACTTGCGTTGTACCTACAACCAGGAATGTGGTAAAATTAAAAAAAGTTTAAAATCAGGGACAGGGACAGAAGATATATATGTTCCAAATGTAAAATGGTTCAATGCTTTTGACGAAATAATGAAGAGGGCAAAAGCAGGAAAAAAACGGATTGCTCAGTGGTAAGTTTACATACATATAATAATAATATATTGTAATTACATAATTATTAATCCAACTCATTTAATTTTTTAATAAAATGATAGAATGAATCAGTATAATATTAAACGTAAGTTAAAAAACATTATTGTATTGCCATGAAACTGCCCCTTCATTGTTAAAGAAGTCTCTGAAACAATCTCTCATTTTTTTTGCCATTTCTGATGACTTTCTGCCCCCATAACGTTCAATATTCCTCAGTATAGTGATTTCTTGTCGCCATTGCCCTGGTATTATCTCTCCAGTCTGTATATTTTCGTAATCAACGCTACCATGGGGCAAATAAGAGCGTTGACTTGTTTTTGTCAACCAATTGTGTAGTGAACAAGCTGCTTGAACAATTTTGTTTACTGTTGACAACTTTACAGCTAAAGTTCTTTCAAACACTCTAAAACGGCTCACTAAAATGCCAAATGCATTCTCTGATATCCTTCTTGCCCTGCTCAAGCGATAGTTGAACACTTGTTCTGGTACACTTAGCCCAATATTTCTGAGTTTGTTGTAAGGCTTCATCAGATACTTTTTAAGGGGAAATGCATCATCTCCTACAATAACAAAGCCAGAAGGGAGTAAATTATTTTCTAATTGTTCATACAGTTCGCAGTTTTAAAAAAATGGCCCTTGGTAAGCCAGGCGCATCAGTAGATTTATATTAATTGAATATATTAAAAGTATACGTTTTAGAAAAAAATGTTTTAGATAAAAGTTGTAGGTCTCTTTAAGACAAACAAAAAAGTCCTCTAACATTTTTTTGTACAGGGTGTAGTAAAAAAGTTACGATTTTTTTTCCATTTTGATTTAATGTCACGCCCAAACGGCCTTACCGATTTGGCCCATTAACGAACTCGACCGAGATTTTTGGACGATTGATTTTTGTACCAAATTTCATTTCGATCCGTTAAGAAATGCGACCGCTATCGTGTCCACAGATTTCGTTATATCGGAACTATACATATATATATATATATATATAAACTTTTGAACGGAAGGTGTTTTTGAAGTCAGGGGGGCCCAAAACGAAAAACTGTAGTGAAATTTTCCCGAAGTCGTGACTTGCGAACCAGCTGAATAGTAGATATAAATCTACTAAAACGCCACCATCTGAATTCGATCCTTTAAAACCAACATTAATATATGAGAAACAGTAGTTATGGTCAACAAGTGCCATAAGCACAATGCTATGTTGCCCTTTATAATTATAATATTCACTTCCTGCATTTGGAGGTGCTTTTATTAAAACGTGTTTGCCATCTATTGCCCCACAGCAGTTTGGAAAGTTCCATCGTTTATCAAAGCCATTTTCAATAATTGTCCAATCGTCTCCTGCCGGCATCTGAAACATTTTGGGTTTTTGTTTTAGGAAACGAGCATTTTTCAAAATACAAATTCACTTGATGAGAATGAAGAAAATGAAGAACAGGGTACTGTCGATGAACTACATTCACCAGAGGGCCAGAGTAGCAAAGCTGTACCAAAAACCCCGGTATCAGATAAGCCTCCAGCACCAAAAAGAAATAAGCTGGACAATTTAACAAAAGCAGTAGTAGAGCTTCGGGAAGTCACCCAAGTTATTCAAGATACTTCATCAAACAATGAGCATGAGGCGTTTGGAAATTTCATTGCTGCTACTTTGAATAGTTTACCAAAACCTAAGGCACTTCTTGCACAACATGAAATTCAGGGTATTCTGTTGAAGTACAGGCTAGCTGAAACTGAGCCCCCCAAAAGTTTAACTTATGAAAATGTTTATTCAGCAGCCCCCCCAACGTCACAGTATAGTGGACGTGATTCATATGATAATCACTCCCTTCATTCTGCATACTCCAATTATTCTTGCGCGAGTGCCTCAAATAGCACCTTGCATGGTGCTACTGATTTAGTTTATTCGCCTGAAGGTACTGTTGCACAATCAGAAAGTATTATTTCTCAAGCTTTCAACATGATACAAGACTCTAATAATTAATTAACATTATAACACCTTTTGGTAAAGTTTCAATAAGCTGTATTATTATACATTACTTTTACAATATAATATAATGTTACTGCGTTTATATCATTAAATAATGTGATTGAATTTTACCTACCTTGACTGAATGCAAAACCTCTGAGATAGCATCACACACCTCGGGAATAATTTGGGAAATTGCGGGTTTTGAGACCCTAAAAAAATGTGAAAGGCTTCTGTAGCTGTTTCCAGTAGCTAAAAAGTTCAATGTTAATTGCAGTTTCACTTCTGCCTTTATAGCATCTCTCATCATCGTATCTTGGCGTTGGATTTTATTATACACCATGCTCAACAGGTGTTCAAATTTTTCTGGGATAATTCTAAGACATCGCTTGTATTCCAACTGATCCTCTACAGCTAACTCTTTTAGCAGAAGCGATGATGCTCCCAGTAAATCACGCCTCTTGAGCCATTCTTTCACCCATATTTTTTTATTTCTGTTTGATTCCTCTTCAACTGCTTCGGCAACCTCACTGACCAGTTCATTTAAAATCAAAAAACAAGCACTTTTTAAATTATTTTTAACTATTTTTTTATTCATTTTACTAGTTCACTACAACAACAAACATCAAAAGCTGCTGGACTCTCGCGTACTATACCATCTTTTTACTAGCATCGTGTAAATGAAAAATTTTCAAAATTGGTAGAGCAGCAAGTAGAGTGAACTCTACTTGCTGCTCTACTCTACTCATTACTATACCCGTGTAAACCAGGCTTAAGGGATTTTAATTTAATTAAAGTCTTGCAAGCGGTGGCGAAGCCAAGAGGGAGGAAAACCGTAGAAAGTGTGGAAAGTGAGCATTGGGGACGCGTGTAGTTGTTTCAGCTCCAAAGTGGAATCAGTAGCTGACATAAATACCATCATTAATCGAAGGAAAGCCTTCTGCGCAAGTAAGAAACTGACGCTCCAACCTTTCTTAATAATTGTAGAAGACACTCCGACTGAAAGTGATGATAAAGTTTTGCAGTTTGCTCTGGTAACCGAGAACATTACGTATTTATATAAAAATTTCATTCAGGCTTACGACACATATTTTAAAAAAATTTATGTTTTAAACCTAAAATATCCTTTTGAGAATAAGGAGTTTTGGGAATTCATTCAAACCTGTTGAGGGAACTGTTACTAGATTAACTCAAATAGATTACAGAGGAACATGTTTTAAGATAGGCTATTACATTTTTTTCAATGAAAAGATATATGAAATTATAGATTTAATTAAAATAGAGGGCACACTGTTTTTAGTTATGAATGAATACAAAATTGATAAATTCGACAATCATTATTGTGTGTATCTTATTAGCAGTTACAAAATAGTAAATGTTATATGTATTAACGTATTAGAACTTGAATACAAAAAACCGTTTGTGGCAAATTTGCTTTCTGGCGAACACAAAAAATGTGTAATAATTTTTTTACTATATTTCTGCTTTATTTTTAGTATTTTTGTAGATTTTTCATAAATAAATTTTTTTTAAACCAATAATGTATTTTTTTATTAAATAATACCTATATAATCCATATAATTAAAATAATTTATAAAATTATGACTATAATTCATAATTATTAAACACTTATAATGAATGCTACTTGATAAAGTATGCATTATTTATCAGAAATTCTGAGATTTGTATAAAGAATTAATCAGGTTTAAACAGTAATACATGAATATTATTCTTAATATAAATCATAGTTTATGATAATATGTGTAAAAACTTCACCCAAAATACTTAACATTTATGAAGATTATTCATAATATAAGACACATATTTTGATAATTTGTACTAAATATATGGTGAATATATGTATTGTTAATGAATATTACTCTTAATATAAATCAGATATTATGATGACTTGCTGTAAAATCTATGAAAATATTGGTTAGCATTTCTGAATATTACTTATAAATACTGGAGAGTTCTATTAGGAAATTATGACTTTTAAGCATACAGTATGAATAAGCTTAATCACTTTATATGTATTATAATCATGATAACTGCAACACCAAATTATGAATATGTTTCATAAATTAAGATTACTTGTTTATGGCTCGAATTTAAGCATAATTTTCGCATAAATTAAGCCTATTACGAATTATATCTGAGAACTTTTCTCTCCGTGTACTATAAATTGTATGATGCATTACTTGACGAAGCAGGTAAAGCATTATTAACTACATATGTATTAAAAACAAGATTATCCGAAAGCGCTAAGCTAAGATTAAAAAAGTCTTGTGCAACAAATAATCTTTTAATAGCCGATTTGCGTACTCACTTCATAACAAAAAAGTCAATTCCAGCACTATCTACGAAATTAAATAATTTCAAACAACATGGAAAACCTTTGGAACAATATGAAAGATCTATTAAAGAGATGTTTGTAGATTTAACGATTGCTCAAGCAGATGGAGATAACAACGCATTAGAAGTTTTAACAAAAGTCAACGAAAAAATTGCGATAAATGCCTTCACCAGTGGATTAGATAATAACAATTAAAGAACTATAATTAAAGCAAGAAATTATTCCAATCTTGCAGATGCAATACACGGTGCTAAAGATGAAAGCGTATCAAACACGAATCAAGTACTTCATTTTAGAAGTAATAACAAACCAAGGAGCAGTTTCCAGCAAAAGAACATCTATTCATGGAACAGAGGTAATTTTCACCAGAACAGACAAAATAATTTTTCCGACAGGTATTCAAATAACAGAAACCATACTAGTAGCTATAATTCCGACACAAACAATTATAGAAGAAATTACACACCTCAGAATAACAGAGGCAAATTTAATCGAAATTATAGGGGCAATGCCGGTAATCGGTACAATAATAGGAAAGTAAAACTATTTATCCGATAATCTCACAAACTCGGAAAATCCTCCTTCTAATAGCCCGTCAACGTCTTCAGACTTGTTTTTTCGAGACTCAACAAAATCAAATGACTAATATTATTCTAAATGTTAATTCCATAAATTTTATACATGTTTCTTACAATAACAAACAAATGAAATTTTTATTAGACACAGGTGCTTCAGTTAGTATTATTTTTCAAAATTATTTAAATAAAAATGAATTTATAGACAACTCAAAAACAATTAACATAAGTGGAATAAGTGGGTCAACAGTATCTTTAGGTTCAGTTAACTTAAACATAAATATAGCTAATAAAAAGCTATGTCATGAATTTTTGCTGATGAAAGAACTTGATACAGAAATAAGCGGTATTTTAGGATCAGATTTCTTTAGTAAATATAAAGCAACAATAGATTATGAAAAATTTGTGTTTTCTTTTTATGATAAAAACAATTTAATTGTAATGCCCATGTACTCCCAACAAGCCAACGTTTACACAGTAATTCCACCGCGTTGTGAGATAATAAAATATTTTTATATAAATACTAAAGAAGAGGCGGTAATTTTACCAACACAAGTATGCGATGGAGTTTTTATAGCAGGAAGCTTAGTAAAGCCTAATAATAATAGCAAAATACCAGTTAAGTTTTTAAATGTTAGAGATAGTGAAGTAAATTTAAAGAATTTTTATCCAAAAATGGAAACAATAAAAGACTACAACTTAGTACAACTTGATACAAACAGAAACGACACAGTGAGCCGTATCAAAGAAGCACTGAAATTAATTAACAATAAACATCCAAATAAAGAAGAAAAACTTTCATTAGAGAAGATTTGTGCAAAGTATGCAGATGTTTTTCTATTAGAAAATGATAAATTAAGTGTAACAAATATATACAAACAGAAACTGCATCTTCAACAATTTAGTAAGCCAGTTTATGTAAAACCGTATCGGTTGCCGTATGCCCAACGGAATGAAATTCATAAACAGGTCAATAAAATGCTCACAGATGGAATCATCGAGGAAGCTAAATCTGAATGGTCAGCTCCGTTACTAATAGTCCCGAAAAAAGCAGATCAACATGGTCATAAAAAATGGAGAATTGTAATTGACTACAGATTATTGAATAAACAACTAGAAGATGACAAATCTCCATTGCCATGTATAACGGATATTTTGGACTCTTTATCAGGCGCGATATATTTTTCACATCTAGATCTATCGCAAGGATATTATCAGATTGAATTGGATCAAGCGAGTAGACCTATAACAAGTTTTACAACCGATCGTGGACAATTTCAAATGACAATGATTAGTCCAAGTTCATTTTCTAGAGCCATGACTATTGCAATGTCAGGTTTAAACTACGAATGCTGTTTTGTTTACTTGGATGATTTAATCGTATTTGGCAATAATTTGTCTAATCATAATCGAAATTTAATAAAAGTATTACAAAGATTAAGAGATGTTAACTTAAAACTTAATCCAAATAAGTGCGATTTCTTGAAAAAAGAAATTTTATATTTAGGACATATAATTTCAGCAGATGGAGTCTCTCCAGATCCAGAAAAAATTAGGGTTTTACAAGAATATCCAGTTCCAACAGATGCTGCTTCTACTAAAAGATTCGTAGCATTTGCAAATTACTATGGAAAATATATTTAAAATTTTGCTCAAATTGCTAGACCCTTAAATCATTTGTCAAAAAAAGGGGTGCCGTTTGTATGGTCTTCCGAATGTCAAAACTCCTTTGAGACATTAAAGGTAGCTCTCACTACTTCTCCTATTTTACAATATCCTGATTTTTCTTCTAGTAACACATTTATCTTGAAAACAGATACTTACGGTAAAGCAATAGGTTCCGTACTTTGTAATTCAGATGGATCAGCTGTTGCTTATGCAAGTCGTAGCTTAAACAAGGCAGAATGCAATTATGCGACAATCGAAAAAGAACTATTGAGTATTGTTTGGTCAGTTAAACACTGGAGACCATATATATACAATATAAAATTTATTATTTTAACCGATCATCGTCCATTAATTTACTTGTTTGGTATGGCCAACCCTTCAAGTAGATTAACCAAATTTCGTTTACTTTTAGAAGAGTATGATTTCGTAATAAAACACATTAGGGGTAAAGATAATGTTGCTGCAGATGCATTATCTAGAATTGAAATTTCTTCTGACGATCTCAAGAACTTACGTCCCACTTCTACTGAACATCTATTAATTACAACTAGATCTCGAACAAGAAAATGCCTAAATCCCAGTAACGATACAGTAAACAACAATTCAGATAACAGGATTGATCACCCTGGTCTGGTAAAGTTGTTAAAACCGGACAAACATTCTTTTGAATTGCAACTAGTCACAGATAGTTATTTTAAAAGTATGGAGAAAGACAAATATGATTTTAGTAATAGTACTTTTATTTGTGATGCTACTAAACAAATTATTTTTATTAGATGGGATTCTCGATTAACGTTTACCCTAGGGACATCGTTAAGAGAATTACTACATATTTATAAAAAGTATAATATTTCAGAATTTATTATTATAAAAAATTTACAAGGCGCGCCTACGTTATTAAAAACTATTAAAGATTTAAATAAAAATTTTAAGGAAATGGAAATGAAGATTTCTGTGATAAATGGTGTCGAAAAAGTTACAGATTATGAGATAAAACAGTTAATAATGAATGATTTTCATATATTGCCAACAGGAGGTCATGCAGGTATTAATAGAATGTGCAATAACATTAAACAATATTATAATTGGGCAGGACTTTATAAAGATGTTATGCGGTTTGTTAAAGAATGTGATGATTGCCAAAGATTTTAATACTCGAGACTAGGTAAGGAACCATTGACGATTACTACTACTGCTACATCGGCGTTTCAGAAAATTCATTTAGATCTGATAGGTCCATTAGTTTTGGACAATGAGGACAATAAATATATTCTCACTTTGCAATGCGATTTAACCAAATTTATTGAAGGTTATGCAATACCTAATAAGGAAACTGTAACAGTGGGTAAGGCCTTTGTAGAGAATTTTATTCTTTGATATGGAATTCCTGAGAAAATATTAACAGATCAAGGCTCTGAATTCATGTCAACGGTTTTTAAAGAAATATGTTCTTTATTGCAAATTAAATAACTAAACTCTGTAGCACACCACCACGAAACACTAGGACAGATTGAAAACAATCACAAGCACTTTGGAGCATATTTGCGAATGCAACTTGCCAAAAATTCATCAAACTTGACTTCGTGGATAGCATTTTGGTGTTTTTCTTATTATATATCAGTACATTCAGAAACAAAATATAGTCCTTTTGAATTAGTATTTGGGAAAAAATGTCGTCTTCCTTCCAATTTTAATGGTAATGTCGATCCTTTATACAATTTTGATAATTATCCATTAGAACTAAAATTTCGCTTACAGCAAGTGTGGAGTGATGCTCATACAAATCTGTTAGCTTCAAAACATAACAGAATAGTATATTGTAATACAAGTGTTACAATGACATGTTTCGTAGTACGAGTTTAGTTCGGTGCAACCAATTGTGTAAAACAAAAAGTTACCAAAAACAGTGTTACAATGAATCTATTTCGATACTGTTTTTAGTGTCGAAATAGAAACTTTGTGAACGTGAATTATAAAAAAGATTTTTGCGAAAAAAAAGCTGTTATACAAAATATAACATAGGTGATAAAATTTTATTAAAAAATGAAGCTGGCAGCAAAACCGATCCCTTATTTTTAGGTCCTTATACTGCCCTTAAAGAAATTTCCCCTAATATTTTAATTAAACAAGGTAATAAAGAAACTTTAGTTCATAAAAATGGAGTTAAGTTGTATACAGAAAAAAAAAATTGATTGCATAGTATCCAATTTTTTTTATATTTTGCACCTATAATATTTTTCATTATGACACCCAAATGAGTACTATAATGTTTCATTAAAGCACTCAACTTTGGAAACTTTTCCTCTATGCGGTTGGTAGCATTGGATAGTATGATACGTCAAATAAATAAACATCACAAATAACCTCGTAACAAACAAAGAAAAGTTTGTTTGTTTGTTTGTTTGCTACCAACTCATTTAAAAAGAACTAAAATAAAATACAAAATTTAAATTTATTTAAAAATGCAATAAAATAGCAAAATATAAAAAGTATTATAAACAACTTATTTTATATGGCTGTTATGACATTCGTCCTTTAAAAAACTCATCGCTACGCGATTCGTTTTTTAAATTTGGACAGAGCGCCATATGAAATGCGTTGTTTAATATACTATTATTTTCCGCGGGGAAGATGTAGTATAGTTATAGGGTTGTGATTTTAATTTATGTAAACTTCATATTTATTTAATATTTAATATTTAAGATTTTATTAAACCATTGTAATTTTTGGTAACCCTGGTTTAATGAACTTAATTGAAGTAGGTTACTTATTTTGCTTGTCGAATAATCAAATAACATGTTAAAAGAAAGTAATCTATTGCAATATGTTTACATAAGCAATAAATCGCAATAGTTGTGGAATAGGCTATTTGACAATATGCGGTCATCCTATTAGCTAAACGCTTAATAAAGCATATTTTATTATTATTTATTCTAATTTATGTATATTTTTGGCACAGTAAACGAAAAACAAATCAATATTTATTTGAAATTTAGTCACGGGAACGCTTTGTGATTGGTCAAATCATGAGTGACGTCAGATTTCAGTAAACACTCGACTTTCTTGACTGATTGTGTTCGCGTTGTTTCGTTGTTTGTTTTTTAAGTGTTATTTCGATCTGCTAGCTATTTTTGCAACAATTTTTTTACAAACATTAATAATCTTATATTTTGTGACATAACTTTTCATTCCGGAACTTAAAATGGACCCAAAATTTGTACAAGCTGATAACAGTAACCTACCTACGATCGATGCTTTTATGGTTGCACTTTTCTTTAAAAGTAACGTCGATTTCTATGCTGCAGAACTTAAAAATGTAAAAACAGCTGTGAAGTATTATTTGATACTAACTAATGTTCATAATAGTAACAACAATCATTTAGATATTTTCATAAATTAAATTTTAGGTTATGTTACCTTTACCTCTTTATAATATTAGTATAGATAAGTTCACTATTTGAAATGGTTTTTGTTTCACAGGTCTACAAGAGAGTCCTATGGAGATGATGCGTTTGGGTATGTCCAACTGCACCGGGATAGCGGGATTTGCACAGTTAAGTGTAAAATGTGCCCAGAGCATAAGGTGCGAACAAAGCCGTATAACGTAACGCTGATTGTAAATGAGAACGACAGGGAAATTATCAGCTGTAAGTGCTACGACTGTGCTGCTTCAGCTGGTGGATGCAAACATGCAGTTGCATTTTTGATGTGGGTTCATCGACGTAGTGAAGAACCTGCATGTACTTCTGTTGAGTGTTACTGGAGGAAATCCACCTTGTCCAGAGTAGGGACTACTTTGGAGTACATTACTGTGGACCAGTTGTCTAAAAAAGAAATACCACACAGACCGAGTTCATCAATAGTGTACGGCGAGTTTATTTAAGAAGCTAAAAAAAGAAAAATTAATAACTGTGAGTTGCTAAAATATCAGCATGATTTTAGACAGAGTGGTGTAATGCAATATTCATTGCACTGGTTTTTAATTGAGCTCTCTTCAGAAATCAAAGCAGATGTTGATAAAGTAGTAGATGTGTTGAAAGAAACTTTCACTGAAGCTGTGATCAAGGCCATTGAAGAAGCTACAAGAAAGCAGAACAAGAGCAGCATATGGTATGAGATGAGATATGGCCGTATTACAGCTTCAAAGTCACATGAAGTTAGTGTTTGTCAATTGTCATACACCAGATGGGTCATTGACAGCTTCAATTATGGGTGCAAAAGTACCTGATACAATTGCCATGAAAAGAGGCAAAAATTTAGAACTATCTGTCCGAAAGACAGTAGAAAAAAAATTAAAAAAGAAAATCAATTCATGTGGACTGTTCGTATGTAAAGATTATCCCATGATTGCCGCATCTCCTGATGGCATAATTAAAGATGCTGTCATTGAAATAAAATGCCCTTTGAAATCAAAAACAAAGGACAATTCTTTGAGAAATGGTGCTCTTTCAGAGAAATGTAACGCACAGGTGCAGTTACAAACGTATGCAACTGGTGTAAAAAAGTGTTATTTTTGTGTAGCTGATAGCAAGTTTGAACAGACAAAAAGTGTAGACATAGTTTTAGTGAAATACGACAGTGAATATGTTACGGATTTAATACAAAAGTTAACAATTTTTTGGAAATGTAACATATATACAATTTTAAATTGTAGCACAAATCTGTGAAATTATAAGCATTAAATAAATAATAACCAATCTGTAATTCTTGTTTTTTTATTTCTCTAGAAATATTATTATTCATAAACAAAGAACAATTAAATATAAAAAAGACAAAATTAGTACACCTTCTATCTAAAAAGAAATTGTAGACCTTCTTGTTTTAATATTATGTACCCATGATCTGAATCTTGTTTTAAATATATTATTTAATGAGAGAATCCTGTAAATTTATTAGAGCACAAGCAATAATAATGACATGATTTAGTACACGTAGTATGTTACGATTTATTACTGAGTGTTGTTTCAACATGTGAAATTCTCTTAAACGCCTTATCACTCGTTCAACATGAATTCGCAAGCTAGCAATTATTTTAGTTTGTCGAACTTCAGTTTTGGTCAACCTTGTGCCAGCATTTACACTGGGTGGCCTTAATAGTTTTATACCCTTCTCATGAAGTATCTGTTCAAGGTGCTTGAAACCTCTGTCAGCTAAGATACAAGTTCCCTGTGGAAATCCATCTAGAAAGTTACAGTTTTCTACTATTGCAACATCACTTGTTCGACCCCCAAACCCATGAGAAACATAATTAATTAAGCCATTAGGTGTGTGTGCATGATATTAAAAACTTTACAGTATTCCCCTTTTTGTACTCCGACCATGTCAAAGCCTGATGAAGAGCTCTTGAAGGTTTTTGTATATCAATTTGTAAACAATCTATGATGCACCTGATATTATGGTGGTTATGTCTGAATGCAAGAGGAAGATTTTTTTTAATTAATTTTTTATCCAAGTTTACAATAAATGGTCGTAAAAAACTAGATATTATAGGTATATTTACTAAAAACAATTTACTTGCATAAGATAATGATATTCCAAAATTATCTTCCAATTCAGAAAGTGTGCTATTCATTCGAATTTTTTTCAAGCATAGCAAAATATGTTCTATTTTTATGTTTGTATGTTTATGCACTAACTGGATTAAAAAACAAAATTCTTTAGAAATACCAACATACATCATAGGTTTTTTACAAATCAAACGCATAGTATTTTTAAGACGCTGCAATAGGGACCATGCAGTATTTTTAGTTTTGTTTTTATTTTAAAGAATTCCATGTAAAATAGGTCATAAACATATTAAAAAATGAAAACCATCTAATTTAACGTAAAAAATGCGGTTTTAAATAGGCCGTTTAAGTTTTCGCGCCAAAACGGACCTGTAGTTCCGATGACGTCATTCCTGTCTGTCACTGGTTGTGCTTGCCGTCGTTAGCTTAACAAATTGCAAGTTTTCTCGACTTTCTACTTATTTTATGTAAAAATTTAAATTGGACTATCCATCAACATTAGGTGATCAAAATAATACCCCTAAAATTCCGAAAAAAAGTCATGTTTTTTGCCAATTCTTCCATCTACTTCAACAAAATTTTCAAATAAATTGTTTTTGACTGGACCTTCTGACCCAAAATTGAGAAGAAAGTGGTTTCAAGCTGCAAAGAGAAATGACTATTATTCTCCAAAGACTATTATTCGATGTTGTGAAGACCACTTTGACGTAGATTGGCAAATACTTGTTATTATTGCGTACCTACTGTACCTTAGTATTTACGAAACTTCTCAATAACATATTTTTAATTTTACAGTTTGGAAAACGACGTCGAAAATTGGATGAAGTTTAAAATGTTTGGGGGGAAACTTTATCTGAAAAAAGATGTGGTACCTCATATTTTTGAATGCCAAAATATAATGACACCACTAAAACCTAGATCAGTAATAATGAAAAGGAAAAAACGTAAAATTCTTGAGAGCATTGAAAACACTGCAGCTATAATATTGATGTATTCTTTCAGATTATTTTATTCTTACACCGAATATTTAAACACACATTTTTATAATGACATAAAAGTTTAAAAACTATGATGCATGCATACCGTAGTAATTTAGTCCCTTTCATTTCTACACTTGAAAACTCTGAACTCTCGACAAAAAAAGTTACTACCATGCCGACAGTAACACTTGGTAAATTCCTGGAGTCTGTTTTGATAAACCCAACTTTCATTTTTAATAAAAACGTAAATAATATTGACTGCTAATAATCAATTTTACACGCAAAGTTAACCACTAAAAAGTTGACATAGCAGGAGTGACGTCACTAAACGCTGATTGGTGTTTTGAAATGCGTTTTGTTTTACGTAACTTTAATTGGTAATTATTGTTAAAAATCAACATGATATTAAATAAAAACGTTAAAGTGGTCCTTCTTTTATATTTTTTTAAACTTTTAATCATAAAATTTTCATAAATATAATATTTGCATCTTCCCTATTGTTCAATAGTCTCATTAGTATCTGTAACGTGACTATCAGTTGAAGATAAGTGTTCACTTTCAAAATATGAAATATCACTATCTGACTTTTCTTCTTCCGGGAAAATATTTCTCTTACTGCTTTTGTAATACCCGATTGGGATGGTAGAAGACAATATGGTTTAATCTTAAATGGAGATGTGTAACGAGATATAGTGGTAACTTTAAATGGTGAAGTAGAAATACTTCTTTGTTCCCATCTTGTTTGCACCACTTTGCTCCTATAGTGTATGTTAACATTTGTTGTTACTTGAATGGATTTTTCTGCAGTTATGATAGGGTCGGTGATAGTTTCTCTTGAGTTTTTGGTATTTCTGTCAAAATAAACATTAAAAATTAATTACTCCTTTGTTTGAATTTATACACTATAATCAAGGGTAATATAACAAGACCTTGATTATAGTCGGCTATTTTGGTGGTATCTAGATTTTGAGAATATTTTAGTATCAATTTGTTGAGACATAATTTGACATTAATAATCTAATTAAAGCCCGAGAGCTTTAGTGTTATCTTTGATTATTAACCCATAAAGGACGGCTGTTGCCATATGGCAACCGCTGTAAGTAGATTTCTAATAAATTATTTTAGCGGGTTTAACTACTAATTAACAGATGTCGCATCTTGTTTTGTGTAGAAAACTAACCATAATTCTGTACAGTACTGCAATATTACATGCCAGTTCATACTTGTTGTGTTTACAAATTCTCAAAGTTTAGTTGGTTTTTTTCGCTGCACGAAAATGGACATTCGATTGATGTAAGTAGCTTTATGGTAATCATTATAATTTATTTATTCTGTAGTATTTGATTTCATATTGTAATATAAATTATCTTTGAAACTATTGCATAGATTTATATTTTTTGCTTAGTGTGTAAGTTTTTTATAATGTACTAGATGGAGGTTGCCGCATGGCAACCAGAGTCTCTCCGATTACCTATAATTGTATATTTTATTAAAGGGGGGGACTTACACTTGAAGAAGCCTTACAAATGGCATACGAAGATGATTTGGATGTAGAAAATATATTCATAGAACCACCAGAAACAAATGAACTCACAGATGAAGACTCGGCCGATGAAGATAACGGTGGTATGGTAGACAACTTACCTGCAAGCCAATTACGAACTCTGGCCGAACTCCAAGTTCGTGTTCCTGACGAGACGGAGTTTCAGATGGAAAAAGTTGACGCTACCAAAGTAAACTCCGTTTTCTATAAAAATAACACTTTTATAAAATATTACTCTTTTATAGGCAAATTGGGAAAAGGAAGGAGATTTAGAAACTATAAATAAGCCATTTCCTACGAGTAATTACGGAGCTTATAGTACCTGCACTCCTTTCGAGCTCTTTGAAACTTTTTTTGATGAAGAGTTGATTGAGCTCTTGGTAACAGAATCAAGGAGATATGCTCAATTTAAAAATTTAGCTGATCCCAAAATTACTACCAATGAAATGAAAGCCTTTATAGCAATTTTGATTGTAACTGGGTATAATGAACTACCTGGTAAGAAATATTATTGGGACATGGAACCTGACATGAAAAATACGTGTGTATCAGATATGATGCGAAGGGATAGATTTTTAACCATTTTCCGTTGTCTTCACTGCGCTGATAATACCAGACTGGACAAGGCAGATAAGATGTCGAAGTTACGCCCACTAATAAAAAATCTGAGAAAAAAATTTTTACATTATTTTATTCCCGAAAAAGAGCTAAATTACGATGAGTCGATGATCAAATACTTTGGTAAACCTTCTTGCAAACAGTTTATACGGGGCAAACCCATACGTTTTGGGTACAAAGTTTGGTGTATCAACACGAAATCTGGATATTTGGTCAATTTCAGAATATATCAGGGAAATGATCCAACCTCTAACGAAGCACATCAAAAAATATTTGGCAAGGCTGCTGCACCATTTGTGTCGTTGCTAAATGATTTACCTCCAGAAAAGAAAAATCTTCGATACTCTCTCTATTTTGATAATCTATTCACTAGCTTGTCCTTATTGACATATTTTAAAGATAAAGGTTATGAAGCAAGTGAAACAATTCGTAAAAATCGCATTCCAAAAAACTGTCCTATAAAAAATAAAGCGCAAATGAAAAAAATGCCTCGAGGTGAATATGACTCTACTCTGGACAAAGAAAATGGGATTATGGTAGTTCGCTGGGCTGATAATAGCATAGTCACAGTTGCATCAACAAGCGTTGGAATTATGCCTCTAAGTAATGTAAGACGTTTCTCCCAAAAGGAAAAGAAAAATATTATAGTTGTTAGTCCTCATGCTATAGTTAGATACAACTCAGCAATGGGAGGGACTGATTTTTAATGAATGCTTTTCGAGAAGGCCCATCGTCAGAAAGCCGTCTTTTACGATCCTCCTGACAATAAAATTTTGTTGGTACAGCCTCGTCTGTCAAAAGTATCATCTTACTGAAGCCTAATTTGTACTTCCTGTAGTTAGTCGTGTCTTTTTCTACCTGCAATTTAAAATTAATACAATTTAAGAGATATGAAGTTCTTACTAGTATGTTTGACAACACAAGAAAGACAATAACAACACAATAGAAAGCTTTTAAATTTTACAGTCTGGAGTTAGATGTTCCTTGGAGGGGTGTTACGCTGCAATAGATATTATGGTTAAAAATGCAGCTCTTTCTTAAGTTTAGCTATACAATATTATTTCGTTTTTTAAAAAGCAGTCTTTTTAGTCAACTAGGAATATAAATAATCCAAATAATACTTACATCAAAGTGATCTTCACACATAAAAACACTTGAATTCGATACAATGCTATCGGGGTCTCTTCGAGATAACTGTTACCACTTTCTTCGTCTTTTACTATTCTTTGGAACAGAAAAAAAAAGTTTTTCTAGAGTTTTTATAGATGTATTGGTACATTGTGGCCAGTACCGCATTTCCCACTAGGCCCACTAGGTCCAGGCCTAGGGCG
Source organism: Altica lythri (assembly GCA_964028335.1). Taxonomy (NCBI): domain Eukaryota; kingdom Metazoa; phylum Arthropoda; class Insecta; order Coleoptera; family Chrysomelidae; genus Altica; species Altica lythri. The sequence continues at coordinate 28,109,209 of OZ034806.1, read as the reverse complement.
CAAAATTTTAGGGGGCGCCAAATTTTAAGGTGTTCAAAAGAAGATATACACGCTTATTTAAACGTAATTATTGCGGTTTAGACCAAAAACGCCTGCGAAACAGAGCGATGCGGCGGCGTCACAAAGCAATGCCTCTTGAAAACCTTGCTGCATTGCGTGTTGTGTTACGGCTGCGACTGACTGCGGCCAGTGTGAGTATGGCCATAAGTGGTAGGCGCACTCCACGGACTGTACTCCCCTTTTGACATACAAGTGGACTCGTCCAGTGGACTGCTCTGCTCTCTGCTCCGCGCTCCGCGAGACAGTAGACAGTAGCTTGCCAGTTGTCACTTGTAGTTGTAGGCAACCCATCGGCCATTGACGGTGCGTAATTTTTGTGAGTGTTGTGAATTGTTAATCACCTTCACATCAGTTAATTTGTGAGTACGAACTTACTACAAAAGATAAAAAAACAATGCCCAAAAAAGTAAGTGGTGCTAAATTTCGAAAAAAAGCAAGAGAAAGAGAAAAAAGAAATGAAGAGTTTTTATCAAAAGTTCCCAAAATTAGTGGGTTTTTTCTGCCCGGAGATAAACAACCCTCCTACCCAGTTGAAAGTGAAAGTGCTACTGCTAATAGTGCTAATGAAAGTAATGTATCGGATTCGGTAAGTCAGAATTTGGATTATGTACCGGTAGATGAAGGTGTTGTTGTTAGCGGCAAGGTTGCCAATTTAGATAACTTGCAAAGTCAATCGGAAAATTCAGAGTTAGAACACCAAACAGAAATAAATATATCCAATGACCCTGCTTTGTGAAACATAGACGACAAAACTCGAGAACACATAGTTAAAAATGGGTTCAAACAAAATGTTGACGCTGATTTTTCTTTATCCGAGCGGATTTATGGAGTAAAAAAAAGGTGGTGTACTAAGGGCTACTTTGAAAAACACCATAAGAATGGTGAAATTAAAACACGTGATTGGCTTGTCTATTCTCCTTCAAAGGCATCGGTTTTTTGCGCTTACTGCAGACTTTTTGGAAATGACGCTGCAGCTACATCCTCTTTTTGTGAGGGTTTCAATGATTGGAAAAATGCTGCAGCCGCACTTCAGTCGCATGAAAACTCTCCCGCCCACCGAAGTTCGGTTTTGTCTTATGTTAGTAGAGCGAAAGTAGAAAACCGCATTGACAACAAACTAGTCGAAGCTTGGAAATCTGATGTTAAGTATTGGCGTGAAGTTTTAAAACGTGTTGTTGCGACCATTAAATACCTTGCTACTCGAGGTTACCCCTTCAGAGGATCAGACAATTTGTTCGGTTCCAGCAGAAACGGTGCATACATAGGCGCACTTGAACTGTTGGCACAATTTGACCCATTCCTGTCCCAACACATACAAAAACATGCCAACAAAGGCCAAGGTAGTACATCCTACCTTTCACATTTCACTTGCGACGAAATAATTATAATAATGGGCAACACTGTTCTCAAGAGAATCATCAAAGAATTGATGGAAGCAAAATACTACTCCTTAATAGTTGATTCCACTCCAGATATCGCCCATGTAGACCAACTTACATTAGTTGTGCGATATGTATTACCCAATGGTATAAATACTACGCCAGTAGAGAGGTTTTTAGAGTTCCTCCCAAACACTGGACACAAAGCGGAAGAGTTGGCTACAGCTTTATTTAAAAGCTTGGAATGTCACGGAAATCATATAAAAGATTGTCGTGGCCAGAGCTTCGACAATGGTTCCAACATGGCAGGAGTGTACACTGGTCTTCAAGCCAGAATAAAGGAACAGTGTCCACTAGCAGAGTATATTCCGTGCTCCTCACACTCATTAAACTTAGTTGGAGTAGCTTCAGCAGAGGCATCGGACACAGCTGTAGTATTCTTCGACCTTGTGCAAGGCCTATACAATTTTTTTGGTGCTTCAACTCATCGCTGGGAGATTCTAAAAAGTGTCCTTAAAGATAGATTCCCAGTTGTGAAATTACTTTCGGTAACCAGGTGGTCAGCTCGAGCCGACGCTCTCAAAGCAATTTACAAGTCATTTCCTGAGATATTAAATGCTCTAGAAAACATAATCAACAATGAAAATGAAAAGCCCACAACGCGGCAAGAGGCCAGGGGCCTTGAGAAGAACCTGCTGAAACTTGAAAATGCCTTCTTGCTCGTCTTTTGGAAAGATGTCATGGAAAAGTTTTGGAAAGTGAATGCAACTCTTCAAAGCAAAACAGTTGACCTTGGGACCGTTGCATCCCTTTTTGAGTCCCTTCAATCTTATGTTCAACAACTAAGGGACAAATTCGAGGACCACGCATCGGCAGCAGAAATGTTGACTAAATCAAATAATTGGGGAGCAAGTAGAGTGAAAAAACGGAAAAGATTTTTTGATGAAATGCCCAGCAGCAATGAAACTACCGAACTTGACCGCAAAGAAACATTTAGAATAAATGTATTTCTATTAATTGTTGACAGAATTGCCACAGAGCTTGATAAAAGGGCAAACGCTTACAAGGGTGTCCATCACAAGTTTGGGTTTTTGTTGAACTTAAGAACACTGGAAGACAACGCCATCAAATCAAAATGTAAAGACCTTGTTGAACTGTATAAAGATGATTTGGAAGAATGCTTCTCAGATGAGTGTGTGGAATTCAAGTATTTTTTGAAGAGTGAAAATTCAGAGGATGGGAAGGAAAGGGAAGATGAGAAGGAGACCAAAAAGAAACGTCCATCCTTCAAGCCTCTTCTCCAATTGATCTACGACAAGAACTTGCAAAACATATTTCCCAACATGGAGATTGTATTAAGAATAGTATTAAGCACAGCTGTCACCAACTGCAGCGGTGAACGCTCTTTTTCTGTCCTAAAACGAGTAAAGAACCATTTACGGAATTCCTTAAGCCAGTGCAAACTCAATGCACTTTCCATAATGGCCATAGAATCGGACCTGACTGAAAGCATTGACTTTGAAGAAGTAACCAGAATTTTTGTTGAGTCAAAGCAACGAATAAGATTGCCTTAAAATAAGAATTTAACTGTACATATGACTGATTTTTTTTACCTTAAGTGTTTGTTAGACTTTGTATTTATAATAAAGCTCAAAATATATTTTTTCTACAAGCATGCGTAAAACAACACTTTCCCGCACGCATTTTAATTCAGAAAATATCTCTTTCCCGCACGCATTTTTTTTTATTAATTAGAGATTTTTGCCGATAACCTTTTTGACAAATTATTGTATTATTATCTTTATCTTGTTGGACTACATACAAATAGTAAAAAAAATAAGATTATTTTACATGAAAATAGGGATTTTTAACACGTTTGTTTTTAAAAATTTTTAAAATAATCATAATTTATTAAATCACCCCTGTAAACCTTACTCAAAGCAACAACAAACTCACCTGTTTAAGTAGGGTTGCTATAGCTACATTCGTGTATTTATTGACACTATGAAAGATTTAATTGTCACAATCGCATCTTTTCAAATAACTAAATAATTTTCGAGGTGATTTTGCTTGTAGAAAAAATATTGATCCTAAAGCTGGATTTATAAACTTGACGTTGCTGTTGCCGTTCGCTGCAGTTTGCAGTTGCCGTTACCGTTCAAAGTTGAAAACAAGGTATTTCTAACTCGTATTTATAAAGTCCGTAGTCGTTGACGTTCGAAAGTTGGATTCCGTTCCGCTGACGTTCGGTGTCGTTCGAAGATGACCAAGTTTTATATTTTGCTGTTGCCGTTGGGGTGCAGTTCGGCAATGGGCCAATCAAATCTCGTTATTTTAAAAATAGACAACTGTCAACTATCTTATGTTGGTAGAAACGGCAGTGTTGGTATTTGTTACCACAGCTGACAGCTTTTTACTTGTTATTATTCTTTGTTTGGGTTTGGTTTGGTTCGTTTGCTGATTGTTTTTTATTGTGTTTTACGTTATTATTATTCTTATTATCATTACTATTACCGTTTTTATTAATTTATCGTAGTTATATTATTGTAGTTTATGGGATAGTTATAGTTTATTGTTGTAGTTTAAATAAAAAGACAATTATTAAATTTTGTTCGCAAAATGGAGGACGAAAGAAATTTAAATCGTGAAGATCAAGGTAAAATAAGGACTATACGGTTTTTCGTTGTTGTTTTAATTCATTCTATTATTTTTTAGACAATATTGTTTTATTTCGGGAACTTATTCAGATGCATGAATATTTATATAATCTGAAACATAAAGATTATAAAAATCAAGTTCTGAAAGAAAATGCGTGGCAAGAAATAGCCACAATTACGAATATCTCCACTGAAGACTGCAAGAAGCAGTGGAGAAATTTAAGAGATCGATATACACGGGAGAAGAGGAACCTCGCAAGTGGTTCGGAAGCTCCCGAATCGAACTTGCCGTATTTTAAGGAGATGCAATTTTATGAAAATTATTGCAGGCCAAGAAAAACTTTTTCAAATATTAGGCCAGAATCTTCAGCCAGTTCAAGTTCGTCCACTTTCCATCAGGAATTATTCAGTGCGGATTCACTAATGCTGCAATCGGAAGTAGAACTTAAAAGTTCATTGTTATCTCCAGACAGAGAAATAATTGATAGGTAAGTCGATGTAAATAAAACATGTTTTCATCTGAACGATACGATTATAACAGTTATTTTAATGACATTTATTTTAAATCTGTTACTTTGTGCTCTTAATCCCTACTTTACTGAACATAATTTTGTATCTATTTATTTTTTTTATACAGAATTAATGAAACACCCGAAGGGGAGAAAAAAACTCCAAAACGAAAAAAATTCAATGAAGTTGAAAAAATTATAGAAACAGCTGAGAAAATTGCCAGTTCTCTGATGCCTTCTTCATCTGCTAGCGACGTCAACAAAACCTTTTTAGATTTTGTCTACAGCAAATTAAATAAGATGACAAAAGAACAGGCAAAGGAAAAAAGAAAGCAAATATATGAAATAATTGAAAATTAAAAAGTTAAATTAAATGTAGTATTTAAAATAAAACAAACAAAACACACACATACACACTATCACACCATCACACACACATACACACACCACTTGTATTATTTAAAATAAAAAATTGAGTTTTATTTTTAACAAATTTTAATAATTAAAAAAAGAGAAGTTATAAATAAATAATTAGGCAAAGAGTCAAATTATTATAAAAGATCTATAAGTGAAATGATATATATTAATATAAACAAGAATAAAAATTTCAAGAATATGTGAGGTTTCTCCTTTTTAGAGGCTAACCACAGAAATCTACGAACAGACACTGAACAATTAATACACATACATTTTAAACAAATACAAAGAAAATTATAACCGTACTATATAATTTATAATCATATACCAGACTATCAAATATAAAATGTCATATTTGAAACTATCATATAATTTATCTTTAATCTAATTAAAAAATATATAAATGATATACGTATTTGTATGTGTTAATAATATTTTTAAAGATCAAAGGCATAAAAGGGTATCTAATTAAATAATTTATTTTTATTTTTTCGTGATATGTTTTTATTATTGTTATGTAAAAGCATCTATGTACCATATATTTTAGCCTTATAAAAGACGAAAACTCTACTAAGATCATTCTGATTAAATAATTATCTTCGATTAATAATGGTATTTTGCCATTCTACACTTCCATTCCTTGAAATAAAATAATTTGCTAAAGTTTCTCGATTTTGGTACAAACATCTTTTGGATATGTTTGCACCAAGTCTGCCAACAGAACGAAGAGGTACTTGTTCATCTCTCCAATGTATATTAAAAAAAAACATCCATGATGATATATAGAACTTACTGTAAAGTTATTACTAATCTTTCTTCTGCACATATCGTATCTGACTTATACTGTTTCTGCAATTTAGGTTTTAAATAATTTAATAACTTTTCAAATAGAGGAACAGTCATTCTTGTATATTTGAAAAATTGAGGTGCATCCCAACTTTTCATATTTTTATAATATTTATAATTGCCCATTGCTTTCCGTCTTCTATTTATTGGTCGAACCTTAAAACGACGTTTCCGTGAAGATAGGATTTTTGCTGCCGCATACAGAAACAAATTTATACCTATTGCAGCTAAATGTTTTCTTCCACTCATGTTTTATTGATGAGTTTCTGAAAACAAAGCAGAAGATTAAAGTAATCTATTATAAATTTATTATGTTTTAAAAGTATTTACAAAATATAAGTAGAAATATACTTACACTATTATATATTACCACTGTCAAATATATAAATGTTCAAATAACTTCAAAACTAACTAAATAAATTTCTGTAACAAATGTCCAATAACTTATAACAATATAACAAATAAAACCGAAAAGGCGCTAAACCAAAAACAAACCCAAATAAGATAAATAAACAAACTCAGTAAAATCAGTTGTCAAGCATTTTGACATTCTCACTAGACCACCGTTAAGTTTATAAATACACCAACTTGAACTGTGAACAGCAAACTGCAAACGTAACGTCAACTGCAAACGGGAACGGCAACAGCAACGTCAAGTTTATAAATCCAGCTTAACTCTTGCGGAAATTAACTTTCCCGCACTTAACTGCTTGCCCGAACTCCGCTTCGCGTCGTTCGGGCATCGGCAGTTCGCGTGCGGGAAAGTATAACTTTCCGCACTTGTTAGGATAATAACTATTTTTCATTTATATTCTACATTATGTATTGGGATGTAATTACTGATTTTTCAAATACATAGGCTTAATTAATGAATGTTTTTCATTATAAAAGAATTTTGTACTACCCGGCTTTGTTTATTATTTTACATTTAAAATAAAATAATTTACTAAAAGCTTATTTTTCAAGCTATTTTGTACACCATCCAAATAACAGCTTGAAAAAATCACGAATTAACTGGTGGTTAATGGGTTACATATATTTATATTTCTTTTATTGTATATAATATAGTAGACTGTAAATGGTCTAATTCTACATTTTACACGTTAGAAATTTTCTAACTGAAGCTTTTTTCACTATTCAGTTAATCTAATCAGAGGTGTGGTAACAGTTAGAGGTTATGGCAATAACTGTGAAGTTGTATGATAATATTATTAATTTTAAAGGAGTTGATTTATTTGAAATATCAATGATATATTCTTATATGTTTACCTCAATAACAATAATCGTGATCTTATTTTTGTTTTACAACCGGTATTGCAGCAGGGATTGGGGCGCAACTGATTGGTGTGCCTAGGGGCGCTGTTTGGCTAAATGCGGCCCTGATTGTGGCACTACACACCATTTATACGACATTTTATTCAATATTTACAAAGCAAATAACAAAATAATACGCTTTAGTTGCACTATGTTTACATGCCACCTACTGGACAACTGAAAAATGACGTCAGACGCATCATATGACGACCGCCATTACAGAAACAGCTTTTTGGCGCCTTTTGACAAATGACAAACAAATTCATACGATACCCATGTTATATCCTCTTTCCGGAAAACAACGTCAGGAAAAACAAAAATTATTACGCTTCGCTAAACCAAATGTAATTCATGACCAACTAATGAGTGCTATGGAGAGTGATCTTGCCAAAAACGAGAATAATCATCAATTTGCTAATTCACTTGCAGTCCTGCAGAAAGCACGATCAGAAGTCAAGTGTGCAAACAACCGCCATCAGAATGATTATGCTGATATTCTTCTACGGCTTACTGAAGTCAATTTTCATCATCAATACATCAAGCATTATTTACTCAATCCACTCTCTATTTACTTGGGTATCGATGAGCAAATTCAAATTCTAATTAAAAATATTGGTATGCTTGAGCTTATGCTAGACTCCACCGGTTCTGTCGTCAGAAAACCCCATAACGAATCTAAGAGTGTGATTTATTATGCAGGGGTGATCAACGTGAATCAACATATTGTTCCAGTTCTCGAAATGATCACCAATGATCACACGGCCAATAATATCAGTATATTTTTGAAATTTTTCAAAGACTACTGGTGTTTGAATAAAATAAAATGGCCAATTTTTAAATCAGTGATCACTGGCTGGTCTTGGGCTGAAATTAATGCCATTTTGCACTCATGGATCAACTTCTCAGTATCTGAATACTTAAGAGTTACTTATGAAGCCATTGCTAACAATAAACCCTTGGCCGAACACATCACACCAGTATTTTTTTGTTACCCACACCTAATGAGGATGGTCTCTCGATATCTACACAACAAAAATGTGTGTAAGTTTATAACTGGTTTTTGTTTAGAAATGATGGCTTTTGTGGTACACTGTGATGATTACAAACTTCTTTTTAAGTTCATTAAGAATTTATTGTTAATTTTATTGATACCCCATAAAAATGAAGACTTCTTAAAAGCCATGACAGAATTACTAAAAATGCAATCCTGTCAAAGACAGTCTTATGATTTAAACGAAGCCAAAACAGCGATGATGATAACGAAAAGGAAAGCAGCAATGAAGATTCAGAAGATGAAAAAGAAGAAGACGTGACAGATGATAAAAGTTCCCGGCCTAACTGCTTCAAAAAAGATTTTTTACTCTTGAAAGAAGAAATTGAAATACGCACGAAAAAATGTGCAACTACACACTGTAAAAATAATTATAAGTGTCCTGAATTCGTTCGTTATTTAACACATTAGTTATTACCCTATCTTCCGTTTTGGTCCGTGTTATTAAACAAAAAAAAAACTAATTCCTCCAATAGTTCTGTGGAAAACCATTTTAAACAAGTCAAAGCTAATAATGAGCTTGATTTGAAAGTAGGAACTTTTATTGATAATCGGTTTCTGGCAACAAAAGCTGCATACAAACAGTTAAACTTACTCATGCCAAAAAACGATCAAAGGCGATAATAATCAATGAGCCTGATAACATGCTGTCCGAGAAATACTGGGTTAATTATAAAAGACAACGCAAAAATCCGCGTACAAGTTACCAGAAAACGAAAAAATTGAAGACTGTTCAAGAGATTGAAAAAAGGAGAGCTGAGGTGACTATCAACGCTAGAAATTCAACCGTAGAAAATACTGATTATTATTTTATGGAAAATAATGCAAAAGATTATTTTGTAGCGTACACTAAAGATATAAATGATGATACTACCATTATTTATTTATTTGGCGCAGACTTTAAAACTTTGTACAATGAGACGTGGTTAACAAATTTCATCATCGACTATTGCAGTCATATCTTCATTGCAGAATCCTCAAGCCGCTCTGAAGTGGCATATATTTCGTGTGCACTAAGTACTCTTCTATTAAATGACTACAAGAATATAGAAAATATTCAAGAAAACTTAAGAAAAATAATCGTAGACAAAAATAAAATTTTCCTACCTTTCAATATCAACAATAATCATTGGGTCCTGGCTTATGTTAAAATATTGGATGGCTTTTTTTATTTTTTCAATCCCTTGCGACAAGATGATAATTGTTCAGTTTTTTTTCAAAATTTCGCAGATTTCTACGATTTGATTTTTCCTGAAAACAACGTAGATTGGAGAATTAAAACAATACCGTTCCCTTGCCAACAAGATTTTTTTAATTGTGGCATTTTTGTTATACATTACAAAATGGAGATCTTAAAAAACAATAAAAAAATACATGACTTTGATCCTAACAAGCTTAGAAAACAACTACAAGTAGATTGTATTTCTAAGTCATTAGATGTCTTGAACAGATGTTTAGTGTGTGGTCAGGGTGAAATTAAATCCGAAGAAAATTGGGTTGCCTGCGAAACTTGCTTCAAATGGTCCCATGTGGGCTGTATGAATGATAATAAAAAGAAATTAAAAGAAATTCAAAGTGAAAATTTTAAGTACAATTGCAATTTATGTCGTAATTGGTTATTTAATAAATAAAATAAGCAACGGTACTCACGTTTGTTGTACTTATATAAATATAAGTGGAACACTATTAAGACGCTAATAATTTAGCTCAACTGTAAATAAGTTTAAAATTTGTCAATGTAAATATTTAAAAAATAGATGATATAATTATTTTGTTAATTTGTTAAAAAAAATGTATTCGCGCTTTAGGTTCTATATAGGTTCGGGATATACCAATATCATTCATAATAAACTCATTATTTAGACTCATTATTAATTAAGAACTGAATTATATTGCAATGTAATATGTCTTGTTTGACTATCTTACAAAAATACTACTTTTCACTTAAAAAAACATTTATTGATTTTTTCCAGTCTTAACCCCTGGCCATTGCAGTCGTTGTTGCCTTCTCAATTTTTGAGAATATGTTATTTGACTAATTTCCGGAAATCATTTTAAACTATTCATTGCCATTTATAAAGCCCATGCCATTGATATTTCGATGATAATTCTTGTATTTTTCATGAAAATTGAAAATAAAGTTTGATTTTTTTTTGTCGCGAAAATAGAAATGAGGGTTTTTAAATTTTCTGTTTGTCCTCTGAATTTTATTATTTTTTTACAATCAGGTTGTTTGCAAAGAGCGTAGTGTGTAGTCCCTGAATGTATTTTTTTGACCATGTTGAAGGCCATGAAATATCAATATGCAATTAATTTTACATTCTTTAGGTAAGTAATCTTTCATGTAATTTCGAAATAAATTCTTTGACGCCAGCCCATTCTGGATAATTAAAGATGAACAAACCGAAAATTTTTTTACAAACTCATAATTGTAACTTTGTGTCAATTCTTGCATGTCATTAGTTTCTTCAAAAATTATTTCAATTTCATTTTCTGTTTGACTATTTTTTTTTTCACTCGGATGTGCACAGGAAGAAATCGGGAGTTTTTATTTAATTGTTTTTTAAATTTATCGACTAAACTATTTTGGTTTCTTTGCCAATAAAAATGTAATGTAGTCCGGAGCCATTCAATGTCTTTTTGTTTTCTTAGAGATAAATATTTACAGAGATTATAAAAAGAATTCGATCCTGAGTTGGACTCTTCGGATGCACAATAAACAAGATACAGCCGCTATACATTATATAAACTGAAAACCATTCATTTCGATTTTGAATTTTTTCCATGTGCGCTTTTATCCGCGTGCGCTTTTTTCCGAGTGCGCTTCTTTCCCTACGCGCTTTTTTCCCTGTGCTCTTCTTTCCCTATTCGCTTTTTTCCGTGTGCGTTTCTTTCCCTGTCCGCTTTTTTCTTTGTGCGCTTTTTTCCGTTGCGCTTTTTTCTTTGCGTTTATTTCCTGTGCGCTTATTTTCTGTGCGCTTTTTTTCGGGATTCGTATTTCACAATGCTTTAAGCAGTGTCACAAAGTTTGGTCCTTCTATATCTTTAATATTGAAACACTTATGGGGGCTTTTTACACAATTTATTTACAAAATTGTTAAGATACACTGAACTCTGCTGGATAACGTCTAACTACTTGACAATACAATGAACTCTTGTGAACACTTAACTCGAACTGACGTTAACTGCCCATGCATCCCCTTATATACAACATTATTTAATCTAGTCAGTGTGTTTAGAAGTTTCTAGAATTTTCTAGAAACATTATTTAAAATGGTCAGTTGATTTTTTTACAAACTTCTAAAAATCAACTGTCAACAACAATCTTTCAAATTAAGGTCCCTTCCTCTACGGTTATCCCGTTACACTGCCCCCTCCTTAGATTCATTCCTCCTGGAATGTTATTTCCTACATCGGAATCCCGCACACTCCCTGAGCCAGCCAAACCATCTTCTTGGAGTTGCTGCGCATCTCCACTGTGGTTTTCCTGGTAAGGCGCCAAACGATCATGATGGACCACGACGGGTTTCCCTCTGGGAATTTTCATGATTCGATAAATGACATCGTTAATCTTCTTCTTGATGGTGTAAGGACCTTCACAGTTCTTTTGTAATTTGGGACAAATACCTCAACGCCGTCGGGGGTTATAGAGCCAGACTAGATCTCCAACTTGGTAACTCTTTTCCATTGTCCGTGTGTCATAGTACCTCTTCATCCGATCACTGGATAATTGTAGTTTTCCACGCACCAGGTTGTGTATATTCTCCATTCGATTCTGAAGGTCGGCCACATATTGTTCACGTGCCATTTCTTCACCAGGTTTACAACCAAACACCAAGTCACATGGTAGCCTCATTTCTCTACCGAACAGGACCTTCGCAGGCGTTTGGCCAGTTGATTCGTTGATGGCCGATCGAATTGCCATTAGAAAGAGTGGAATATGTCGATCCCAATCCCTCTGACAATCTGACACCACTTTTGACAGATAGTTGGTTATAGTCCGGTTCATTCGTTCCACCATTCCATCAGACTGAGGGTGCATCGCTGTGGTTCTCGTTTTGTGGATGCCTAATCTTTGACAAACTTCTTGAAACAGCTTGCTCTCAAAATTTCTTCCTTGGTCTGAATGTAATTCTAGTGGTACCCCAAATCGGCTTACGAATTCTTCAACCAATATATCTGCCAAAGTGATGGCTTCCTGATTGGGAACTGCATATGCTTCAACCCATTTAGTGAAGTAGTCCATTACAACAAAGATGTACTTGTTTCCTGCATCGGTGTGTGGAAGTGGCCCCAATACATCTACTGCGATTCTTTCAATAGGACTTCTAACCAGGTATTGCTGCATTTCTGCCTTCGGTTTTCGGTGCGGACCGTTACTGGCAGCACATGTAGTGCATTTACGACACCAATCTTTAACATCATTAGTGCAATTTACCCAATAAAATCTATCTCGGATCTTTTGCAGCGTTTTCGTGATACCCAGATGTCCTCCAGAACTATCATTATGCATCTGTTTTAAAATTTCCGGTACAGCATTTCTTGGGACCGCTATTTGTTTCCTTGTTTCTGTGCCCTCGGAATTTTCTACAAGTCTTTTAACGAGCCCACCGTCCAAAACTAAAGAGTTCCATTGGGACCAGTATGCTTTTAAAGCAGGAGAGGATGAGGATATCTCTCTCCACAACGGACGTCGGTCCATTCTCTTCCACTCCCGAATCTTTCTCAGAACGGGATCGTTTTCTTGTTGCTCCTCCAGCATAGAGCTCTCGTCTTCTGGCACAACCTTAACTAAGGCAAGTTTTTCCTCGTTCTGCTCCATACGGGTACAATGGGGGCAATCAGGTCGACATGGTCTTCTGGAAAGTGCATCAGCATTACGATGTCTTGTTCCAGGTCTGTGCTCGATTTCAACATCATATTCCTGCAGTTTTTCGAGCCATCTTGCTATCTGTCCTTCTGGGTTCTTAAAGCTAAGTAACCACTTTAAACTAGCATGGTCTGTTCTGACCAGGAATTTTCTGCCATACAAATATTTATAAAAGTGCTCGACGGATTTTACAACTGCTAACAGCTCCCTCCGAGTTACACAGTAGTTCTTTTCAGCTTTCGATAAAGTTTTGCTGAAGTAACCAACCACTCTTTCCTTACCATCTTGTAGCTGTGACAAGACGGCTCCAATTCCCACATTGCTGGCGTCAGTGTCCAGAATAAGCTTACCATCAGGAAGTGGATAAGCAAGAACAGGTATTGACGTAAGCTGTTTCTTCAATATTTCAAACGCCTCTTGACATTCCTGATCCCAACAGAAGGACTTATCTTGTTCTGTCAAACGTGTCAAAGGTTTGGCGATGTCTCCAAAATTCTTGACATATCGTCGGTAATAGGAACAAAGACCCAAGAAACTCCGGAGCTGATGTTTGTGGATAGGGATTGGCCATTCCTGAACGGCTTGTATCTTAGCAGGGTCGACAGCAACGCCATCCTTGCTTACGTTATGTCCTAAATAGTTGACCTGTCTCTGGAACAAGTGGCATTTCTTAACATTCAATGTTAGATTAGCGTTCCGTAATCTTTTAAAGACTTCTTCCAGGTTAGAAAAATGTTCCTTAAAGGTCTTGCCCATTATGATGATGTCGTCCAGATAAACTAGACAAGTTTCCCATGACAAACCCCGCAGGATGTTCTCCATTAGCCGTTCAAATGTCGCAGGAGCATTACAGAGGCCAAACGGAAGGACCGTAAATTGCCACAACCCTGATCCACTGGTAAAGGCAGTCTTTTCTTTGTCTGCAGGATTCATTTTAACTTGCCAGTATCCGCTTTTAAGGTCCAAGGTAGAAAACAAAGTAGAACCCGCCAAAGCGTCGAGGGCATCATCAATCCTTGGCAGAGGATAACTCTCCTTCTTAGTGACATCATTTAGCTTTCGATAGTCGACACAAAACCGCATTGATCGTCTTTCTTTCTCACTAATACCACAGGAGAAGCCCACGGACTACTGGATGGTTCGACTAGGCCATTTTGAATCATTTCTTTAAGGGCTCTGTCTGCCTCTTCCTTCTTAACTTGAGGCATCCTTCGGGGTACCTGTCGAATCGGACGTGCATCACCAGTGTCAATTCTATGTTGTACAACATCAGTTCTTCCCAGTTTACTTTTAGAGCCAAATACAGGTTTATCACGATAAAGTAGATCTCTTACCTGTTTCTTTTCTAATTTTGACAAAGAGGGGTCTAATTTTGTCATTAATTGTTCAATTTCGTTGGTCTCATCTGTTTCCGTAACAATCTTGTGAATTATGGCCATTACCGGTTCTAAACTTCCCATTTCCGTGTCCTTTCGGAGGAGAACTGGATGATCGTTCAAGTTGATAACTCGGATGGGTACCTCTTTGGCGGATCTAACAAGAGTCTTACCCACAAGGAGTCCTTTTCCCAATTCATGGTCATGGTTCTTCGGCTCTATCATGGCTGGGGCACCATCTGGCTTCAGTCCATCCAACCGCGCTGTGACGACACATTCGCAGCTTACCGGAAGTTCGATATCATCGATTAGCTTGATCGAGGCATTGTCAACTTATTTTCGGTGCAGGAATATTTCTTCATTACCAGTACGAAGGATACGTTGGCGAAGATCCAAATGAAAACCACAGTGGAGCATAACATCCATGCCCAGAACAACATCTTCATCAACGTCAGCCACCAGCACTGAGTGAACAAGAGAGGTTGAACCAAACTGTAGCGTCACCTGTATCTCACCGTAGACTCTAGCAGAATCTCCGGTAGCCGTACGCAGTCTCCAACTGGTAGGCCACATCTTCTTTCGCATAATGATGGATGGTCGAACGATAGTTTTCGTAGCTCCAGTGTCTACCAGCATGCTAAAGTTCTTCCCATCAATGAGGCCATCTACATATAAGCTGTCCACGTGATGTCGCAGAGTTGTGTGTGAGGGGCTTCGGGAATGTTTGGGGTCGATTTCGCCCTCCAGGAGTCGACCCGTTCTAGTTTTCCTGCTGCTGGGGTACTTCAGCAGAAGAATTTTCTTTTTGGGGGAAAGTATTTCTTATATGGCCTAGTTCTCCGCAGTTCCAGCATATCACTGGGCGCCTTCTTTTTGGAGATAACTTTATTAACCTCTCTACTACCGCTTCAACGTCGCTAACGGAATGAACAGCATGGTCGTAGTTACCGGTGACTTCCCTTAGTCGAGCAACTCCACGTGAGGCCTCCATCGCCGCCTCAAACTCCAGGGCAATGGTCAAGGCGTTCACAAGAGTCTTCGGCCGCGCCAACCATACAGCGCGCTGCAACTCGACGTCTCGAAGACCATCGGTGAAGGTTTGGACTGCTAGGCACTCCAGGAAATCCTCCGCTGCATTTGAATACGCAAGTCGTACCATTCTTGCTACATCCGCCTCAAATTCCTGGATAGTTTCTGCATTTTTCTGTTTTCGGTTAGGGACAATGCCTTCTCCTGGGATGACCATCCATTAGCTCTGGCCGCTGCGTCGAATTGTTTCAGGTAATTTGGCCAGGAAGTCTTTCCATCGAAGGTCGGGGGTTTCATCGTAGTTCGTACCTGGGTCGCCTCCACGTTTCCTCGTCGGTCGATGTCTACGTGGCAGGTTTCCATCGTTTCTGCATCTCCGTCGCCGTGGTGGATGGGCTGGTTTCGACGACCAGCTTCCTGTTCTTGTTGAAGCTTTCTTATTTCGGACTGCATTTGCTGGTTGATCTCGTCTCGCAACTTGGCCACTTGGTGATTCTGCTCGTCTCGCAAATTGGTCACTTGCTGATTCAAGTTGGTTACTTGCTGGTTTTGCTCGTCTCGCAAGTTGCATATTTCGGAGCGCAAATGCGATATTTGCTGGGAGAAGGAACTGGATAACTCTTCAGGTAGGGTAGACATCCGTTGTGATAGCTGGGACACCTCTTCGCGCTGGCTTCTTATCTGACTGGATAGCTCCTCTTGTTGGTTCGTCATTCGTCCTGATAGCTCTTCTTGCAGCCGGGAAAGTTGTTGAGTTTGTTGTTCTTGTTGGCTCGTCATTCGTTGTGATAGCTGGGACATATCTTCGCGCTGGGTCTTCATCTGACTGGATAGCTCCTCTTGCTGGCTCTTCATCTGACTGGATAGCTCCTCTTGCTGGCTCGTCATTCGTCCTGATAGCTCCTCTTTCAGCTGGGACATATCTTCACGCTGGTTCTTCATCTGACTGGATAACTCCTCTTGCAGTCGGGAAAGTTGTTGCGATTGCTGAGAAAGTTGTTGGGCTAGTTCAGAATTCGCATTTTGATTTGGGTCTTCGAACTCCACAGCGTCAGGGTCCAAATTATTATTTAGGTAGTATTCACGGAGCCTTCTCAACAATACGGATTTACTCCCAGTAGTTTCCAACTCTAATTCTTCAAGCTCTCTTCTGAGCTCAGCCACCAATAGTTCATTTATCTTTTTTCCAGGCATTCTTATATCTTCACCCCACACCTGACACCAATTTGAAACACTTATGGGGGCTTTTTACACAATTTATTTACAAAATTTTTAAGATACACTGAACTCTGCTGGATAACGTCTTATTACTTGACAATACAATGAACTCTTGTGAACACTTGACTCGAACTGACGTTAACTGCCCATGCATCCCCTTATATACAACATTATTTAATCTAGTCAGTGTGTTTAGAAGTTTCTAGAATTTTCTAGAAACATTATTTAAAATGGTCAGTTGATTTTTTACAAACTTCTAAAAATCAACTGTCAACAACAATCTTTCAAATTAAGGTCCCTTCCTCTACGGTTATCCCGTTACAATATAGATGTCACCCTATGTCCGGATCCTATGCTGTTGCATGCAGGGTTGTCTACCTGCGTCTAGAAGCGTAATAAATTTGATTAGAATCATAACCTCACTAATTACTATAATATCCTACATACTTCATCTATACCGGTAGAATATTGTTAGAAAAATGGTTAAGTATTGTATTGTTCCAAATTGTGGTGCAACCCAGAAAAACAATATAGATAAATTGTCGTTCTTTGGTGCATCAAAAGATCAACAGGTGGAATGAGAAAGCATTCTAGACTGTACATTAAAAGGAAATGCTCGCGTTTGTGAAAAACATTTTTCACAAAATGATATTGTAAGAGGTGTTAAACGTGTATATAATGGTTCAGTAATTTTGGATGTAAGTATAAACTTGTATACTCTAATAAATACATGTTTGAAACATTTTTGAAAGTAGACAAAATTTTTATAATCAAACTGGATAGTGGAAATATGTTTGAAGAAGTAAATAGCGAAATGTTTAACGGCAAGCTATATTTGAAATTTCCGTATCAAAATCACAAAGCGGCAAAGCTCGCGGAATGTATTCATTATTACGTTTCAACTAGATTAAAGCACAATGCAAGATTAGTTAATAAAAATGACAGTATGGCATGTAATTCCAGAAGAAAAGAAGCTAAATTTATTTCATAAGAATACCAGGGTTAATACTTTGCAAAAAATACATATTTAGAAATAACGTTTATAGAAATTGTAAAATAAAAT
This sequence comes from Altica lythri, assembly GCA_964028335.1. NCBI lineage: Eukaryota > Metazoa > Arthropoda > Insecta > Coleoptera > Chrysomelidae > Altica > Altica lythri. The sequence continues at coordinate 28,091,420 of OZ034806.1, read as the reverse complement.
AGTTAAATTTGACCAATTATTTATTCATTACCTAGACATACAATTCTACTTTTATATATATTTGTTATGAAATTTTAAACCTTACAGGAAGAGTTTATCCGCAGCGTAGCAGGGCAAGGGTTAAATCTCCTGGTCAACGGGGTCGTCGTGTCGCTGGTCTTGATCCGGCATATTATCGCGTGATAACTTCTATATCTCGCTGTATTATGCAGAGAATGTGGATGAAACAAATTTCGTTATTATTTGTGGCACTACGCAATTGACTCTAACGAAATCAATATCTTAATAATCTTGGTACCACGAAATCAAACTTCGCGAAACCAAAATCTTAATGCCTTCTCGTGTTATAAACTCTGATATTTATTTTGGTTCAATTGACCTGTTCTCCCTCCCGAAAGTTTATTCTTTTCTTCTAACACTTGGCTCACCTAATGCTGGATTTTCAGTGATTTATGCAAAAGCCATTATCTTAAGAACATGTGGACTTTGTCCATATCACTTTGTTTCTCGAATTTCGGAATGTCAGTTATTTATGTAAAAACCATTAAGTATTGTTAACATTTTTAAAAACTAGTTCCCGAGTGCATTGTATTTGTAAAAGCTCGTATAATTTTGTAAGATTTGAGCTCAGCAGACCCCATCATATGTACTTTCTTATCGTGAGGTTTAGAAGTTTCTGTACTGGTCTGTGTTAATGACATAATCCTGATATTAATGTTTGAATTTTAATAATTTTATATGTGCACTGAGGTAGGATAGTTTCACTACATATTAAATTTCTTTGTCCACGACTGTTCTACAAAACGTTTATTATACTAGTGCTTCATAAAGAATAATAGTACCTATTATTCACTAGTGAATAATGGTTTATTATTCACTGCATGACGTCACAACAGAACGTATGTCCAAACTTTATAAGAGAATAACTTATATTAGACAAATTTTATATTTTCATTTGACATTTCAATCCGTATTTATATGTCAATGGTGTAAACAAACATAACACATGTATACACATTTCACCGTTTTTGGCCGATTTGATATTAGAAACCACTGAAATAAGATTAAACTGTCATCCAAGTTACCAATGGCGGAGAGTTTTTTTGTCTAAATAAGGTCGTAAGTTTCTGAAACTATCAGTGTGGTTTGACATCTACAAAAATATGACATTAATAATTATTAAATTCAACCCTTCAACAACGAGCCGTACATGAAGGTTACTAGGAATGTCAATTAAGTCAAGACTTCCGTATTGAATACTTTTTATCTACCGGTGAAACAAGATGCGGTTACGTAAGTGTTGTATTAAAAAACAAACGTCCTCATTTAAATTTCTAAGTTGCCTGTATCTGAGAGAGATGTAACTCTAAATTTACTTCGAGTATGATTTCTGTCATCGGCCAAAAACGGTGAAATGGACTATATAAAGAATCGACCTACCTTTTACCACTACATCTAAGCTACACACTTTAATCTTTAAATTTAGATCGTAGTTAGTATAAGTCATATACATTTGAAACTTAAATTACATTAATTATAGCGTAAATTTAAAATTTTAAAGTTGTGATTATAGCAATTGTGTCGTGGACAAAGAATAGTATTCTATTCGTGTATAATGGCTATTATTCACTCAGATGATTTACAACTTCATCTTCGTGAATAATAGCTACCATTATACGCTCGTTGAATAATATACTATTATTAATTCCTCCAGCTGTATAGTTAAATTAATAAATGGAAGACTTCTAAACAAATTATTTAATTTATAAACTACATTTGAACAATCGTATGGATAATGAATTATTTTAAATTATATAATATATTTAGTAGCATATATTACAAATATTTCTTTACGTACTTATACGCAATGGGAAATAATTTTTCATTTAAAATTATTTTGGCATTTTTGTATAAATTATCATTATTATGCACGGACCGCAACAGGTAAAACCATCTATCAATCATTTAATGAAAGGGTAAACAATGTGACATAGCCAAACAAATTGCTACACCACCTTTTTTTTCACCCTGGTTAAAGATGTTCATTTTAATAATACGATTTGATTGTTTACGTTCTAGGGATATGAAGTCTGTCCTAGGAAGTCAAGACGAAACAAGAAGAAGCAGAGCCGTGCCCAAGTAATAATATGCACAAGCGTCTAGTCTAGCCGGACCATAGAACTTTTGCACTTTCAGTTCCAATGTGATCTGTAATTACATCAATTGTCGTTTGTCGTCTGTTTTTTTTAAGTTTCTCTGTTTGTTCTTTGTATTTGTTGTGTTTATAACATCGTGGTAAAGTGTTGTGGCTCTTGAATCTGGACAATTTTTTTCGCTTTTGTTTTGTGAGATCGCATAAAAATATGACTTGGTGTACTGTTTGTAATGTATCATTCTATGATAGTAGCAATTTGAGAAAACATGTAAGACGATTTCACCCAGGTTAGTACCGTTACATATTATTCACAACTCATTTTAATAACAAAATATTATAGTAGGTATAGTTCCTATATTGATAAATAATTAAATTTTTAGATAATGTGGATGAAATCGCTCGAAAAAAAAAGAATGATGTTAAAGCAGTATGCAATGATTGTGGCAAATCTTTCTCCAGATATTCGAGTTTGAGTCGTCATGTTAGAACTTTTCACAGTGGTAAGTAAATTTTATTCTTGTGGATTTTTTATTTAAGTAGGGTAAGGTGAGCATTTTAGCTTACCTATCTTGATCATAAATATTCTTCCAAAATATTTTTAATTGTCCCAAATTTGTCTCCACTATTATTCGTGCACATGCATAGATTCTTGCATTAAGTGGAATATGTGCAAACATATACATTTAGTTTCCACATTTTTAAAGGAACAAGTTATTGACATTTCATTGTCAGCAGAAGCAGCTTAGATTCTTATATATTTTATAGCTATATAATAGGTAACTGATTTATTAACGTTTTTAATATAAATATAACAACAATTCCCATTTCTATTAAATTATTCGTCACTTGAACCGTTTCATATAATTATTTACCTAACTTTTTTCTATTTTTCTAGATGGCAGAAAAGTGGTAAATGACAAAACTTTATCAAATTGTTACTATGAAAAACAGAAAATATTGGAATCGTTAGGAAAAAGAAAAAATGAAAGTTCACATTAATAAAATTATTAATGATATGTAGTCATACGAAGAACTAAAAACTATTAAAAAATTATGTGCACCTCTGGGACCAACATTGGTTGCCAGAGAAGTGATGAAGGCAATGTATCGTTTTCTTAGAAAATCTCTGGTCAAGAACCCAGCAATAAAAAAATTATTCAGCAGAGACGACTCTTTAAAACAAAAAAAAAACTGTTTTAAAACGACGAAGTAAACTTAATGAGAATCTTGCAAAACTTGTGTATTCGCCAAAATCTTAGTTTTAATAAAGTTTTAAATAATATTGTGTTTCAATTATTGTCATACTTTAGTGCTGTAATCATGGAGTAATTCCAGAGAATATTTAACTATTACATAGAATATTAAAATTAATCAACAATTAGATAATTGTTCTTAATTAAATTGGAATTTTACATTTTATTTATCATGAATAGGTAGAATAGAAACAACATAATTTAGAAGTAAATTATTATTTGATGTGCTTTGTGGATGATATTTTATATGCTTTATTCCAATTTCGAATTAGGTTCTACAACTGACACCATACCACAAGACCTCCAAATAACATTTGATTTTTATTAGCTATTTATCTGAACAATAGTATAATCAAATATTTTCAAAGATATTTCAAAAATAATAATCTATATACATATAATAAAACTGTAGAAATGTATATGTTTGTGCGCGCATCACATGAAAACTACTGATCCTATTCGAATGCAGTTTTCAAAGGCGTATTTTTCTTCTTTCAACTTAACATCTGATGTATAAAACTTTGTCCCCCTACCCTTTTAACATGGTGAGAAAAGAAATTTTTATACAAAAATCAACACGCCACGCGAATCACGTCGCGGGTACATCGAAACAGAACACAAAAATGTGGTTAGATTTTTTTGTCTGTATGTTTGTGCGTTCATCACATGAAAACTACTGATCCGATTCGAATGCGGTTTTCACAGATGTATTTGTCTTCTTTTAACTTAAAATCTGGAGTATAAAAATTTCTCTTCCATTCCTTAAATGGGATGGGGTAAGAAATTTTTATAAAACAATCACACGCCACGCGAACGACTTTGCGAGTACAACTAGTTCATATATAAATGACAAAGCTGCACTAAAATGAAAAGTAATTTCATATTTCTGCCTTTAAGAAAACTGACAATCATATATGCTTCTCAAAAATTGCTCTAGTTTAAAATTGGCGCCAGTAGCTGAGGCCTTTTCAAAGAAAAGAAGAAGAAAATTAGATTTTTCTTTTCTTCGGTGTGTGTATGACATTCAAGTGCTGTCTTTTTACAATTTAAAAAAAAATCATACTTTCACCATTGTAAAAATCTTTTAAATTCTTTTTTTTAACCGGCCAGAAATTAGTACCTACTTTCCGGTTTATTTTTAGGTCAGAAAATATCATTTTGTCGGACAGCTTTTACTGGACTCATTTTTATATACTCTCCGGCCTATCTTTAATGAAAATCAGTTTACATTTTTATTATAAGAACTCTTTATTAACTAATTTTAACAACTTTGTTTAACGGTTGTTAATGTTTGGTTTACAAATATAAACTTTTTTTTTGAATAGTTATATTAAACGTACTTATCTGTAAGCACGGTATATCAAAAATATTCGTTGAAGTGAGATTTTTTGAACTGCTTGCATTATAATGAGTTTCTGAGACAATTCCTTTCATAAATTGGCTAAGTTTTTTCATATCGTGTCCAGGACTTCGAAGGCAATAATCAAAAGTTGCTTGGGTGGCCGCCTTAACAATTTCCTCCGGTATAATTTAATCTTCACAATCAAATCCATCATTTTGAATTTCCATTTTCAGGTTTTCAACTAAACGTCAAAATATGACAAGTTATTTTATAGTTTTAAATAGATACAAAACTCGCTTGCAATAGAAACCAATTGACCGATATCTTAGACTAATGTTTTATTGTTTATATGAAATTTATAGTACAATTTCTAACTGTATAAGGAGTAATAAGAAAAAATTCCCTGTAAAGTTCCATTGTACATTATAAGTTAGATATTTTGTTTTGTTGTATTTCCCAGGCACTAATGAAGCTAAAAAACTTGTTACCCCTGCTCCACACTTGCGTTATTCGACAACGAATAATCGGTGTTTGCGAAAAATACCGCATGTGTGGATACAATATTCGTTTTCGTTGACGAATATTCAGCGTATTTCTCCGAACACGAATGTTTTCCGTCTTGAGTCGGTACTTGATACACATCAAAGCACCCGAATATTCGTATTGTGTGTGTTCGCACTACCGTCCACACTTTCGCCGTAAATGTTAACACATTTTTTAGGTTAGATTAGTTTCGTGTTGTAATAATATTGCTAAAAATAGTGTAAAAAAAATGATAGTTGACATGGAGTGGACAAATGAAGCAATTATGAAGTTTTTAGAAGGCTATCAAGCCGAACCGTGCCTTTGGGATCCCCACCATCCTGACCATAGGAATAGAAATAAAATTGCCGATGCCTGGCAACAATTATATGAAAAATTAAGTTTTTGTTGCACGTAACATGAACTAAAAAAGAAGAAGAACTCATTAATGGCTTCTTTTAGAATGTTCCTCGATAAAAAAAAATCTATTAAGTCTGGCATGGCTAGAGATGAGATATTTTAGCCCACATTGTTTGCTTTTGATATAATGGAAAAATTCCTTGCCCTAGTTTACGAATTGCATATCAACTATTGATACAGAGGTATATATATTCATATTATAAAAAACGGTTTGAGTTTTTTATGAAAATTTGAAACAGCCAATGGCGTATTATATTTTCTTAATTTTTCATAAAAACTTTTAAAACAAGTGCTTTCCATCCATAACTTCTAAACAATGGGGAAACTGCCATCTATTTTTAAAGTTATCTTAATATGGTTAACCATTCTTGCTTTTCGTTGGGAATTACTTCTATAATAATGTAATAATCATTTTTAGATCCATTTAACAGAAAATGAAGACAAAAATAATGCAATATATATAACAAAAAAGGGTGCCAAGTATGCGTACTTGGTAGCAAATTAACGGGCATGTACGCAAAAAGGATTATAACGCCACCAATAGGAATGGTAACCGCAGACATGCATGTTTCTGGCTCGTTAGCCGTCATCAGTGCGGCATAACCAAGTAAGGTTTTGCACTTGGCTAGCAAAAGTGTTGGGTACTTGGGAGCAAAGGATGGTAGGGAAACATGTGTCAAAAAACACAAACAACGAACGCTTACACAGAAGTCCTATCGTCGCCACGTTCGCGAAACGAACTCATTGTGTTTGAGTCGTTCCAAGCTAAAGCAGGCAAAAAAGAGTAAAATGTAAACATCTAATATATTTATTACTAGTTTTACCCGCGACGTCGTTCACGTAACGAGTTAATTGTTGTATAAAAATTTCTACCCCCATCCCGTTAAAAGGGTGGAGGGAGACATTTTTATACATTAGATGTTAAGTTAAAAGAAGATAAATACATCCGTTAAAAACCGCATTCGAATCGGATCAGTAGTTTTCATTTGATGCGCGCACAAACATACAGATAGACAAAAAAAATCTAAGAACATTTTTGGATTCTAAATCCTCCCCCCGCTAATTATTTTTTAATATCTTGAATGTACAGAAGTTTAATTTCTACAGTATGATTATATGTAAAGATTTCTTTTTTTTGCTTCTTAAAATAAGATAAACACTTCTGCTTATTTTAAATATTATTTTTGCATGCATTTTGTTTGCTTTGGCACCTGCACTAGGTTATATTGTCTGGGCGTGCATATGCCAGAGCCGTACGTGCCCATATTTTATTACAACAAGCATTATCGCGATTGGTTGTTGCTAATCTTATGAATAATACACAGTTTCGAGAGTTAATAAATAATGAAGAAAATTCTACTATATTTGAAATGTTCAACTATACAGAAATTGTAGGAAATGAACAGTTTAGAATTTTATCAGAAATTTTTGAAAATGCATTGAACTGGAAAATAAAAAATAACTTGTAAATTATGGATCAGTTACTTTCGCATGGTTACATTATTAAAGAATTTTATTGCTGCTGACAAATTAGGTAACTGGGAGTTACATTTATATTGTATGGAACTTATGATTCCATTATTTTATGCCTCAGGACATTTCCCGTATGCCAAAGCTTCACAAATTTATTTACAAAACATGAAGGAACTAGAGACTAAAATGGATCCTGCAAAGTATCAGAAATTTAGAGAGGGATACTTCACAGCAAGACGTTCGGATTATTTTTCTTTGGGAATTCCTACCGACCAGACAATAGAGCAAACATTGATAAAATCAATGAGTGTTGAAGGTAGACCTTTCAAACGTGGTGTTACTGAAAGTATTGTATTTAAATGGATTAAACGATTGATTTACACTAAAGATATAATTGAAGGGATGGAAGAATTTTGCAATATATCTTTTAAGAGAAGTTACCAACACAGTGACTCAACAGACGCTCGAATGGAAAAAGACGATGTAGTTGTCAAAAAATTGGAGGAGTTTTTTACACAACATTCTTCTTTTCCGGATACAGATGCAATAATGTCAATTGCAACAGGAATAACTGGCGATGAAAATATCAATTGTTATAACGCGTTTGAGGAAGGAATGAAGAATGTGAAAAAAAACGGAGGCAAAATTTAAAACTACTTAAATTATCCCATAAAGATAAAGTCCATTCTTTATTGATTACAAACAAAAATAAAATAAAAGTTAATGATTTAGTTGCAGTTGATCCGTTGCTAATATTCCAGCGTATTTGTATTTTGAAAAAATCAGATGAAGAGCTAAAAAGTTACATGCGTTATGAACTAGCACCGTATCCTCTCGCTCTCTTTGAAGATGGTCTGATTCGAAAAACGAAGAAATTAACATTATATGAATTATTTCCAGAAGTTTCAATAACTATTAATTGTAATTATGTTATTGATGGAGGTATGTTATTACACCGATGTAAATGGCAAGTAGATGAAAACATGGGTGAAATATGCGATCATTATGTTCGATATATAAATAATAATTACGGCAGAAACGTATACGTAGTATTTGACGGTTATAAAAAAAAAACAGTATAACATTAATGGAAAGAAACCGTCGTGCCCTCAAAAATACATGTGCAGATGTCGAATTCAATGAAAATACGCCCCTCAAAATTGGCCAAGAGAAATTTCTTTTAAATAGTAAAAATAAAAGCAGACTCATAGAAATGCTGAGAAAGAAACTATCTAACAATAACATTTTTACATATCAAGCGGAAAGTGATGCGGAGCGATTGACTGATGAAACAGCAATTAATTTACAGTCAACAAATGTTACTGTAGTTTCTGAATATATTGATGTACTAGTTCTATTAACTGCACTAACTCCAAATGACCGTAAAATTTATTTTCAAAAGCCACCTCGTGGAAAGGTTGTACAGAATTTTTTTTCATCAAAAAGCTTAGAAAATAAATTACCGAAATGTAAAAGGCATATTCTTTTCGTACACGCTTTCACTGGTTGTAATACAACGCCAGCTTTTTTTAATAGAGGCAAAAACAAGTTCGCTAAAAATTTCGAAAAATGCAAGAATTTACATGGCGCTGCTGAAGTATTTAAAAATGTTGATGAAGATCCTGACAGAATTTTTGAAGCTAGCTTTGCATGTATTTTGGAATTATACAGTGCTCCCAAAAAAGTCCAAGATTTGAATGCATTCAGGTTTAATTCTTTTCTAAAGGTTACAGCCAAAAAAACCGGTGTTCAATTGGCATCTCTACCACCTACGTATGATGCAGCGTTTGAACATTTAAAAAGAGTATATTTACAAGTGCAGATATGGTTAGGTAATAATGTTTCTGTTGAAAATTGGGGTTGGAGGTACGTTTCTAATAAACTTGAACCAATACTGATGAAACAATCGTCAGCTCCAGATAATTTACTGAAAATGTTATCTTGTAATTGTAAAAAAGGATGTGGTAATGGTTGCGGATGTCGAAAAAGTGGTTTATACTGCACTTCAGCGTGTTCACAGTGCAATGGTGATAGTTGTTTTAATGCATCTCCTGTCATAAAAATAAGTGAAGTAGAAGAACGTGACGAAAACGAAAGAATTGAAGTTTATAATTATTTATACAGTAAACTGTAATATTGTCGTATATAATAAAGCGACTTTCCAATAGATATCAAAGAATAATATAATATAGAATTCTATCGCTTTACAAGTTTTGAAAAACATTTTCAAAGAAAATGACCGTTCAACCAAGAAGAAACAACTACTTCCCGGGTTATATACCCCGACGGATATTGGATTACACTTCAAAGTCGAACGGGGTTGGTATATCTAATAGATAATTTAAACCAACCATTCGGGTTTGCAGTTAGAAGGGACAACATAACTTGTAGACCGGTTTCGACCTATTGGGTCTCGTCAGTACAAGGTATATGTTATCCGTCAGCGAGCTTAAGTCTTAATCGCTGACTGAAGATTTTACTAAAATCACGAAGATATATTACTTTCAGTGTTTCTTCTTGGTTGAACGGCCATTTTCTTTGAAAATGTTTTTCAAAACTTGTAATTATCATGAAATTGAGCTACAGCAGCTTTATTGAAAGCAAAGACTCTTGCTGCGCTTGTGTTTTCTGGTTTTCGTAGACTCAATTCTGGGTTTCTCTTCCTGAAGCCAGCTGCCCAATCTTTTCCAGCGCATTTGTTTTCTTTCCAGGATTTTGGATAAAAAGGTGACGTTATTTTCTCTTGCTTTTATAATAACATCTAAATTTCTCGTATGAGATAGATGGCCGTCTAATATTAGAAGAACGGGATCCTCGACAGAAGGTTTGGTATGCGCCAAGAAGTAATCAAACCACTGCGAGAATACTTTAATATTTATCCAGCCAGACGGGTTACAAGAATAGATAGATCCCGGTGGAGCACCATCCATTAGTTCCATTTTCATCCGCAGTCGTCGAAAATTTGTTAATGTTATGAAGTTACCACCAGCTGAGCCGCAACTAACAGCCGTAGTAGATTCCCCTCTTTCAGCAGAAGTTATTCTGGCTACTTGTTTACGTCCTTTTTTAGCGAATATCTTGGTATTTTTTGTTGGGACGGTATTTAAACTGGTCTCATCAACATTGAAAATTCGATGTGCAGGATATAAATGTTTTTCTTGTACATTTTTTAAGATGTTGAAAAACTTCTTAACGATGGGTTTATTAAATGCACGAGCCCTTGCAGCTGAAGTTGATTCTGGAGCTCGTAGAGTGAGAATAGGGTGTCTTTGCCAAAATCCACCAGCCTTGTCTTATATTGTTCTTTTCAGCCACCTTGTACGCAAATTTAAGAATATCATCAGCCGTAAATCCGAACATAGTTTCTTCATTATCAAAAATATGCTGAATAAGTTCCCGTTCTTGTTCCGCGGTAAACGATTTTACGAAATTTCCCATTACTTTTGCAGCCACCACATCACGAACGTTTTTTCCCTTTGCTCGTCTTTTGAGAGCCATGACCGGCACTGAAAACTGTCTACTAGCAGTCATATATGGCATACCACCTCGTACAGCATCTAAGGCGTTTATCATGGAGTTTTCGTTCACCTCTGCCGTGATGTCTTTCTAACATAGTTCCGCGGCATTGTACCTAAAGAAGCAAAATTTTAATAAAATTAAAAGATCACCTACTGCATAGCGACGTATCGCTTTATTTAGATACAAAAAATATCTTAAGATATCAGTTTCTTTCATTTGAAATGTATAAATGAGTTTAACGGGATCATTTTGCCCCAAAATACCTTGCCGACCAGATTGTTCAAACATAAACTAAATTTCTTGCGGAAATAAATTAACTTTCCGCACTTTTTAGGATAATAACTATTACCACAAAATATAAAATACATAAAAAAGTAGACAATGTTGAAAAGCTACTTACATTAGATTTTACACACTGATTTTGATTTTTTTTTGTAGTTTTTTTCCAAACAGTGATATCGCCATGACAGTTTGTGGTTAACTGCTGAGAAAGCCTTACGACTACAAAGTTCACATTAAGAAGACTAGATGACACTGTTTTGTTGGCAAAACAGTCGGGAATCATTTTACCCCTAGGGATCATTTTGTACCAGTTTCCCCTAACCGTTAGATAAAGCCATTACTCATGCTTTATATCCAAACCTTATTGGCTTGCCGCGAATAAATTTTTTGCACCCATTACGGCCAAAATAGGGTATCATAGATTCATCAATAGAAATTTGTTTTTCAACTGGTGCAAAAGTTAAAAATTTTGTATTTAATTTTTGAATTAAAGGTCTTATTTTGGCTAATTTGTCATTTGAGTCAAGATTGTTATTATCTGCGGCATGAAAAAATCTAAATATTTCTTCGAATCTATTACGTCTCATAGATTTTGCTACTAAAATATTATGCGAATCCTCGGAGTTCTCCCAATACATTCTGCGCCTTGGTAAAGGGACATAACCACTTAATATTAAAATTCCTAAAAAATACATAAAATTCTTTAATTTTGTAATTTTTTGTGGCGGCGTAAGCATTTGTGTCCCCTAATAAATATTTTATAATATATTTACTCATAAACAATTCAAAACATTCAATTGGGTTACTTTCGGAAGTAAGTGTTAACACTGGTAATTTTGGTGGACTGGATTCCGCACATAAGGTTAGTAAATTTATAGATTTAGACCAATTTCGTGTTGTCTTTTTGTTCTGTTCGGAGAAGATTGCTTATTTAGCTCTGATTCTTCTTGATGAACTTCACTATCGATATTTTCTTTATTACCTTTAAATTGAACTTCAGCCAAAGCATTCAATTGACCTCTATTTAATTTCTCTGGATCATTAGATTCGTCATCTCCAGAATCGGAATCTGTGTCCCATCCACTATTGTCTGGAGGCAAAATAAAAATATCATCGGGAACATCCTCACCATATTCAATTTTCTCTATTTTCTCTAAAATCTCAGCGGTGAGTAATTTGCGTCCGTAAAACATATTTCAATTAATAAGATGCAATGTGCCCAATGGGTCGTTAACGACACATCAAAAAATAATATGAAATTTATTGCAAATATCAAATTAATTTTGTACTAATTTAACAATAAAATTATAGCACATTTAGCGTTTTACGGAATAAAACAAACTTAAATATAATTGCTTATTATTTAAATGTACTTACAGATTTTTCAATGAAGTTGTCGACACTCAGATTTGATGTATACTTTGTGTACTATGAGAACAAAATAAACTGTTGCCATTACAAGCAGCAGTTGCTTGCACTTAGAATGATATAGTTAACACGTTAGTGGAGTGCCTTAAGCATCTAGAATTGAAAAAGCTTGGAATCCAATTACTCTCAACGAATTATTATGAAACCTGTTGGATTGTATTATTGATAAGGTATATTAAAATGTTTATTAATTAAAAGTCGTTGCTTTTTATTAAATAATTTAATAATAAAATAAATAAATTAAGGCATATATAACACATTACGATGTAGCGTGAAAATACCCTTGGCTAGCTCCAGGGTTCGTGGCTTCCTTCTGGCTTTCTTTTTTTAACTCTCCCCAAACAAATAAAGGGCGGCAAGTACAGACATCCAAATAAAAGAGTGAATCAGTGTTATATTGTTTATTCAAAACTTTAAAATATTAGTAAAAAGTGAATAACTAATTTCTTATCTTTTGTTTTCTTCTGAATTGATGTGGAGGACGGAATCTCGGTAGTAGATAGCACCAGTTAAAGATGCCGATGGCACGATGTTTTCTCCCAATTGAAAAATATTGGAGGAAAGACTCTGGTTGTGATTAACAATCTGTCTTTGGTGACTACTGGCAAGATGGAAAATTCGGCTCAAAAAGCCCTCACTTTGGACCCTTCACAATTTGGCAACGGCCCTAAGAATTAAAATAATAACAGTCAAAATTCCGTCCCAATAGACCTTAATTTCGATTACAATCATCCAAGGTTTCTCCAAAGTTCGAGAGAGAAAAAAGTTAATCACTTGATGTGTTTATAAATTTTTAACTCAATAAAAAACTGATTCTTAACAAATGATTGTAATCGAAATATTTAAATGTTAGTACAAATATCTAAAAAAACTACCAAAAATAAATTCACCAAATTTTTGACTATTACTTAAAATTATAACAAAGTAAATTTACTCACCGGAAGGGAGAATGTAGTGAGAAGAACTGATTGCTTTAGAAGCACAAAATGAAAAGAATCAAAATAGCGACACTTCTCTCGATCGAACTAAAAATTCCCCTTCTCAAATCTGATAAAGTATACGCGACGACTCACAATAACCCGAAAATTATAAAAATTTAATAGTCAATAGGCCAGGCCACAAATAACGTTGTAAACGTTACAACGAGCTTAACTAAGTAATGTAGTGTAAAAATCGTGTTATAAATACATTTCTATCGTATAATATTAAAGGGTAATAATATGAAACAATAATTGTAACGAAAAAAAGTTTATAAAAAATAATAATTTAGTTCTCCGCTTGAAAATGATTAAACTTCAATTTAAAGAATAATATAATATAGAATTCTACCGCTTTACAAGTTTTGAAAAACATTTTCAAAGAAAATGACTGTACACCAAGAAGAAACAACTACTTCCCGGGTTATATACCCCGACGGATATTGGATTACACTTCAAAGTCGAACGGGGTTGGTATATCTAATAGATAATTTAAACCAACCATTTGGGTTTGCAATTAGAAGGGACAACATAACTTGTAGACCGGTTTCGACCTATTGGGTCTCGTCAGTACAAGGTATATGTTATCCGTCAGCGAGCTTAAGGCTTAATCGCTGACTGAAGATTTCACTAAAATCACGAAGATATATTACTTTCAGTAATGAAAGTGTAAACACCGTGATAGTAGTGACATCCTCACCTCTAACTGCAAACCAAAATTCAAAAGATTTTAACAACGAGACGTAGGCCTCGAAACTATCTGTAAGTATTTATACAGTAAACTGTAATATTGTACTGACGAAACCCAATAGGTCGAAACCGGTCTACAAGTTATGTTGTCCCTTCTAACTGCAAACCCGAATGGTTGGTTTAAATTATCTATTAGATATACCAACCCCGTTCGACTTTGAAGTTTAATCCAATTTCCGTCGAGGTATATAACCCGGTAAGTAGTTGTTTCTTCTTGGTTGAACGGTCATTTTCTTTGAAAATGTTTTTCAAAACTTGTAAAGCGATAGAATTCTATATTATATTATTCTTTGATATCTATTGGAAAGTCGCTTTATTATATACGACAATATTACAGTTTACTGTATAAATACTTATAGATAGTTTCGAGGCCTACGTCTTGTTGTCAAAATCTTTTGAATTTTGGTTTGCAGTTAGAGGTGAGGATGTCACTACTATCACGATGTTTACACTTTCATTACTGAAAGTAATATATCTTCGTGATTTTAGTGAAATCTTCAGTCAGCGATTAAGCCTTAAGCTCGCTGACGGATAACATATACCTTGTACTGACGAGACCCAATAGGTCGAAACCGGTCTACAAGTTATGTTGTCCCTTCTAATTGCAAACCCGAATGGTTGGTTTAAATTATCGATTAGATATACCAACCCCGTTCGACTTTGAAGTGTAATCCAATATCCGTCGGGGTATATAACCCGGGAAGTAGTTGTTTCTTCTTGGTTGAACGGTCATTTTCTTTGAAAATGTTTTTCAAAACTTGTAAAGCGATAGAATTCTATATTATATTATTCTTTGAATTGAAGTTTAATCATTTTCAAGCATGTATGAGAGGAGAACTAAATTAATATTTTTTATTAACTTTTTTTCGTTACAATTATTGTTTCATATTATTACCCTTTAATATTATACGATAGAAATGTATTTATAACACGATTTTTACACTACATTACTTAGTTAAGCTCGTTGTAACGTTTACAACGTTATTTGTGGCCTGGCCTATTGACTATTAAATTTTTATAATTTTCGGGTTATTGTGAGTCGTCGCGTATACTTTATCAGATTTGAGAAGGGGAATTTTTAGTTCGATCGAGAAAAGTGTCGCTATTTTGATTCTTTTCATTTTGTGCTTCTAAAGCAATCAGTTCTTCTCACTACATTCTCCCTTCCGGTGAGTAAATTTACTTTGTTATAATTTTAAGTAATAGTCAAAAATTTGGTGAATTTATCTTTTGGTAGTTTTTTTAGATATTTTTACTAACATTTAAATATTTCGATTACAATCATTTGTTAAGAATCAGTTTTTGATTGAGTTAAAAATTTATAAACACATCAAGTGATTAACTTTTTTCTCTCTCGAACTTTGGAGAAACCTTGGATGATTGTAATCGAAATTAAGGTCTATTGGGACGGAATTTTGACTGTTATTATTTTAATTCTTAGGGCCGTTGCCAAATTGTGAAGGGTCCAAAGTGAGGGCTTTTTGAGCCGAATTTTCCATCTTGCCAGTAGTCACCAAAGACAGATTGTTAATCACAACCAGAGTCTTTCCTCCAATATTTTTCAATTGGGAGAAAACATCGTGCCATCGGCATCTTTAACCGGTGCTATCTACTACCGAGATTCCGTCCTCCACATCAATTCAGAAGAAAACAAAAGATAAGAAATTAGTTATTCACTTTTTACTAATATTTTAAAGTTTTGAATAAACAATATAACACTGATTCACTCGTTTATTTGTATGTCTAAACTTGGCGCCCTTTATTTGTTTGGGGAGAGTTAAAAAAAGAAAGCCAGAAGGAAGCCACGAACCCTGGAGCTAGCCAAGGGTATTTTCACGCTACATCGTAATGTGTTATATTAAATATGCCTTAATTTATTTATTTTATTACTTAATTATTAAATAAAAAGCAACGACTTTTAATTGATAAACATCAAAATCAGTGTGTAAAATCTAATGTAAGTAGCTTTTCAACATTGTCTACTTTTTTATGTAGTTTATATTTTGTGGTAATAGTTATTATCCTAAAAAGTGCGGAAAGTTAATTTCCGCAAGAAATTTAGGTTATGTTTGAACAATCTTGTCGGCAAGGTATTTTGGGGCAAAATGATCCCGTTAAACTCATTTATACATTTCAAATGAAAGAAACTGATATCTTAAGATATTTTTTGTATTTAAATAAAGCGATACGTCGCTATGCAGTAGGTGATCTTTTAATTTTATTAAAATTTTGCTTCTTTAGGTACAATGCCGCGGAACTCTGTTAGAAAGACGTCACGGCAGAGGTGGAACGAAAACTCCATGATAAACGCCTTAGATGCTGTACGAGGTGGTATGCCATATATGACTGCTAGTAGACAGTTTTCAGTGCCGGTCATGGCTCTCAAAAGACGAGCAAAGGGAAAAAACGTTCGTGCTGTGGTGGCTGCAAAAGTAATGGGAAATTTCGTGAAAACGTTTACCGCGGAACAAGAACGGGAACTTATTCAGCATATTTTTGATAATGAAGAAACTATGTTCGGATTTACGGCTGATGATATTCTTAAATTTGCGTACAAGGTGGCTGAAAAGAACAATATAAGACAAGGCTGGTGAATTTTGGCAAAGACACCCTATTCTCACTCTACGAGCTCCAGAATAAACTTCAGCTGCAAGGGCTCGTGCATTTAATAAACCCATCGTTAAGAAGTTTTTTAACATCTTAAAAAATGTACAAGAAAAACATTTATATCCTGCACATCGAATTTTCAATGTTGATGAGACCAGTTTAAATACCGTCCCAACAAAAAATACCAAGATATTCGCTAAAAAAGGACGTAAACAAGTAGCAAGAATAACATTTGCTGAAAGAGGGGAATCTACTACGGCTGTTAGTTGCGGCTCAGCTGGTGGTAACTTCATAACATTAACAATTTTTCGACGACTGCGGATGAAAATGGAACTAATGGATGGTGCTCCACCGGGATCTATCTATTCTTGTAACCCGTCTGGCTGGATAAATATTAAAGTATTCTCGCAGTGGTTTGATTACTTCTTGGCGCATACCAAACCTTCTGTCGAGGATCCCGTTCTTCTAATATTAGACGGCCATCTATCTCATACGAGAAATTTAGATGTCATTATAAAAGCAAGAGAAAATAACGTCACCTTTTTATCCAAAATCATGGAAAGAAAACAAATGCGCTGGAAAAGATTGGGCAGCTGGCTTCAGGAAGAGAAACCCAGAATTGAGTCTACGAAAACCAGAAAACACAAGCGCAGCAAGAGTCTTTGCTTTCAATAACGCTGCTGTAGCTCAATTTCATGATAATTATGAACGCATAATGAGACAATACAATTTTACGTCCGATCGAATAATAAACTTAGACGAAACAGGCATAAGCACAGTCCTTTCCACTCCTAAAGTTATTGCTGGAAGAAAACAAAGACAAGTGGGACAAATAGTTTCTGCAGAACGCGGAGAGTTAGTTACTTTCTGTGGTATTATTACTGCAACTGGTTCTTCTCTTCCTCCAGTTTATGTTTTTCTAAGAGTTCACTATAAAGATCACTTCCTAAATGGTGCTCCTGATGGAAGTCTAGGTTTGGCAAACACAAGCGGCTGGATGACATCAGAATTGTTTATAAGAGTTTTGAAACACATTCAACGCCTTACTTCAAGCAATAAGGATAACCCAATTCTAATCATTTGTGTCAACCACGAATCTCACATTCCAATAGAAGCTGTTAACTACTGTCGTGGAAACGGTATTGTTTATTTGAGTCGTCCCCCACACACGTCACACAAATTGATGTCAGTGTGTTCGGACCCTTCAAAGGCTTTCAACGACTGGCACATTCAAAATGTTTGAAAAACTTTGACCATATACAACATTGCTAAACTGTCAAAATTAGCATATTTGGAATCATTTACACCAAAGAATATCATAGGTGACTTTTCCAAACCTGGAATATGGCCAATTAATAAACTGGTATTTGGCGAAGACGACTTTGCACCAATAGACATTTTCAGCACAGGTTATCACGATTTGACAGATAAGAACACTCACAACACACAAGATTTACATTTTGTAGACTCAGAAACAAGTCAAAATAATGAGGTTGTTGATAGAGAACAAAATAAAACTCCTACTTTGGATGCGACCCAGTTTCAGTGTCTGATGCTGACGATCCTCTACATGTTTCTTCATCAAAGGCTATTCTTACTCCTGAAGTAGTTAGACCTTATCCAAAAAAGGCGATTACTGACAGTGTCTTAATAAGAAAAGGGAGAGAAAAGGGACGATCAAGAATATACACTGAAACACCAGAAAAAAATAGATTAGAAAGCTTACGTAATGAAAAGAACAGGAAAAGAGAATAACAAAAAGCAAAACAGCATGCAAAAGAATTGAAAACAGCAAAAAATCTGTTGGGATTAACTGAGCCAAAAAAGAAATAGATTCCGATTCTAGTCAAGATGAAGTCGTGATAACGAGTGATAGTGAAGACATTGAAATGCCGTCGGAATCGGAAGACGAGGTAATTAATGAAGAACCAGTTAATGCTGAACACATAAATATTGGAGATTTCCTGCTAATTAAGTTTGAGAAGAAGAAAACTGTGATTCACTACGTTGCCAAAGTTGTATTTAAATACAATAGGTTTGTTCCAACCTGAGATTACAAATTGATTTCAAACAATTTGCAAATCACTTTTATTGCGCATGTCTGTCCAACAGGTCAGTTTCTGATAGTTTGCAAGTAAGGATGGTACAGATTGTTGATCTTATCTTAACGAACTTAACTTGGTGGATGCCATAAAAGAAAGGGAAAAGAAGAATAAATGTCATCTTGAGTTGATTATTTGATTTGATTGAATATAAATGATAACCTTTAAACAGAAACCGTTAGGTTAAAAAAAATTTGCAATAACGACAAGGCTGTGGCACAAATTGTACTGATATATTTAATATGGATATTCAACAGGGTAAATATCTTGTCATCTGTTTATTTTTATTTTGTTTCATAAATTATCCTGTTTTAGGTGAAAATGTTTGGTTTTTGCTGCTTCTCAGGAAAAGGAAAAACAAGATTTTAGTGCCAACTGGACCACTAATCAGACTAAAGTGTTATTAGATATTTACACTAAATACCGCCCAAAAGTGGGTACGTATGAAATAAAAAACTTCAAAAGACTGTGGGAAGTCATGGCAACAAAAATTAATGCAATATTAAATACAAATTACACGGCAAACCATGTGGAAAATCG
Organism: Altica lythri; assembly: GCA_964028335.1. Taxonomy (NCBI): domain Eukaryota; kingdom Metazoa; phylum Arthropoda; class Insecta; order Coleoptera; family Chrysomelidae; genus Altica; species Altica lythri. The sequence goes on along the minus strand of OZ034806.1, from coordinate 28,072,050 downwards.
GTGGAGAGTTACTGAGAGAAACTATAAGAAATTTATCGATAATCAAAATAAAACTGGTAGAGGCAGAAAAGAATTTGAATACAAACAAGAAATGGATATGATATTCAAAGGCAAGGCAAATGTAAAGCCAGTCATTTTGTTATCTACAGAAACTGTTGATTTAGTGGATAACCTAGATGCAGAGGATAGTGACGCTTTAAAGCCATCAACTTCAGTTATCAATGAGACTTCCAATGTCAAGGATACTCCTGAGAAAAAAAGGTTATCAAAAAATAGAAACATCATTTCTGCAAGAAATTTAACATTAGAACATATGAGAAGGGATAGGAAGGAGTATTATAAAGAAAAATTATTAGTTATGAAGGAGAGAAATTTAATATTAAGAGAGAGGAATGAGATCTTAAGAAATAAAAACAATAATTGTTAATTTTTTTATTTATTTATGGCATCCGCCATTATTTGTTTGTATTGTGTTTAAAACTTTTTTTTGTATTTCAATGTTTGATGTTAATTTTTTTATTAAAACATTACAATTTTTTTTTTTATAAATTATTTGCTACTGCATCACGAATAGCAAGGACTTCTCTCTGTTCTTCTTCATCATCTTCTTGATTTAAAGGCAGTAAATTAATCCTTTCGAATTCGATTTGACCATTGTCCAAAATAAATTCATTCTCCAATGCAATATTGTGTAATGCACATGCTGCTCTGATAAAATGGCAGATTAATCTAATTTTCCTTAACTTTATATGGTACAATTGCCTAAATTTTTGTTTAAGTATTCCAAAACAGTGTTCTATCAGATAACGGTTTTTTGATAATTTCATATTATATTTATGTTGTTGCCTACTTAAGTTGCCTCTGTCTTTATATGGGGTTAGTAAATTGGGTAGCAAAGGATAACCACTATCCCCTAAAAGAAAATATCTACCACATTTTTGTTCTATTGTGTTCCTTAGGGGTGAATTTCTGAACACTCTAGCATCATGAACTGAACCAGGATAACCAATAAAAACATCAATAATTTTTTTTTGTAATCACAAACTGCTTGCATCTAAATAAATTCAAAACTTTAACATAGAATCTTTAAATGTGTTTACTTAAATGAATAATTTACCTGAATAGAATAGTATCCGTTTCTATTTAAATAAGAGTCAGGATCCCTTTCTGGTTTGTCTAATTTGATGTGGGTTCCATCAATTGCTCCTATAACGTTTGGAAATCCATTACCTCTAAAATGATTTTCGCCGATTTCTTTTTCATTTTCATTTGGCCATTTTATTATTTCAGAAGACAAATTACTTAAATAAAATGTCAGTCTAGTAATAATAATTCTATTAACAGAACTAATTGTTGTATTGAATCTGTCTCCCCCATCTCTAAAGCTGACAGTCTGATGGCCCATATACCATAAATATATTAGAACCTGAAATCAAATTGTCAGCAAAAACGTATCACACAATAAATGTTTATTATAACCTGATGAAAAGCAGAAATATTTCCAAATTGACCATTTTGACTACTGTAATACTGGCTTGTTTCAAATCTATGCCCAATGTTTATAGCAGTTTCTCTACTTATTCGAAAGTGTTCAAAGAATAATTCATTTAAATATAGTGGTACAGGTTCCTCTAAAAATATAATAATATAATAGTATATTCTTGCAATGTTTTAAAATACTTACCTAAATAATTTTCATTTTTATTTCTATGAACTTCTTCCAAAACTAATTCTAAGTCTTCCTCGAAATCACTTTCACTACTTTCAGTACTTTCCGACGATATATCACTTACTTCACCATAATCATCACTATTTTCATCCATATTAAAAGAAAAAATTAGTAAAACGAATCCAAAACAAACAATTTTTAAAAAGCAAACGTTAAAAAAAGTTAACATAACCTCATCAGTAAGTACACAATTTAAAATTCTGCATAATGCGCATGCTCCGGATAAATGGTTAGCAGAAAATTTACAAACTGTTTGGATGGTTTCCAACTTCGGTTGGATTTCAGTTGGTACAAAACACTAATCGTTTACTTATCGTTAGTTACTCCGGTTGGAACGCAATTTAGCTTCTGCGCAGAATCATAGCTATCAGAAACTGTTACTGACGCAGGTTGGAACAAACCTAATGTGACAGAATATGAAGTATTATATTTCAGAAAAAAAGCAGGGTCTTCTAAGTTTATATTTCTAATTGTGGAAGACAAAGCAAGTGTGTTAGAGTGTGTTAAAGATGTAGTTTTGCAATTTCCAAAACCAACTTTGTCCAAAGGCAAATCTCGAACATCGCGCATCGTCGCTTTATTCATTTTCAATAGGTTTAACTCGATATAATATTCAGTAGATTGTTTTGAAATTTATATTAGAGTTTTTATGAATATTTTTGTTAAATTTTTGATGTTTGTTTAATTTTTTAAGAAAAACACTGTTCATTTTGATAGAAGATTCTAATATTATATTTTCATGAACAATATTCAATGTTAAAGTCTGATTACTTAGTAAGTATATAACTGATTATATAATTAAGAAAATAACAGAGAATTAGTCTTGTTCTATGATGACAATATTGTTTTTTTGTGATTATATTCCTTAAGTAACTTAAGAGACTGATTATGGCTAATGTGCACTCTTAATAAAAAGTATTTTGCGATCTCAATCAATAAAATTGTTTTATTTCTCAATTTTAAGTAATAATACAGTTTATATTTGGTTTTTAGTCAGTTTAAATTGGCATTTCATATGGATCTAAAATACCTATCAAACTGCCCCACCCCATGTATTAAAGTGCCCCACTGGTGGGGCAGAATGATATAAAATGATTTTTTTCTTAAAATCAGTTTATCTCTATACGTCGCCAGTTTTTGCGATTTTTGCGTATCCAAAATATAAGCTGACATATAAGCCAATGCAAACATCAAAACAAATATTTAAATATAATGCTTTATGGTCCTCAAAAAAGAGATTGAATTTTTGTGTATCAAAATGCCCCCCTCTCCCTAATTTATTAATTTAGATTTAATTAAGATATATTGTTTATTTGTAAATAAATGCAATTCCTTAGTAATTACATATAACTAATGTATTTTCCATATATTCAATTTCTGAATCTGAATTATTAGCAATTACATCCATGTCGAATTATACCTTAAAACTATTATATAATGATATGATAAAAACAAAAGCAAAAATTATTACTTTTGCCGATGATATGGCTATGATGTATCAAGGATCCAATTGGAACGAATTGAAAGTATACTGTGAGAATGATTTCAAAAATATATGTAAGTAGTTTAAATACAAGTTAACTTTCAATTCAGATAAAACATGTTACTTAACATTTACTTCATATGCTAAATCCAAACCACACCTAGGTCCATTACATATAACACCGTCAGTTGAAATTTATGAAAAATCACAAGTAAAATATCTTGGTGTAATAATAGATGAACATATGCGATGTGAACAACAAATTAATAATACAGTAAATAAAATTAGGGGCTTGCTTTCTAAATTTCAATATCTATCAAACTTCTTGGAACAGAAACAACTTAAAACTTACTACATTAAATTTAATTCATAGGTAGAGAAATCACATACGAGCTAACTCAAGCTTCAGTGATTAATCTATATGTTTATTACAATTAACTAATACATTATATACATACCATATTAGATGAACTGTTATAGATAAGTAATAAACATTATTATTATTATTATTATTATTATTATTATTATTATTATTATTATTATTATTATGTCAAGTTATCAAATATTTAAATTAAAAGTTTATAGATAAAAAAAAATTAAAGTTTATAGATTACGGAAAGGCACCACGTCCTACGGAACCTCCAGTATACACCAATAATTCCTGCTCCGTCTACATCAACGCAACATTTAATTTTTGCTGGTGGTAATTTTGCTACTTGGAAGCCCTTAAAACAAGGAGGGTTTTCTTTTTCCTATTACCAGCGGCCTTTCTTTGTCTCCAATCAAATTGGTGCAAAACAGAATTGTGAGTCGGTCTTTGAAAGCCTCCAGTGCATTTTTGCCCTCTCAGGGCATAAGTTTTGTTGGGTAAAGCTCGAAAAAATATCTCGAGGTGAGTATCCTTTCATTATGGTGAACAGTTTTTCTTTCCATTCAGAAACCACTACTAAATTGTGTTTGTTTGTCATTTTAACATTACAATTACAATTACAATTTCTTAAAATTACATAAGGAGAAAAAAGAACAAATTTCTTGTAAGTTTTATATTATTTTATAGTTAAAAATTGTACATAATAAGTTACATGTTTTTTGTTGTATTTCTCGACAGTTATCTAAAAAAAGAATACATATTTTAACGGGATAACCGTGAAGGGACCTTAATTTGAAAGATTGTTATTGACAGTTGATTTTTAGAAACTTCTAAAAACACTGACTAGATTAAATAATGTTTCTAGAAAATTCTAGAAACTTCTAAACACACTGACTAGATTAAATAATGTTTCTAGAAAATTCTAGAAAGATCTAAACACACTGACTAGATTAAATAAAGTTGTACCATTCTTGCCACTTCCGCCTCAAATTCCTGGATAGTTTCTCCATTTTTTTGTTTTCGGCTCTTTAACTGCATTCGGTACACCGGTTGTAGATGAGTTTGACCATAACGCATCTCTAGACGATTCACCAATAACTCGAAGTTGTCAGCTTTATCCGATGTCAATGATTGCAAGACGTCTAAAGCTTCGCCTCGCAGAGCTACGGTTAGGGACAATGCTTTCTCCTGGGATGACCATCTATTAGCTCTGGCCGCTGCGTCGAATTGTTTCAAGTAATTTGGCCAGGAAGTCTTCCCGTCGAAGGTCGGGGGTTTCATCGTCGTTCGTACATGGGTCGTCTCCTCGCTTCTTTGTCGTTCGACGTCTGCGTGGCAGGTTTCCATCCTTCTTGCATCTCCGTCGCCGTGGTGGATGGGCTGGTTTTGACGACAAGCTTCGTGTTCTCGTTGAAGCTTCCTTATCTCGGACTGCATTTGCTGGTTGATTTCCTCTCGCAAGTTGGCCACTGGCTGGTTTTGCTCGTCTCGCAAGTTGGCGACTTGTTGATTTTGTTCGTCTCGCAAGCTGGACACTTGCTGATTTTACTGAGTGTACATTTCGGAGCGCAAATGCGATATTTGCTGGGAGAAGAAACTGGATAACTCTTCTGGTAGGGTAGTTATCCGTTGTGATAGCTGGGACATATCTTCGCGCTGGCTGTTTATCTGACTGGACAACTGGGTCAGTTGTTGTGATTGTTCGTCTTGTTGGCTCGTCATTCGTTGCGACAGCTGGGACATATCTTCGCGCTGGCTCTTCATCTGACTGGAAAGCTCCTCTTGCTGGCTCTTTATCTGACTGGATAGCTCAGAAATTGCTTCTTGAACCGGGTCATCGAACTCCACAATATCAGGGTCCAAATTATTACTTAGGTAGTATTCACGGAGCCTATTCAACAATACAGATTTGGTCCCAGTAGTTTCCAACTCTAATTCTTCGAGCTCTCTTCTGAGCTCAGCCACCAATAGTTCATTTATCTTTTTTCCAGGCATTCTTGTATCTTCACCCCACACCTGACACCAATTTGAAACACTTATGGGGGCTTTTTACACAATTTATTTACAAAATTGTTAAGATACACTAAGCTCTGCTGGATAACGTCTAACTACTTGACAATACAATGAACTCTTGTAAATACTTGAATTTGAACTGACGTTAACTGCCCATGCATCCCCTTATATACAACATTATTTAATCTAGTCAGTGTGTTTAGAAGTTTCTAGAATTTTCTAGAAACATTATTTAAAATGGTCAGTTGCTTTTTAGAATATTCTAAAAATCAACTGTCAACAACAATCTTTCAAATTAAGGTCCCTTCCTTTACGGTTATCCCGTTACAATATATATATATATATATATATATATATATATATATATATATATATATATATATATATATATATATATATATGTATATGTACATCCAGCTATCATTAGTGCGTCATTGAATAGGTGAATCCCTATCAATATTGCGTCCGATATACGGACGCAGCTTTACAAACTGTGTATTTCTTGCCTATCTACACATAAAACGGATATTGTTTCAATGAAATTAAACGGTCAATAACTTGTACATCCTAAATTTTTATAATAAGTTGTGCATATGGCAACCCCGGAGTGGCTACATGAATTTGATGGGGACGCATCAATGATAGATTACCCGTTAAATGTATATTTTTGTATTGTGGCTTTTTACCAGTAGAGGCGCTGCCGTTATTTACGATCTTATCCCTTTTTGTCGGTGCGCTATATGAATTTTACAAAGAACGTAGGCAACGTTGCAAAGGCCGCTGCATTTTATTCGATGTGAAACGATTGTGAATTTTATTTTATAGTATACCCTATTTTCTGCATAAAAGTAAGTATGTCTAATCGTTCAAAAAAAATATTAAGCCTGGTTGTTATGTATTAATTTAGGATTATAAAGTATTATAGTATTAATATAAAGTAAGTATTAAAATAAAATATTGTTATTTCTTATTGCCTAAATATCTTTTTAAAGGTAAGATTTATTATCCGTCCAGCTACAAGTAAATTTTAATATGTTATAGACAGGTCTCTGAGGAAAATTCGTTTATAGATTTTAGTTTGAAATAAGTATATCACTTTATTTTGATATTTTTTAGGTTTCAACACCAATCAAATAATCAAAATAATACTTAAAAGGTAATTGCTTATTTGATTATATTTACACTTCAAGTTCTGTTACCATATTAATGCAAATTGCTTTTATTATGGTTTAGAAAATGCTTTGTAGTTCGAATCTTACTACTTTCGTATATTTTATTGATTAATTAATTTATTTATTTAGTTATTTATCTATTGATTTATTTATTTACCTACTTATTTATTTATTTATCTATTTTTTTACTTGTTTACTAACTTATGACTACTTTAAAATAAAATACTCTCTTTATCGTTATAAGAGATTGTTTGTATAATATTTGTAAGAAATTTATTAAAGATAAATTTATATTTTATACAAGGAGAAAGAGAGAGAGAGAGAGAGAGACTTAATTATAAATAAATTCATTCTTTCAAGAATACGCAACTTTAGAAACAAATTCTAAAACAGGTTAATTTTTATTTTTTAATTATAATGTTCATATATTTATCATGCCATCCTGGGCGTGATGACATAATCTAAGAATGGAAGTTCTCTTATAGCTCATTTTAAAGGTTAATAAAAAAAATATAGTAAAATAAAACATTAACACATTAATTATTTATACAGGGTGGCAAAATAGATTTCATCTTAAATTACATGTTACAATCCAACAAAATGTTTATTTAACAAATAGATTAAATTAAACTTCTTAGCAGTAATTAATCCGACAACTAGATTATTCTTAAAAATTTCTGAAGTTACATTATATGTCCACTCTAATTCTGTTTCTATATCTTTAAAAGTTTGTAGTCTATTAATGAGAACTTTTTTGATTTTAAGTAACTCCATACAAAAATGTCAAGTCAATCTTGGGCACCACTCTTTTGTTCTCAAATTATCATCATTGTTATTTGGAAAATTTTCATTTTAAATTATTTATTTAATTTGTAAAAAAACCCTTTTTATGTGTTTATTTGAATTATAAAAATGTATCATTATTTTTATACTTTAAAACATATTAAAAAATTGATATTAAGTTGTTTTTTTTTCAATAAAAAAAAAGTATAGATAAGAATTGGAAATTATAGTTAATATCTAAATAAATATACTTAGTGACATTAGAAGTGTTACACCCAGAAGAAATAATTTCTTAATCTTAATTTTTTGGCAACATGGTAGATTTACATCAAGAATAAAACGTTAACATATTCAAGAATTTTCAATATCGTATAACCAAAAAAAAAATTGGTGACCCAGTAACTGCATACACTCATGTACACGTCTAGGCATTGACAAAATGAGATGATCAATGTCTGCTTGTGGCATCTTGTTCCATGCAACTTGAATTTCATGGTTTAACTCTGCCAGAGTTTGTGGAGAATGGTGTTAATGGGACAGTCTTCTTCCCATCATAATCCACACATGTTCGATGGAATTTAAATCTGGTGAACGAGGTGGGTACGGCAAAAAATTAACGCCAGCTTCTTGGAGAAAGTTCATAGTTCGACGAGCAATATGGGGACGCGCGTTATCTTGCTAAAAAAGGACGTGGCTACGGCCGTCTAGATAAGGAAGTTAAGTGGTTTTTAAGAAATTATCAACATAACGTAAAGCTGTCATACTGCCTCAAATGAACACAAGTGGTGATCGGCTATCATAGGCAATAGCCCTCCAACTCATTACTCCAACTGTCCTGTGTACATGTCATCCAAGAACAAACCCGGTATCTCGTCGCTCTCCAGGGTTGCGTCTAACCCTTCTACGGCCATCGTGCATGCCTAAACAAAATAGCGATTCATAGCTGAATGCTACACTATGCCATTCTTCCACCCATTGCTGCCGTTCTGTGCACCCATTTAAACGTTGATGGCAGTGGTCCTGTGTCAAAGGTAGCACTAGTCGTGAGCGGTATGAAAACAGTCCAAAGGCTCGAATGCGACGGTATAGTGTACACATAGTAACAGGTCTACCTTCCTATCCAAACCATTTATCAGCGATTTGACGCGTAGTAGCAAAAGGATCTTGCAGAGCAAGTAGTCTGAAGTGGCTATCTTGACGCTCTGTGGTACGCCTTGGTTGGCCAGTTGGTCTTCTTCGTGCTCCTTTACCTTCGTTTGACCACACACGACACACACGCATTACCGTCATTCCCGTACAATTAACACGAAGGGCAATTTGGCGATACGACAAACCCATATCTTTATAGACAACAATTCTACCCCTGTCAAAATCATTAACATGTTGGTAATTTTGATGTCCTCGAACTCGAGGAACTGAACTGAAGAACAGTAATTAAAAATTTCTTTACCAACCGGTCTTCATGAATCGTTTTTTTTTAATTTAAGATAAAATTTTATTGTTACAAAAACTACTAAAGATAAAACATTGACATTGTTATCATAGCATTCTTTAAATATAGTCATTCTGTTGTCAAAAAATTAGGATCAAGAAATGATTCCTTCTGGGTGTAACACTTCTAATGTCACTGAGTATAGTAAGTAATTTTTTTAATACTAAAAACCTCATTAATAAACATATAGTGGGTATTTTAAACCCCACTAAAAACATAAATTGCAATGAAAAAAATAAAGAACATTTTAATGTTTTATCTTTTGATTAATACCAATACCAACATCACATGACACTCATTTGACAAATTATTTAGTTTTATTAAAATACTTTCTTGTAAAAACAACTTATAGCAAAGAAAAAAATTAAATGTTCCATAGAACATATAGTTTGTATTTCACTGCAAATTGTTTATCTGTTTCTTTGTTATTTATTAATTTTGTATTTTTACATTTTTATTCTTTCTAAAAAGGCATTGGTATAGATAAAACAAATATTTACCAAATCAAATTTGTTCACTATATAGTTAAAACCATATTAAATTTACCTAATAATTACACATTATATTAAATGGCAACACTGTAGGACGCAGAAATGATGGTTACTTCAATATAATTTTTACAAATCGTATATAACGGACGCAATAATGATAGAATATTATATGGACGCAGAAATGATAGAGAAACATATAAATAATGAAATTTTATTTTATGATTAACAAAAAATTAAAAGTGGTTATCTGACATTACTAAACCTGTTGATAAGTATAATTAACTTCAATTATTGATATATCTAAGAATTCTGATGGACGCAATATGACTGGTTTTTTGATGGGCGCAGTAATGATATAGTGATGTAAATATATATATATATATATATAAACAAAAGGGGAAAATTATAGATATATATATATATATATGGTCCAATTTATCAGTGATACTTGTTATTTTTCTTTCAATGACCAACTATATAAACAAATTTTTGGAACACCAATGGGCAGCACTGTATCTCCAATTTTTGCACAATATGTAATGGATGATTTATTAGATTTTTGTATCCCTTTACTACCTTTTTAACTTCCTTTTTTAAAAAAATATGTAGATGATATAATTTGCGCTGTACCAGAAAATGAGATTAAATCCATCCTTGAAATATTTAATAATTATAACCAATATATAAGTTTCACAGTAGAGAAAGAAATTGATAGATTAATACCATTCCTTGATTTTAAAGTTATAAGAAATACTGACAATTCAATAGTCTTGGACTGGTATGTGAAACCAACATACTCTGGTAGATATATGAATTTTAACTATTTTCATCCTTTTAAAATGAAAACTAATTTAATTCTTTGACTAAAATATCGAATTGAAAAAATTTGTCATCTTTCTTTTATTCAAAAAAATCTAAAAAAAATATACTTTACATTATTAGATAACAATTACCCATCCAAACTTAAAAAAAACCTTTATTTAACACAACTACATATGAACGTGTAAATCACACAGAAAATAATTCAAACTTAAGTATCACTTATGGATCAATACCGTATTAAGGTAATTTAACCACTAAAATTATTAAAACTTTTAAAAATTTTAACAATATTAAAATAGCACAAAGAACTTATAAACCTATTGGTTCTCTATAATATTCAAAATTGAAACAAAAAGAAGATATAATGAATCTTAATAATGTTGTTTATAAAATTCCTTGTGATAAGGAATATATTGGTCAAACTTTACAAAATCTTAAACATAGAATTACTTAACATCGTAGTGATGCTAGGTTAAAAAAAAAGAAAATGTGCATTAGCTGAACATGTAATTGATGGATTTCACCATATGGATTATAATAATATTCAAATATTAGATATTGAAAATAATACAACTAAAAGGAAATTTATGGAAATGTTTCATATCAATAAAAATACAATGAACAAAAGAAATGAAACTCAAAAATTAAATATAATTTATTGTTATCTTTATAACCACATACGCTGATGAAACTAGTTCTGTTTCATTCCAAGATAATCGAATCGAATCATCCAGTATTCCATTATTACCATATGAAAGCAGTTCTGATGCACTGGAGGTTTAAACATAAACTAAAAGTTTTTTATCTTAAAGTAATTTAATATTTTTTTGTTGTTTTTTTCAGGGTGCTACTATTAGTAAAAAGAACACTCCTGAAAGGTACATAGAAACGTATTCCGATGATTCCGTTACCGATCCATTATTTGAAGTTCCAAAAAATTACGAGACTTCTACTTCGGAAGATGAGGCTCGAGCTACAGGAAAAATAGCAAGAAGTAAAAAGTGAGTCTTAGGCCGATCGCATACTTACAAGACATATGTTTGCAACATGTCTGCGACATGTCGCTTCAACACAGTTGAGCACAAATGTAGGAAACAAAACTCCGTAGTTCGCACATTAGTCTACATTATGTCGTCTCATATGATGTGGCAATATTAATGGTTCTAATATTGCGAAGGCGAAAGAAGAAAAATACTCGAAAATATTGGGTTCATCCATATAGTAAAGCTAATCTTCATCGCAGTATATTTATTTTCAACGATTTGCACAAATTTTACATTAAATTATCTTCCATTATTGAACCATATACGTGCATTCGGAAGCAGCTGTCGGACAAAAATGACGCTTGAAATTGGAGCAAGCAGTGTCGTATAAAAGTTGTTTTCGACAAGTATCATCCTGTCCGCGGCGTTTCTGTTTGGTTTACGACTCGCCATAAGAACCGCTGTGTTGGCAATGAAACGACATGTCGCAGACATGTTACGAACACATGTCTTGTAAGTATGCGATCGGCCTTAGAGTTTCCAGAAAAAGTTTCTAAAAAGAAGAAGAGGTTGCGTAAGGATTCAGATAAGCTTGAAAGGGATAGGTCTTCTCACTTAATGCGAAGTCCCTGCAAGTGCAAGAATGAGTGTATTAACAAAGTAACAGAAGAAAGAAGAACTTATATCTGGGATGAGTATTACAAAATGAATTATAATGCCAGGAGAGCGTGGGTGTACAGTAAAATTATTCAAAGTGAGAGAAAAAAAAACAAAAGCTGTAGTAAGCAAAAGATCTAAAACATTGACTTACACTTTACCTGATGGAAATGGAAATTCTCAAGTAGTATGTAAGAAATGCTCCTACAGGATCAATTGCTCCTAAAGTTGATTCCCGTGGAAGACACGAGCCATCTAATAAGCTCAACAGAGACATAATAAAAGGACACATTATGCAGTATAATCCATGTGTGAGTCATTACAGAAGAGAACACGCACCTCATCGATTATACCTGCCAAGTGACGTAAAAATTAAGGACATGCTGAAAGATTACAACGAAAAACATCCAAACCAAACAGTTTCTTACGAAACATACCGAAAAATTATAACCAATGAATTAAACATAAGTTTTACAAAATTAGGAAATGAAGAATGTGACCATTGTGTTATTTAAGATCAACACTTAAATTCACTTTTGAATGATGACAAAAGTAATGTTTCTACGGTGGAAAATCAATTGGAGAGCGAAAATAAGAAAAATATGGAAGGAACAGGAGGCAAAAACGCCATGGATAATGATAATTGTAAAGAAAAGATTAAAGATACTATTATTTCTCAGCAGAACGAGGGTGCTGAAAATGATACTTATATTAATAAAAAAAATCACGACGCAATAGAAGAGAATGAAAAGAAAGACGATGATGAAAATCATGATGCAATAGAAAAAATTGAAAAAAAACGACGATGATGGAAATCAAGATGGAATAGAAGAAAATGAAAAAAAAAACGGCTATTATAAAAACCACGATGCAACAGAAGAGGAAGAAAAGAACGATGATGATAGAAATCACGACGCAACGGATGGGGATCAAAAAAACAACGAACTAAGCGCAATGGACATAAAATGTGAAAAATCCAAGAAATACAAAAACTGTAAAGCTTGTAAAACATTTCTAGAGCATGTTGAAAAAGCTAAAATGTCTAGAAATCAATACCGGCAAGACGTGTTAAAGTCATCTACAGATACAGAAGTAAGTTATCGAAGTGTAGACTTGCAAAAAGTTATAATGTTACCACGTATTCCCGGAAGTAAAAAAACCTGTTTTACAAGGAGAATAGTCGCTTTTCATCAAACATTTGCTCTAATGAGAAATCCAAAAATAAAAACAACTAAAGCAAATATATCAGTTTTGTGGCACGAAGCACTTGCTGGTAGAAAAAATGAAGAAATTACTTCCTGTTATCACAAAGCTTTAATGGAAGAACGAGATGCCTTACATTATGTCTATTGGGTAGACAACTGCTCAGGCCAAAATAAAAATTGGACACTGTATACCGCATTGGTGATTTTGATTAATTCCAGCCACATTGCGGCTGAAGATATCACATTAAAGTATTTTGAACCAGGGCACACTTTTATGAGTGCAGACTCTGTTCATCATGGTGTTAAATTAAGCATGAAGTATATGTGCAATGTTTATGATTTAAATGACTTCAATAATGCCGTTGAAAATTCCAATAGCAAAAAAATGAATGTGATATACTTAGAAAATGAAAATGTTTTAAATTGGAAATCAGGAGAATCGCAGTAAAAAAAAAAAATCGGCCCCTTCTATGCAATGTATCTCTCGTTCAATTTCGAAGAAACTCGCGTAATATGTTATACAAAAATAGTTTGTCAGACAAAGAAGACTTAAAGAATGTAACTTTTTAAAGAAAAAATTTAAACTAGATATGCCAGAAAAACTGCGTACTGGGCCACGCGGAATTTTGAAAGACAAAAAAAGGGCATATTGTCAGAACTTGGTCCCCTGATGCCAGAAAACCTAAAAATATTTTGGCAAAATATAGCAGAAGCTGACGTTCCAGATTTAATTTCAGATTTATAATTTTTTGTAAAATAAAAGTTTAAGAAGAAAATCTACAAATTTGTTCCACTTACTGCTTAGGTTGTTAATAAAAATATATTACCTAAAAACAGAGGCAAAAGGCAGTATGTGATTTTTTTGCTTTAATTAAAAAGTAACGTATTTCATAAATATTGAACAAAAATCTACTATTTTTTTACTTATGTTGCGCATTATCTTAACTTTGTTGTGCATTTATGGCGATAGGGCTGACAAATTTTAAATTTAATTTATTTAAACTTGATAGTTTTTCACTTACTGCCTTTTGCCTTTTAGGGTAGTATATTAGTTCAACAATTTGATAACAAAGCGGAAGACCAGCTACTTCGACAATGTTTAGACTTTTTCGGAATGGAATGGGATGAAACCGAAGATGCTCCGTCTATGTTAACAAAAGTAAAAAATCAACATCGTGAGTTCGCGGTCGGTTTAAAAACTCAAAAAATTGAAATGGTGGACGCCCTTCTTGAACTCTTGTTTGTGTCTAAAGTGCTACATATTTTACCCAAGCAGCTTAAGTTATTTAAATCAAGCTATCTTCTGATGAAGGCAAATAAAGTCAAATCAAATCAAGAAATTTCTTCGGCTTTGTTTTACATGAGAGAAATATAGCTCCCGCCTTAAAAAGCAGTAATGTTTTATTCACCACGAACTGGGAAGTCAAACCGGCAACTCAAAGAGAAAGAAGACTAGTTACAATTGTAAGTACTGCAATTTAAAAAGTCAACTTCAACAACGTGCTAAATGGAAAGCCTATGGCAAGCCACCTTATCCAGCTCGGGCTAGCAGATCTAGTGTAAATCCTGGAACTACTAAGTAATTTAGAGGTAGCTGTTTCTGAAACTAAGTTTGCTGTTATTTCTATTGGCAGCAATGCAAACGTTGCAATTTCATCCTTAACTAAGCAATAATGATGTATCGACAACCATGCGACTCGGCACATTACTTCGAATCTTAATTGGTTTATAAAATATATTCCTTTTGCCAAGCCTTCTACCGTAAAGGCAGCTGAAAAAGAAGTTATAGACGCTCTAGGCAGTGGTACAATTGAAGTGACTGATTATTTCGATGGTAAATCTCGTTTCTGTCTTAGCAGCGCACGATCGCAACCCGAATAGCAGATTTGAATCAACAGATACAGAATGCAAGTTTAAAATCAACGGACAAACTATCTTTAGAGGAACTAGAGAACCTGGTGGAACTCTATATCGTGTTTCCTTTCATACAATTTAACCTGCGGAAGTCTGTATGAGCTTAACAAATAATAGTAGGACACTACAACTCTACCATCAAAGATGGCATTTAAATAAAAGTAGCGTGCGATCCAAACTCAACTCGGAGTTAGGAATAAAAGTACACCTGAACAACAAAATCTGTGAACCGTGTCAATTCGGGAAAGCACACCGCTTATCGTTCGGAACTCGTGCTTTAGCTTCTTGTTAATATAATTAAATATATTATATATATATATATATATATATATATATATATATATGAGTTTGATTGTAACCACGTCCAACAACCCAATTCTCGCGTCAAAAATATAAGAGTGTCTACACCAGAAAGCCATTTACTGAGGAGCATCGGCGATAGAGAAGCGCTTTTTAACAGACAAACCAAAGTTAAAGTTATACTTAGTGTTAGTTCTATTTCTTATGAATCTATTGATTTTTGTTTTATGTAGCGGTTATTATTTTTGTAGTTTAGTATAATAATTTGAGTCGAATGATCACTCATAAATTTACTGGTATTTTGTGCGGCATTATATTTTTTATATCTATTAATAAGTCACTGAAAAATTTGAGTTAATTGTGTAATTTTATCTTATTACTGTCATTATAAAGAATGATAGATCTATTTTGGTGTCTTACTCATTAAACCTCCTCGCTCACTTTTTCTGGTTTAATTTGTTTATTTTTTTTTATTCTTTTCTTTAGTTATCTCCATTGAGATAGGTCAGTATCTGGACCAACAGGGGTTTCCGATTTGTACCGTCGAAATCGGTGGCGCGACTCACTTTTTTTTTTGTTACTTACCCTCTACGGCTGAGCTGGGCATAATTTGCTTGCAAAGAAGACCACTTACCGATCTTAACTGGAGTTGTTTATTTTAATTTTTTTTACAAAAAAACGTGGCAAACATAATGTGAAGTTTTTGGGACAAATTTTCAAAAAGAATAGTATCTCTGCTAATCAAAACTATATGAAATCTATAATAGACATGCCTGAGCCTACAAATATGCAAGAAATGTTAAGAATTCTAGGAATGGTTAGGTTTGTAGGTTAATTTATAGCAACCCTGTCGAAAGTGTCTGCATCTTTGAGGGATTTAACTAGGAATAAGATCCAGTGGCATTGGAACAATACTCATAAATTAGCGTTGAACAAATGAAAAGAGTTACTAACAAATTCTCCAGTGCTTACATTTTTGGACCCAAAAAAGAAAATTATAATTGAAACAGATGCTTCTAAGGATGGGTTGGGGGTTTATTTGCTTCAAGGTAACTTCTCACTTGACGACCTTCCAGTTCCGGACCTACGAAATGTATACCTGTTTTTCTCTTATTTTACGACCCGTGTGCCAGGACTACCCTTTCTATTTATCACTTGCGGACCAAAGCCCCTTTCCTTTTAATTGTTACCTCCTACCTGCTAACCGTCCTTTGATTTTATTTTGGCGAACACTTCCGTATTGGACCGGCTACCTGCTATAATCCCCGGTCACCAAAATGTAATTAAAGGGTACTATAACCGTAATCCTCTTAACGGTGGTGATGGGCCGTAATTGTTTCTAACATAATTTTGAATTTTATCCAGTTGTTTCCACCTGCCATTTGGGCTTGTTCTTCAACTCGTAAAACTAATGGTTGCGAGTCGTTTTACTCAAAATTTAATCAGAAGTTTTATTTGTCACACCCAAATTTACATAATTTTATCGTGACTTTGTTAAATTTCAGTCAGTATGTAAAAATGAACTCTGCGAAAAAAATTTCAAAAAAGTTAAGGCCGGAAGTAGCACGAAGACAGGATTATTTACAAACAATGATAAACAAAATAAATGCAGGCGAAATAACGACAATAGATTTCATTAAATGTTCATGTTACAAATATGCTCCAAAGTAAATGTAATTTTAATTTTTGAATTCAACTTAAAGGAAAAATGCTCCTTACCTACCCTAACCTAAACTAAATTGTCACAACTTTTCGCTTTTCTCTTACATTTCAAGTACTATATACCTACTGATATTTCATTCAAAAAAATTACCGGATGTCATCTTGACTCAATAATGAGACTTAATGTTTTCCAAAATAAATATAATTTTATAATATGTAGGTAATATAGGCTAGGTTTCTGACGTTAAACATATTGTTTAAAGAACTATAAATTGTAAAAAATTGTAAATTGCAGATTGATAAATAAAAGAATGAAATATCTTGATTTCTTTTATTAAAATGAGTCTAGTCTATTCTTTCGTAATAAAATTTATTATAAGTACCTATAAAATTTAAAGTTCAAACAATCTAATTATTTCTAAAAAAACAATAATCATTTTACCCATAACTCCCTTATTTTAGAAAATATTACAAAATAAATGGTTCCAAAATATCTACATTTAACCACCTATATCTCCAACTGCTGATAAGACGACAAGGGATTATATTAATTGCATCGGCCCAATTCAGACGTCGGCTTGCGAACCCCTACTGTGAGTAGGCATACATACCTATACCTACTTTATTTATTTAATTTGTTTATTTTTTGAGCAACTAAGTCTTGTGTCCCTGATTAATATGGTAATGTACCAGTACCTAACTGAAACCCCTGTATAAATGGGCGTAATGAATCTGGTCACATTTTAATACTTTTACCCTCCGGTAAGTGCAGGTGACAAATAAATATGTACGAAAGTGGTCACAACAAGCGCAGGTACTACGACCCTAATTAGGTAGGCACTAAGTACCTTTTAATCTAAATTTAATAACTTTCGTACATATTCAATAACTTTATTTAATATTTTCGGGCGATCCATCAGTTCCAATATAGAGATTGAAGTGCAAAAAAGTGAAAAAATTTTGTTAGCGAATATGTTTTCTAATGTTGAAGTTATGTCGAGTCAGCGAGGACAGAGCCAAATTTTATATGAACATCATAAATTTTCTATAAATCGAACCATTAAAACTGAAATGATTAATGAAATAGTGTGGAGATGTGCCAATCGAAAATGTTCAAAAGTGTTTATTTACACAATGGGCCCGATTGAAAACTTAGTTATTACTTCAGTGAAAGGCCAGCATAATCACCCCTCAGAAACCAAACAAAAAATATCAAGACAAATTGTCACTGCAGCATGCAAGAGGAAAGCAGAAAGTGATATAGTGGAAAAACCAGCAAAAATTATTCGAAGTGCTATGATAAAACAGACCAAGTTAGTGTTTTAACCTGCAACGACTTAAAATGTATAAGGGAGAATATGTACAATCAACGTCGAAAAACGTATCCGACTATACAGCGCAACGCAGAGGAAGTACACAAGTTCCTTAGTGATTTTCATCATAATTACAAGACATCCAAAAATGAAGAGTTTATTCTATACAATGAATGTTCACAAGGACTAATTGTTTTGAGATGTGAAGCAAATTTAGCAGTTTTAGCTAAATCAGAGATTTTATACATGGACGGAACTTTCCAATATTGCACAAAATTTTTTAAACAACTTTTTACTGTGCATGGTTATTTTAATGGACACAGTGTCCATAATGGAATAATGGAATGTAGTGTCCAGGACACTACATTCCATTATTATTCTGCTTACTTAAAGATAAGTGCGAGTTAACATACAAGTTGTGCTTACAGGAAGTTAAAAATCTGTGTTCTGAACATAATTTGCTTCTTCGACCCACAAAAATTGTATTAGACTTCGAAACTGCTATTCACAATGCCGTGAAATATGTATGGACTGACATCACAATCCATGGGTGCAGATTTCACCTAACGCAATCTTGGTGGCGCAAAATTCAAAGTTTAGGCTTATCTTGTGAATATAAAGACAAAAGTTCGGATATCGGAAATTGGTTGCGTTTGTGTTTTGGTATGGTTCTCCTAGATAAAAATATTGTTAGTGACTTTTTTGTATTTGAGATGATGGAAGTGATGCCAAATGATACGCGAGTTATACAGTTTGCGGACTATCTAACTGATCATTATATTTCCGAAGAATCTAAATTTCCCCCAAACATTTGGGCGGATGCTAGTGCCGAATTAAATAAAAAAACAAACGCCTGTGAATCTTTCCATTCACACTTTAACAATTCATTTCATTACTGTTCGCCATCAATTTTTGATTTCATGACAGTTTTGACAAATTTCAAATGAGGTTTATATCAAATGTAACAGGATAAATACTCCTATAAAATCGAGGAATTCGCATACTTTACGAAGAAAGCGCTTTTTGAAGAATCTTTTACAAGATCTTAAGGACAATCAAATTACAACCATGCATTTTGTAAAAAGTGTTTCTCACATAAATTGTGCTACAATAAAATAAGATATATTTTTTGTATTTTAATATTATACTTGTACCTACTACGATATAAATAAATTTCTATAAATTAAAAAAAAATGTGTCCAGTTTCCTTAAAATTTTTATTACCTAACTGATGTGACCAGATCCGTAGCCCTCATTTTTGGCCAGTGTGACCAGTTTCGTACATCAAAATCCTCATTACCTGACTGATGTGAACAGATTCGTATCGCCCGTATAAATTGTTATTATCAGTAATAATATAACAAGAGAGTGAGAATAAATTAAAAATAATTTGACAGATTGTTTGAAAACTTGTTGCCAGGCAATAGTCACGAGAGCCCGCAGGGCTCGAGTGGCTATTGCCAAATGGCAACAAGTTTGAACAAAATCTGTCAAATTATTTTCTAATTTATGGAACTCTCGATTTATATTTGACAAGATTATTTTTTGATTCACAAATTTTTACAATAAAAAAGATCAATAAAACTATCATAAAATTATTGAAAAATTTAATTTAGTTAATTATTACTTACAATATATGAAAATATCGTTGACACATTGTGAATATATTAAAAGAATTAACAATTTAAATTAGTACAATGAAAAACGCAATTATTAAAAATATTTCGAGACTCATTATTTATTGAGGATTTGGAATTGCTTGTTATAGTAAGTGTTTCCTCCTGCGTATTTTCTCAAGATTATTTATTATATTTGAATAATGTTATTGGTTCAATTGTAAGTATGGTTTAATCGAACTTGCAGAATTATGACCAGTGACCTTGATTAGTTCTTGTTCTCCTACACCAGCTTTTGAAAGGTTACTTACTGCACTTGATCTGGCAGAATGGTTAGTTATTTTTTTAGTAAATGTGTCTAGACCTACTTTTTCAGCGGATTCTTTCATCCATTTTGAAATGGAATTTATTCCCACAGGAACGTTTTTATATCAAAAACCATGAGTTTGCCAAGCCGGATTTGGAGTAAGAAACAAGCGTTCGGTTTTAATATTTTCTTCACGTTTACTCATTAGTTTTTCAAAAAGACGAATAGGGCAAATATCTGGGTTATTTATGTTTAGAGTCAACCATTTACTATTAGCGCACCTTTGTGCTCCACCCTGTGCAGTTTTTGTAAAGATGGGATTGTATTCAATGCGGCCAGTATTTAATCTTTTTATGTCGGTTTCTTTTTTAAAATAATGAACCAAACATTTCGTAGCTTCTCCTCCCCTCCAAGCTAGTTCATACGATGCAACGTGAAAAAACTTTCTTTATCTTCGTCCCAATAGTTAAAAATTTGCAACAATTCTGTATTAGAAAGTGCCACAGAACTTTGTTTTTGCTTTTCAGGATGTTTTTGTAAAATTTTTCTTTTTGCATCTCTTGCATTCCGAGCATTTCTGAATTCTATATCATGGAAAGGATCAAAGGACCTGTTATACTTATTAAAGTAAAGTTCTTGAACTAATTTTTCCCTTTTATTCCACATTGTCTTTATTACTGCTTCTTTATAATCATTTTCGTCTTTTCTTTTCATGTTATAAGCCTAATCTTTTAAAATCAATGCCAGAGTAGCTGTTGTAGTAGATTGATCCGGAATATAATTTCTTTCTTTGGTGAAGGTCTTAAATTATCCCCATATAGACTGATTACTTATTATTAGTATTTTTCGAAGTAGTTTCTAAAATATTTTTTGTAATTTCTGCATCAGAAAAGGGACTAAACCGATGACTTTCACCCATTTCGCGTTGACACAATTAAGTAGGTAATTATTTTGACAAGTATCTAACAGTTGCTAGGCAAATAAAAGCTACAGTGATTATTCCCGACAATAATCACAAGAAATTTATTCCCACTATAATAATGTCATAATTGGTTGAAACTTATCCTTGTGACAAATAAAGAAGCATTTCATTGGTTTTAAGACACGTCAAAAGACAATCTCTTTATTTTTCTAACTATTGTAATTATATTTGAATAAGTAAACTAAATCATAATTTAATTACCACAGACAGAGGTCTTCCTAAATATTTAACTTAAATTTAATATTTATTGATAATTCTAATTGTTGAAAATTTACATTTTAATAAATAACTTTTATGCACGATCGGGCGGTGAAGTACAGATTATTATATAAGGTAAGTGCGCCAAATATTGCCATGCTCCTAATATTGCCACTACCCGTAAATGTATTAATAATTGGTCCCTTGAGTCGCAGATGGCCATGTTAGCTCAAATATTGAATTAAAACAACCACTCTAAAAACGTTATAGGTGGAACCAGTCAGTATTGGTGTTCACGGCCACGAAGACTAGATACCAGGAGTCTACACGGTATAGGCTTTTTCATTATATTTCTGGTCTCAATAATCGGGCCAGATCATAGTTCTATTTTTTGCCACTGGCGGCGCGAGGAACATTAAGACCCGAACCGATGTTTATGACATTTAAATTTCACGAAATTAAATTAAATATATGATATTAATTTATTTAAAATTACTTATAATAAAATCAATAAAAAAAAATGGGAAAGTATTGTGCTGTTTATGGTTGTGTTTGGTTAAAAGCGATGACACCATCTAACATCATCTCTGGGTTCAAAGCAACTGGAATATTTCCTTTTAACCCAGACATCATACCTGAATCAGCATTTGCACCCAGTCTTATAACGCATATTGAAGAAAATTTGTTAGAACCACTAGACTTCGACGATAACAACGTAAATAAGACATCAACTCCTACAGTTGATAAAAACGGTCCCTGCACAAGTGGAATAAGTAATAAAAAAAATCAACAAAACGTCTTCGTTTATACAGGGTGTCAGGACTTTAACAGTGATTAGAAAACGTTATTTTAAAGTAAGTTACTCGTATGAACATTGGTTCTGAAACTTTTTGTTTTTGAGATACAGGGCGTCAAAGTTTTCCACAAAAAAAGTTTTATTTTTTAATATCCGAACTATTTAAAATATTTAAATCAAATTTGGTACAAACAATACTAGCATGAAGAGTCACAAACGTAAATAATATCAAACTTTTACATTGACCAGTGGCGGAGATATGACTAATTACTAATATTAATTCGGCTAAAAAAGTAGCACGGCACTGGATTAAGTTTTATACGGTCAATTCAAATAGTACATTCCATTCTTAACAAAAGTGTCCTCTTGAGATTTGTTCGTAGGTAGCGTCGTTTGTCCTCAAATTACGTTTTTGTAATTAGTAATTTATAAGGATGTAGATTAGACCCCAGTTTGATATTGCCAGACATCGCAGTTGCCATGGATGTGTTTGTTTAAGGTTTGACGTTATGTCTATTTAGTTTTTTTGTATGTGTCAATCTGTCAGTACCAACTTTAAAATGCCTTTCCAATTTACAAATCAAGAGTATGCGGACATACATTTTGTTTATGGATTCTGTAACGGAAATTCCACAGAAGCGGTCCGAGAATATCGAAGGAGATTTCCAAACAGAAGACAACCGCACCACCGTGTTTTTAGGGATGTACATCAAAGGTTGAGCGAGTTTGGTATCGGCAGTTTAGGCAATAATCCACAAAATGTTTCTGTAACACCACAACTAAGGAGAAGAAATGATCAGATCATAAATTTTTTCCGAGAGAATCGTCAACTAAGCATCACAGAATTTGAACATTTCCAAGACAACAGTTTGGCGAACATTAAAAAGAAATCATATGCATGCCTATCATTATCAACTAGTTCAAGGTTTGCAACCAGAAGATTATCTTCGCCGAACAGAGTTTTCTAGGATAATGTTAAACAAAATTGATGAAGATTTGAATTTTTTGTCAAAAATAATATGGACTGACGAGTCATGTTTTACACGACGAGGCATAGTGAACTTACATAATCTACATGTATGGGCAACAGAAAATCCTCACGAAATTAGACCAAGAAATTTCCAACGTGAATTTTCCATTAATGTGTGGCTGGGATTATACCATGACATTGTCTTAGGTCCCTACATAATACCACACAGGTTGGATGGAAACTCTTTTTTGGATTTTTTGGTAAACAATCACCATGAAATGTTAGAAAACGTCCCAATTTATAATAGGCAACATGCCTGGTTTCAATTAGATGGTTGTCCAGCTCATTATTTTCGTAATGTGAGGCAGTGGCTTGATAATAATGATCCTCGGCGGTGGATAGGTCGTGGTGGACATATTGCCTGGCCCGCAAGATCTGATTGTATGCAGTGGTTTGCTGATGAGATGAATCAGCTTGCTGAGGATATTTCAACGGTATTTTTATGTCCATATGATATAAACATGACCCCACAGCAAGAGAGTGATTTTCAAGCATCCACATGTTGCCATATTTGGACGCTACCCTTTAAAGTTGGGGAAAAAAAAGTCCGTGATCATTTTCACTTAATATCTGAAAATAATTACCGCGGGGCTGCACATAATGAATGCAATGTGAATTATCAAGACACCCATACAATCCCCGTTATATTTCACAATTTGAGTGGTTATGATGCATCTTTTGTAATAAAAGATATCGCAACCCGCATGACTGGCTCTATAGATTTGCTGCCTCTTACTAAAGAAAAATACATTTCTTTTACCAAGCATGTTGATGAATCCCAGATAAACTTTAAATCTGTCTATAAATCTATAGACAGTTTTCGATTTATGGCATCTTCTCTAGATAAGTTATCATCGTATTTAACAGAATTTCCAAATCTTAAATCTCAGTTTCATACTGCTACAGAAGAACAATTTAATTTATTAACGAAGAAAGGAGTAATGCCATATGATTACATTGATAGTTTTGATCGTTTCAATGAATCCTGTCTACCACCTCAAGATGCTTTTTATAATAAATTAGAAGATAAGCCTTGCCCCAAACGTCTATATAGAAGGGCTCATAAAGTTTGGTCTATGTTTAACTGTACTACTTTAGGAGATTATGTCGACTTGTACATGAAAACTGACATATTGCTTCTAGCAGATGTTTTTGAACAGTTTAGAATAAGCTGTATGAAAACGTATGAACTAGATCCAGCCCACTATTTTACGCTCCCCGGTTATACGTGGGATGCAATGTTAAAGTATACTAGACAAGAATTGGAGTTGCTAACTGATCCTGATATGTTTTTGTTTGTTGAGCGAGGTATTCGAGGGGGTCTTAGTCAATTTTGCTCTAAAAGAAGAGCTCATGCAAACAACAAGTATATGCCGAATTACAATCCACAAAAATCTGAAAGCTATTTGATGTACTTTGATGTAAACAATCAATATGGATGGGCTATGAGTCAAGCTCTTCCATATGGAGAATTTGAGTGGATTGATACTAACATCGATGTCACTTCGGTATCGGATGAATCACCTGAAGGATACATATTTGAAGTGGATTTAGAATATCCTCAACATCTTCATGATTTACATAAAGACTTGCCGTTTTGTCCAGAGCATATCAATCCGAAAACTATGAAAGCGCCCACTAAA
Organism: Altica lythri; assembly: GCA_964028335.1. Taxonomy (NCBI): domain Eukaryota; kingdom Metazoa; phylum Arthropoda; class Insecta; order Coleoptera; family Chrysomelidae; genus Altica; species Altica lythri. Next base: position 28,047,089 of record OZ034806.1, on the reverse strand, counting down.
ACTAAAGAAATTACCAAATTGATGGCTACACTAAATAATAAAGAAAAATATATTATTCATTATCAGGCTCTTAAACAGGCTATATCGCATGGGTTAAAGGTAACAAAAATACATCGAGTTTTAAAATTTAAACAGTCTGCTTGGTTGCGGCCCTATATTGAATAAATACTAGACTAAGAACAGCTGCAAAGAATGAATTTGAAAAGAATTTGTTCAAACTAATAAACAATGCAGTGTTCGGCAAAACTATGGAGAATGTTAGAAAAAGAGTGGACGTAAAACTTCTAACAGAATGGGAAGGTAGATATGGCGCTCAATCTTGCATATCTAAGCCCGAATTTAAGAACAACACGATATTTGCTGAGAACTTAGTTGCAGTAGAGATGTATAAATTACAAATTTATCTTAATAAGCCTATATATGTTGGACAAACTGTACTAGATCTAGCTAAAACTACGATTTATGATTTTCATTATGGATATATGAAAAATAGATTTGGTGATGGATGCTCTGCCCTTTATACCGATACTGATTCTGTTATTGTAGAAAAGTAGGTAAGCTATAGGCATACGAGCGCACAGCTTCCAAATTTCGCCGCTAGATGTCGCCACAGGTGGTGGCGCTGTAATCTGCTGTTTGTTCGAGTGGCCTTTGACATTTGGCACAAACAGCCAATTCTTCTTTTTTCAAATGGCCTTTGACATTTAGCGCAAGCAGCCAACTCTTCTTTTTCGAATGCCAAAAGGGCATTAATGTTGTATCTCGTAAACGGCCCAACAGATTTCGTCACGTGACATATCATTGTAAAGGGGTTGGTGTATAGGGTAAGATTAAGCGTCAAAAAGACCATATTTATGCTGCCAAAAGGGCATTAACGTTGTATCTCGTAAACAGCTCAACGGATTTCGACGTATGACTTATCATTGTAAAGGGGTTGTTGTATAGGGTAAGATTAAGCGTCAAAAAGACCGTATTTATGAGGCCAAAAGGGCATTATAGCTATATCTCGTAAACGGCCGAACGGATTTCGGTGTATGACGTATCATTGTAAAGGGGTTGACGTATAGGGTAAGATTAAGCGTCAAAAAGACCATATTTATGCTGCCAAAAGGGCATTAACGTTGTATCTCGTAAACAGCTCAACGGATTTCGACGTATGACTTATCATTGTAAAGGGGTTGATGTATAGGGTAAGATTAAGCGTCAAAAAGACCGTATCGATGCTGCCAAAAGGGCATTAACGTTGTATCTCGTAAACGGCCGAACGGATTTCGGCGTATGACGTATCATTTTAAAGGGGTTGATGTATAGGGTAAGATTAAGCGTCAAAAAGACCGTATTTATGAGGCCAAAAGGGCATTATAGCTAACAAAAAATATATTAAACTTTAATAAAACTTAAATAATATACATTATTAGAAGCCAAACTATCATAAAACTAAAAAATGTTGAAGGCAACAATGAAATGTATATTTTTTACATCAATATAATGTTTTCAATTAAAATTTTTTAAATAAAAAATACTTATTTTATTAATAAAAAGGAATAACATACAGTTATCTAAACAAAAATTCGGTTTTTATCAGGAAGCTGTGGTTTGTGTCGATGAAAATAGGATACCACAAAAGCAAAAAGCTATGACGTTTATTTGGTTGAGTTATGGTATACATAGACATTAGCGTCTCATGTGATTGGTAAATATAATATTTAATAAACAACATATAAAATATATTGTAAAGCAACAATTAGGTTTTAATTTTTATCGACGTCTATGTGTTTCGGCTAAGCCATGTATATTTAAAGAACGTGCTAGATTTAACTTGCTCATTATTGTTTTGATACTCCATAGATCCAGTTCTGAGTTCAGTTTCAAGTGCAAAAGTTTGTTACATATCCATAAAGGTAAGAATTTTTATTTTATTTCAAAATTTCATTTTAATTTAATTTTTGAGTTGATTTAATTTTATTTTTCTTTAGTTAATTTTTCATAATAATTTAATTTTATTTGTAGTTGGATTTAACTGGAATAAATTTAAAAGAGAACCATTGAAACACTAAAGTCCACTTGCCAGAAGAAGTGTCTGTCGGAACTTTTTAAATCAAAATATAAAGGGAAAAAGCAAAATTGGGGAAAGCTAATCACTCTGATACATTTGAAATAGTTTAGGAATATAACTTCTTCTTCTTCTTCGATATTGTTTTCCTCTTTTACAACCACACACACACACAAAGGTAAGAATTATTTTTATTTTTAAGTTGATTTAATTTTATTTTGAGTTTATTTAATTATTTGTTTAGGTAATTTTATTTTTAGTTGATTTAATTTAATTTTTCTTTAGTTATGTTTTTATTTTGAGTTGATTTAATTTAATTTTTCTTTAGTTATGTTTATTTAATTATATGTTTGAGTAATTTTATTTTGAGTTGATTTAATTTTTTATTTTTAGATGGATTTAATTAAAATTAATTCGTTATGTCTTGCAGAAAAAAATAACGAGAAGACTATTATCAAATTAGGAGAACTTCCAGTGGATGTTCCGCAAAAATTATTAAACGCTAAACTGGTCCAGAGCAAATTTGGCGAAACAATTTTGGTTGAGCTAGAAAACGGGCTCTGCTTTTTACCTAAGAGAACCATTGGAACACTGAAGCCTCACTTGGTAGAATTGTCTGGCGGGCATTATTTTATCAAATATAAAGAAAAAAAACAAATTGACCAAGCTAATCCTACCGATACATTTGAAATAGTAAAGGAATAATTTTTTGTAAGTTTTTTTATTTTTTTTTTATTTTCCAATTATGAATAACATTGTTGATAGGTCTAATGCTATTGTTAAAGAATTATCTAAATCATATAAAGCGTTAATCAATAGTTTTTCACATAGAGAAGCAAATAAATTATTAAAACAAATTAAACAGCATGTTATCAGTTTTCATAAAGATATTCGTAGGGGAAATTTAGATATTGGGACACTTAGAAATTTACAAACAAATTTAGGACATTTAAAAACGTTTAAAGAAGCAATTATTAATTTCTCTAAGCAGGGATCGGGGCTAACTGAAAAATCAGGGGTAAAATGGGTCGATCTAGAAACTATTTTTCATTCAAGAATTAGGAATGCTGTTATTGTTAATTTAAAACATAAAGGTCTAAATAGTTTTTTTGCTGACGCGTTCAAGTCGATTAAGGGTAGAATAGGTAACAGTTTAAAAAAATTTAACATGATCAAAGTAAATGCAACATTTTGCGGGGAATTTATTAAGAAATCTAGTGAAATCGAAGACATTTTAGAGTTTAAATATTTCAACACTAAAAACGCGGTAATAGATGTAGGTACGGATCTTGCATTGTGGTTTAACGAATATATTGTTGATAAAGTAATGAGTAAATTATCAGAATTTCAACTTAGGAATTCTGGATGGGCTTTAGACAAAATTATTTCATTGGAAATAAACATCAATAAATATGAGATAGGTAACGGTGCTTCATCATACATTAAGTTACCTGATCCTATACTAAAAAAGCAAGCATGTATTAATATTAAAAATTTAGATAAAGCATGTTTTTACTGGTCGGTAACAGCATCATTGTATCCAGTTAATAAAGATCAACAACGAACAAATAAATATCCTCATTATACAACCGTATTGAAAACCGAAGGTTTGGACATGCCAATGCCCCTAAATACTATTTCAAAATTTGAAAAATTAAATAATATTTCAATTAATGTTTACGCTTTAGAATTAAATACCGCGAAAGATAAATCATTTTACACAATTTATCCTGCACGCTTAACAAAAGAAAAATTAAATAAACATGTAAATTTATTGCTTATTCAAGATAAATACTTTCCAAAATTAAACGATTATGAAGCTCCATCAATGGATACGGAAAATGAAGATATCAAATATCACTATTGTTTAATCAAAGATTTATCTCGATTAATATCAAGTCAAGTTAACAAAGCTCATATGAAAAAATATATTTGCGATCGATGTTTAAATTATTTTCATAGTCAGGAAAAATTAAGTAAACATGAAGATTACTGCAAAGATATGAACAATTGCAAAATATCGTACCCACCATTTGATCATGTAGAGTTTAAAAACCACGTATACAAGCAAACGACACCTTTTGTCATTTATGCTGACTTTGAGTCAGTGCTACGTCCTCATAATAAGAACTTGGGGAAACATACACGAAAGTTTCAGAAACACGAGGCGTATAGTGCAGGATATTATCTAAATTGCTCCTATGATAGTTCGCTATCATTTTACAATGAATATTGTGGAGAAGACTCCATGGATTGGTTCGCTGCTGAAATGACAAGGATGGCTAAATTAATTGAAGAGAAAATAAAACATATCGAACCAATGATTGTCAAACCTAGTTTACTTAATGCAACAACATGTCATATATGCGAGCACCCCTTCAAAGAGAAGGACACCATCGTTTTAGACCACGACCACTTTACGGGGAATTTTCGAGGGTTTTCACACCAAAGCTGCAATTTAAACTATAAAAAAAAGTTTGTTGTACCCGTAGTCTTTCATAATCTTTCGGGATACGACTTACATTTTTTAATCAGAGATTTATCCAAAAAAGGTAATATAAGCTTGCTTCCTATAAACAAAGAAAAATACATTTCATGTACATTAAGTAATGACGAGAGCGAAGTAAAGTTTAGATTTATAGACTCGCTACGATTTTTAGATTCCTCCTTAGATAAACTTTCTGCTTTACTAGAACCATCAGATCTACATTATCTAAGTTCACAGTTTCCCAATTTAACATCTGAACAATTTGAACTATTAAGTAGAAAAGGGGTGTTTCCTTATGAATACATTGATTCAATTGAAAAATTAGACGATACAGAACTGCCATCCAAAGATAAATTTTATAGCACACTGACAGATGAAAATATTACTGATGATTTATACATGCATGCTCAGAAGGTTTGGAAAGCATTTAAAATTAAAAATTTAAAAGAATATAGCATGCTGTATATGAAGACGGATATCTTGCTTTTAGCATCTGTGTTTGAATGTTTTCGTGAAAAATGTCGAAAAACGTATGGTCTTGATCCTGCTTGGTATTATACGCTCCCCGGTTATACGTGGGATGCTATGTTAAAATATACCAAATCTAAATTGGAAATACTCAAAGATATAGACCAAATCATGTTTATAGAGAAAGGTATAAGAGGAGGAGTCAGTCAATGTAGCAATAGATATGCTAAAGCAAACAACAGATACATGAAAAATTTTAATCGAACAGAATCCGAAAAATATTTAATGTACTTGGATGTAAACAATTTATATGGTTGGGCAATGAGTCAACCTCTACCATATGGAGGTTTTAATTGGGTTGACACAAACATCGATGTGACTCAAATACCAGATGATAATGATGAGGGTTATATTCTCGAAGTAGACTTGGAGTATCCACATGATCTACATAATCTACACAATGACTTACCGTTTTGCCCAGAACATCGAAAACCCCAAGGATCAAAAATACAAAAACTAATGACCACTTTATATGACAAAGAGAAATATATCATACACTATCGAAATTTAAAGCAGGCCATGTTACATGGATTAAAAGTGAAAAAGATTCACAGAGTGCTGAAATTCAAGCAAAGCCCATGGTTAAAGTCTTATATCGACCTAAATACAACTCTTCGAACAGCTGCCAAAAATGATTTTGAAAAGAATTTATATAAACTAATGAATAACGCTGTATTTGGCAAGACGATGGAGAATATAAGGAAACACCGCATTGTTAAACTCGTTAGATCTTGGGAGGGTCGATATGGAGCAAAGAACTTGATAAGCAGTCCTAGGTTTAGTTCGAGCAAAATCTTTGATGAAAACCTTGTAGCGATAGAGCTTCATAAAACCGAACTTGTATTCAATAAACCATTGTACATTGGCATGTCGATTCTCGATATTTCAAAGACTTGTATGTACGACTTTTATTACAGTTTTCTACTGCCTACGATGGGTGTAGACAACTGTAAACTCTTATACACCGATACCGACGCTTTTCTTCTAGAACTGCAATGCAATGATGTTTATACCGAACTAATTAAAGCCTATCCAGATAAATTTGACACCTCAGACTATGAACCAAATAATGCATATGGTATTTCACTCTTAAATAAAAAAGTCATAGGATTAATGAAAGATGAATGCAACGGCAAACTTTTAACTGAATTTGTGGGGTTGCGTTCAAAAATGTACTCATATTTAACAGAGGATGATAAATGTATTAAAAAGTCAAAAGGGGTGAAAAAGAATGTCGTTGCTAAAAAAATTACTTTTGATGACTACATTTTATGTTTAAGAGATAGTAAACTGAAAACAGTGAACCAATGCACGTTCCGTGCATATAATCATAATGTATATACAATCGAACAAACCAAAATCGGTCTAAGTCCACACGACGATAAACGCTTTTTATGCAATGGATCTTTTAACACATTAGCATGGGGCCATCATAATATAATGCTCGAATAATGTTATTCATAATTAAAAAATAAAAAAATGCGAATGTGTATTGTAAATTAATTAGGTTAGTTTTCTATTGTTTATTGTATATCTAAAATTAAATAGGTTAGTTTTCTATTGTTTATTGTATATCTAAAATTAAATAGGTTAGTTTTCTATTGTTTATTGTATATCTAAAATTAATTAGGTTTCTATTGTTTATCTAAAAATTAATTAGGTTAGTTTTTAGGTTTCTATTGTTTATTGTATATCAAAAAAAAACTTTTTTATGTTTACAATAAATTGTTAATCTGAATCTATGGTGTATTATTTTCTTTTAAATATGTTCTGTTGAAACGATCAAAAAAACGTTCAAATTCATCGTTTAGACATCTATTATTCGATAGTTTGACGTTTATGAATTTAGGAACGAAAAAAAACGATGAAAAGTAGCACTTTTTGTCACTTTGAAATAATGTTTTTCCATAAGAAATACATGTAAATCGAAAATTTTTTCTTATCAGTTTTTTAAAACGTTGAAACGTCAAATTTTAACGTTATCTTGACGTTTCGACGTTTCAAATTTTAGAACTGTGACGTTCATGAATTTTGTAACGATAAAATAACATTTTTTGATGCTATTATTATCGATTTTGAAATAAAAGTCATTATTTTTTTTTTTTATAAAAGTTTATTTCATATTTTCTAAATCTCTTGTTACATTTTGTTCATAAAAGTAAATATACTGACGCAAAGCGTTACATAATAAAGGATCAGTACATATTTCACAAAATACATCTAATGCTTGAAAGCAGTTATCACTAAAATTTCTTTTTACAATATCTATAACATTATTATAATAACAATTAAAGTTAATATTTTCTAGAAGCGAAATCTGATAAGCTACGATACAATGGTGTACTCTAACAAGTTCATCTGCATCCTTTTCCGTTAGATGATATCTTACGCCATGTTTTTCAACTTCTATGAACTTGGCATCATCGTATACCAACTGTCGTATTGTACAAAAATCTCCACAGGAAAATGTTACTGGATCATACTCATCTGCGTAGGTTGATAGTGGTTCAATAAAAAATGTGCTTTTGCTCAAAAATTCAATAAGGTCAAGCCATTCCATTTTTCCAAACGACAATTTACTTGGCTTGCAGTATTCTGATAAAATAATAGCTGGAGAAAATGTTCTTGCAGGAGATAAGCCAACTGTTATAACATACCCCTCAATTGTGAAAGATGATTGTAGCAGCAAATAATTTTCACGTTTTACTTTGTCTTCGTAAAAATTTAAAATTCTGTTTACTTCTTTCATATAGATAGAATCTTCACTGCTACTCTCAGAATATGACGGTAAGTTTTCACTACTATAACCACTGTCTTGTGTCATCATCTTTTAATACTTGATAAAACTTGTGTTGAAACTAAGTAAAAATAATTGCTTCTGCTTCTAAGGACAGTTTTAGTCGGACCGTAGACTGAACGGTTTAAACAATAGATGTTATGAATCAAAAAAGGCCCCCGGAAGCTATGAAAACGTATCTTGTTTGTCATAAGAATACATGTAAAAAAATGTTCAAAGTAAGAAACAACCGAGTTTATAAAATATTAGATTTTTCGATCCAGCTATTATGCGAACTATCAAACCATAGCCATTTAACGTAGATTTTATTGCCTTTTTTCCTTAGCACTTTTTTAACAAGGTAAACATCAGGATTTTTTGACTTTTGTAGCTCTTCCTCGTAAAATCCTCCTTTAATTGGTGATCCATGTAAATCTTCCAACATGTATGTTACGGGATTAGTTATGTTCACTTTGGTAATTTTAAAAAGCTCCGTATTATGCGAACTATCGAACCCTCTACCCTTTCATGTAACATCAGAGCCAATACAATATTATTTATACTAAATTATTTTGGTGAAGCGCGTTTCGAATTGCCTATTTGTTATACTTGTTTGTTCTTTATTTGTGGTTTTGTTAATTCTCTATTTGTTACTTTATTGAAAATGAGTGCTAGGACTTTTTAATTCACAATTTAATTAATATAAAACAATTTTGGGAAGTTTCAAGGATGGCCTGTACGGTCAACCTCTTTTCGAAATATTTTTATATACCTAATCAAACACACAACAAAAGAATGCTATTTTGCTATTTTCTATATTTACTATAAATATTTTCTACACAAGATATTAAACAATATTTAGGACAATAACATATATATAGAATAGAATAGAATCGAATAGAATAGATTTTTTATTGATCAAAAGACATAAGTACAATATGTATAAATCTCGTCTAGGTTAAACTACTAATTTAAAGTAGTGGCAATTACAAAATAACACATCAAAATGAATAAATATAATTAAAAAAGACAGAGGCAACAAAATCTGTATATAACACGTTCACAAATGTTTTAGAACAATCAAAATTTTTTCAGGTTTCGTTTACAGTTGTTCCTACCTTGGCTTTCCTTTATATTTTTGGGTAACTTGTTAAATATTCGTAAACCCAGATAGTTAGCTACATTTTGGTGCATTAAAATCTATTTTTGATCTAGTGTTTATATGATGTACCATAAAATTTGTATTAAATGTATTTTAATTACAGAAAATATAAATACACGGATAGGGTAAAAAAACAGATATGCATTATGCAACTGTCATAATTTTATATTTTTAAAACAGAAGCCTACATGAAGTTGTAAAACTAACATTGGCTATGTTATTTAAAATCTTTTATGCTTAATAAAAACCTCACTCACTCACTAGCGAAGAGCTCAAAAATTTATACCGTACGCAAGTCTGTTTCCAGTCTCAGCATGGTATAAAACTACCAACTGATGGTTAGTCAGAATAAAACGCAACATAATAATTTGCTAAGATATCTGGCCTAATTTAGAGCATAAAGCCTAGCACTAAAATGACACGCAAAAAAAAACTTTACAACAAAAATGTGTTTTCACTTCCTAGATGTCAAAACCACTGCATCCTAATAGAAAAACTATGATTTTTATTTTGATTGCAAAAAATCAACAGTGCTATCTTTTTTCTATACCATAGTATCCTTCCAGTACGAGATAATTTTATTGCACAAACTTTCGATACTTTCACAAATATTAGTGTATCGATTGCTTGTCGAGTCGTAAAGATAGACGAGGGCGAGTATTTATTTAAAATTGAGTTAGGTAACGATTTTGAAATAGAAGTCATTATTTTTCACAAAATTTTATGGTGGAATTATGGCTCTAAATGCTTTAAAATATACAATTTATATAAACCATTTTATTTTTTAAAATGTTAAAAACAAAACCCAGATGATAACGCGGTTACGCGATAAGAGAGAGATTCCTCGACGACGGTGACTCATAGCACACCAACATTTATATTAATAATAAATTATTTTAATTTTTGAGCAACCGTTTTCGATATTAGCTTTCAAATGTAAATGATTAAAAGTATATATTCTAATTGCAATATAAAAACCATATTTGCGAAAAAAATGTTTTAAACCTATTATAACCCATCAATTTTATACAAAAAATGGTGTAATTATAACTCTAATAATAGCGAAAGCAAATTCTGTTATCACTCTAACACATCAGTCGATTACGTCACACACATCGCGAACCTGCTTATGCACCAAGGTCACGCGCTTTTAATATTTAATTAAAAAATATTTTTTACTTTATTTCTACTATTGTCTGTCACATTTTATTAAATTCTACATTGGTTAACGCCTATCTCGTAAAATAATATCACATCTTATATTTTAATATGACATATATCTTTAAGTCTAATGTTTCATGAAAAACAAAACATACAAGTTCTTTTAATCTTATTTATTTTATTATTTATTTGACGTTAAAAAAATCAGCTAATGCTGGTATAAGGTGATGTTACAAAAACGATAACAAACTTATACAAAAGTTTATATTGAAGAGACGATTAGAAATTTACTAAATATACCACCAAATGCAAAGATTGAAGATTATTATTTGTTTAGGTAATTTTATTTGAGTTGATTTAATTTTATTTTTAAGTTGATTTAATTTTTTGTTTTTAGATGGATTTAACTAAAATCCATACTGGTAATAAATAAATTAAGTTACTTTGAATGTGTGCGTCATATATTAAATTTGCAGTTTTCTTGGATAAATTTCCCATTCTTTTAATTGCGCCAATTAAAGAGGATAATTTTGAAGAAACAATTTTAAGTTAGCTTGCTATCTAGATTATTTAAAATAAAACAAAAAAAAAATGTTGGTGTGAATATGTATTGTAATGTGTTCAATAACAAAGTAATGCAACTTATTTCTCAATAATTCCTAGATTTTCTAATTCTTCAATGATCTAGGTATAGTTTCCTCTAATACTCTCCACTGTTGTACAAACTTCTTAGATGATTGACTAATATATTTTAGTCATTCTGAGCATAGTATTTAGACCATAAACGATGATTCTAAATTTGTTTGTGGTTTTATTTTTCGTTCAGAAATTTTTGAAAACTCTGGTTCTATGCTGCTCTGCTTTTTTGCTACTTTTTGTTCAGAAATTTCGTTGAATAACCTTGATTTTATACTGCTCATTGGTTTTGATCCTGAATATCTTAAGTGATTTGAGGTAAATTCTGACCCCTTTTTTGCTGTCAGCTTAGCTAAACAACGTCTTTTTTATTTAATTTATATAATGGTTTAATTATAGTCTCAAACTTCTCTTTACACCCTTTGTGGTTGAGATATCCTCTGCTATCACGATGAACGCCTGTTAATTCTAATATATGTTTGTAAATACGGTGATCATGTTTAGTAAATTTCTTGGGTTTCTTGTAAAAAATTAACTCATTTAAACTAGAAGTACTATTAAATTGATTGTCTCCGACAATAATACTTTTATCATTAAAGCAAAGATATTTTACACCCAATCTCCACTTTATCGGTTACCAGTCATATTCTGGACCATAAGCTTAATCGATTTTATGTGAACCTTTCCAATACTTCTACGCTCTGTGCTACACACTGCTTCGCTCTGCTCTGACGCTCTGCTACCCTCTGCTACGCTCTGCTACCCTCTGCTACGCTCTGCTATCCTCTGCTACGCTCTGCTACCCTCTGCTGAGCTCTGCTCTAATGCTATGTTGTCCACTGCTCTGATGGTCTATTGTTCACTGCTACGCTCTGTCTTACGACTACCTTACGACTGCTTTACGACTAGTTAACGATTATCTTACGACTAGTTAACGACTGGCTTACGATTGCCCTACGAATGCGTCCAGATTGATAACGTTTATCGTTTGATATAGATAGCAATAGTTTTTGGATTTAGGTGTCGTTTGCATTACATACTCTACCTGTCATTAATGACACTTTTTTTATCACGGTGGCAGTATGGTATTTTTATTGTAGATTTTTTTTGATACTATTTACGTTAAACATGTTAGAATAAATTTGTATTGGCTCCCCTTTGGTAGTAAACTTTTTCTTTCGCTAATACACATTAGTTATCTTACGAAGGGTTTCGGTAAGACGAATCTACAAAGTCACCAGTAACCTATTATGATTAGTATGTATAGCGTAATCATTTAAATTATTTATTATTATTATCCATTTTTTGATATTTTGTGTTTAGTTGGTTTATTCTGAATTTAGATCTACCACGTTTCATCTGAAACTTTTCGGAAATTGTACACACTTGTTTTAAATTAATTATATACTACTTTTCCAATTTTTTCCTTGAAAATTTTAAACCACGCCCTTTTTGAATGTTATAAACTGGAAACTACAAACTAATTAATCAGACTTGCGTATTCAAAAAATAATTGGTGAGTGAGTTAAATTTTTAACAATTTTGGCTATTTTAAGATGGTTTTGAAAATTATCTTTTGAATGCCCCAGGTTGTTACTGCATTGTTAAAGAGGAATGTAATCATTTTGATTCTTAAAGTATCTTTTTTCCTTTATCTCCGTAGATTTTTAAAATATATTCCTAAAATTAAAATAAATTCTGAATAATATCGCATCTTATATGTTAATACGCCATAAACAAAACACTACAATATAATCTAATTAAATAAAAATATTAAAAAATAAATTTTGAGCGCTACCTAGTATAAAAAAATTTAAACTTTGTAACATCAAATCGATATCTTATGCAATTTTATAAATTTAAACGATATATTTTAATAATTAAATATTAGTTCAACTTTCTCTTAACAGATGTCACTTTAAGTAATATTAACTGTCAAAAGAATTGATTGAAAAAATTTTGTTTATATTTATAACATCCTTTGTTTTTTCTTATATAAAACTAAAAAAATAAACATTGTTTATTTATTTTCAATGTAAATTTATATAACGTAAAATCACTTTTAAGGTTAAGTCATTTCTTAATTCTACTTTATCGAGTATTAAAAGTCCTGTCATTGTCTTATAGATGGTGCTCAGATCATTTTTATTAGAAAATGTATTAAATTTTTTTATTTAAATCATAATAATTTATATTAAATATAATTACTAACATTTTCATTATCGGAATCAAAGTAGATTGCTTAATTATTGTAAAATTTTTATTGTATTGTAAATTGCCTACCTTTTGATTAAATTTGTAATATATTAATAATAGGAATTATTTTGCTATTAAAAAACCGATTATAGACTAATTTAATAGATTTTTTTTAAATCAATTTACCCAATGGTTAAATTGGCTACTATACTGTTTTTTTGTTAATATTAACATTAATAGAATACGTAAAAATATATTTTAATAATATTAATTGTTTTTACAAAGAATTTATATGAAATATATCAATAATTAAATATTACTTCAACTTTCTCTTAACAGATGTCACTTTAAGTAATATTCACTGTCAAAAGAATTAATTGAAAAAATTGTTTTTTCTTATATAAAAACTAAAAAATAATAATAATAATAGTGTTTGAGTGACTTTATTTATTTATTTATTTTGCCACTAAAACAAACTTATAAAAAATATAAATCATAATTTTAAAAATGGTCCTTGCTTATTGATCTTGACAAATATGACAAATTTGTCAAGAGTCGTTTTTTAAAACTCAAAATGCCTAACAAAAATAAAAATAATTTTTTAATTTTTCTAAGCTTTCGACAACTAGATCAGTTATCGTTTTTAAAGATAATAAATTCTTACTCTATACTTCTTTATGCAAGTTCAGATTTTAAATTTTTGATTTGTTATTTCGTTACTATAGATACCTATACCTATAGATTATTAACTCATTCTTTTTTAAGTTGGTCAGTCTAGATCTAGATAAATCCAAAGTAAAATTTAAAATACATTCATTTGGATTTAATAAAATGTGGGCTGTTTCTTTTAATTTTCTTTTTATAGAATTTTCTTCTTTACATAAAATTTTTGTTTCAGTCCATTTTATTTCGTGATTCAGAAAATTAAAAGCATGTTTACACATCTTCGATTTATCTATATCTCCTTACTCGATTTTTTATTAAAACACCTTTTAAAAGTTTACAAATATTTATTGTTAATATTATTATTTAAAAATACATTTCATCGCTTCATTCTTCTTTTTGCCTCTTTTGATATAATTTTGAGAATTAATAAGTAAACTCCTGCTAACGTTGCCCATTCTATTTGTAAGATTTGGTACATTTTTGCTCCTACTGGGTCTTCTAGGTCTAAATATAATTCCTGTATTGGACTTTGTTGGTTAGATCGCCACTCGCCCACTCCTTCAGAGTTATCTTTAAAAATTAATTTTAGCTTGTAGTTGAGAGGTGATTCTGTTAAATTCAATGCAAACACCGGCAATTTTCCATCATTGACTGTTGACAGACTCATCATTTGCCATATATTGCATTCTTGTTTTGTTCCGTTTGTGTCTAAACACACGCCAATATGTGCAACGTTTTGCGGAACGTTAACATAAAGCATGTTATTTAATATTGCTGTTAAAAGAACAAAATTTGCTTTTAGCAAGGCCATGGTTTTATTCGTCTTGTGGGCGTTGATGATGTTGGTAAATATTTTTCAAAAACTTTGTCCTACAAATTTAAATTTTCAATCTTTTTTAACACTTCTTTTTGGTCTTCGTACATACAAATTTGTTTATTTAATTTTCTTATATTTTCACAAAACTCTTCAAGTTTTTGACTGTATTCTCTCAAATCCATTCTAAAACTAAATATTTTCCATGATATGTTTTATTCTTAATTGCGAAAGCAAAGTCTGTTATCACTCTCAATGATACGTCATACGTTGAAATCCGTTGGGCCGTTTACGAGATATAGCTATAATGCCCTTTTGGCAGCATAAATACGGTCTTTTTGACGCTTCATCTTACCCTATACGGCAACCCCTTTACAATGATACGTCATACGCCGAAATCCGTTCGGCCGTTTACGAGATACAACGTTAATGCCCTTTTGGCAGCATCGATACGGTCTTTTTGACGCTTAATTTTACCCTATACATCAACCCCTTTAAAATGATACGTCATACGTTGAAATCCGTTTGGCCGTTTACGAGATATAGCTATAATGCCCTTTTGGCAGCATAAATATGGTCTTTTTGGCGCTTAATCTTACCCTATACATCAACCCCTTTAAAATGATACGTCATACGTCGAAATCCGTTGGGCCGTTTACGAGATACAACGTTAATGCCCTTTTGGCAGCATCGATACGGTCTTTTTGACGCTTAATCTTACCCTATACATCAACCCCTTTACAATGATACGTCATACGTTGAAATCCGTTGGGCCGTTTACGAGATATAGGTATAATGCCCTTTTGGCAGCATCGATACGGTCTTTTTGACGCTTAATCTTACCCTATACATCAACCCCTTTAAAATGATACGTCATACGCCGAAATCCGTTCGGCCGTTTACGAGATACAACGTTAATGCCCTTTTGGCAGCATCGATACGGTCTTTTTGACGCTTAATCTTACCCTATACATCAACCCCTTTACAATGATAAGTCATACGTCGAAATCCGTTGAGCTGTTTACGAGATACAACGTTAATGCCCTTTTGGCAGCATAAATATGGTCTTTTTGACGCTTAATCTTACCCTATACGTCAACCCCTTTACAATGATACGTCATACACCGAAATCCGTTCGGCCGTTTACGAGATATAGCTATAATGCCCTTTTGGCCTCATAAATACGGTCTTTTTGACGCTTAATCTTACCCTATACAACAACCCCTTTACAATGATAAGTCATACGTCGAAATCCGTTGAGCTGTTTACGAGATACAACGTTAATGCCCTTTTGGCAGCATAAATATGGTCTTTTTGACGCTTAATCTTACCCTATACACCAACCCCTTTACAATGATATGTCACGTGACGAAATCTGTTGGGCCGTTTACGAGATACAACATTAATGCCCTTTTGGCATTCGAAAAAGAAGAGTTGGCTGCTTGCGCTAAATGTCAAAGGCCATTTGAAAAAAGAAGAATTGGCTGTTTGTGCCAAATGTCAAAGGCCACTCGAACAAACAGCAGATTACAGCGCCACCACCTGTGGCGACATCTAGCGGCGAAATTTGGAAGCTGTGCGCTCGTATGCCTATAGCTTACCTACTTAGAAATACTAGATAAAGATCCTTATCAAATTATAAAAAAGGATTGTGAACAGTACTTTGATACATCAGACTATCTACATGATAATATATATGGAATACTGCAGGTAAATAAGAAAGTTCTGGGTATGATGAAGGACGAAAACAATGGTCGCATTATGACTGATTACGTTGGACTTCGATCTAAATTATACACTACTAAATTGGCCGCATTAGAAGATGAGATACAAACCTTGAAACAACTTTATTAAACAAATTGCTACCAATAACGGCTTTCATCATTCTCTTATTGACAAACTTATCAACAAAATTAAATTTAAACAACTTAGAAATTTAGCCTTCCCTACTAATTCTAATTTGGACACCTTTTACATTTCGATTCCTTTTGTTAATCAATCACTAGCTAATAATATCTCTAAAATCCTCTATAATCAACTTGACAACATTAAAATTTCATTTAAATCCACCCATAACTTAAGAAACTTACTTGTTAATTCTAAAGACAAAATTGATAAATTAGCCAAAAGTGGTGTATACAAATTGAGTTGCAGCGATTGTGATGCTACATACATTGGTAGGACTTGTAGAGCTCTGGGAGTCCGTATAGGTGAGCACCTCAAACGCCCTAATAAATCAGCATTTGGCCACCATATTAAATTTAATAACCATAATTTTGATCCAGGTACAAACTCTGTTCTTTTGAAAGCTGTTACCTCTAAAAATATTACTTTACTTGATTTTCTCGAAGACATTGAAATTAATTTTGAGTTACTTAACAACTCTAACTGTCTTAACATTCAAACAGATTTAGGTAGGGCTTACACGCCCCTTCACAGACTTCTTATGGAGCCTTCAATGATGATACACGGGGTTTGACCAGTCTGAGGATCTGGCCGGGGGGTTTTCCAACTCACCTCTCTTGTCTTAAGGGCGTTGAGGTTTATACACCAGAGTATACTTAGGTACGATGGGCAACCATTAGATGCTTGGTGTGTGAACATTGACCTCTTAGTCTAGGTTTCGAACCTAATTTTTATGTATTGTCTTTGTTTATTTCTTTCCATGAGGGTGGGATCTCTCAGGGGGGGTGTAGTAGGAGCTCACCTTCGGGACTATCAGTTACTTTTAAAGTACTGGTAAGTGGGCTATACTGCACCTTCCGTGGGGTGTCCCTCCTTTTGACCTACTTGTGCTTGAATTTCACATCCGTTATCCTAATTGAGTGATTTCAAATTTTCAAAATTTCTTAAACTTTATTTCTTAATAAATTATTTAATTTTAAATAGCGGAACGCAGCTCTGTCAATGTTTGTTCATGTCACTTTTCAGTAATTCATTTCTCACTTTAGAAGGTCACTTCATTTAATTGAATACTTTTTAAAAATGTGAGTTTAATTTTTTAATTTATATCTTTGTACATCGTTGATTTTATATGATTTAATCAATAATTTTATATGTTTGTGACATTATTGTTTAATGTGGAACGTGTAAATTTATCTTAATCTTATGGATTTTAAATTTTGTGAACTTAACCAAAGTTTTTATACATGGATTGCCGTTGTTAACTGACAAGTATGTAATTTTTCTTAATTTTCTTTATTCGTTATCATTCAACCATACTTTTCAGTGAAGCACTGATAATGACATTATGTCGAAAGCGCTCTGCTTGTTTTGAATAAAAAAATTTTTGCACAAGGAATACAAACTGTTTTTTTACCTACTTGGACTATAAACTGTGCACACAGCCTTCCAAATTTTAATATAAATTAAAAGTTGAAGAATATGACGATGATGAAATCCAACAAATTTTACTTAATTTTGAAGTAACTAAAAAGGCTAAGGGGGTTAAGATGTCCGTTGTAAAGAACAACATAACTTTTAATGACTATCTTATGTGTTTAGAAACAACTAAACAAAAGACTGCTGTACAAAACCTTATACGATCGACGGGACATCAAGTTTATTCAATAGTCCAAGAAAAAATAGCTCTTAGCCCCGATGACGATAAAAGATATCTAGTGCCGGGGACCAATGAAACTTTACCTTGGGGTCATTACTCTATAATGGATGTCGATTAGATTTACCTTAATTAAGCTGATCCTTATTGAAGAATTACCCTAGGATGTCAAGATATTTTATGGATTAGAAGATTTGTTCACATGTAATTTTAAATTTTTAACTGTTTAATATATGTTTTTAAATAAATTATTGGTTTTATTAACCCTCTCCATATAAATTTTTAAGATGATTTCTTAGCTCATTATTCATATTAGGAAGTCTATTTATTAGTTTCTACCGCATTCGTTAAATACAGAAATCTTTTATGATCAGTTTACTACAGCATCCCATTTATCCTGAAACCTCTTCCATAAATCCTACTCTACCTATGCAACCAAAAATAAATTCAACACAAAAAATGTCATATCGATACCTGAAAGCAACAGTGAGATAAACCCCAAAAAGCGATTTTCAGCTAGCTATGTCAAACGTAAACTTAAACCAGCCTTAGCTGAATGCAATAGTGAGATATCTCGTCAAAAATATTTAAAATACTAAAAAATGCGAAACTCAGTGTTACATTTTTATCTATTTGTCTATTCTTTTAGTGTAACACTGGGATTTGATGAATATCTCAGTGTTGCGTTAATAATCCTATAGCTGCTTACATGCAACACTGAGTTAAATCACTGTTGCAATATGTCTATCAGCATTTTTTGTCTCTTGTCTTTAGTATCACAGACTGAATAATAATAAATTTAGACGGTAGTCTGCGTTTAGTGTTTAGTAATCTAACCTAACAATCAATCTCGGTAGTGTTGATTTTGTGTGGTGTTTCTGTGAATGTTTCGATTTATAATTAAATAACTATAACAAAAAAAGTATGAGTTCAAGGGTAAAACGAATTTGTGCTCTGGCTCGCGGGGAAGTACAGACAGGTTAGTATACCATTTATTTTATTGATAAATATTTACAAAAATGGGGTTTGTAGCACCTTATTTTGATATTTTTTAGTCCATTGTCGGTAATGTAATTATTCATTTTTAGAAAAACAACAAGTGAAAACTTATAAAAACATTGGTGAAGGTAGAAGTAGCTCATTACAAGATAATGACCAAGAGCCAGAAAACAAAGCAGAGACTACCAAAGTCGAAGTTGTTTTTGGTAGGTAACTATTTGCCTGTTATTTTTCCCCAAAAAAAAACTTAAATACGAAATCATTTAAATATTATTAATATTAATTTTATTGACAGCTACAGAACCAACAATACAAAATTGTGAAATTATAGAAGGCAGTAACCTGCTATCAATAGATGGACAATCTTATTCAGCAGCACCAGTAAAAAATGACATTATTATTATAGATATGAAAAATATTAGTTCTGCAGTTTTATCTGGTAAGTTTGTTAAATCAGTTTCTTTGTACTTAAATAAAATTGTACTTGGCAGATTTTATAATAATTGCTACTTACTTTATTTAGCTATTTTATTAGCCCCTGGGTCCATAATAGGCTATGGAAGTAATAATTGAGTTTGAAATTGTTTTAAAAGTTATCTGTTATTTTCAGCAGTTCAACGATCTACAAAAAGTTTACTTTGTGACAATGATGTCTTACCCTTAGATGTAGAGCCAGCAGCAGCTGTGGAAGAATTAAAAAATATGCAGCCTATAGAGCACTTCAACGAAGAAAATCCTATCATAGAAGTTAATAATAATTCTGGGATGGAAATCACTTCTGTTTGTTTATCAGGTAGGTTAATCTTTTTTATTCAGTTTTTATAATTTCTTTGGCAGTATTACTTGATTTATAATTTCCCATATTTTTTTTTATCATAATAAACTTGTGATAAACTTTTAATTACTGGTTCAATTTTAGCTGTAGAATATACACCAAGTGAACGCAGGGACGTTTTACTGCTAAGTGGAGGACATGCCGTACATTTACAAGAATTACAGGACGATAATGGAAATAAATTATTACAAGAATTACCAGATGAAAATAAGAAACAATTATTACAAGAAGAATATGTTAATGGGAAACGATTATTACAAGAATTAGAACCTTCCAATGATGAGGACCCTGATTCTAACCCTCACGAGGAAGACGACAAAGACCCTGATTTTAACCCTCACAGGGAAGATCACGAAGACCATGATTTTAACCCTCACAGTGAAGATGAAGAAGACCTCGATTTTAACACTCATAGGGAAAATGATGGTAACAGCAATAGCAGCAGTACTAATGGCGATAACATTACTAATGGCGATAACAATGGAGAACAAATAAACAGAAAAAAGAAAACAAGAAGATTAGGGAAGAAAATATATGGAAGAGAAATATAAAGAAGAAGAAAATAAATTCAGGTCAAGAGTATACATCACGACTTGATAAGGTACACAGAGCAAAAATGGTTAAGCCCCCCTGTGATGAACATTGTTTATACAAATGTGGTGTAAATGTTTTAAATGAAAAGAGATTGTTTATCTTTCAACAGTTTTATAACTTGGCTGATAAAACCAGACAGCGTGATTTGATTTTAAAGTCTATGAAAACAATTGCGCCTAAAACGGCAACACAAAATCCGCAGGAACAAGAACCAAAGCGTAGGAAAAAAAAACACGGGTATTATTTTGAAGTTGACGAAACAGATGTGCGAATCTGTAAAAAAATTTTTATGGCAACATTGGATATTTCCAACAATACTATAAGTACTGCAGTAAAAAAGGCGCCAGACGGGTTTTTACAAAAAGAATTAAGAGGGACGGGACAAAGCAGCAATAGGACCTCTGATAATCTGACTAGAGATGTTGAAGACCACATTAACAGTTTTCCTCGAGTAAAGTCTCACTATTGCCGGGCTAGAACTGAAAAAGAGTATATAGATGGTACATTGAATGTATCTTTAATGTACAAGTTATATAAAGAAAAATGTGATCGTGATCAAAAACCATTCGTTCAAGAATCGCTGTATAGAAAGATATTCAACACTAAATTTAATATTTCGTTCTTCCAGCCAAAAAAAGATCAGTGTTCATTTTGTGTCATTTATGAAAAGCATAGCTCTGAGAATGAAAAGGAGTTGAAAAAAAATGAATACGATACACACAAAGAAAATGTACGCAACTCACGCTTGGAAAAAGAAGGAGACAAAAATCACTTTATGCTTAAAAAAGACGTAGTACTTGCTATTTTTGATTTACAAGCAGTGATGCAACTTCCAAATGGAAATATTTCGACCTTTTTTTATAAAAGCAAATTAAATGCCTACAATTTTACTGTTTATAATGTTAAAAGTAGGGAGGGCATTTGTTATTTATGGAATGAAAGCATTGCCAAAAGTGGCGCCATTGAAATTGCAACTGGTGTTTATACCTTTTTGAAAGATTACTGTCAGGGTAAAAAAGAAGTAATATTTTACAGCGACAATTGTACCGCACAAAATAAAAACAAATTTATATTTTGCATGTACTTATATGCGTTAAAAACATTAAACATTCAAACGATTACACATAAATACCTCATCGTCGGTCATACTGAAAATGAAGGAGACAGTGTCCATGCTTGCATTGAGAAGGAAAAGAAAAGAATTCTTAAACAAAATCCCATTTTTGTCCCGTCAGAGTTAGCCATGATAATACGATGTGCCAAAAAAAATGCTCCTCTGTATGTTGTAAACGAAATGGAAACTGGGAAAAAAACTTTAATATTAATAATGACGGGGAAAAATGCCTTTGGCAAAATGTAAAGATGATTCAAGTAAATATAAACGATCCAGACCAAATAAAATATAAGACGTCTTACTCAGAAATCCATTTCACCAAATTTATTAACGTCAAATATCGTATGAGAGGACGTAGGAGAACATGCGAGTCCATCGAATTGAAACCCGCTTATACTGAACCACCCCGAATACCAGCTAATAAATTGAAAGATCTTATTTCGTTATGTGAAAGTGGAACTATTCCCCAAAGGCATCACCAATTTTTTTTTAATTTAAAGGGTCAGGAAAATTTTGACGTTACAGAAGACGTTGATGATAAGGGCGCCTTATAATGTAAAAATTAAAAATAGATAATACGGTACTGTAAAAGTTTTTTTTTTTAATAAAAATGTGTTTGCTTCAAAACCTATTATTTATTAATGAAATTTTAACTGAGACAAACTAAAATATGAATATTAATATTTAAAGCAATAGTGAGATACCTTACTAAAAAAAAATCTACGAGCAATACTGAGATATCTTTGATTTTTCTTTAAATTTTTAATATTAAGTGTCAAAAAAAATTTGTTGAATCTTTAATCTAAACTTATTAACTATTTTTACCTAAAAATTACTTGAGTTGAAAAAAAATCAGCCCATATATATTTAATTACCTTTATAGAAAATGAAAATGCGATTATCTAAAAACAATGAATTTGGAATTATCTTACTGTTGCTTTCAGGTATCGATATGGCACTTTGAATACAGACTTTTAAACAGTATTCTCACTCTTTTCCATAACACCGTTAAATCGTTATAGCCCTAATGCGCCTTTAGTAGTTCTTAACACGTGCTTTTAATACTCTAAATAGTGTGAATTAAGATTGTAAGTCGCGCATGCGCAGTATAAAAAAGATACAAAAATGACCAGAATGGACCTTAGATTTTCTTATGGAGATTTACATGTAAAAATGAGTGATTTTGCGCACGAACTCTTGCAGCCCCTTTACTGTCTTGTCACAGCTACAAGACGGTAAGGAAAGAGTGGTTGGTTACTTCAGCAAAACTTTATCGAAAGCTAAAAAAAACTACTGTGTAACTCGGAGGGAACTGTTAGCAGTTGTAAAATCCGTCGAACACTTTTATAAATATCTGTATGGCAGAAAATTCCTGATCAGAACAGACCATGCTAGTTTAAAGTGGTTACTTAGCTTTAGGAACCCAGAAGGACAGATAGCAAGATGGCTCGAAAACCTGCAGGAATATGATGTTGAAATCGAGCACAGACCTGGAACAAGACAGCGTAATGCTGATGCACTTTCCAGAAGACCATGTCGATCTGATTGCCCCCATTGTACCCGTATGGAGCAGAACGAGGAAAAACTTGCCTTAGTTAAGGTTGTGCCAGAAGACGAGAGCTCTATGCTGGAGGAGCAACAAGAAAACGATCCCGTTCTGAGAAATATTCGGGAGTGGAAGAGAATGGACCGTCGTCCGTTGTGGAGAGAGATATCCTCATCCTCTCCTGCTTTAAAAGCATACTGGTCCCAATGGAACTCTTTAATTTTGGACGGAGGGCTCGTTAAAAGACTTGTAGAAAATTCCGAGGGCACAGAAACAAGGAAACAAATAGTGGTCCCAAGAAATGCTGTACCGGAAATTTTAAAACAGATGCATAATGATAGTTCTGGAGGACATCTGGGTATCACGAAAACGCTGCAAAAGATCCGAGATAGATTTTACTGGGTAAATTGCACTAATGATGTTAAAGATTGGTGTCGTAAATGCACTACATGTTCTGCCAGTAACGGTCCGCACCGAAAACCGAAGGCGGAAATGCAGCAATACCTGGTTGGAAGTCCTCTTGAAAGAATCGCAGTAGATGTATTGGGGCCACTTCCACAGACCGATGTAGGAAACAAGTACATCTTTGTTGTAATGGACTACTTCACTAAATGGGTTGAAGCATATGCAGTTCCCAATCAGGAAGCCACCACTTTAGCAGATATATTGGTTGAAGAATTCGTAAGCCGATTTGGGGTACCACTAGAATTACATTCAGACCAAGGAAGAAATTTTGAGAGCAAGCTGTTTCAAGAAGTTTGCCAAAGATTAGGCATCCACGAAACGAGAACCACAGCGATGCACCCTCAGTCTGATGGAATGGTGGAACGAATGAGCCGGACTAAAACCAACTATCTGTCAAAAGTGGTGTCAGATTGTCAGAGGGATTGGCATCGACATATTCCACTATTTCTAATGGCAATTCGATCGGCCATCAACGAATCAACTGGCCAAACGCCTGCGAAGGTCCTGTTCGGTAGAGAAATGAGGCTACCATGTGACTTGGTGTTTGGTCGTAAACCTGGTGAAGAAATGGAACGTGAACAATATGTCGCCGACCTTCAGAATCGAATGGAGAATATACACAACCTGGTGCGTGGAAAACTACAATTATCTAGTGATCGGATGAAGAGGTACTATGACACACGGACAATGGAAAAGAGTTACCAAGTTGGAGATTTAGTCTGGCTCTATAACCCCGACGGCGTCGAGGTATTCGTCCCAAATTACAAAAGAACTGGGAAGGTCCTTACACCATCAAGAAGAAGATTAACGATGTCATTTATCGGATCGTGAAACTTCCCAGAGGGAAACCCGTCGTGGTCCATCATGATCGTTAGGCGCCTTACCAGGGAAACCAAAGTGGAGATGCGCAGCAACTCCAAGAAGATGGTTTGGCTGGCTAGGGGAGTGTGCGGGATTCCGATGTAGAAAATAACATTCCAGGAGGAATGAATCTAAGGAGGGGGCAGTGTAACGGGATAACCGTAAAGGAAGGGACCTTAATTTGAAAGATTGTTATTGACAGTTGATTTTTAGAAGTTTCTAAAAATCAACTGACCATTTTAAATAATGTTTCTAGAAAATTCTAGAAACTTCTAAACACACTGACTAGATTAAATAATGTTTCTAGAAAATTCTAGAAAGATCTAAAGACACTAACTAGATTAAATAAAGTTGTATATAAGGGGATGCATTGGCAGTTAACGTCAGTTCAAGTTCAAATGTTCACAAGAGTTCATTGTATTGTCAAGTAGTTAGACGTTATCCAGCAGAGTTCAGTGTATCTTAACAATTTTGTAAATAAATTGTGTAAAAGTCCCAATAAGTGTTTCAATATTTATCCAAAACAATCCAAAATGAAATTATCAACATGATGGAAAAAACAGTTAGAAATCAAATTTTAAATGACATCAAAGAAGCCAAATACTACATAATGTCCCATACAAAACAAATAAGCCAAGCAATTCGATATGTAAAAAAAACTGGTGATGTGTGCGAAATAAAAGAAAGTTTCATTGATTTTATAGAAGTAGCAGGAAAGACAGGACAGGATAATTGTCAACAGATTTTACAAAAATTGATAGTTGATGATTGGCAATGTCGTGGACAATCCTAAGATAATGGGTCCAATATGGCTGCCATCTATAAAGAAGTACAAGCCAGGATTGTAGAAAAGAATGAGTTGGAAGAGTTGGTGCTATGTTTGGCTCACTCCTTAAATCTTGTAGGTATTCATTCTGCCTCATCAAGCTATTAACCTATTTGTATTAATTCAAAAAGGATATTGCTTTTTTGTTGGCTTCACTACTCGGTGGGATATTATGAAAAACTATGTTAAAATAAATTTGAAAGAAAACAGTCAGGCTAGATGTACGGCGAAACATGTTGCTGTGAATGATTGTTAATTAATTTGCCAGAAGTAGGGAGGCCTTGAAAGAAGTTAAACAAACTTCTCATGGACCCGAATCTAATACGAGGCAGATCATCTTTTAACTGATATAAGGAATTTAAAATTAATTCTTAATTTAACATTTGGGCAAATATTCTCCGCGAAATAAATCAAGTGAATATAGAAATAAGAAAAAAGATATTATTCTTGGCCGTTCTGTCGCACTAATGGATGGTGTTGTGAATTTATTAACTGTACCCTGCATTCTGTATCCATGTGTAAAGTTTTTTATACCGTAACAAATGCAAGTTGTCTTTTAGGCAATAAACAGTGCATCGTTTTTTTTAATGCACACAGACATCAAAAATTTCTGATAGACTTCTCATTGCATCAAATTACATAAATGTAAATGAATTATTTAAGAAGATACTGGTATTAATTATTGTGAAAGAGTTGTAATTAGTTGAACCACTATAAAAAGTCACGGTGGTCCTTCAGGTGAAATAAAAGATTAAGTAGTTAGGTCGCTCTTTTATTAACAGTACCTAATCGAAGGGTTCGACTTTGTGGGGGGAACAAATCCTAACTACCATCATACATAACAAAAAAAAACCCTATATAGCTTTTGGTTAATTCGAGCCGGATTAATAGCAATAAAGAAGCAAAGTTCGATTTCCATATAAATAAAGTTCCAGAGAAAAGTAAGAGTTGCAGTTCCAGAGATAAAATAGAGTTCCAGTTTTCCGTTTCCAGCTAAACCAGTTCCAGCTTAACCAGTTCCAGAAAGTCCAGGTGAAAGAAAAAGACATTAGTGACATACGTCAAGGTAAAAAGTTTCCATTTTAAAAACATTTTCAAAGTTTCAACCGTTCTTAATAAAAAAAGAAATGTATTGTCCCAAATAGCGAAAATGTTTGACCCTTTAGGTTTTATTTCCCCAGTAGTTGTTGTTGCAAAATTGATTATGCAACAAATTTGGCTACCCAAAATAGGTTGGGATGACACATTGCCAGAAGATATACGTGTCAAATGGGATACATTCATTACAAATATTACTGCTCTTTCCAAGTTAACCATTCCACGTTGCATTATTCAAAATAGACAAATTTTATTTATAGAATTCCATGCGTTCAGTGATGCCAGTTTGAAAGCTTATGGTTGTGTAGTATATTTAAGAGCAATTTATTCAGATGGTTTAGTTTCATCTAATCTAATCGCTTCCAAAAGAAGAATAGCTCCAATCAAAACGATTACATTACCTAGACTTGAGTTATGTGGCGCAGTATTATTAACAAAATTGGTTTCCAGATTTATTTCCATTTTTAAGGATATGAACATTTTCAAGGTGATCTGTTGGACAGACTCACAATTAGTTTTGTACTGGTTATATTCACACCCTTCACGGTGGTCAGTGTTTGTGTTTCATCGAGTGGCTGAGATACAGCAATTAACTTCAAATTTTCAATGGGCTCACATACAATTCGAAGAGAATCCTGCAGGTTTAGTGTCTAGAGGCATGGTTTCAACTGAATTACTAACTTCTTCCTTATGGTGGCATGGTCCAGAATTCTTGCAAAGTCCTACTTTCAGTTCAAATGATATTCCATTAAATATAGTTGTGGCAAAGGTTCCTAAAGAGAGAGCAACTAAGCCAGTACTACATTCAATTAAACCATCTAAACATCCGAGCCGAACATGTCAGATTACGTCATGCAGGCGCACAGTGTGTATTGTCCAATCTTAGGCTGAAATATTGGCCTTTAAATGGTTTAGTAGAAGTCAAAAGAATAATAAGAGAATGTGTAACTTGTTATAGATTTAAGGCACAGACTTGTCAACAGGTGTAGATTTCGGTGGTCCCTTCCTAATAAAATCGACTTTTTAAGAAAGGCTCCTATAGAAAAATGTTACATAGTAGTCTTTGTATGCATGATTAGCAAAGCAGTTCATCTCGAATTGGTGTCTAGTTTAAGTACTAACGCTTTCTTGATGACTTTTAAAGGATTTATTTCTCGTAGAGGAAATCCCTCAGTTATTTTTTGTGACAATGCAACGAATTTTTTAGGTTCTAGAAATCAGCTTAAAGAATTATATGACTTCTTCCGAGTATAATCCAATAATGAATGTATTGTAAATTTCTTAAGTTCAAGGGAAATCAAATGGAAATTCATTCCACCAAAGAGTCCTCATTGGGGTGGTCTTTGGGAAGCGGCAGTTAAGAGTACAAAGTATCACTTGCGAAGACTGATAGGTAAATCCAAATTAACATTTGAAGGAGTTTCAACTATTTTAACCCAAATTAAGGCAATTTTAAATTCTAGATCCCTTCAACCATTATCAACTGACACTAATGATCTTGCTTGTTTAACCCCAGGTCATTTCCTTATTGGAACCAGTTTAACTTCTTGCCCTGTTACTGATATTCCTGATAACAGATTGAAATCCTACAGAAAGATTACTTCCATACAACAACAGCATTTCTGGAACAGGTGGAAAAAGGAATACTTGAATCATTTGCAAAATATACCAAAATGGTTAAGGCCCTTTCCTAATTTAAAGATAAATGACATTGTTTTAATAAAAGATGAAAACATCCGTCCTTTTGAATGGCCACTAGCTAGGGTCATCGAATTAATACCCTCTGCTGATGGTAAAATTAGACTTGTCAAGTTAAAAACAAAAAAGGGTATATTTACCAGAAATATTACTAAACTATGCCCATTACCAATATCTGGTTCATAACCATATTGTCGTTACTTTAATTCTTTTCTATGAGAAATTGTAAAAATTTTCTATTTCATTTTAAACCCACTTCTTGTGATATTATAATTTAGTTTATATAACATATCAATTTTCATTTCTAGTTAAGTGATATTTCGATTTAGGTTAAGTGTTTATAAAAAGTTTTTATTCTTTTGTTAGCCTAAAGTACCAGTGCTATCCAGTTATGTACATACTGAATTTTCAAATGGTATTGAGATTTCTTATTTGATGTGTTTCCAGGATTTAGTTGGTTGAGACACGTTGGTCTCATGTTACTGAATTCTTATTTTTTATACAATAAATACTCGGAGCAGAAATTATCTCTGTACGATTACAGAATCTCTGTATTAGAGCAACTACTTAATATTGAGACAACGAAAACTGCTACAGTAAGAGAAACAGAACACATAATCTCACAAATTACATCCAAAGATGACCAAGGACGTACGAAGAGAAAAAGGTGCCGTATGTGTTCAGAGCGAAAACTACGAAAAATGACTACATATAATTGTGAATCATGTCCTGATAAACCTGGACTATGTGTTACATGTTTTGTTGATTTTCACAAGTAAGTTCCAATACTTTACAGTACCTCGGTGTTACTCTTAGTTATTATATTTATGTATGTATTTCGTATTTTAAGTTCATATGTCTAGTATTTCTTTTAATAAACTTATATTTTTTACATTATGTATATTCTATATTCCTTAAAACGTCACGACCCAATCGTCACACATGCGTGCCAATGCGCACTGCACAACAAATTCTTGGCTGGGTGCGCATGGCACACATGAGTGACATTAAAAAAAAATACTAAAAACTCTTTATACAGACATACTAACTATAAATGTTCAATATTTAATAGCAAAACAACATTTTTTTAAAAATATATGGGACCACTTCTGGTGACCTATAAAAATCACTGTAGCAGCGAATGGGTTAATGAGAACTGTGTACAGGAATTACAAACACTCAACCCAGTTTAACTTTTTTCTAAAGAAATAATAGATTGTTTATATCAGAAATTAAAAAAAAAAAGGTTTAACTATGCTACCACTACATCCGCAAGCTGTGAGCGAAGTTTTTGCAAACTAAAACTTATTTAAAATTACTTGCGATCTACTATGGGAACGCTTGTCGGGTCTTGCAATCTTAGCTATAGACAATCGAATTGCACACGAGATAAATTATGTAGTGTTTTTAAAAAACCCTATTGATTAATTTTTTTTACAATTTCTTTTTATCTAGGCCTACCCTGTCTAACATTCTATCGTATTTGATAAATAACTGATATAAGGGTTAAGTGACCCAAGCCACGTTGAGTACTTAAAAAAAAACGAACTCTTCAGAACAGAACTATTGATTTTTTTTCTAATCAATCATATCTTTCGGTTGAATCAGGTGTTCTCGTAAAGCTTACTTTAGCGGGACACGATGAACGACGATTCATTCTAGGGGTGGCGTTGCCTCTCAGAACATCGAGTCACCTAGTTTCAACTTTCCCGGTTTTTTTTATCTTAAAATTACGAAGCAATTAAGTGTTTCTAGTGCCTATTTTCGTTTGTTCCGATGGAAGGTTTATCTGAAACATTCCACACAGTGCTATCTTTAAGATTACTTCAAATATCGTGTAATTATGACAGCAGATTAGTCAGAATTACAATATTTCGTTAATAGAGTAAGTTTATGGTTTATTCTCTAATAACCTGTTAATCGAGACCAGAAGGGAGTCGAGATTATATCTTATCGTATCTTTTACCAAGAGAATGAAGCCATATGATCATCAAACTATCTTTAAAACATTTAGAAGCTAACGTAAGTTTTTGTAATATTTTTTATACCTTTACCGAATATAACAGTACCGTTTATTTCTCTGGAAAATTTAATTTTAATTGTATTTACCGTATCGACATATCTTCAGCAATAAAAAGTGCAGTGCCGTAGGGGAGACCGGGGCTGGTTGGCAGCCGGGGTTGGTTGGCAATCGCGAATATTTTATACGTTTGCTGAAGTATCACCCCACCACTTAGTATGTTCGTTAAGTGCATGTGTCTTACACGTCACATTATAATATCAGTGATCCGAGAAGCGCCAAGGAGTGAACAGTGCAATTTTACCATTTTTTGCGGCTCCGAGTAATTTTATTGTTTTTAGTTGCGTAAGCTGTACAGGTAAATAGTTAAGAGCTATGTATTTTTTGATAATGTAGTCTTAAAGAGGACCGATTTCCTTATGTTGTCGTATATTTTATAAAAATATTAATTGTCTTTTAATGTTGCTACATCACCATCTTTGTTTATTTGTGCATTGGGGTTGGTTGGCAAATGCGAAACGGCAGTGCAAACCAACCCCGAGTATCAGTTTTTTTATGAATCATCATTTTATTAAGAGTTTCATAGGAGGAGAGCATAAATTTAATTGAGTTTATTTCATTTGTTTTTAGAAAAAATGAGAAATTATAAAAGAAAAACTAAAAGAGCTACCATAGAAAAAGATGTTATCGTGCAAGCAGTAAATGAGGTTGCTGTTTTAGGTATTAAAACAGCAAAAGAAGTTTACTATGGTATTCCCTACAGAACTCTGGCAGATCATAAAAAAAACAAGCATTTAGTATTGGTTACAAAAACAACAGACAGGTAAATAATTCTTTTCTTAACGAATAATCAATAGTATTCTTATAGGTATTATTTTTTGTTACTGATATTTATAAAAAATCAGGAAACGTGCCTTGCTGATTATTTAAAAAAAAACTTCAGATATTTATTATGGACTTATTCCAAAACAGGTTCGCAAATTTGCCTTTCAGTAAGTACAACACCTTAACCTTATTATGCCACCAAGTTGGACGGTCAATCAGATGGCAGGAGAAGATTGGTTGTCAGCTTTTTTAAAAAGACAAACAACTTTATCTATAAGGACGCCTGAGTTGCGACATGTGGAACATCGAACACTTCAAGGAATCGCAGGTGATGCTAATTCGTCAGGGTGAATGAATGAACAACATTTCATTAAATCCGCTAAGCTCTTCGTCGAGTATGTTAGATGTTCCAAAGAACGGCCATGTCTCTTATTACTAGACAATCATGACTCTCATCTTTTGGTTGAAGCGTTCAATATTTTTAAAGATAATGGTGTTTCAGTTCTTTCCTTCCCTCCTCACTGTAGCCATAAAATTCAGCCTTTAGACAGGAGCGTGTACGGCCCACTAAAGAAATATGTCAATATCCATATAGACGCTTGGATGACAGCTAATCCAGGAAAAATTTTTGGAATATACGATATACCGCCAATTGTACAATCAACTTTGCCTTTAGCCTGCACACCTATAAATATCCAGTCAGGATTTCGTACAACAGGAATAATGCCTTTCAATCCCACAATATTTTCAGATGCCGATTTTTTGCCGAACTACGGTACAGATAAACCAAATCCTTCAGAAACAAGTGAATATCCTGCTAACGATTCGGTTTCTAGTGTTTCAAATTTGGACCAATCTGTAATTGAGGCTCCAACTACACCTCCTGATAAACCTATAACAAATAATAGAAATACAGAATTTGTTATATCCGAACGTGACTTAAGAGGTACAAATGTTTTATCTGAACTCGAACTAATTAGACCTTTGCCGAAAGTTGCAGCAAAACCCTCTGCTGAAAAGAGAAAAGAAAAAAAAAAGAGAGCAACAGCCATTTTAACTGATACGCCTATAAAAGATCAGTTAATGGCAGAAAAGGAGGTCATTAAAGAGAAAAAGATGAAAGTTGCGGAAAGAAAGGAAAAAAGGGAAAAGAAGCAACAAGCAATTAAACACAAAGATAATTTACCAAAAAAACAGCAAGCTAAAAGGCAAATATTTTCAAAGAAAAAGCGGGATGATAGCGAAACCTCCGAAGAGGAAGAAGACTGCTGCTGTTTGATATGTTTAGGTACTTTTTCAAATAGCCGTCCAGGAGAAAAATGGATCCAGTGCACCAAATGTATGGGTTGGTCACATGAAGATTGTACTACCAATGGGTATCAGCCACTCTACATCTGTGAAAATTGTGATTCAGATGACGATATTTAATTATGTGTTCTCAATAATTATTATTTTTTAGGTTAAAACTTGTTTTGTGTTCGTTATCCAGAATTATTATTTTTTAGGTTAAAACTTGTTTTGTGTTACGTTCACCAGAATTTTTTTTTCGACGTTTTTTACATTCCATTTTTTCTCTAGTATTTATTGTTGTTTTTTTTTGTTTTGTATAAAATTCCAATAATGTTTTATTGTCCAAACCAACTCCAAAAACTATAAAAACCAAACCAAAAAGTTGTGCCAACCAAACCCATTACTTGTGCCAACTAGCCCTGTCACCGGGGTTGTTTGACCCAAAATTTTGTGAGTAAGGAAGGGGGTGCCAAATCTTTATATTTAAAATTTTAAAGAATATTATTATTTATAATGGTAGACAAAACTATAGGCAATATTATGCTTTATAAATCATATTAAAACTCGTACAAATAACGCTAAAAAAATGAAATGTGAAAAGTGTGCCAACCAGCCCCGGTCTCCCCTAATGAAATTAACCGGGATGTGATTTTTTTGTATTTCTTACCTGTATCTTAGTCATTATATTTTTTTTTTGTAGTTCTTACCTGTATCTTTATATATTTTTTGTATTTCTTATCTGTATCTTTGTCCTCATATATTTTTGCATTTCCTATCTGTAAATTTTTTTCATTTATATTTTCGTACTTGTATTTCGCACCTGTTTATTAAAGATCTATACCTTCATATGTGAGTACTCTTTTAGCTCAAGTTAATACAAAAAAGCAAAATATAAATTTAAATAATTCTTGACTAGATTTCAATTATTTTACTTTCCGCTTCACAGAGTACACAAAAACAACAAAATAATATAAATAGCTGTTATTTTACGTGTAATAAAAGATATGATTTTTGACTGATCACCAAGGAGATTATGTAATATGTTTTTATTGTATTAACATAAATATCTGTCTATATTTTTTTATTTCTTTATTTGTTTGTCTTGTCCACTATTTAAACAAATAATAAATATTGTTGCTAGTTTAAATAGCTATAGAGCAGGTTACTCTGATCAATATTTTCAGTTAATCGAATAAGTTTTATTAAAGTAACTAAATTTTGATTTTTCAAATATAATTATCTTATTTGTTTCCTAAATAAAAGTGTGTAATTTCAATTCTAGAAAGAACAATCTGCCGGGTTATTTTATCTAATTTATATATCTTTTATGTTTTACCTAGGTTTCTTATCTTTCCCCATCCCTAGGATAAAAAAATAAGTGGCGCCCAATTTCCTTTCTCTTTCATTTCTTTTCATTTTCTCTTTTTTGTCCCTTTTAATCTTTATTATCTCATTAAATATATTTCTTTTTTTATTTTTTCGATAATTTTCCATTGAGCTCGTCCGAATCCACGGTCGCTCTCCACCAATCAACTGAGTGCCGTTCGCACTAGTGAACCTTAAGACGAGCATTTACCATCTAAAGATCAAAAAAGGTTACAAGGCTATTAAATTATTTGCTGAACAAAAATCTTGAAGAATAAGATTGTAAATTTAATGGTTATTACAATAATATAATTAATTTTAATTTTAATCATGCATATTTTCATTTTAGTCCTATTATATATATATATATATATATATATATATATATATATATATATATATATATATATATGTCTGCGGTTACCATTCTTACTCGTAATCCTATGATCCTTTTTGCGTACATGCCCGTTAATTTACCCCTTTTGTTTATCATAAGTACGCATACTTGGCACCCTTTGTGTTTCACATCCTGGGCTTAAAACGACTCAAACATAATCAGTCCGTTTCGCCAACGTGGCGACGCTGGTCGTAGCCCCAAAATGTGGGCACAGCTAGCCGAAGGCACAAATGGCGATAGGACTCTTGTGTGAGCGTTCGTTGTTTGTGTTTTTTAGACATATGTTTCCTTACCATCCTTTGCTCCCAAGTACCCAACACTTTTGCTAGCCAAGTGCAATACCTTACTTGGTTATGCCGCACTGATGACGGCTAACGAGCCAGAAACATGCATGTCTGCGGTTACCATTCTTACTCGTAATCCTATGATCCTTTTTGCGTACATGCCCGTTAATTTACCCCTTTTGTTTATCATAAGTACGCATACTTGGCACCCTTTGTGTTTCACATCCTAGGCTTGAAACGACTCAAACATAATGAGTCCGTTTCGCCAACGTGGCGACGCTGGTCGTAGCCCCAAAATGTGGGCACAGCTAGCCGAAGGCACAAATGGCGATAGGACTCTTGTGTGAGCGTTCGTTGTTTGTGTTTTTTAGACATATGTTTCCTTACCATCCTTTGCTCCCAAGTACCCAACACTTTTGCTAGCCAAGTGCAATACCTTACTTGGTTATGCCGCACTGATGACGGCTAACGAGCCAGAAACATGCATGTCTGCGGTTACCATTCTTACTCGTAATCCTATGATCCTTTTTGCGTACATGTCCGTTAATTTACCCCTTTTGTATATATATATATATATATATATATATATATATATATATATATATATTTATATATATATTTTAAATATGTTTCGTGGTTTTAGGTCGTGGTTAATAAATAAACTTTGGAACTGTTATTCCATTTTATTTATAATTGACGTTTCGACCCTACTTGGGTCTTTTTCAAAATATGTAAAATAATGAAAAGTCAGTAAAATATATAGACAAACAACATTTAACAACAACACCTAAAAGCACTGTACAAGAAGCACGACATCACTATATGCCATAAAGCACACAACCTTCTATCTGAAAACTTTTCTAAACTAAAAACCAAGACTCCCAAAAACAAAAGAAGCAACATAATTTACGAAATTCCATGTCAAAATTGTAACGGTGTGTACATTGGACAAACGACACAATATCTAGAAAACAGGGTAAAAAGCCACAAATATGACAAAGGTAATGCTACCGCCTTAAATAATCATGAAAAGAAAAACAATCATAAATTTAATTTTGATTACAATAATATTAAAATACTGGGTACCGAAAGCAATACCAAAAAGAGAGAATTATTGGAATCTATGGCCATTCAGAAAAACTCGAATTCCATCAACGATAAAAAAGATGTAAACAGCTTTAACAAAATATATGGTTCAGTCGTATAACTGAAAACTACACTGGCACATACGAGATAAGACGGCGGTTCGGATAATTTTATATACGTTGATTTTAATTATTTTAACATATAGTGATTTGTGTGATGTTTCATACTGTGATTGTTCTCCAACTAATCAAGGAATAAAATATCACATAATGATCACCAGTAATATCTACCCAACGTTTAAATAACATAAACCGAATTAAGTGTCATTTTAATCGTTAAACCTGCTTTTAAAAAATAAGAAGACAATGCAAATTTACGTTCCAGGTATGTCATTTATTGTTAAATGTTGTTTGTCTATATATTTTACTGACTTTTCATTATTTTAGAACATTTTACATATTTTGAAAAAGACCCAAGTAGGGTCGAAACGTCAAATATAAATAAAATGGAATAACAGTTCCAAAGTTTATTTATTAACCACGACCTAAAACCACGAAACATATTTTAAAAAATATATATAATAAGGTCAACGAAACTAGGACATATATATATATATATATATATATAATATATATTATATACGAGGCGGTGAAATAATTCGCGTAAAAAATCTTCGAACGCGAACAAGTCGCTGGCGACCGCTAGTATATATATATATATATATATATATATATATATATATATATATTATATATATATATATATATATTTTATGTCAGCGCCTTTTAAGGGATATTGTGGGAGACTATCTCAGCATAATAGAAAATAAAGATATGAGTACTAACACAAATAAGGCAAAACTAAATACACGGTTGGAAATTACTGAGAGGTAATTACATCTTGGAACGAGATTATTCTAAATTTTGAACTGAAACCAAACATTTGTAAAAGCTTTTAATTTTAACAAAGTTTTTATGTTCTTCAGGTTTAATTCTGCTAATGCGAGAAATGGGGATAAGAAACAATTGATGAATCAGTGGAAACTGGCTAAACTAAAATGCAAGAGGAAAATATTTCATTTGAGAAGGGAGCAAAATAAAACTGTCCTAAACCTCCATCGCCTCCTCCAGAGATATTGGAGAGAGCCGAAATGATTCCTCTGGAGTTGGAAATAGATCACAATGAATTTGATTGTGACAATGCAAAGATAGACTATATTATTGTTTTTTGTTCTTAAAAATAATAAAAAAAAAATTAAGAAGTAACATATGTTCATGCTGAAAATGTGCCTAGTACTTCACATGAGGTAATATATGAAGAATTGAAGAGAAGGGTAGAAGAATTAGAAAAAGAAAATCAAGAGCTTAAAACAGAAATTGAAAATTCAAAAAGATTTGAAAAGAAAAATAACATTATAATCTTCGGACTCGAACAACGCAGCGAATTATCAACTAGCAAAGAAATTTGCGAAGAACTCAAAAATTTACTAAGTGTTGATATTCACGAAGAGGATATTAACAATTTTTATTTTTTGGGAAAGAACACCAGGAGCCCTCTAAAAATAGAATTCACCAGATTACTTACAAAACAGCTCGTTATTAAAAAAAGAAAATTGTTGAAGGTACAAAAAATTACCATTGCGGACGATCTGACACCACAACAAAGAAAAGAAAACCAGTTATTATGGAAACATAAACTTTTGGCAAAGAATGATGGTAAAATAAACTGTTTCATAAAAAACCGTAAACTATTCGTTGATGGTGATTCATATGAGTACGAAGATCTCCTGGAATTAGAGAAAGCTACAGAACCACCTAAATCAAACAGTACTCCTTCAATCCTACAGTCCAAACGAAGCCTCAGGACAACAACCAAAGTCCTTTCATGGAAAAAAAATCCAAATTCATCTTAAGCAGAAACAAATCTTCCAAAAAGTTTTCAACTACAGCCAAAAATATCAACAACAGTAAGCACTAGATTACAACAAAAACAAAGAAGTAACTCTTATAATAAAAAATAAACTAAGTAAATTTTTCAAACATTAAAAGTGAAATCAAAAAGAGATTTGATAAAATAGAACATGCACATCCAATTGCCTTAGCTACACTACTAGATACGAGATTTAAAAATATTCCTTTCCAAGAGCCACTGGCAGCTAGAAAAGCAATTTTATATTTAAGAACACAACTTAAACAAGAATACTACAAAACATCAAGTGGATCAGGTTCTGATACTACCTCTCATGACAGTAGTTTTGATTTTAGGAATTACCATTAAAAATTGGCACATTCTTCAGCCAGTACAAAACGTAGATTGGAAAATGATCCAGTATAAGATGAATTGTCTGTTTATCTGGCAAATCCAGAATCTAATTTAAATTCGGACCTTTTAGAGAAGGCGTCACCAAAAGGCGATGGCGGACCGCTGTCCCATTTTTAGCGCACCGCGAAACACAATTCTAAGAACAGAGTTAGTGATACACCATTATAAATGTTATGTTAAAGATAACTAAAAGACTTCAACTCAAGAATTTTTCCTACATAGGTAAATCAATCCAACACAAAACACAAGAGAATAATATTGTACTTACTAAAGCAGATAAAGAAAAAAACAGTAATTGCAATACATAAGTAAACAAGATAATATTTCAAAAACGATGTCATTTCTTGATCCTAATTTATGAATTGATCCATAAATTTCAAAATTTTAAACTGTCAAACAACGCAAAACTTATTTCGTTCAACGTAAAAAACGTATTTCCTAGTGCTCCTCCAAGTGAAGTACAGGGTTGGACATGGAGGATTTGAACGGGGCGGCGAGCAAGATAGGGATAACCTTGGCGGATAAAGAGTGGAGGTATCTATTTGTTATGCCGTTTAAGTAGCAACCGTAGTTAAAAATTCTCTCTTTCGACCCAGATTCGTGGGTGCCAGGAAACGGTTTCATTACGTGATTTTGTAACTGGAAAGTATCAGCAACAAAAACGAAAGGTACCCGCGTTCCTCGTCCTGGCAAGAAATTATTCTCTGAAATATTTAACTCTCCTTTGCTTAATTTAGAAAAAAGTTTGAATTTTTTAAAACACTTCCATCTTAAGTGCGACCTTGGCAGCCAACATCTACATAGATAAAACGGTAGTCAGCATCTACTACTGTCACATACGATAATAGGGTTGTTTAATTGTTTTATATTTCATTGTATTAATTTGTATTGTAATTATCCAGGCCAAAGTCAGTACGTTAGATTTCAAGGCGACTTTATATAGTTTAATTCTTATTCTCACGTAGCGTAAGAATTGGCTATAAAAGAGCGTCGTTGAGGTCGTACTCGGGGAGTTCGGAGTCTAAGGTTGTCTGTAAGGGTCACCCTCTGGGGTGTCCCTAAAACAGACCCTTGGGTCTGGGCCGTTGTGACTCTTGACTTATTTTCGTGAGTAAATGTGACATGATTTGTATTTAGTTATTTGTTATTCATATGTTAATTATTTATTGTTATTGTTTGTTTCGTTGTTAATATATTTGTTGTTTGTTTCCTGTTGTTTATCTAATCTTCCCCTTGGTTAGTTTTCTGCCTTCAGCAGGATACCTAACCAGGGGGTAGATAACCACGACCTGGGTGGGAAGTGCCTTCAGTAAGCTACCCCTCATCCCGAAAACACTATGGCACACTCCCTAATCCCCCCCAGGCGTGGCATGGTGGAGGCGCCGTTGGCCGATCCCCTATAACTGATTCTTCCTAATCAGTTTATTTTTAAATATTTGTAGCAATTTTTTTTTCTAGCATTTTTTTTGCCCCATGTCACTGGCGTGACATGGTGGAGGTGCCGTTCTTGGATCCCTAAACTGATTCTTCCTAATCAGTTTAATTTTAACTATTCGTTGTCTTTTTTTATAGGATTTGATTTTGCCCCATGTCACTGACATGACATGTTGAAGGTGCCGTTAGCTGTTCCTGTGAACTGTTTCTTCCTAAACAGTTCCATCTATAAATTTCGATGCTTTTTTAATGCAAATGTTTTTCCCCATGGCCCAGTTTAATTTTAACTATTCGTAGCCATTTTTTATAGCATTTTTCTTGCCACATGTTACTGACGTACAGTGTGTTCTTTTACACAATGTTGAGATACTTTTATCTATATTTATCTTGAAGAGTATGAAGATTGTTTTCTTTTTGTTTTATGGAACTTTTAGGTGTGTATACTATTATTTGAGATTTGCCGGTGAAATAATAATTGTTTTTTTAGAATAATGACCTAAGTGCAGAATTAGCAGTTTTTGTGTATATGTTGAATACGATTTATTTATGTAGGTCAATTATTAAGTGTTTTTTTTCACGGTCAATCGTATTAAGTTTCAGAAATGTATACAATATGTATTGTTGATAAACAAAAACCGTCTTCAAGTGAATTTATTATAATTTTCCAATTGTTTCTAGTGTCTTAGTTGAAGTAATAAATATTCGTCAATGTACCCCATTCGTATCTACGTTATAATCTATGAAACTTTGCGAAAAAATTAAATTTTCTTTAATTTTATTTTTTGTTGTATGTGTATATAGGGTACAGATATGGTCACGGTCTAGTAAATGTTTTATTTTATTTTTTTGTCAGCTCTAGTTGTGCATTTAATTCCGAAATAACAAAACTGCACACACAGCAATAATTCAAGTTCAGATTATTGACATTGAACCTTTCCTTTTTAAATTTATTATTTATCTTCATGGATTGAGATGTCAATATTTTTGTTAATTTAATTAGGTAGTATATTCTGTATTTTCTTAGTATTTTTTTAACATGTCGTATATTGGGAAACAGACACCAAATATTCGGTATAGTCAATTTTTTTATCTTTAATGTAGTAAAGGTGGCATGTCAAAAGTAAGTAAGAGTACATCGGACCAGAAACTCCAAGACTCCAACATAAAATCATTGTTTCTACACGTAGTATTGTAGAAACACAGGTTTTTTTTCTTATATTGTTTATTAATAAATAGATATTATAATTTATATTAATTATAACAGTTTATTTAAAATACAATTTTTTTATAGTAAATTGATTCTATCCAGTTATTAATATTTTTCATTGTTTTAGCTTTTACTACCGTTTAGTGACTTTTTTTTAAATTTAAATAAATTAATATATTTTAGTGTCAGGATTGTACAGGAAGGTCTAGAAAGAAGCGGATGGGAATCAAAGAATGGCGTCTATTTAAAGTTTTGAAATATTTTTGTTGTGTTTGACATTTTTGTTTGGCTTTATCAAGTAGTAAACAAGCTTCAACAAGTGCTATAGTAATGAGATGAGTTTAACAGGAAGCTAGGGAGAGGAGAGGTTTCACTGAATGGCCTAGAAACCTTACCTGGCCCAAAAGTTTCAAAAAATATTAAATTGATGTTTAGTATAGGGATAAAAACCCTAGGCATCCAATGGAGTAATTTATGCGGTGTTTAGTACAGGGCATAAGACCTTGGGCACCCGATGGCATAATATATGAGATGTTTAGTATAGGGATAAAAACCCTAGGCATCCAATGGTGTAATTTATAAGGTGTTTAGTACAGGGTAAGACCTTGGGCACCTAAAGGTATAATTATTTATTTTTTATTTTAATAATAATCCTTTATTCAGAATTCGAATAGATAAATTACATTACAAAACATTATTATACAAAAAGAAATGAATAAAGTTGATAGCCGATAAGTAAATAAATTACTTGTTTCAGCAACATCTGCAATCCTCCAGAGGAAGGACAATAATGTAAATATAAATTAACAAAATAGTACACATAAAATTAAGATAAGATAAAAAGGTATACAAAATTACTAAACTAAAATAAGATAATATAATATACTTTAAATAATTGTATAATGGCACAGTTACAGTAAATAGATATGAATAAACTAATATAAAATAATTGTATAATGGCACAATTTCAGTAAATAGGTATACATAAAGCAAAAAAATAAAAAACAAGTATAGGTACTAAAAGAATATCAGGTACATTTAAGTTTTTGGAGTTTGTTAAATGGTACATTGTAGATCAAAGTAATAGGTTATAGCACTTCTATTTATTTTAAATATGTAGTCTTTTAATTGTTTTTTAAATTGATGTATGTTTTGAATTAATTTTATCTGGTCAGGAAGGCTATTATATAATTTAGGTGCTAGGTATAAATGAGTATGCTGAGTTAGTGTTTTTAACATGAAGGGGACGGTAAAAAAGTGTTGTTGCCGTGTATTATAACTATGTGATGGAGTTATGGCATAATTTTTTTTTGTGTGATATCTAACATTGCTTTGATAAAAAAATAGTTGCCTAATATCCATTATTTTACATTCACTATAAAGTGCGTCGGAAGGATAGCGACTTTTTTTGAATAAATAAGTTTTATAAAACGTCGTTGTATTACCTCTAAAGCTTGCATATGTGTTTTCAAAGCACACCCCCAAATTAGTATTCCGTAACGTAAGTGGCTTTCTAC
The DNA here is from genome assembly GCA_964028335.1 of Altica lythri. Classification (NCBI taxonomy): domain Eukaryota; kingdom Metazoa; phylum Arthropoda; class Insecta; order Coleoptera; family Chrysomelidae; genus Altica; species Altica lythri. Next base: position 28,005,267 of record OZ034806.1, on the reverse strand, counting down.
TAGTGCATAATATAATATTTTAAGAATGTGTGTTGGTAGTAAATCTTTGAGTACTTTGAATTTATATAATACTATTCTAAGTTTGTCAACTATGTATGAAATATGTAATTTAAATTTCATATGTTGGTCCACAATGACACCTAAATATTTAATTTTATTTACTGGTAAGATTTGAAAGGGTTCTTGAGAACCTATGTGTAATTGGTTAAAAGTCGGCAATCCAGAGGAATTACAAGAAAAAGGTATATAATTAGTTTTGGTGAGATTTATAGTTAGTAGTTTATGATCTAGCCATTTTTTTATATTGTGGAAATCAGTTTCAACTTTTAATTTTAAATTATTCCAGGTGTCAGACTCATAAAATATTGTAGTGTCATCTGCGAAACCCAGAATTTCTCCAGAACTTCTAAGCGCAAATAAATTATTTATATAAATGTTAAAAAGAGTTGGACCTAATACCGTTCCCTGGGGTACCCCAAATTCAACAGTTTCAGGGCTACTTATTACATCATTTATTCTCACGACTTGGTTTCTCTCTGTAAGATAACTCTTAAAAAAATTTAAGCAATTGCCTCTTATGCCTATGTCCTCTAAAGATTGTAAAAGTAGATTGTGATTGACTGTGTCAAACGCTTTAGATAGGTCAATGAATACACACAAACATGGTTTACTTTCATTAAGCGATTTGGTTATTTTAGATGTTAAGGACAATATGGCATCTTGTGTTGAGATTTTTTCTCTAAAACCATATTGGTTATTAGAGATAATGTTGAATTTATTTAGATAGGATGTTAAGCGATTTTTTATAATTTTTTCAAATATTTTGGAAATATGTGTTATGAGAGAAATTGGCCGATAATTGTTTACGTTTAATACGTCTCCTTTTTTATGTAGTGGAATAATTATTGACTTTTTGAAACTGGATGGGTATATTCCTTTTGTCATACATTCATTAAAAATATATTTTAGAGGTTTGGATATATGCTGGGCTATTATTTTAATTATTTCTGATTTTATGTTGTCGATCCCTACAGCTTTTTTGTTTTTTAGGTTACTTATTATGTATTTTATTTCAGCATCTTCCACAGGCGTAAAAACAAATGAATTTGGGACTAGATGACGAAGTGGTTTATAGTTCATATCAGTTTTTATATTCTCTGCTAACTTCTTACCAACTTCTTTAAATCTCATATTAAATTCATTTGCAATATTAAATTTTTCAGTTAATATTTGGTTCTCATCACTTTTTATGCTATTTATACTAGGCTTTGCTTTTTTGGTATGGCTAATTTCTTGTACTATGCTCCACAGTGTTTGTGAGTCAGTACTCCCATGTTTAATTTTCGATGCGAAGTAGTTATATTTTGTTTTTTTTATTAAACTGTTTAATTTATTTCTATAATTTTTATAATCTTTTTTAAATTCTATATTATCCGGATTTTTTATAGTTTTTTTAAATAACTCGTTTTTTTTATTAATAGATTTTAGGAGAGCATTAGTTAACCATGGTGCTATTTTTGTGTATTTTCTTTTTTTTTGTCTAGTTTCTGTACACATTTCTATTGCTTCTAGTGTTTTTTTTTAAAATATGTTAGTTGCAGTATTTATATCAGGAGCTGTATACACGCAATCCCAGTTTATGTTACCAAATTTCCTTTTTAACTTTTTATCGTTTATAGAAGTTATAGTTTTCGATAGGTTTTTATTATTAGACATATTATTTTCTTGTATAATTTGAACACAAGTTACGTAATGGTCAGTTATACAGGTTTTAACAATCACAGGAATCAAAGTATCTTCTACATACTTTTTGGCCTTTAAGAAAATATGGTCTATGCATGATTTGCTATTACCCTGTACTCTTGTAGGCTCATTGATTGTTGATATGTACCCAAATTCATTAAGCACGTTTAGATATTCGGAAGTTACGTTATCGTGTGACTTCAGAATATCTATGTTTATGTCACCTATGAAAATATACATGTCATTGTTGTTATATTTTATTGTACTCAAATAATTTTCCAAATGTGTTGTGAAGTCTGAAGCGTCAGAACTTGGGGATCTATATAATGACGTAACTATGATGTTCATATTATTATTTAGATGTATTATGATTTCTAGTGCTTTAATTCTATTAAATATCTCTACAACTTTGTATGTGAAATAATAATCTGATCTTATATAAGCTATAACTCCATCACTTTGGTTAAATTGGCCTTCGTTATATACTAGTGTGTATCCTTTAATATTAAACAAACTTTGATCTAAAATATCCCAAGTTTCACTTAAAACTATGCAATCGATGTCGCTGTCTAAATTATGGAGTAAAGCTTGAAATTCGTCAAAATTTTTATTTAAGCTACGTATATTAAATCCTAGTATTTTAAAATTAGGGTTACTTTTGTTAACCTCAAAAATTTGCGAACATTCTGTAACTGTACCAATAGTATAAGATTTACCGGATTTATATTAAAATCTCGTATATACTGATCCATTATTTAAACAATTAATTAAACAAACCATACAAAATTATTCTAAAAGTAACTATTCTACAATAAGTTTTTTTTTTTTTTTTTTTTTTTTTTTTTTTTTTTTTTTTTTTTTTTTTTTTAAACTAGTAGTTTTATTTCACTTGGCTGGAAACCGAATTAGAACGTAGGTTTCTAGTTCTATCTGCGATCTTAATTAGAGCTAACTTCGATGATGAAGCTGTTGGTGTCGTATTAGAAGTAGTTGTTCTTTTTGCGTCGAGTGTCTTTTGTTTCTGTTGGATATTTTGTTTCAAAAGATTATCCTGTTTTGTATGTTTATCCACTATTTCTTAAGCGATATTAGTGGGATGATTTAGAGAAAGTGAAGGAGTACTTGGTTCACTAGAGGATTTTATTTCTTCTATGCTTTCTTGATCTTCTAGTTCTTCAGCCGAAAGTTCGATATCGTCCAGAACTAATTTGTTTTTATATTTGTTTGTACTTTTGTTTACTTTTAAATGATGCCTTAGAATTTTTTGTTCTTCGCGCTGATCCTCTGTAAGGTCCCTAGAAAAGGAGATATTTGTGTTTTTTAATTTGTAGCAGTTTTTCAAAATTTCCTTTTTCTTCAAAAAAGTTGTGAATTCAACTTTAATGGGAGGATTTTTTTCTTTGCCCAAAGGATAAAGGTTGTTAATTTCTTGAGTGGATATGTTCACATCTAAGAGTAGTTTTAGATCTTCACAAATTGAGTGAGTGGTGATTTCGTTGTAGGGTTTATTTAAACCAAATATCACAATATTGTTTTTTCTAGTTTTGTTTTCTAAAACTTCAATTTTCTTTTTGAGCTCTGTATTTTCTTCTGTTAACTTCTTAATTTTCTCGTTTTGTCCTTCTATTTCTAACCGTAATCTTACTTCGCAAGCTTCTATGACAGATTTAAGTTCCTCTTTAGAACTTTTTATTTCATCTAAGATTAATTTTACAGTATTTTGATCCATTTCTTATTTCATTAAATGTAATTATTATTATTTATTTGACTGGACTATAAATATTTGATGATAAGGATTAAGAATTTGCTTCTTTGGTGTTTTTGTGTGGCTCGAGTAAAATAATCAATAAAAATGTAAGAAATATGTACTTACAAGAATCTAGTATTTCCAGTATTTCATTACTCCATTTTTTAAGATTTTTTAAGGATAGTTGTATTGATATTTTTTCTGTACTTCTATTAATTTTTGCAATTATTGGAGCCGTATAAACTGTGGTAAATTTAGGTTTTTTGAGGAGCACTTGTTTCACGTGTTTCACAGTTCACATGCTTGTGATATACCTTTCGTAGTTGAAGGTAAATAGCTTGTAAATAAAGTCAAATAAAATTTAAATTTATTGTTAATGTTAAAGTAATGATTCCCTTATGCCCTTTCTAGGCAAATTACATTGATTATTTAATTTTAATAGTATTTGTTTTTGTATGTTTTAGGACCGAGTTATTGTTTTAATGTTTAAATGTTTAACGTTTTCCCCACATCTACTCAAAGAAGACGCAATCCAGGAGATGCTTGCTCGGTACCGGAATTCTAGAGGGAAAGGGTCCTTTATCCTGAGTATGGTATGGGTCTTGTCTCAACGAGTAAGGAAGGTCTCCATCGAGGAATGGAAATGGTCGGCTTCAATACTCCTATCCCAAGAGCAGATCTTCCCAATGGATGGTAGCCAAAGATGGGAAGGCTGTACATTTATGGTTGTAAAAATATATTAAGGTGAATGGTGTGATGGAGTACCGTTTGATGTTGGCCATTGACCTCGAGAGGTGGAGCTATGAGATGATGGTTTTCACAGAGTTGCAGACAGACCAACATACCAAAAAGGGATCCGTCTAGCCAGCGGTGGACCTGGCGTTTCTAGACGAGGGCAAGACAGGTCATTCTCCGAGAAGAGCAGATTCGGACAGAAGTGTTGTGGATTATAATTATTTTGTAAAACTCAGTCCTATACATACACCCCTGTAAGCCAGAGCCGAGCAAAGCCAGGGGCTGGCTTTAAGGGAAGGGGGGCATGTCACATACGATAATAGGGTTGTTTAATTGTTTTAGATTTCATTGTATTATTTTGTATTATTTTGTATTGTAATTATCCAGGCCAAAGTCAGTACGTTAGATTTCAAGGCGACTTTATATAGTTTAATTCTTATTCTCACGTAGCGTAAGAATTGGCTATAAAAGAGCGTCGTTGAGGTCGTACTCGGGGAGTTCGGAGTCTAAGGTTGTCTGTAAGGGTCACTCTCTGGGGTGTCCCTAAAACAGACCCTTGGGTCTGGGCCGTTGTGACTCTTGACTTATTTTCGTGAGTAAATGTGACATGCCACCATATAGTTTCATTTGGTAAGATTAGTTAAGATTTGTATTTAGTTATTTGTTATTCATATGTTAATTATTTATTGTTATTGTTTGTTTCGTTGTTAATATATTTGTTGTTTGTTTCCTGTTGTTTATCTCATCTTCCCCTTGGTTAGTTTTCTGCCTTCAGCAGGATACCTAACCAGGGGTTAGATAACCACGACCTGGGTGGGAAGTGCCGTCAGTTAGCTACCCCTCATCCCAAAACACTATGGCACATTTCCCCTAATCCCCCCAGGCGTGACACTACAGCGACAAGGACAATGCCAAAGGTCCCTTTATAGTTAAAATATTCTGTTCCGGTATTAATTGGAGCTTGAAGCACAATGTGTTTTCCCTCTATTGCTCCAAGAAATTGAAGAAAATTTTACTTGCTATTATATCGAGCAGCAATTTCCTTCCACGAAATTGAGGTCTTGGGCACTTGAAACAAGAGCAAAGAGATGTTGAAAAATTACAGTGACTCGTTTTATTCTGGAAAACACCGCAGTAAACAATGAAAGTGCTATTAGCGCCGATAAAGAAGAGAAAACTGATTCAGAAAACACAACTACTCGCAACGCGAAGAATAATCCTGAAGAGCCCAAGTCAGTAAAATCTGCATTAAAGAGAAGTAAAACACAGCGGATCCTCGATTGGAAGAAGCATGTACTATTATGCATAATGTGAGTCAAAAAGTAACCGAAAAAGATGAATGTTTATTATATGTAGAACAACTTGCTATCAAATTAAAAAAATGTATGAACGCACTCGATTAATATTGCAAAATAAGGTTAATATTTTAGTGTTTTAGACAGAAATGAGTGCAATACCGCAGATCTCAACACCTATTTCTTTTCAACAACCATGCTCTAGCAATTCAACTGTTTGCAGTACACCAATTATGTCCCCAAACTAGGAATTACAAAATCAACAGCAACTGAATCAGATGATCCAAGGACCGTCATATATTGATCTTGATAGACCAAATTCTATCAATTCAGCATCTTCATTTCTTTCTCCAAGTTCCCTACCGCAGCCCCTCCAGGTTACACAGGATATTGGTCAATTTACCCAAAGCCAGTTAGGGAATGCTCAGCCAAACTGGTAATAAAAGTATCATGCAGACGTAGCCAAGTACATACATAATATATTTTTTACTTTTACTAGAATTACTGTTAATTTGTTATTGACAAAATAATTATTAATTTACCTTTACATATTCCCCTAGCATTGTTATTAAAGCACTACACACCTCTGAAACAATTCTGGATATCAACTGATTTGATATTTTGAACAAATACATTAAACTATGAGTTTCAAGTAGCAAAAAGCGTAAAGTAACTGTCAGCCTCTCATGTGAATATTAAGGAAGGTTAAGTTTAAGCGTTTCCAAGTTAACAATTTAATATTAATTTGATATTAAATTAATTAAAATCTTATTGTACCTAATATGGCCGATAATAATCCTTTGATACAAACAATCTGCGACCTCACAAAGCAACTAAATGAAGCGAGAGAAGAAATAAAAAATTTAAAAACGGAGCTGAATAAAACGCAAGATGAAGCTCGTGATAAAATTAAAGATTTAAAAAATCAATTAAAAAGGAAGAAAAAGATTATGAAAATATGCAGGCTCCTACAACAACTAAAAGGCCAGTAGGACGGCCAAAAAAGGTTGTGTAAGATCCGCAGCCGAAAGAATGGAATGGAAGATGAATCCAAAGAAAAGAAAAAAATATTTTTTAATTTTTAATTATTATTATTTTTGATTTTGATTATTACTAGTAGTATTATTATTGTTAAGTTTTAATTATTATTTTTATTATTGTTATTTTTTGATATTAAAGAAGATGTGGAGGAACTCCATTTCTATAGTTAGTATCACGCTTTAAGATTATAGGTCCAACTAAGGTTAGTAAGTATTCAAAATCCGTAGGTGACAAACGGCAAAAATGTCTAAATCCACTTCTTATCTTAAATCTGCTAATGAATTGGTGCCACTATATTGTATTCTGTTTTGAAAAATACGCCCTTTGCCAGTATCGTGGACGACGTCGCTCACGTTTAGATAATTTATTGGTAAGAATATAGGCTGCGCAAGCTAGAATTTGATCCGATCTATCAACAAAAGACATAAATACAACCGCACCGATCGATGACAATACAAATTTTGGAACACCACACGAACTAATGGTGAACAATAGTTAAACAAACATTCAGATTTCATGTATACGTCCGCGGGTAACTGCTCGCGAGCTGTGTGTAAGCTGATTGCAAACAGAGCTTGTATGTTCACGAACTGTTCAATAACCTCTTCACATAAAGTTCGTTGGTGGATACTGGATACGCACCTTTAGCATGTCGCACTGATCAGTTCGCCGGATTTTACATTTGGAACTGCATTTTAGATTTAGATATCCACATATCAGAAACTTCATTAAGAAGAGTCCTTAAAAAATTACAATTTAAGTGGAGAAAAACACAAAATAATCGTAAAGTTTTGGTGGAAAAAATGGAAATAAGAACTTTAAGAGTAAAATATTTGAGACAAATAAAATATTTTAAAAGTCAAAATAGACCAATCGTTTATTTAGATGAAACATATATACACAGCGGACATACTTCTTCCAAGAATTGGACAGACGATTCAACAAAAGGTTTGTTTTCTGTCATTTCTAAAGGCCAAAGGCTTATAATAGTTAAATGGTTAAGAGAGAAGTTAATACCTAATCTACCACCTAATTCGGTAATTGTTTGTGATAATGCTAGTTACCACAATGTACAGACAAATCGGGCACCTAATTCCAATTCTTTGAAGAATGATATGATCGAATGGTTGACACGATACAACATACCTTTTAATCCCACAAGTTTGAAACCAGAGTTATATGAACTGATTAAATCTCATAAGGACCGACATGTAACATATGCATTTGATGAGTTATGTCGAGAATACGGCCACACTGCTTTACTGAACCCTATCGAATTGATTTGGACAACGGTTAAGAATAATGTCAGTCAAAGGAATGTGCCCTTTAAACTTGAAGACGTGAAACAATTAGCAGAAGAAGAATTTGAAAAAATTGGTATGGAGGAATGGAAAAAGCGATGCGATCATGTTGTAAAGGTAGAAGATAAATATTTTAAAAGAGAAATACAAACTGATTTATATTCGGAAATTAATCCTATCGTCATTAATCCTGGTGAGGATTCCAGTGACAATGAGTCTTCTTCTGAGGAAGAATCTGACGAAGACATATGAACATTATTTGTGATTCACTATTTACATTGATTGTATTTACTTATAGACCATATAATATAAAATTAAACATGTTTTTGTTTTTCTTAGATTTACGTAAAATCAGAAGGTATTTAGACTCTGAAGTTTAGAAATGATATTAAATCGGAAGGTCAAATATTATTTCATATCATGTCATATTTTGTTATAAAAATATTAATATCAGTCAAAATACAAAATACTAGACCAACAGAAGAGCCACTTTTATGTTATTATCAGAATTAAATTTTTCTTCCAAATTAAAGGATTAAGATAAGTAGGGTTTAAGTTCTCGCCTTTGCAAATGGCACTTTCTACTTTTCTCTTGTTAACTAAAATTATTAGTAACATATACTCACATTTTATTACCTGAAAATAATGATTTTTTTAATTGGTTCTAGAATTACCAATAAGTAAAAATATAATGGCTGATATGTATTAAGTGATATTGTTATTTAATAACACTAACCAATATGTATGAAAGCATCATTCACTTTTTTCCATTTATTTCATGTCTCAAAATATACACGACACTGGTTTACAACTTTCTAGGTAAGCTACCAATTCTATTCTATTGTAGGCGTGCTGTTAGCATCATAAATGCGCGTCCTTGGTTTTTTAGATTTGGCGTTTACTGTACTACTCATTATCCTATAAGTACTACTCGGTTGCCCACAACATGTAGCATTCACACCGGAGAAATGTTTAGTATTCTTAGTGCCCTCAAATGCATCTCCTTTAATATGAAAAACGTCGCTATATGCACAGACTCCCTTTCATCCATAAGTTCTTTAAAAACCCTTTATACAGATCACCCTTTAACCCAAAACATACAAGACGTTTACCAATCCCTTCATGCTCGAAATATAAAGGTTACAATCATTTGGCTTCCATCCCACACTGGTCTACGCGGAAATGAAACGGCTGATTTACATGCTAAAGCCTCCATCTCTACAAGCATCCCTCTGTCAACTTTACAAATCAGCAATGACCTTAAAGCATCGTTTAAGAAATTAGTCTTTGCATCTTGGCAAACTCGCTGGAATAATAGCAATACGACTCTGCGGAAAATTTAGCCCACCCTTGGAAGACCGTTACTTAGCAACTGTACACGCAACTAAGGACGTATTATACGAAGGTTACCAATCGGCCATACAAGACTTACACATGGCTACTTGATGTCTTCTGAGGACCGCCCGCTGTGCCACCTGTGCAACTGTGTACTCACAGTTATTCATATTCTTAAAGACTGCCCAAACTATGTAATTTTCGCCCGCAGGCACGAATTGAACCCCTCATTAAAAGACTTGTTATCGGTAACCAGTGAAATGGAAACTTTTTAAATTTCTAAAAGACTGTAAAATCTTCTACAAAATTTAAATTTGTTAAACCAATACTATATGTTATATGTAATTGTACCGTGCCAATGGCAATAGTTGTCGAGGCACTTAAAATAAAATATATATAATTATTTATTAATTTATTTATTTATCTATTTGTTTATTTACTTACTTTTATTATGGTTTAAAAATGCTTTGTAGTTCAAATCTTACTACTTTCGCATATTTTATTGATTAAGAAATTTATTTATCGATTTATTTGGTTATTTCTTATTCTATTTATTTATTTATTTATTTAACATGAATGAAAATGAACTAGATAGAACAAATAGCAACTTTTACAGGCCATACGCTAAATGTTCATAGAAACTCTTATTGATTACCAAATGATATCTACCAGACCTTAAAAATTTTAAAATTATTACTGATTATGGAAAAAGGAGAATTGATGGCAAAAAATAATATAATATCATTCTAACGCTTTATAAGTTTTTGAAAAAACATTTTCAAAGACAATGACCGTTCAACTAAGAAGAAACAACTACCTCCTGGGCTATATGCCCCAACGGATATTGGATTATACTTCAAAGTCAAACGGGGTTGGAATATCTACAAGATAACTTAAACCAACCATTCTAGTTTGCAGTTAGAAGGGACAACATAACTTATAGACCGGTTTCGGTGTATTTGCACCTCGTCAGTATAAGGTATATGTTATCCGTCAGCGAGCTTAAAGCATAATCACTGACTAAAGATTGAACTAAAATCATAATCCTTATATATCTTTCAATAAAGAAAGTTTAAAGGACACGATAGTAGTGACATCCTTACCTCTAACTGCGTGTCCTTTAAACTTTCTTCATTGAAAGATATATAAGGATTATGATTTTAGTTCAATCTTTAGTCAGTGATTATGCTTTAAGCTCGCTGACGGATAACATATACCTTATACTGACGAGGTGCAAATACACCGAAACCGGTCTATAAGTTGTGTTGTCCTTTCTAACTGCAAACTAGAATGGTTGGTTTAAGTTATCTTGTAGATATTCCAACCCCGTTTGACTTTGAAGTATAATCCAATATCCGTTGGGGCATATAGCCCAGGAGGTAGTTGTTTCTTCTTAGTTGAACGGTCATTGTCTTTGAAAATGTTTTTTCAAAAACTTATAAAGCGTTAGAATGATATTATATTATTTTTTGCCATCTATTGACAAACACGCTTTATTAAATATGACAATGATACAGTTTTCTGTAATAATACGAAAAAGGAGAAGATAATGTTCAGCTACCTGAGATAGTAAAACCAGTTCCACTACTAGCTACTACAGAACAATCGAAATCATATAAAAAAAAGAAAAGAAATTTAGTTAAATTGAACAAAAATCTATTATCGAAGCAGAGTTTAAAAAGCACATAAGAAATAAAAAGGCCCCCAAACGATTTGAATGCGAAAAAGTTACGAAAAAACTATCCTAAGATTTAAAAAAATAAGGATTGGTTAAAGATAAAAAAATGGAATTATTATTTTAAATTAATTATTCGATTTATAAAAAAAATCTTTTTATGTGTTTATTTTAATTATAAAAATGTATCATTTTTATACTTTAAAAAATAATAAAAAAATGATTTTATGTTGTTTTTTTTTTCAATAAAAAAATTATATAGATGAGAATTGGAAATTATGGTCAAAATCTGAACAAATAGTATGTAATTTTTTTAATACCAAAAACTTCAAATAAACCACAATAAAAACATAAATTAGATTTAAGAAAATAAAAAACATTTTAATGTTTTATTTTTAACACGCTTTTATTAACTTCACCTGTATGTATGTATGTTTGTAACTCCACTCCTTTGCGCATGTCTGCAGTTTGGGTTAATATTTCGCTCGGACACTCGACACAGCACAAGAAGCCAGAGACTCAAGGCAGCTGTGTACTCATCTTGTTTGCTTCTTATCAAAATGATTTTAAATGTTGCAAGAAATTATTACAAAAGATATTTAATAATAGAATAACATAAAAAAACAATATTTTTAATCTTTAATCTATGTACCGCTTATCGTCAAATTGTCTTAACTGGGTGTGTAGCTCAGATGGTAAAGCGATCGCTTAGCATGCGAGAGGTACCGGGATCGATGCCTGGCAACTCCATTTTTTTTTGTTCTGATTAAATTGGTAAAGATGTGATTATTATTTTTAAATATATATGACTACCCGTATTACATCAACTTTATCGTAAAAAAAGATGATGAATAAATTCAAGGTCGCTATTTCATATGGTTTCATCCAAATTTTCGAATTAGCACTTGTTTTAATATTCATCAAATTTTATTGTGAACTTTAACAAAAGACAACAATAACAAATTTTGTAACACGAATGTGTTTGATGGTTGATTTATTAATAGTTAATTAATATTCGAAGTTTGATGTGAGTTTTTATTTCGGGGATTGAATATGTTCACAATAAACTTTTAAACGCCATCGTGAAGAAGTTGGTCAAACTTATTCACGATAAAATTGAAGATGTAATACCGATATAAACTATATAAACAAGTTCTATACTTATTTAAATTATTTAAGATACACTGTGCGCCAAAGAAAATGTGGTCATAAGAAATTCGTTAAAAAACAAACTATCCAAAAAACTAAATGTATTTTTGATTATTTATTGTTAAAATGGTTGTCCCATAAAATTGTCAATATTGTCCCACTTAATTTCTACACGCAATATACTTATACATATATTTTTTAATCTAAAAATACGAGGTGTCCAAATAGTGTAGCAGGGGTTTGATATTTGAATAAAATAATAGTTTAAAAAAAACTAAAAAAACACGCTTTTAAAATTACTTGAACTAAAAAGTTAAAAATAAATAATAGTTTTAAAAAACTAAAAAACACGCTTTTATAGCTAACCGAACTAAAAAATAGAAAATAATTCTCAATTACAAAGAGTTTATATTACAGTAGAAGATCAAACAATCATTTATAGTTAATCACCTCAAAATAAAATTATAATAAAATTTAAGTTAACGAAAAATAATTCAATTTAGAGTAAAAAGCGTGGGGTGTGCTTAATATATTGAATGTTACAATCATTCTATTGGCAACTACCTATGAGAAGAAAGTTATGAAATGTAGTAAAATGCACCCCACGTTTTTTACTTTGAATTGAATTATTTTTCGTTAACTTAAATTTTATTATAATTTTATTTGTTTGTAACTCTCCACTCCGCGGCTGCTGCCTCGGATGAGTCCCGTATCGTTAGCGCTGCATACCATATTTTTCGAATCTCAAGCGCCCACGCTTTTTTCACAATAATACTAGTATTTTTCATTTATTTTTGTTTTAATTTTATTTTGAAAATTATTTTTAACTTTTTAGTTCGATGTTTTTCAGAAACATGCTTTTTAGTTTTCCTTAATTACATTTATTTTTTTACTTGTTAGTTTCATATGCTATAAAAGCGTGTTTTTTAGTTTTTTTAAACTATATTTATTAGATTAATACCACCATCACATGACACTCATTTGACAAATTATTTAGTTTTATTAAAAAACTTTTTGGTAAAAACTACTAAATAATAGCAAAGAAAAAGATTAAATGTCATACAGAACATTTAGTTTGTATTTTACTGCAAATTGTTTATCTGTTTCTTTATTATTTATTAATTCTGTATTTTTACATTTTTATTCCTTCTAAGAAAGAACTGGAATAAATAAAACAAATATTTACCATATCATATTTGTTCACTATAAAGTTTAAACCATACTAAATTTGCCTATTAACACACGTTCACGACGACGTGCTCCACCGGTGGTACACAGATATACTTCCAAATAACCGACGTGCGCCAACCGTGGTACATCGCTTAATTACGTTCAGGACGATCTGTGTAGAGTATACATATCACTCAGGGCCGAATGTATATTTTTAAGATATTTTGTTCACTAGTGTAATATTTGTAATATAATAGCCTTGTCAAAGCATAAGGTAGTGTTTTTTTTCTTTTTATTTTGATTTTTTTAGTGTACCACCGGTGGCACACGACGGCTATAATGAATATGTTTATATTAGAGCCGTCGTGTACCACCGGTGGTCAAGAGGCGAATTATATTTTTATTTGAGACTAATTAATTTGTTACAGAATAATTACTGAAAATGGCTTCCAGAACGCGGAAAATCTTATGGGATAAAACTCTACAAAATTTGTACTTCAGATGGGTATACTTATGATCAGGAAAAAAAACCGAAAGGAAGAACACATTTTGAAGCCTCCTGCTGTAATCTCCTACAACAAGGCTAAAAAGGGAGTCGACGTCTCGGACCAAATGTCGTCTTATTACACGTGCCTTCGCAAAACCCTTAAATGGTATAAAAAGGTTTTTTTTTGAAATTCTACTTGGTACATGCATAGTAAATACTTGGATTGTCTATAATGAATGTGGAGAAAACAGAAAAAAAATGGATATTTTGCAAATTCGAGAATTGATTATTAGTGAATTATTGAAGGACGAAGTTGAAAACATAGAGGCAGAAGATGACTTACCAGCGAATGAGCCTCAACAACCTAGGTCAAAGAAGCCTAAGACTTTGCATAAGATGGGAAAATATGAAGGTACCGTCCGAAAAAGCCGAAAGAGATGTCAGCCATGTTATCAAAAATTACAAAATGAAACAAGTGTTGCTGAAGCTAGACGTAAAACAAAAAGGGTTGCTACATATTGTCAGGACTGTCCAGGACAACCAACAATGTGTCTACCATGTTTCAATGAGAAACATTAGTATTTTTAAGAGTTTTTTGTTAAGATTCAACAGTTTTCTTAAAAGTTTCTTATTTTCCTAATTTTTTTTTTCAGGGATTTTTAACGTTTTTTAGTATTTTCAAACTATATTTACAAATAAATAAGTAAAATTAGTATATTCTTATATTTTTAAGTTAAAAGTTTTATAAACAAAATAAATTAATTTCATAAATTTTTTTGTCTGCATTTTATTGTATTGTGAAATCCATATTTTAGGCCGAATGCGCCACCGGTGGTACACACATATAAATATGCTATTTCTACAGCCGTAAACCCAATATTACAGGTTTCACTGAAGACGGTTCGATTTGACAAAGTATAGAATCAGAATTAAGCAATGTACCACGGGTGGCGCACGACGGCCTCTCCGACATATGCCCGTGTACCACCGGTGGAGCACGTCGTGCGAAAGTAATATATCGATGGCTTAGAAACAACAGGTCGTAACCCTCAATTTTATTAAATTTTTGTTTATGGCATATTATAACTTAAAAATACGTTTTACATCTAATTTCAATAGCTCGTAACCCAGCAACCAATTAAAACCATAGAAATTAAAATATTCCATATAGTCGTATTAGAAGATGACAACAATGTTAAGTGCAACAAGTCGTATCTCGCAGTCAGTAAGGTAACTCCCATAAGCAGTGTTGTATGTTGTGTCTGTAACCAATGTTTGATGTCGTTAATACATAAAAGGTAAGTGAAAATGTAAGTAATATGATTTATCATGCATTTAGGAGTTTTATTAGTATTAAAAATATGTATTTTCTTGAAATGGATTATTATATAATTATAAAACACCTAAATAAAAGTGGGGTGTTGATACGACATGTTAGAAATAGTGGCTGTAATTTGTAGGTTGACTTTACGACTTTTCATAACTAGGTATCTATGGAAAAAAATGAACTCATCCAATTCGACTTTTAATGTTTATAAATTTAAAATAAACTTTAAAATAATGTATTATAAAGTACAACATTAATATTTTTTTTTAATAACTGCATAGCTATTTCTAATGTATCGCAAAATAAAAGTTATGTTTTTTTATTTAGAAGTACATACATTACTCTGGTAGAATTTAAACTACTTGGCACATTTTTTTTCAGAAGATGAAAGGTAGAGGGAAGATGTTGCTTGACATGGCTTTGAAAACGGCAGAGATCGAGGAAAATAATGTTATTTATAATTGTCAAATCAAAAATTCAGATTTATATGTTTTGAATGTTGTGAACGAAGCTAATGTTATTGAAGAAGTTGAAGTCAACGAAGAGGCAAGAATTATAAATCAAGTCACTTTTGATGATATAACACTAACAGAAAATGACGATATACTGGAATTCAACTTGGAGGAAATAATACAAAACGAACAGAGCAATTTAATAGAAAATGAGAGCTTAGAATACCTGGAAAATCAAGAAGACCAAGAACACCTGGAAAATCAAGAAGACCAAGAACACCTGGAAAACCAAGAAGAAGACCATAACAATTCAGAAAATATAAAAGAAGACGAAAATTTAGCAGATCAAAATAAAATATTAACACCGCAAGAAATAGGAAGAAAAAAAAGAGGACGAGTGGCTGCGCCTGAAGAATGGCAAAAAAATAAAAAGAAAAAATTAAGGATGCTAGGCAAAGAGTACGCGGGATACACAAGACAAGGTGACAAAGTTATGTCTGGTGTCAAAAGATCTTCACGAATACTAAAACCGGGATGTAGTAGTGACTATTGTAAAAAATCTAAAACAAAAAAATGTCATTTATTTCAGGAGAGCCAACGCCAGGAAATTTTTAATTCCTTTTGGAAACATGGGAAGAAAAAAGAATGTATGTCCTAAATTTGGTATCTTATATACCAAAAAAGAGAACTTATTTTGAAGGACCATCAAGACGTGAAGGAACTTATATTTATCATTTAAAGTTAAACCAAGAGAGATTACAAGTATGCAAAAAAATGTGCCTTACAACACTAGGATTAAATGAAAAAATGATTCACTATTGGATAAAAAATAGTAAAAATCACGGTCTTGTTGAAAGTGAAGAAAATAAAAACCAAAAGAAGACAGAAAAACGAAGAAGTTCTACAATTTCTAAAAAAAAATCGGAAAGAAAAAATTATCTTAAGTTGTTTCTAAACAACTTACCCCAATTCTGCCCCCCTTAGCAAAAACGCAGTAAGTGACAAATTGTGACTTTTGGAGTTATATATATCAATTGATTCGTCTTAACGAGATGTATCTATTCAGCTTAGCAGAAACGCAGTAAAAAATTTCTAAATGGGATTTTCTAGCAAATAAAATGCAGTATCTACATGTAGTTACTGCACTTTTGCCAAGCAGAGGTCAGATACTGCACCTCAGCTAAGCATTACAATAAAAACCACCTGTTTGTTATCAGTATCAACATCAGTTGATTCTTGTAGGATTGGTGTTAGTTGATTGTTTTTGTTAATGGTGAAAGTGAGGAATGTGTTTAGTTGTTGTTAAATTGATATTGGAATTGTGAAATTACTTCAACATGTTTAGGAAAAGAACTCGTGACATTATGAATAAACTAAAAGACAAGCAAAATAAGGAAGTGAAACTAAATGCAAAAGAACAATGCAAGGCTTCTACTATAATAAGTTCAATAGTAGTGACAGATAGGCCCAGCATGTTTAAAAGTGACTACAATGCAGGAATAGAAATTAAATCCAATGAAATTTTTAACGTAGAAAAAGCAGTAGAAGTTAAAGGAAATTCAAGTGAAAATACCAACATAGATGATGCAGTACCGATTTGGGTAGAAGAAGAAAATGTTATTATTGAAAATTTGACTGGAGAGCCTGAAGTAGGCCTGGGTTTAGACATACAAGAACTAAATTTTGAACCATATAATGATTCAGAGCTTATTAATGACTTACAGTCAGGCCTTGACAAAGAGTATGTAAATCGTGATCAAGGTACAGTCTTAAGTATAAAGGGAGAATTATAAACCAGTGTTGCCAATTGGCGTATAATTATACGATTTTCGTATATTTTAACTCTAACGCGTATAATTTTCTAACCCAAACGAGAATCCGTATAATTCCTTATAACTTTCCATTAGCATTAATGGATATTTTAACTATGTGTAGGGGAGAGTGGTACTAAGTGAGACAGAGCCAATAACTTTTAAATTAAGCGCGGTATTTTTACCGGCTCTTGTAGTTAATATCGTTTTTATATTATGGTGTGTTGTATGAAGCTTGACGACGATCTAAACTAATCTCTTAACATCGTGTTAAAAAATAGGATTTTGAAGGTAAGATTTTTTTTCTACAGTAATATTAGTGAGTGAATAACATCCGTATTATAATATTTTTTAAAGTGATTTGATGTAATTCTTATTACTCTTGGGCTTGTTTCATAACCTCCAAATGTATTTTGTGAAATTCCAGAGGCGCTAGATTTAAAAAATCATTTTTTGATAATTGCAAAATAGTCCTAACTGAGACAGTCATCAGAGTACTAAGTGAGACGTGTCTCACTTAGTATACTCTCACTTCTCACTGAGTATTACTTTATTATTACTGATAACAAAAAACTATAATAATAATATTAATATTACCAGCAATTGCTGAGTAAGTGCATAAGTCCTTTTCATAGTAATAATAGTAGTAGTAGTAGTATATCAGTTGATATTATTAATTTCAGATGCCTCGAAAAGTGACATCTCGCAAGATTGGAAATGCTTCGGAGGAGAATATGAAGGCGGCAGTTAATTTGGTTTTAAAAGAAAAATATTCTATAAGACAATCTGCTATGGTTTGCAATATAAAATTTCAAACATTAGCACGTTACGTTAAAAAACAAAAAAATGCTGAAGAAGAAATTCGAATGAAACCAAATTATGAACATCGGCAGATATTTACAATAGCACAAGAAAGGGATTTCGCACTCTATCTTAAAACTTGCAGTAAAATGGCATATGGCTTAAATACGGAAGATGTTAGGAGGCTCGCCTATGAACTTGGAGTTGCCTATAAGTTGCATATGCCTGAATCATGGAGACTAAATAAATTAGCGGGGAAGGATTGGCTTAGAGCTTTTTTGAAAAGAAATGAAGATTTGAGTATTCGAAAACCGGAAGCCTGTAGCCTTGGAAGACTATCAGCATTCAACAAACACAATGTTAAAATGTTCTTTAACAATTTAAAAACAATTTTGGAGCGCTTTCCAAATTTAGCAGATGGCTCCAGAATCTTTAATTTGGATGAAACAGGAACCACAACGGTTCAAGCGCCAAAGAAAATAATTGCACCCAAAGGAGTTAAGCAGGTGCATAAGGCAACCAGTAGGGAGCGTGGCGAATTGGTTACTATGTGTTCAGTTATTTCCGGAGTTGGAACTTTTTTACCCCCTGCTTTAATATTTCCACGGAAATATTTTAAGGATTGGATGCTAAACGATGCATCTCCAGGAACTTTGGGCTTGGCAGCTCCTAGTGGGTGGATGAATAGTGATCTCTTCGTAGAAGTATTTGATCATTTTGTTAAACACTCAAATTCGTCAATTGACAATCCGTCGATCCTAATCTTTGACAACCACGAGAGTCATATTTCGATCAGGGTTGTGGAAAAAGCTAGAAATGCTGGTGTGCACATTATAACTCTTCCTCCGTATTCCAGTCATAAAATGCAACCTTTGGACGTGGGAGTTCTGGGTCCTTTTAAAGCTTACTTTAATAAGGCTTGCGATGACTGGATGCTCACCCATCCTGGTCAGCCTTTAACAATAAATTATATTGCAGGATGTATCGCTAAAGCCTTTCAGAAGGCTTATACACCCACAAATATAATGGCAGGCTTTCGAAAAAGTGGAATAGTGCCTTACGACTCGGACATTTTTACCGATAACGATTTCTTGCCATCATCAGTTACAGATCGTCCTTTGGAAAACCAAATGAATAATACTGGGGATAATATCAACGCCACAGTAGCAGCAAACACTCAGCCAGGCTGCAGTTCTATGTTGGACGATTCAAATGCAGGCAATGATTGTATTATTGAGAGACAAGTCACCCATTCCAATTTTGGATAGCAGCATTTTGGTTCCACGAAGCCCCAAAACAGCAAAGCAATTTATTTCACCACAGGATATAAGAGGTTTTCCTAAAGCTGAGCCTAGAAAGCAAGTGAGGAAGCCCAGAGGAAAAGGTAGAAGTGCAATTATAACTAGCACTCCCGAGAAAACCTTAATTGAAGAAAAGGAGCAACTAAAATTATCTAAAATTAATAAGAAAACCAGAATAAATATAAAATCTCTACAAGAAAATAAAAACTCAAAAAATAAAAAAAGTAAATTAGAAACAAAGAAAATGAGAGAGGTTTCAACCTCTTCTTCAGAAACAAGTGAAGATATAGAATACGAAGAACACTCTGAGGTAGAAGACTGGATTCCTGAAGATTCCCATGTTGACATTACTAGGGAAATAAATGAGGAAAGCTTAGTACCAGGCAAATTTATTCTTGTTCAGTTCCCCAAGAATGTCTTCTACATCGGAAAAATTTTAAGTTCCAATCGACTTGTAAAGGAGTCAGAAGTTTCATTTCTTCGCAATAGTTCAAAAAATCCGAACACCTTTTTGTACCCCAATGTCCCGGATATATCTACAGTCGATTTTAGTGATATAAAACTAATATTACCTGATCCTATCACAGGTCGTGGTACAAAAAGGCAATCTCAAATAGTAAAATTTGAGTTGCGATTTGATACACTGGACGTGGGTTAATTGTGATAAATAAACGAGTTACCTACCCAAAGAATGTTACCTAAGTCTGTTTAGTTTAAGAGTCGGTACTATGTTTTAATTTCTTTATTTTTTATACTTAAAAATAAATATTTTTCTACAAATATTGTATGTTTTCGATTAAAGAAGTCTCGTCTCACTTTGTACCTATGGCCGTCTCAGTTAGTACCACCTGCTGTACACACTGAGACACTTGTAAATCTTTTGAAAAAATTATCCCCCACTTCGACATTTAGATATTTAGTAAATCTTATAGCTCGATGATGTGGCAAAAAGATTTCTTTATAGTATAGACACATTGTCATTTTTTAATATTAAGTAAGTGAATTAACAAAAATTAAAAAGCAATTTTTGTCTCACTTAGTACCCCCTTCCCCTATTTTAATAGTTGTAATCATGCATTAAAAAAATATTATATGTACCTGTTACTAAAATAACAGTTTCCGTTAGAATATCTCTATCCCTTGTTTCAAAGTATCGATGATAATCGGGTTGCAATCGAATGCCTATTTTAAGGATAGACGATTGTGAACCTTAAACGATATAAACATTAGGTTAATAATGGTGTTTCTGTTTACAAGTTTTCTGTTTATAAGCAAAGATGTACTGACTCGACGATTCTGTGATAATTGATTCATTTTCGCTGCGGTAATTCCCAGTTGATTCCCAGTATAGTTTTCCCAAGAATCTTGAAAACTTTAAAGTGAAAGGTGGTGAAAGTTAAAACAAAAAAAAAAGAAAAATTATTTGAAATGGATAAGTGGTTGAAAAAGGTAAAACAAATTATTATTTTTATACGGTATGTGTAATAAAACACAAAAATTTATAGATTGAAAACGAAGGAAATAAGTCTACTACTAGTAGTAAAAAAGTAAAAAGAAATGTCTCAACCATTCCAACTTCTGAATCAGGAACGAAAAACCAGGATGTTTCGTTAGAAGTCCCATCCGAAGCAAAAAAAATTAAATTGGACACAAAACAAACTAAAGTTTGTAAATTTAGCGATACTTGGTTAATTCTTCCGGAATTCAAAAATTGGTTGGCAAAATCAGAAAAAAATACTTCGGTTTTAAAAAAAAGCATGATTTAGCGTATTGCAAAGTTTGTCAATGTGAGTTTACAGCTCACAAAGCTGTATTGCAAAAACATTTGACTTCAGAAAAACATAAATTTTTATGTAAGGAAGTTAGAGGAAATAAAAAAATAACAGAATTATATAAAACTACACCCTTAACAAATAATATTAAAATTGCAGAAATAAAATTATGTGGTTTTCTTGCATGCAATAGTTTAAGTTTTTCTGTAATAGATTCTTTGACCCCTTTATTACAAAATATTTTTCCTGATTCACAAATTGCGCGGGGTCTTAGTTTAAAAAGGACAAAGGCAACTTCCATAATTAATGAGAATCTGGGAAAAGCTTTCCTTGAGGAATTATGTTCTAAATTGCAGAATCCGGGATGTTTTTTTTTCAATTATAATGGATGAAACCACAGATATATCTGTAAAAAAGCAATGCGCATTTACTGTTGTATTTTATGATCAAACTAAAAACAAAATTGTCACATCCTTTTTTGATATATTAGAGACTGAAGGTGGAACAGCTAAAGAATTATACCAAACTTTAAAAAAATGTATTGAGGACAAAAACATCCCTTTGGATCATTTTGTAGGCTTTTCATCAGATACCACTAATGCAATGGTAGGAGAACACAATTCCGTTTTTCAATTGCTTAAAAAAGACATTCCAAACATTGTTTGTGTTAAATGTTCTTGTCATATGGCACATTTAGCTATAAATAAGGCATGTCTAAAACTGCCTAGATCCGTAGAAGATTTGCTACGAAATCTAGCCAGTCATTTCAATAGAAGTTCTCTACGCCAAAAAGAATTAAAAGAATTTCAAGAATATTTTCATACAGATATTCATAAAATATTATCACCAGCTGTTACTAGATGGCTATCTTTAAAAGGTTGTGTAGATCGTGTTATTGAACAGTATGAACCCTTAAAAGGTTATTTAAGGAGTCAAGTATTTACTGACCCTTCTATCACAACGGATCAAATGTTGTCTACCATAGAAAATCACTTCACCATGGCGTACTTCATGAGCTACAGTATTGGTCTTTTGACGGACTTTAACTTATTATTTCAGTCAGAAAAACCTTTATTGTACCGTGTGAAACCCGAAATAGAGCGATTGCTAAAAACAATTTTCATTAACTATATAAATATGTCAGTTGTCAGAAATATAGACGTTTTTAACTTTGATCATGAAGATTCTCGAAACTTTTTACCAATAGAAAAAATATATTTAGGTGTAGCAGCTACAGAAACAATATTCAATTTAAAAAATAACACTGAAGTAGACGGCAATGAAATTAATAACTTTATGAAAAGTATTTTGGCATTTTATATAGAACTTGCAAGCAATATAAAAAAAAAGATATTCATTTGATGATCCTATTTTCGATATTTTATGTATTTTAGATCCAGCCAAATCATTAGAATTTCACTCATTAACGCCAATATTAAACAGATTTCCAATTTTAAATAATTATATAGTTAATTCACAAGATTTAAATAATGAATGGCGTCAGTTGCTCATTTTAGATCGAAGTAATATACAAGAAAATGATTTAGAAAGTTATTGGTATCACATTTTTGAATTAAAAAATGCAGCAGGCCTTCATTTGTTTCCAAATTTAACAAAAGTTATAAGTCTTTTGCTTGTTTTACCATTTTCAAATGCGAGCGTAGAGCGCATTTTTAGTCAATTATTCAATATAAAAAAGGACAAACGGGCAATGTTTGCACCTACTCTTCCTACTGATTTCAGTGGTTTTTGTTTCTTACGCCATCCACCTGGCCCATGGTCTCCGTCAACAAATCCCTTAGGACAGTAACAATTATCACTGTTCTTGCCTAATTCTATAAGGCAATAATTGTGAAGAACTGTAACTGCTTTAACAATATGGTCAACATTTTCCACTTTTGCATTTATGGTGATTTTCAGAACACGCCATCTGGCAACTAATATACCAAATGTGTTTTCAATAGTTTGCCTGGCCCTGGACAGACGATAGTTTTCTAAAACGAATATACAAACAAAAAAAAACACAAATGTTTTTACGATATCCACAATATATTACTTTGTAAGATGTGACGCGTTTCGCTATGAAATAGCTTTATCAAACACTGGTACTAAAATGAAGGAAAGAAAGTTTACAAAGTGTGAAGATATAAAATTACAATAAATGAGATTAAATAGTAATTAACTTAACAATATACAGATATAACAGATGGCAAACTCATTTTGAACCATAACACAGAATGGTATTAAGTAAAGGCCAATGATTTAGGTATATCATTAGAAATTAATAAAAGGAAAAATTCCAATATTTTATTAAGTAAATCATTCTCCTTTACTTAATCTGTTTAATACAATATCTGTGTAATGATTCAAAATGGGTTTACACATCTGTTATAGCTGTGTATTGTTAAAAAATGTGAGCCGTCACGGGACGCCTGGCAGATGTGAAACATCGACATTATTGTGTAAAAGTAATATGCAGAAAAGAACAGATTGTGATAGGAACTAAATATGTCATAATGATAAAATAAAATATTACGATTTTTTCCAGATAACGATGACTATTTGTTGAATAAATTTAAAAAGTGATTTCGTTTAGCTTTTTATTTAATTGCCTTAAATTCAATAATCTTAAAAAAGGAAATTATTAAAACACAAATTTATATAGAAGTACGTTACTATATTAATATAATTGTAGTTACTTCATAATTTTAGTACAAACAAAAAGCGATACTAAATAAAAAATAGGAAAATGATGAATTTAACTATGAATACAACTTTATCGTTGAATAACTTTTAAACGGTATTTAAATGAGAAATGTATTATGATTTAGGCACGGGTTAATGTGAATATTAAGGGCTGGTTAAGGTCTGATAATTTTTGTTAGGTCATAATCTAAAAATTTGATGGGTGTTTGGAGAACAAAACCAAATCTGGGAAATAACGGACACCCCAATGTATATAGGTACTCACTCATTTTTATTCATATTTTTTCATCACTTTCTTTATTAACACTTTGTTTATTCATATTTAAAACTAAATACACAAATTTTACGCGGACAACTATACGACAACTATTCACCAACAATCAATTTTGATTGACTAGCTGTCAATTTTACAGGTCAGCAAAATATGTAGGTATATTATGTTGCCTATACAAACAAACATTTTTAGATATATAGAATAGATAGTAGGCGGAATCGAGTTAGGTTTTTATGAAACAATTCATACCCTGTCCCGCCAAATTTTTGAATCGATGAGCTTTTTCCCCCTATTGTTGGCGCGCCACCGTCGCGTCGCTCAAAACATGACACCAATTTCATATAAGATATCAGTACTTCCCCCTATTGTTGGCGCGCCACCGTCGCGTCGCTCAAAACATGACACCAATTTCATATAAGATATCAGTACATCTCTTATCGATTATTATCGATGCGTTAGGTTTTTTACGTCATGATGTCACCGTCACCACGCGAGAAATCTGATTTACGTGCCGCTATAGATGTTTCACATCAAAATGAAATACGCAATTCTTGCTTACAATCACTCCATACATTCTTCAACTAAATTAAAACCAATTGATGTTGTTAACGGTCACCTGACCACAGATGATCCTTTCGATATAAATATTGACAGAATACTAACCAGCAATTACGTAAATGAACATAAGGAAAAAATAAGAGAACTGTATTCTAAATTAAACGAAAAATTATCCAACGATAAAGAAGAACTCATAAATAAAATAAATAAAAACAGAGATACTCCTGATTTATTTAATGTAGGAGACTGCACATACGTGAAAAATCATTCTCGAAATAAATCTTCAAATAAATTTAATAGTCCTGACGAAATAACAAACGTAAACAAAAACGGAAAAATTGTATCTACTAGTTCTCAGGAAAAAGTCCATATGGATAACTTGAAACGACCACGTCAGAAAGTTCAAACATCATAAAAGAGAAATAAACCCAAACTTCTTTCAGGTTCCCTATGCTACATGGGTCACAGGAGCAAATTTCCTTCAGAAATTTGGACAGAAATTTAGGATTGATTCCTCTTAAATTAGGATCAGCTAAAGTAGAGGACTATTCCTTCAAAATTATACACTTCTTTGACTTAAACCCCATCGTACTAAAAGTTAATAAATTGGATACACAAGCAGAAAACTTATTGGGAATGATAAATACAAATGAAAGTTATTCGAAGGACGTTATAAACTATCAAAAAATCTTACAATTCACTCGAGATAAAGTAGACTCGAGATTAAAAACTCTTTTACCACAACCAAATAGAACAAAGAGGGGCATTATAAACGGGCTAGGTTCCATTTTTAAATCTATAACCGGCAACTTGGATGCTTCGGATGGCGAAAGGTATAAAAAATTAATAAACCAACTTTAAACCAATCAAGAACGAATAACTTCTGTAGTAAATTCGCAAATGTTATTATCAATAAACGTAATTAAAAGTTTTAATTATACAATTCAAAGACTCAACAAAAATGATAAACTATTAGAAGACAAAATTAACCAAATTTCATTAGTACTCATTGCTAGAGACAATTCTGACTCTATAAAAGACGTATTATATGAAATTATTAATTTATTTGATATTATAAATTCAATATTACAAGATCTCGAAAACTCGATAACATTTGCAAAATTAAAAATTTTACATCCTAGCGTTATGAAAACTACAGAATTATATCACGAATTAAAAACTATAGAGAACCAATTAAATTCTTCCCAACTACCCATTACTGTAACAATGGAAAACGTTCTTTTATACGAATCAATTATAAAAATAGAATGCTTTCTTTATAACAAAATCACATACATTTTAAATGTACCTTTGGTTTACCCAGACATCTTCACATACTATCAATTATACTCCGTCCCGATTCCCAATGAGGGTCAGTTCAAGGCTATTATTCCGCAGAATAAATTTCTACTAAAAAATAAATTGCACTAAATTATATCAAAAGTGTACTGAAATATCCGCTCAGAACTTAATATGTGGAAAATTGATATTACAAGACATTGGACATAACAACCCCTGTGAACTATCACTAGTAAAATTAGAGAATAACCCGCATTGCAAACAGATTCGATTTAAATTAACACAACCCAAATTCAGCCAACTGGGCAATACTGATCTTTGGCTAGGAGTATTTCCCAAAGAAGAAACAATTAGAATTAGCTGCGGCAGCCAAGAAGAAGCAAGAAGAATAAAGGGTACATATATGATTAAAATCCCTTTAGAATGCCAGATCAGAACCTCTCAAGAAATAATCAAACAGCGCATTGCGAGAGCTATTTTAAAAATCATAGAATTCTGACGCTTCCCTCTTTATTTATTTTAGAATCTGTTTGTTTAATTCGCAAACACCTACATGTTTTACCGACAAGACCTAACCATGGCTACTCCACAAGAAAATCGGATCATGATGTTTATTTACCGATCCCGTCTACGGAATTGGCAAAAAAATCTATACTATATTCCGCAAAAAGATTATATAATCATCTTCCGATACACATTAAATCTGCAACATCTTTTATCAGATTTCGTAATATGACAACAGCATACCTCTCTACAAGACCGTATTATTCAGTTGATGAGTTTTTCAATGAATTAAACGATTAAAATCAATAACAGGGGATAAAATAGTATTATTTTCAGTTGGGTATCACTCTCAGTAACTTCATCTTTTTTATATTTTTAATTATTATCTGCATATTATTATAACCTGCTGATTTTTAAATTCATTCAAATTTTGTAGTCATTATGTTGTTTTTTTTACTAATTTTCTTTATTAGGTTTGCGACGACGTATGAAAGTTGATATAAATTGTTTGTTTGTATTTGTTTTTTGGTATATATTACTTATTTTTTATATTTTGTTATATTTATATTTAGCTTTGTCCATAAAATTGTATTATTTTCAGTGACAATAAAGCATATTTCTATTCTATTCTATTCTATAAACAAGAAATCAATTACTATACTTCATTTAAAAACTAGGAGGAGTGATTTGAAAAGCCAGACTTACAGCCAAATTAGTTACTAGAAAATTTACAAGGCGGCAAATTTAAATACATTTCTTTCATTTAAATAAAATTGAAAATAAATGTTTATGGACACTTTATATATGGTCTAAGATGGTCACAAAGTAAACTTACAATAATTATATTAAAAAAAGAAATCAATTAACAAAAGTCACCATTATAAATATTTCACACTTTGAAAACATAACCTATAAATGTCAGAAATTACTTGATAAATGTAAGTGGCAAATTTTTATAGTGTAAACTTGCCTCCAAATTAACCAATAAACAAACGCGAGTGTTGCCAACTTAAATTCAAATCGCTCCTCCTAGTTTTTAAATAAGGTATAATAGTCAACCAATACTAATTCCGGATGTTCAACTACAAAGTGATCCCATTACAACAATTAATTCAGAGATCAATCTGGAAGATGTTCAGCTTGACCAACTCCAAGAACTCACTCACCAACTAAATCAAAATGAACACATATTGTCTCCTCTCAATAAAATTTCCCACATACCAAGCATATGGACAATACTGATATATCTTACTATTGTTTTCGGCTTAATGGTATTTATCTATAAGAAATATTACATCACCAGCAAAAGAAAGCAACAACCAGTTCCAGTCGTTCCATCACCTTCAGTTCAACTTCCTCAACTACCCTCGTAAGTTGAATCCTCAGGGAGAGGAGTTACGTCACCGATTTCCCAGAGTCAGCAACAAGAATGCTGACTGTCAAGACAGAACAGCCCTACCGGATTCAGTAAAAGATTCAGTCAGTAATTAACTTTTAAACCTAATAGTTCTCATAGTAATTGTAGTTAAATAGTAGATTTGTAACTTTGAATAAATTTTATAATTTTTAAAAACGAACTTTTTTTATAAAGAAATATAATTCGCGTCTACTGCAGGCAAGGTTAAGTGAATACAAAATGAAATTTACCAATAGATACTTAAGGGTTTTTCTCCGTAAGTCGTTTATGATACGTTCTAAATTCTTTTCATTTACCGTAGAACGGTGTTACTTTGCCCGCGCGAGGTGATTTTACCCAAACGCGCAATAAGTTAAAATACATTTTATTGATTCCAAGCCGGAAACGTTGGATGTCTATTGAGCACAGGTGAACAAATTTGAGGTTATATTTTTATTCTTGGCGGGATTTGGAAGCAAACAAGCTAACGGTTTACTTGTAAATTACGTTTATTTTTTTAGTAAAAATTGTGCACAATTTTGTCATTCAACTTTTAAGGTAAGTGGACAAAAGGGTTATATATTTTGAAACTATTTTCAGCAATATTTCGCTTTAATAAAGTTTTAAGAAAACTAGGTTAAAAAATCTTGTTGTTTGAACTTGTTGTTTTTGAGATACGAGGGTTTTTATTAACACGTGTATTTTTCGGGGTGACTTTGCCCAAAGGTTATTTGCATTGTTTTTTTAGTAATGCTTATTTAACGTAATGTTGCTCCGTTAGGTAATAAAAGTGTTTAATTACAGATTTTGGGCCGTCCATCATGGGGCGCATCTATAAAAAAAAGTTGGGTTCGAGGAAATATGCGAACTACAGCCAAGACCAGCTAGACAAGGCAATTCGGGCAGTTAAATTTCATAATTTAACCTATAATGCTGCTGCTGATTTATACAATATTCCTAAAAAACAATATGGAATAAAGTAAACAAAAAACACCAAAAAAAGCCTGGTGGACAGCAAAGCCTAGAAGAACTGGAGGAGCGTCATTTTGCCGATGTTTTGCTAGTAGCTAGTGAATATGGCTGTCCACTGACAAGTTTCGACTTAAGGCTTGTGGTAAAGAAATATTTAGATCGTTCTGGAAAGAAAATTAAAAAATTTCCTGATAACTTACCAGGTAAAGACTGGGCTTTAAATTTCATATCTAGGCATATGGACAAACTGACACAGCGCGGTGTTATCGAAATGCCTCCCGTTTTTTCAGGTACCTATTTTCATAGATGAAATGCCTCCCGGGTACAATCGAAATGCCTCCGGGTCCTTAATCATTTATGGTAATATTTTGTGTGCTTAATCTTTGTATAATGACACAATGTTGCCAAATTATAATTTGAATAGGTAAATATATATCTATTTTTATTTTTCTAATTCTTATGCACTGTACATAAAATCTGTTAACAAAATATTTCAGAGTACGACATTTTTGTTTAGAAAATAAAATTGTTTACAATTAAAAACAAAGCCGAAGTACACTTAGTATTCCAATTGTTAAGTTCAAATTGTGTTTAAGTGGATTAAGTTATAATATTCGAAATAATGGAATCAACGATGTGTTCGAGTCAAAAGGGCAAACCTTTAATATCAATTGATGGTTTCACATTCGGTTTTCAAAAAATGTTGGCCAAAGATACGGTAAAGCGATGGACATGTACTAAGAAAACCTGCAAAGCATTTGTGAAAACGCAGGGATGTGACAATTCGATAATTGAGTCGATATTAGATCACAATCACGAGAAGTTGTCTGCCGAAGTGTCCAATAGGAAAGCCGTAAGCAATTCGATAAAAAGAGCAGCCGTGGAAGATATCAACGAAAAACCAATGAAGCTCATATGTAAAGAACTTAAGAAGACGAATATAGAGACATTTACTACCAACGATATCTATAGGGTGAGACAGAATTTATATTACGCTAGAACAACTAATTCTTTAATTAAACTTCCTAAAAGTATATCTGAATTTCATATTGCTATCGATTCAACTTCGATTATTACAAATAGGAACGAAAATTTTATAATTAAAAATGACAAAGATAATCACATTGTTATATTATCCTGTTCTTCAAATCTTTCTTTTCTTTCGACTGTTTCCAATTGGTATGTCGACGGAACTTTTGAGTACTGTCCTCGCTTTTTCACCCAATTGTTCACTATACATGGCTTAAAAAATGGACATTATATTCCTCTCGTCTTCTGTTTACTTGAAGATAAAAAGTCATCTTCTTATTATCTCGTGTTTAAATATATCATAGAAGAATGTATTAAACTCAATTGCCCTGTATCCCCTAAAGTAATAACTTCAGACTTTGAAATTTCTATACATAATGGTATCCGTAAGGCATTCCCTGAAGCAGATCTTCGTGGATGTCGTTTTCATTTGGGTCAGGCTTGGTATAGAAAGCTTCAAGCACTGGGCTTAGCTCCAGAATACCAGAAAAAAGGTGCTGACTCAAGTGAAATTACCCATTTTCTGTCATATATTTTTGGCCTATCATTCTTAGATCCTGAAGAAGTTGGCGATTTTTTTGCAATAGATTTGTCCGAAATTAAACCAGTCGATGAAAGGGTCACTCAGTTTTGTGATTATCTTGTGGATAATTATATATCGGAAAATTCGAAATTTCCGCCACATCTCTGGGCTGAGCACTCTTCATCTTTAGAAAGAACCACAAACCCATGTGAAAGTTTCCATTCCAAGTATAACTCGTCTTTCTACTGCCCTCATCCAAATATAAATAATTTTATTGAGATTATTTTACAATTTCAAATAAATACCTATATTAAAATAAATTCTGTCTCGGTACCAAAAAGAATTGTTGAGGAAAGTACAGCAAAAATCAATTTTGTAAATGAAAAAATATTACAATTAAGAGAAGGTACAATAAATAAATTAGAATTTGTGAAACTAGTGTCATACAAATTTAGGAAAAATAATTTGTAAGTTTGTAAATTTCTTCTGATGATTTGTATATAAAATTGAATAGTTCAGTCTGCAGACTGAATTTTATTGTTTGAGTCGTAATTTTCTTAAAAATTGGTGTTTTTAAATTTTCTGCGATGATAATATTATGTAATTTTGTAAGTTTCTGCTGATGATTTGTTTTAATAAATGTATAAAATACTTATCATGTCTTTATGTTTTTGATCAAAATAATCAAAATATTAAAACCAAAAAATAATGGTTAATATTGAGTTATTAACGAAATTCTATAAAAGGACGAAAGTTTGGCAACGTCTCACCTTCGTACAAAGATTAGAAGCTGGTAATTTATTTAGAGCTTAGGAGGCAATTCGTATGTGACCCTTTTAGCGACAGGTAAGAAACCCTTTTTCGGGAGGCATTTCGTATCCGGCCACACAGCGAAGTTGCCAAAATATAAAATGTGTAAGGGCGCAAAAAACCGAAACCGAGATCGAAGAATATTTTGAAAACCTGACTAGAACTTTGGAAGGAGTCCCGTCAGCAAATATATTAAACTATGATGAAACTAATTTATCAGATGACCAAGGGGCTATAAGGTGAATTTTTCAAAGGGGTATAAAATATCCTGAACGAATCATGAATAGTACTAAAGCATCAATTTCTATTATGTTTGCTATAACTGGCAATGCAGAAGTATTTCCGCCCTACGTCGTTTACAAAGCTGAGAGGTTATACGACCAATGGACAATTGGAGGCCCTCCAAATACCAGGTACAACCGCTCAAAGTCGGGTTGGTTTGATAGCCACAATTTTGAGGATTGGTTTGAATCAATGGTTTTGCCATGGGCTCAAAAAAGACCTGGAATAAAAGTTGTTGTCGGGGACAATTTATCATCTCATCTTAATGTGCATATAATTCAGGCATGTCAAAGAAATCAAATCAAATTTGTATTTCTTCCCGCCAATGCTACCCACTTAACCCAGCCACTAGATGTGGGCTATTATGGGCCATTGAAAAGAACCTGGAAAAATATTTTACAAAAATACAAGATTAAGAATCCGCGGGAGTCAGCTGTGAATAAAACTAGTTTCCCGCAGCTTTTAAAAATATTAGTGGAAAAACTAACAATGTCAGATAAAAAAAATATAGAAAACGCTTTCAGGGCCACAGGAATAATTCCTGTTGATTCAGCGCAAGTATTAAAGAGACTTCCACAACAAAGAGTTCAAGATAACATAGGAGAGTCTGTAAGTGGCACATTAGTCGACTATTTAAAAGAAATAAGGACACCTTCGGCAATAAAATCAAACAAGCAGCGAAAAAAAATGTTAAGAGTAGAACCAGGTAAATCTGTTTCCTATGAGGATATAGATATGGAAAATGACAGAGATGATAGCGAAAGCGAAGCAGTCAGTAACGGAGAAATAGAAAGAACACACGGGAGAGCCCCTAACGATGAGAATGACATGGATATGGAGCAGCAAAACAATAAAGAAAATGAGCCCTTGACAAATATTCCTCAGGTAGACGACTTCGTTCTTGCTAAATTTGCTACAAAAAAAACTGTTCGATATTACATTGGACTAGTGATCGATGTAGATCGTCCGGAAATTACTATAAAGTTTTTGAGAAAAAAAACGAGATGGAGTTTTTGTATTTCCTCAAGCAGATGATGTTTCCACTCAGAAGGATGATGATATAGTCAAGATTTTGAAAAGGCCAACCATTTCGTCAAGAGGATTTTATTACTTTGACAAAGATTTTAGTAAATTTGATATGTATTAATGTTTCTATTTTTTGTAATAATGTACCTGATCAGTTAAGACTAAATTTTAGTTCCTTTTAAGAATGCGTTTATGTTTGTGTACTTTTCTAAAAAATAAATAGTTTTGACTGTTATATATGATTTTTTTTTCAAGTAGTAGGTACGCACTTTAAAAAACATTATTTTTTGTGTGTAAAGACACCAATTTAGACGGCTGGCATTGCTTCTAAGCCATTTTATAGCATCGGGTAATTTCACACGGGGTGACTTTGCCCAGATTTTAAAAAATAAAAAAAATATATAATGCGAAACTCTGGTAAAAGATAATGTTAGAAATCGTTACACAAAACATAAAAATATCACATATATAAATTTCACAAAAAATATATATATAACTAAACTAACTATTTACAAAAATATGTAAGAATCGTGGCAAAGTAACACTGCTCTACGGTATATCAATCTTTGTTCGATTACAAACTGTTTGTTTTCGTGGTGTTAATTCGATTGTTAAGAATTTTTCGGTATAAAACAAATTTGTGATAACATAGAGTAAACATAGTGACTTACAGAAAGTGACTGAGTTTAATTTGTTATTTAGTGTAACTTAGTGTTTAATCAATAATTATATTAATATAACTTATTAAATTAGCGTGCAGACAGTGACTGAATTTAGTTTAGTGCCTATAATACCTAAGTATTAAATTTTAAAATTATTATTAATTATTTAGTGCTAAGTATTATTATCATTTATTTAAATCTTATTTTATCGCCCTATAATGCCGCCTAAGTATAGTCAAATGTAACGTTCAGAATGGGAGAAAATGGCAGAATTTAAAGACTGGCTACAACCTGTTCAAAATGACAAATCAAAAGCATACTGCAAGTATTGCAAATGCGATATACTTGCTAAACTTTATTGCTTAAAGCGTCATATAGATTCTTCTAAGCATAAAAAATCGACGGAGCCAACTCAACATAGAATAAATTTCCCTGTTAGAAGATTGGATCTAAATGTTCAACGAGCAGAGGCTGCATTTGCTTTGTTTGTGTGCGAGCATTCTGCAATTATGGCTGTAGACCATTTATCGCAAGTGTGCAAACAAAGATTTACTGATAGCAAATGCAGCGAAATTCAAGTGCACCGAACAAAATGTTCTAACTTAATAAAAAACGTTTTGGCGCAACATTTTATTAATTTAATTGTTAAAGATCTGGGAACTCAACATTACAGCCTCTTGTTAGACGAATCTACGGATATCTCGTTAGTGAAAATGTTTGGGGTTTCAATTAGGTACTTTAGCCAGGGGTCAAAGCAAATTATTGCAACATTTTTAGGGCTAGTTGAACTCGACGACGGTACTGCAAATAGTATTGTCAATGCTATTAAGGCATTGCTATCTCACTTAAACATTAATATCAAAAAATTAATTGGCATCGGTACCGATAATGCTACTGTCATGACCGGAGTGAACAATGGAGTTCACGCTCTTCTAAAAACTGCAACAGGAAAGTCAGGAAACCAACATTTGGTATTAGTTCGTTGCGTATGCCATTCGTTGCAATTGGCTATGTCGCATGCCTCGACCGAAACTTTGCCGCGCAATATAGATTTTTTGATACGGGAAACGTACAATTGGTTTAGCCATTCCTCGAATCGGCGAGTATTTTACAAACGAATGTTCCAAACCATCAACGGTGGTACTACTCCCTTAACGATAACTCAAATGTGTAATACCAGGTGGATTTACATTGAACCTGCAGTCTCCCGCATCTTAGACCAGTGGCTCGAATTGAAACTACTTTTTGAAGTTGCCAGGAGGGATGAGCATTGCTATATGGCTGATATGCTATATAGCATGTATAATGATCCTGCAAACCATCTATACCTGCTGTATTTGAAACCAATCGTGCAAGAGGTACAAGTAGTAAACAAACTCTTTGAAGGAAATGATGTCGATTCTACAAAAATGTATAAAGATTTAATTGGTTTGGTGGAGTCGATAGGGAGACGCATTGTGAACCCAACGGCGAGGGTAGATATTCTCGAAGACAACATCGAAAGCTACCTGAATCCTAAGCCATACATGGGATTTGTTTTCGGGAATAAGCTATCGAAATATCAGCTTCCTCTTGATCTAGCGAATCAATTACACCAACGCTGCATTAACTTTAATTTAAAACTGATATTGGAGTTGCGTGCAAGGCTACCCATAAATTTCAAGGTATTGGAAAAAGTTTCGATGTTTTCGGTAAAAGAAACTAAAAGTGGTGAATCCTTGTATTGCGCAAGTAGCTGTAGAGTTTGGAGCTAATGCAGAGGTAATTGAAAAATTGATATCGCAATGGCGAAACATTGTCCATCTGCGATGGGAATCCACGGCTTCAATGGTGGCGTTTTGGAATGAGGTGATAATATATAAGGATGCAGCTGGCAATAATCTATTTAAAGAAATGACTGAATTTGTAATTTCAATACTGTCATTACCTCATTCCAACGCTGAAATCGAACGAGTTTTCAGCCAAATGAATGTGGTCGAAACCAAACTCCGAAATAGGCCATCAGTAACCACCCTAAATGCCATTTTATATATCAGATTTGGCCTAAAAATGAAAGGAAAATGTTGTCATTCATACACGGTTCCAGAAGATGTACTTTGTTTGATTGGTACCATGCAAAGCTACGGTCCCCAGCCTTCTAAATCTACTATTAGTGATGCAAATGCAGAGGAGGATTCAGATCTGGAAATTTTAATCGAAGAAGTAGAATAATTAATACCTAAATATATAAAATCTTTAAGTGTTAATGAGATATAAAGGACAAGACAATTATGACAGACATAAGATTACAATTATTACTTTTGTAGACTATTTTTTTTGTGTTTTAACGTTTAACCAG
The DNA here is from genome assembly GCA_964028335.1 of Altica lythri. Lineage (NCBI taxonomy): Eukaryota > Metazoa > Arthropoda > Insecta > Coleoptera > Chrysomelidae > Altica > Altica lythri. The sequence continues at coordinate 27,969,746 of OZ034806.1, read as the reverse complement.
CTGTGCTCGTTTTATTGCCTCGAAAAAGCTCACAGAGACGTATTTTGCACCGTGTACGAGATAGACTGGTATAATATCGGTAAGTTCTTCGCAAAATTAGCACTTATTTTAGCACTAAAAAAAAATTTAGCACATTTTAACACCACCCACTAGTTCGGCTAAATTTACCCAGAAGCCAAAACACAAAACAGACTGCATATTAACATTCACGAACATCTGCGGGTTGAATGCCAACATTAACGCAACCCATCACTATTTACAGTCTGTGAAACCTCATGTTCTGGTTCTTACCGAAACACAGGTTTCTGGGAAAAATAGCCTGAATCATCTTAAATTTCCAGGTTACGAACTTTACCACAACTTTAAACGCCACCATGGTGTATGTGTTTACGTAAGAAGCATACTTTCCTGCTCTAGACTACCTGCACTAGAAAACAACAGAGACAACATTGTCTGGCTAAAATTGACACTAAAAGCCTCTAGCAAATTTATATGTTGTATTTATCGGCCATCAGATAATAAATGCGACGAACTACTAGACTATCTATCACAAAAGATCGACTACCTTAATAGTGAGTACCCTTCTTCAGAGATAATTGTGCTTGGGGACTTTAATGTTCACCACGAAAAGTGGCTTAAGTTCAACAAAACGGACACAGAAGGCAGGCTAACTGAAGAGTTTGCAATTAGCCATGGGCTGTCGCAACTAATCGACAAGCCCACTTACTTTCCCAGAGCTGCCAATCACAGTTCTAATACTCTGGATCTTTTTCTGACTACTCACCCTGAGCAATATAATGTAAATGTTCTGTCTCCCCTAGGTAACTCTGATCATGCTGTAGTAGAAGCCAAATGTCCAATAGAACCTCACCCATTCGAGGCACCACCCACGAGAACTTTTTGTAACTTAAAAAAAGCAGATTGGGAAGGCCTTCGAGACTACTTTGCAACTTTTCCCTGGAATCCAGTCTGCTTTATTAACAAAGATCCATCAGCTGTTTGCAACAGTATAACTGAAATCATTCAGTGTGCCATGGAAGCTTACATTCCTCACTTTACCAAACGCTTAAAAGCCAAACAGATGCCATGGTTTAATAAAGATTGCGATGTAGCTCGGAAAGCTAAGATCAAGTCCCACAAATTATTTATACTAAATCCATCAGAAGAAACAAAACACGATGATATAAACGCTAGAAACAGATACAACACCACTATTGCCAATTCCAAAAGTCTCTTTGACGCTCGAATGAGAGAGAAAGCACTGGCAAACCCTAATGGAAGCCGGTCCTTTTGGACTCTCGCCAAACATATCAACAACAATTTCACAACTAGTGCGTTCCCTCCACTCACATCAGATGACGGCTCAATAGTTACGTCCTCCACAGAAAAAGCAGAACTCTTTGCTAAAATATTCTCTTCAAACTCGACACTTAACCCACGGGCTCCCCACACAATGAAAAATATCATATTTAGGGTTAAGCGGGTGCAGAGAGTCCTTGCTACTCTAAATACCAACAAAGCAAGCGGCCTCGATGAAATACCTGCTTTACTCTTAAAATGTTGTGCTCCTGAACTAGCGCCAGTTTTCACTAAGCTATTTCAACTATCATATGATACTGGTATTTTTCCAGAATCCTGGAAAACTGCTCGAGTACAACCAGTCCCCAAGAAAGGCTCTAAATCCCAGCCTTCTAACTACAGGCCCATAGCTCTTCTATCTGTTATTAGCAAAACTATGGAGAAATACATCAATCACGAGATTCTGAGCTATCTTGAGACACACAACCTTTTAAGTGACAGGCAATATGGTTTTCGCCAACAAAGGTCAACAGCCGATCTGCTAGCATATGTAACTCATGTCTGGAGTGATGCCAGCCACCGCTATGGGGAGACTCAAATAGTATCACTAGATATCTCAAAAGCATTTGATCAAGTGTGGCATGCAGCTCTTTTGAACAAACTGCCTTCATACGGACTCTCGCAAAACCTTTGCAGATGGATATACAACTTTCTCTCCAACAGGCACATCCAAGTTGCTGTAGATGGGCATTCTTCCAACCTCTACAAGATCAACGCTGGAGTTCCCCAAGGATCGGCTCTAGCTCCTACTCTATTTTTACTACACATTAATGATCTACTAGAAGCCACTAATAACCCGATACATGGTTTTGCAGATGATAGCAATCTACACTGTAGCAAAGCGCACAACCGTCCCATACCTCTAGATATTCTGGAAGAGGACAGAAGATCCACAACGGCTTCTCTCAATCAAGATTTGAGAATTGTAGACGAGTGGGGAAGAGAGAATCTTGTTAATTTCAACGCTTCCAAGACAAAGACATGTTGCCTATCCAACAAGAGTCAAACATGCGACTCATCCATTACAATCAATGATCAGACACTGGTAGCGGGCGACTCCATTACGCTGGTTGGTATCACGATCTCCCAAGACTTACTCTGGAACGAACATATTGCATCCATAGCAAATGCAGCAGGAAAGAAATTAGGCTTTCTGTTTAAAGCACGAAAATATTTTTCTCCATCCAACTTAGCTACTCTTTACATAGCCCAAATACGGCCTAATCTTGAATACTGCTCGCATGTATGGGGATCGGCGGCTCCATCAAGGCTCGGAGTTCTTTATGCAATACAGAGAAGGGCAGTTCGACTAATAAACGACACCAGTATCACCAAAAACCTAGCCCCATTATCCCACCGAAGAGCAGTGGCTGATCTTTCCTTGTTTTACCGATACATAAACTGATTTTGCTCAGAAGAACTCCGCTCTATAATGCCTCCACTTGCCAGACCAGCCAGAGCAACGCGACGTGCCAACTCCATGCACCCTTATACTGTTCAGTGCCCGAAATCGAGAACGGATCGATTCGATCGTTCCTTCATCCCCAGGGTCTCCAGATTGTGGAACTCCTTACCTCCCCACGTCTTCCCCACTCGTCCTAACTTGCAGGCCTTTAAATCCCAAATTAATAAATTACCTCTTCTGCCCCAATAGATGTTCTCGGTACATTTGTATTTAGGTCTATACCTACGAGGACATCCTTAATATAAAAAAAACCTAGCACATTACACAAATGACGAGTTGGCAACACTGCGCACAGTGTTGCTGTACGGCAGCTCATGACAAAATCCAGGTACTCTACACTTGTCGGTCTTTTCGATTCGGAAAACTATATAAAAATTAGTTATACCTTTACACATTTAACCTTAACACATCTGGAATCCACAACAGCATCGAGGGAGCCGAGCACTACTCCAGTCTCAAGTATTTTTTATAAATCAGTTTCAATACGCTTACCACGTAAGAAATTTAAAATAATTTAAAACTTATTTAATTTTATTTTATTACAATGAACGTGTCCGATGGAATAGCCACGACGCTTATTTCAATTTCACTTTGTCATCTTGTCATTAACGAACCTGCGCTGTGGCTGATCCGCCATGACACCTTCTCTGCTGAGCAGTTAGAAAGACGTTAACTATAAGTTTGCTAAATTTTACCTTATTAAAATGTTATTCATTTATAAGGATTTGATAGAAGTTTCAAACAAAATTTGAAATTAAGTTTATAGTCTGTATAGAAAGGAAAAGGAGTAATAAATCATTCATTTAAGTAGATTTCATAGACGTACCAAAATATATTTTAAGAGGGTATACCGTAAGGTACATTTTGTATTGAACGAATGAGTTGCAGCTATGCTAAAGAATATACGATTTAGGTCAGAGGTAACGGGATGTACCAATTTTAATAAAAAAAAGTGATAGAGGTACATAAATTTTAGTAAGTTTGATAAAGAAAGGCAACACAGTTTATTCATAATAGAAAACAAACCAATCTGTAACAATAATTATTTTATATATTTTTGTTCTTTTTGTAAGAAGATTAATTCAAACTTTGAATATTGTCACAAATAAATTACAATGAAATATATTTTTAAAAAATTAATTAAAGTCAAGATAGCAAGATATCGTTACAATTTTTATTAAATTCAAAGAAGCAAAATGAATATTTTTTATTTGTATTACTCCTATATGTAGTGTTTGGGGAATTTTTCTCAGAAATTTTAAATAGCAAGTGGCCTACTGTAATCGGCTTAATACGATTACACCTATTTACAGATTATTCGATTATTGAGAGGGATTTTCCAAACAATCCAGTTTTCTTAGAAACATTATCGGGAATATTATTTTAAAAGAAAGTAGGTACATTAAATCAGTACTTAGTAATCTTAGTATTAGTTCTTTGAGTAAAGTTGTATGAAGTTGTATGGTTTTCATAATATTGTAAACAGGTGGAATATATTTAAAACATTTGTTGAATGTTAATTGTGCAAGTACCAAACAATGTCGATAAGCCAAGGACCATCTAAACGACCAAAAACAGGTCCATTATCTTTAAATGAAAAAACTCTGATATTGAATTGTTATATATCATTGAAAAACAAGGATCCAAGTGCAAGTGTTGATGATATTGTGGAATTAAGGGCTGCTATGTTGTGTGTTGCTAAATCAACAATTTATAGATTACTAAAAGAAAGCAAGAATGGAACTCTTCAACCCCCTAAAACTCCTTCAGGCCGAAAACCAATTGAGATCGATGAGTCATTAAAACAAAGACTAAGGCGTAAAGTCCATGGATTTTACTTACGAAAGGAAATTCCAACACTTGACAAAATTATGACATCAGTGCAAGAAGATACGGACTATACAAAATTCTCCAGAATGACATTATGCAAACTTTTGAAAGATGTGGGTTTCAGATATACAAAACATAATAGAAAATCTCTCTTGATTAGATAAACCGGAAATAGTTTTTTGGAGAAGAGACTATTTAAGAAGCATTCGACATGCCAGAGAACAAAATTTGAAAATCTTCTACTTAGACGAAACATGGATAAATGCTGGATATACAGTTTCCAAATCTTGGCAAGATGAAAACATTAAAAGCGGAAGGCAGGCATTCGTGGAAGGTTTGTCGTTAGGTTTGCAGCCACCATCTGGACAAGGAAAAAGACTTATCATTGTCCATGTTGGAAGTTCTGAAGGTTTTGTTGATGGTGGATTATTAACTTTTATTTCAAAACGCACGGGGGACTATCACGAAGATATGAATGGGGATATCTTCGAGGAATGGTTTGTTCAAATGTTGGATCTGATTCCAAAAGGGGCTGTTTGTTTTCATAGACCTATTTAGATACTTGGTTAATAGTTGATTATTTTTTGATTTTGTTAAGAATACGATTTTATTTCGAATAAAATGATTAATTTTAGTTGGGTTTCTGTTAATAATTGCATTGTCAAAGGTTAAAATAAAAATGTTATTTTATTTCAAGAGTTTATTATTGTGTAAAGCCAAAAATTTATAAAAAGTAAACAAAATACGCAGGTGGTGTGGATTAAAAATCTCTTGTTTTATTTAGTATTATTACCGCAAAGGCAATTAAAAGTATACCAAGGATAAAAACTATAACATAACTTTTTGCAACTTTAGGGTAAAAATGGTCACTTGAGTGTTACGTAACGTTTAGAGAGGGGGGGGAGGGGTACAGAAAAACGTTACGGTGCGTTACAAGGGGGGGAGGAGGGGTCACAAATCTTCAAAAATTGCGTTACGTAATACTTGAACGCTCCCTAGATAAACCGGAAATAGTTTTTTGGAGAAGAGACTATTTAAGAAGCATTCGACATGCCAGAGAACAAAATTTGAAAATCTTCTACTTAGACGAAACATGGATAGATAAATGCTGGATATACAGTTTCCAAATCTTGGCAAGATGAAAACATTAAAAGCGGAAGGCAGGCATTCGTGGAAGGTTTGTCGTTAGGTTTGCAGCCACCATCTGGACAAGGAAAAAGACTTATCATTGTCCATGTTGGAAGTTCTGAAGGTTTTGTTGATGGTGGATTATTTACTTTTATTTCAAAACGCACGGGGGACTATCACGAAGATATGAATGGGGATATCTTCGAGGAATGGTTTGTTCAAATGTTGGATCTGATTCCAAAAGGGGCTGTTATTGTTATGGACAACGCAAGTTACCATTCACGGTTACGAGAAGCATTGCCCACAAGTCGTTGGCGTAAAGCAGAGCTTTTGGAGTGGCTTATTTCGAAAAATATTAAGTTTCCAAAAGATCCACTAAGGAAAGAACTTTACAGAATTGCAGAAATGAACAAGAATAAATACAAAACCTACATTGTAGAAGAAATGGCTTCTTCTCGTGGTATATCAGTTCTTCGACTTCCCCCTTATCATTGTGAACTTAATCCCATAGAATTAATATGGGCTCAGGTAAAGGGGGAAGTTGGAAAAAAAAATACTACTTTTAAAATAAACGATGTTGTGAAATTGTTTGAGAGTGCTGTAAGTCATGTTAGTAAGGAAAATTGGACAAACTGTATCGAGCATGTTATCAAAGTAGAGGCAAATATGTGGAAAATTGACAATATTTGTGATGATTTAATCGACCCTATTATTATTAATGTCAACAACGATTCTTCCTCTTCCGAGTCGGATATAGAATAAAATGTAAGTAATAAATGTCATCCAATAATTATTTCTTTTCATTTTTTATTATATTATAATTTAAAACGTATTTTTTTCCCAAAATACACACCACTGCATTGCGTTATTGCTTATCTGCTAATCCTTTAACAATGAAGAAACCCTAAACTTTGCTACAACTGAAACAAATACGGGGTCGATCTACCTGGTTTTTAGATTTAAATGTAATTTAAAGTAAGAGATTTATCAAAAATTTCATGGTGCTCCCTGTAAAGGTTTTGCATACTTAATTAGGGTTTATTTCCTCGTACTTTTTGTGCATACTATAATCATGTTAAATTTGATATGTTTTTATGATGTCGTTTATTTCATCAGTTCTAATGTTTAAAAAACGTGTTTATAGTAGTCTGATTGACGTAAGTTGATCTTTATATTTTATAATTTTTACTTTGACTTATGTAATTATTTAGGAGCCTCTGAAGATGTTTTTTTAAACCGAAAGCGCTTAGCCGATTAATAAAAAAATTTACACACTTCGTACGAACTTCATTTCCTTCTGACTCTACACTCTCCTTCTCTATGATGTACTACTGCTATCGCATTCACTCTCATGTTACTTTTTTTTATTCAAGGTCGCTCTATGGGCATTGTAAGAACTAGAATTTCTACCTAAATGTTGTATTACCCCTCACAGTCCCACAACTGTCGTAACGGTTATGTTGTCGAATGTTTTTAGATTATTTTAGAACGTTAGCAAAGTAGCATCTTATTAAGTGCGCGTGTTTAAATAAACAGTATTGTAAAGTTAAAATTGATTTTTATGTCTTTCATTACTTATTTTCGTGAATTACAAGTATGTCGTCGAAATTAAAGTGTGCTTTTTGTGCCAAACAAACAGATGACAAAGTACAATTATTTACCGAGGAGACAATAGGGATGTGGACTGTACTCAAATAAGTATATAATTTTACAACGAAAAGTTAGTTTCTATAATAAAAATAATAAAAAACACAATATTTTCTTCAATAAACAAGGGATTAATTTTTTATTTAATAAAATGTAATTAAATATTTCACTCTCAAGTCAAGTGACAATGAACACCAATCAAAATGTGCGACGTCACTTGTTGCCAAACAAGAATTTTCGCTGTCAAGTAATATGGTGTTTGTTGATATTTGGATAATATTATTACTGTGATTCCCGCGAAATTTCTTCGAAATTTAAACAATTATCTTTTTGAATCAATTTCTAAAGGTTTTCCCATAATGTAAAGTGGATATATTAAGGCAGATGGGCAAGGTCGAGTTGTCTCCCGTCTTGAGCAGGTAGTATTTTTATAGGTCGAATTGTCTCCCATCATAGGTCGAGTTGTCTCCCAAGGTAATATACATTAAAAGGTATTAATTTTCACAAATTACACCGTTGTTGCCAAATCAAAATTGTTATTTATAAAAGTACGTTAAACTATTGATACCTTTTTTTTTTTTATAAAATGTCTCTCAGGATATAAGAATCATTTAACTACCTTGAAATAGAAAAGTAAGAAAATAATCCTTAGATTTATTTAAACGATAACCTGCAGTTTCACCTTAAATTTTCATTAACAAATAACTAAATAAAATTCCTTATATGATTTTAATGATAATCTGCATTTAAATCTACTTTAATCTTAAACGTTAAAAGTAATTTATATTGAATCTTTGTTACAAGTTATTAATATCAACTACATTAAAATAATATTAAGTTAATCCATTAACATTTTACAAATCCAAAAACAGGTAGGTACCATTAATTTGACATTATCCTTTGAAACTACTTTCCCTCCTTCGTCTTATAAAGGGAGGTATTAAAAATAGTAAACCATATTTCATATATTCTTCACAAGTTTCAGAGGTTGTAAAGTTTGTTTACGAAGTTGTTGAATATTAAAAATGCTACAGTGAAACTATACGTATAATGGAGGCTATAATAATTAAAAGTGAGAAAGGCAAAGATTTGTTAGTGATCGATGGGTTTAAATTTTCATTCCACAAGTTATTAGCAAGAGACACTCTAAAAAGATGGCTTTGTGCGTCCAGGAAAACGCAGTGCAAAGCTTTTGTTAAAACAAAATTGGACCGTCCAGAAGTGATAGAATCTTCTTTAAACCACAACCATGAGAAATTATCAGAAGAACTTCTAAATAGGCAGACTCTAAGCAATGCTGTAAAAATTAAAGCAATAGAAGATGTTTCGGCAAAACCAATGGCTTGATTAGAAAAGAGGTAAGAGAATCCCATTGTGAAACTATTACCACTCATGACGTTGAGAGGATGAGAAAAAATATGTATACTGCTAGGTCCAAAATTGCATCAAAACTTCCAACTAATATAGTTGAATTTCATAGTTTATTAAATTCTGTTACATTAAAAACTAATAGGGACGAATATTTTATTCTTAAAAATGATGAAATAAATAATATAGTCATGTGTTCATGTAAAACAAATCTTTTTGCGCTAAAAGAAATTAGTGAATTATATGTTGATGGCACTTTCGATTATTGCCCTAAATTTTTTTTACAATTGTTTACCATTCATGGCTTTAAAAATAATCATTATATTCCTCTAGTTTTCTTTCTTTAAAAAAATAAAAATACATTATCATATAAATTAGCTTTACAATATTTAAAAGAAATATATCTATCTACAACCGGTCACGACTTTCTTCCAAAAACCATAACTTCAGATTTTGAATTAGCAATACACAAAGCAATTCGCGAAATTTTTCCAAAAACACAAATTAAGGGATGTCTATTTCACCTAGGTATAGTTGGTATAGAAAAATTCAAACTTTAGGACTTTCTACCGAGTATCAGTTAAAAGACAATTTAGAAATAGATATAACTAAATACCATACTTATATTTTTGGTTTACCATTCCTTAAAGCAGAAGACGTTGGCGATTGCTTTGTTCTTGATCTCGTTGCAATTCAACCAGATGATGAGAGGGTGATTAAATTTAATGACTATTTAGTTGAAACTTACATAGATGAAATTTCTACCTTTCCTCCTAACATTTGGGCTGAAAACTCTTCTTCTTTAAAAAGGACAACAAACGCATGCGAATCTTTTCATTCGCGTTATAATGCTTCATTTTATAATACACACCCAAATTTTAACCAGTTTATAAAAGTTCTTCTAGATTTTCAAATAGATACCTATATTAAGCTTCAAAGTATTGATACCGTGGTCAAAGTATATGATCGAAAAGTATTAATGAAAAAAAAGTTTTTGGACGATAATTTAAAAAAATTAGAAGACGGCAGCATTACCAATTTTCAATTTTTAAAAAATATTTCTTTTAAATGCAGAATTTAATTTGTATTATAAGTGTGTACAGTGAAAAAGTTTTTATATCATTTTTGTAAACATTATTGTTTTGAAATACAATATATCCGTTAATATAAAAGATACGAAATGAAATAATTTTACATTAATAATTTTTATTGACTAGGTATTGTACTTTATTAACGTTTAAGTATATCGTATTTTAACCCGCTACCTGTATAAGCAAACCATTGTATATTTTCCTTTGTTTTATTATTACCTATAAAGAGGATACCTATGTAACGAACTTAATTTTTTATTGTTTACTTATTTGTATCGAGTATATTTTGTTTTATATTATATAATAAAATAATTATAATTTCCTACGTACTGTTTTATTTTAACAAAATTAGGAAATACCATTCCAAATATTTCGTCAAGATATAAGAAAGATCGATTTGGCAACAACGTTTAGATTTTAAGGTATTATAAGTACTTATGCTAATTACGGATTCAAATCATCCGGGAGACAATTCGACCCTCACCTTTTTGAAAGCAGGTAATATTTTTATTTTGGGAGACAACTCGACTCCGCCGAGGCAGATAGTTCAAATTTGCCAAGAATTGTTGCGTTACGGTGGCTAATTTCTGCGCAACAAATAGTAACTTCTGCTCTGCTGAATTCAGAAATGTGAAGACTTCCATGTAACTAATATACCGTAAAACGGGGTGAAAAGAAACTGGAGGGGGGATAGAAACGAAATGACAGTATTTTACAAAAAAAATCTAATTTGTTTAAATTTAATCCGGGAAATAACCAATAAGGTACATAAACTCACCACATGATAAACAACGCCAGTTTAGTAAGTTTTGCATTTTAACTGTTGGCAACACTGGATAACAGTCATTTCAGTTGAACAGCTGATTTCAACCAGGTTTCAACGAGCGGTAAACTTTATGTAACAAGGTAAGAAAAAATCAAGTAAATACATAGATAATTAGTCATAATATAGCTTAGGGTGTCTATTTAACATAAAAACTTGCAAATTTATCATAACTTACCAGTAATTTGCTTTGAAATGTATTTTGTAAAAACCCAACCACAATTCTGTTTCTATTGACCCGATGATTCTATTGACCCGCCGTTTCTAATCACCCGCCTTTTCTAATCACCCGCCGTTTCCTTTCACCCGCTATCTTTTTTCGCCAATATTTTATATTTTGCTTTCAGATTAATGATGCCACTAGACTATGAACATAATCCAAGGTCCAAGTATTATAAAAAAACCGATCGTGAGGCTCTTGAAAGGGCATTAAATGACATAAGAAATGGAATGTCCTATAGGGAGGCCAGCAACGTACATGAAATTAACTATTCAGTGCTCTATAAACACCACAAAAACCCTAACTTAAAAACACATGGAGGACAAACTACACTATCAAAGTTAGAAGAGGAAGTTATAATGAAACAATTGATAACGTGTGCTGATTGGGGCTATCCCTTGGATAAATACGATCTCAGAGTAATGGTAAAAACGTACCTAGATAGTAGGGGTAAAAATGTATCTAAATTTAAAAATAACTTACCAGGAAAGGATTTTGTACATGGGTTTTTGAAGCGACATAAGACACAACTACGAACACGGCTTTGTCAAAACATTAAACGATCTCGAGCAGCGGTTTCACCCGAGACTTTAAATTCGTATTTTGATCAACTGGGTGTAGAACTAGAAGATATACCGCCGTCTAATATTGTAAACTTCGACGAGACGAATTTATCTGACGATCCCGGGAGAAAACGAATAATTACAAAACGAGGATGTCGTTACCCAGAACGAGTGTGTAACTCTTCCAAAAGCTGCACATCCGTCATGTTTGCGGCAACTGCTGATGGCAAAGTGCTACCTCCGTACATCGTGTATAAGGCTCAGAACATGTACGATTCATGGACAGTTGGTGGGGTAAAGGGTGCGAGGTACAATCGAAGCCCTAGCGGCTGGTTTGATGCTATTAGCTTCGGTGATTGGGTCACCAAAGTAGCAATTCCAGCACTAAAGAACTTGCCAGGAAAAAAAATTCTAATCGGCGACAACCTCTCGAGCCATTTTAGTTCCAAAACTGTAAGCGAGTGCTTAGAACATGATATTTCATTCATTTTTTTGCCGTCAAATTCCACACATATGACCCAGCCCCTTGATGTGGCTTTTTTTCGTCCGCTTAAAGAAGCATGGCGAAAAATTCTTGAAAAGTGGAAAATGGGTGAAGGAAGAAGGGCAGCAACCATACCAAAAGATCGCTTTCCTCATTTTATTAAGGAACTGATGGACAGCATCAGACCCAACCAAGAAAAAAATATTAAGTCTGGTTTTAGAAAATGTGGGATATACCCGTTAGACCGAGATCAAGTCCTAAACCGACTTCCAAGTGCCAACACTGCAAATGTTCAAGAAGTAGAAGACCATGTTAGCAATGTAGTTGTTAATATGCTGAAATCCATGAGATATTCTGATACTCCTACCCAACGACGAAAGAGAAAGAAGGTCGACGTAGTAGCTGGTAAAAGTGTAACTGGAGCAGACTTTAGAGAAGAAGAAAGTGAAGAGGAAAAGATGGATTCAGATGCACAAAACGGCCAAGATGTAGAAGAGAATGAGGTCCTTGAATCAAGTGAAGATGAAGATGTCATTAACAGAAGTGAAGGGGAGCTCGAATCAGACGATGAGGAGATGAATATTCCTTTAATCCAGATTGCCGAAAATCTAAAACGTGGACAGACAAGTGTTCCTAGTGTTTCCTACAAAGGTAGAATTTTTAAACAGGTTTATCCCGTTTCGAAAGAATCTATTCAACTATCAAATTGGCTGCTGGTAGCGTTTCCAACCAGTTTTAAGAAAAACGAAAGATTAAAGTATTATATTGGAAAAGTGTTGAAAACCATTGATGAAAACAATGACATTTACGGAACTTTTTTGAGGCATCGCCAAACCAAACAATCCCCAGGATTTATTTACGGATTTCCCACGGAACCAGACCTTTGCTATTTCTCTTTTGACCAAGTTGTTGGTCAAATTTATCCATCTGATAACTGCGAGCTGCCAAGCAGTTCAAAGAGGGAGATTCTTAAATTTCCCATCAACCAAAATGATCTTCATAATTAATATGTTATTTTTACAAAGATTCTGTTGCGAGAGTTAACGTAGCAGATCTATGGGTTGAAACGTTTTTTTTTTTTGTTCCTACACATGTATGATATACATTTTTTTTTAATTTGTTCCTATACTTATATAAATAGTACAAAGGTTGTGCTGTGAGAATTAATGTAACCCAACAGGGTCTTTTCTGTTTCTTAAAATAAGAACGTTGTATATTTTTCTGTATTTTTATACTTAATAAACAATATAAATTCCAAATTTGCGTGTTTATTATATTTTTTTACTAAAAAAATTAATTGCACATTACTTATAGATTTTTAAATGTTTATATTGACCTCCGAAATGGTATATAAGCAAAACTAATGCAAAACAAAGCATTGTTTCCTTTCACCCCGCTTGGAGGGTGATTAGAAAAACACAACTTTCATTTTTTTTTGAAAAAAACTGGAAACTTTTTGAAATGTGCGTACTATGCCCTTAAACCTATTAGCAGTGACACACATTTTGCATATTTTTCGTTGCCGATTAGATAAATAGCAACTTAGCTACAAAGGGTGAAAATCTCAAATCTGTTTCTATTGACCCCGTTTTACGGTACTCAGGATACATTATAATAGTAATCGTAGGGATTTGTAAACTCGAAAAGTTAAATTGAATATAATAAAATAAAATAATATGCTTTGGAGGTTATGTTTTATCTTTTTAACAAATTGTTTTATTTCGTTTTACTTTCTCGAGGCAGTCATATGGAGACGATGCTGTGTGATATGTTCAACTTCGTCGAGATGCAAAATTGTGCACAGTTAAGTGCAAAATTTGCCCGGTACATAAAGTGCCGGATTCCGACAGGCTAGTTGAAGCTAAATTTTCCGCATCGTTTTTGTACGTGGAACTTGAATAAATAGTTTTTCAGTTGTTTTAATAGTAGTACTTTCACACTGCGGCACCGCACAACTATTATAAAATGTAGAATCCATCTTATTAACACAAAACTACGAAATAACTTTCTATTACATAAAACTTTGACAATGGTTAGGAACAAGTGACGTCACAGCGGGCTTCACAGGTATCCACGTTTTGGCGCGATATTTGCAATGGAATTTTAATTAACTTATTTTAAAGGTATTAGTTGTAGTAAAAAAATAATAATAAATAGTTTGGGCTATATTTGGTAGTTATGCATGGTTTTAAACACTTTCCCAAAAATAGTCCACAACCCTATTAAGAAATGTCGATATATTTTGCATGTACGAAAAGTTAATAAACTGAAATATCAAAATGTTCTACCTACTGATATTTATGAAGCAGGTTATCATACTGCCGTGCTTAGCTTAAAAGTGATATCTCCAATTTTGTGCCAAATGGAGTTATGATGTTATACATATAAACCTTTACATTCTACATCATTTTTCTTAACTTAAAAGTGGTAAAAGCTTATAAAAATAAAAATATATTGTTAAAAAAATTGTGGTATGTACAACAAAACAGCGAAGTAATAGTCTTAAACGTGGTATCTACTATTCCTTAGCTAGTAAGTGGTATGTTCTCAAAATTCTGTACATACCACTTTTAATACAAGTAATTCACCGGCTTATGAATGCGCGCCTTAAAATGCAATGTTTGTTTTCATTTGATTTAAATCAAAGCAACAAGTGTGTTAGTGTTTCGTTTTACCTAGTAAATTTGATTGTTATAATTTTGTTTTTACCTAGAAGTGGGCACAGTTTAGGTAAGTGGTACTTTAATTTGGATTCTATTCAAGTTTTATAACAAATTATATAGAAAATTTGAGGTTAGGTGCTACTAATGTACAAATTTTATGCAATAGTTTTATTTTACAATAAAAATAATGTTATAGGCAAATTTATTAATTAGCAGTACAAAAATTTTATGTTGCTTTAACGTATTTTGTGGAGACCTTCTTTATATTATTATTCAAGCTGCAATAATTATCACAAAACTTTTATTGGAATTTTGAAGAAAAAAAAATTGTGCCAATCTATATTAATTCCAGGCTCTTCTTTTTTATAGGAAGAATGTTTGGAAGTAGCAATAGTAGAGCTAAAAAAATTCTTGAAAGGGTAACCAAAGCTAGTGATTACTCAAAAAGTAATATTGGTTGTGAAAAATCCAAAGAAAAACTGATTATTTTGGATGCACCGTGCCCACCTTGTTATGCAACTTATTCAGGTAATATCCTTCATAGTGGCCAAAAACAGTTGGTTGTAACCGAAAACATTTTTAAAAATCCAAAACCCAGACAATGTTTCGAAAATACATCATTAGAACCAGTATCTTTTAATGAGTTGCGTACCCTCAATAATGAAACTCCTTTAATTGGTATTGCTGATGGAGATCAATTAGCTCAAACGACCATCTCTTCTAGTCACCATGACGAACAAGCTGACTCAATAAATTCTAATTCTCTCTCGTATGAAAATAATTTTGACATGAATACAATTTTTTCTGAAAAGCCTAGTTACAACGCATTACAGACGCAACTTCCTAACGAACTATGATGTTGTGATATAAATTTTCCTGCAATAGACAGAAAACAAGAATTGTTAAAGCCAGTAGTTTTCAATGACCCACAGACACTCAATAATGAAACTTCTGTGATTGGTATTGCTGATGGAGATCAATTAGTTCAAACAAACATCTCAGCCAACCATCATGACATACAAACTGATTCAATAATTTCTAATTCTCGCTCACATGAAAACAACTTTGAAATGAATATAAGTTCTTGTGAAAAACCTACTTACACCGCTCTGCAGCCACTAGTTATTAATAATAACGAACCATCTACTAGTTATAAAATAAATTTCCATCGAACAGAGAATGAACAGGAATTCGACGATTTTAGTTCAGACGATTCGGTAAAAGACCCCGAATACACCAACGATTCATCGCATTCACTGTCAAGTGATGATGATAGTGAACTTCAACTGGATTTCAAAAAGAAGTCAACAAATAGGACACAACCCACACAGCACATGACATCCAATGGATGTCCGGTTTACGTCCGACTCAAGTCCAAACGTCCATGGATGTTAAATGGACATCCACTGTACGTATAGGACATGGACGTATAATGGATATTCCAGTTCTGTACACCCATTGTACGTACATATAACGTACGGAAAATACTTGAGTACTGATATGTTATAATGAAATATCTGGTTCGTACTATTTCAATTTATCCGACAATTAGAAATATATTTCTATTACCAATCAACTCAGCCGATGCATTGCGTTATGATCAGCCAATTGATACACATATATGGACATTACATGTACATTCAATAGTAAACATTCAGTGGACGTTCAGTTCATGCTCATGTATTTATTATTGATTTTGAATATTGAAAAATTGAAAATATAATGATATGTAAATTCACGTTCATAATTTTATAATTATAATATATTACAATTTTTTTCCTCTGTGGGCAAAATACCGTGTTAGGGACGGTGAAAGAATAATCAAATAAGAAGAAGAATATCTTAGGTTAAGTCAAATGTTTGGTTAGATGTCATCAGTTTTCTTTTCGCGCTCGAATCTTTTCGCCGTTCTGCCTTTGGATTTGTGTTTTTTGTGATAAAAATTTATAGTGAAATTTTAGTGCTTCTGCTTTGGAGTTATTATTCTTCAATGAAGAAACAGAAATAGGTAAATATATTCACCAACTTATCTAATATCTGTTTGAAATGAATAATAATAAGAGAAAGAGTATGAGCTCTAAAAAACTTTTTTTGAACAAATATTATAAGAGAGCATCGCGAATGCAATTGAATGAGCAGTCTACCAGTGGATCTAACTTATTTCAGAATGATTTAGAAATGTGTGTTTCCACAAACAAAGAGTGTGTTGCAACTGCTAATTCTGACTCGCAAAATTCTAATCTTTCCTTGTTTGAATGCATAAATAAACTGCTCGCCAAAAAAATCGGGACAAGCAATTTTTAGCACCATATTTAACTTGTAGTATCTTTTGAAATAAAAAATATTTTTAACTGTGGATTTCGTCTAGATGACATGGCGCAAAATGATCTTTGAAAAATAATCAAATGTTTATGGTATACAGGGTGATCAATGAACAGATGCAAAATTACAAAAAGTTTAGAGGTACCTGATTCCGGTAATAATTTTTTTTCGCAATTTAATTATAGGTCATTAGCAAAGTAATATCGATATCTCCAGACGTTTTTGCCAGTTTTTTGATTACAGCCCTTTAGCGCCAGAAACACTACTAAACAAAAAATGTGTCAAAACTTTGCTATCAATATCTTTAAAACGCTGTAACTTGAAAACGGCTTTATCGATTTCGACCAGGTTTTCACATGCTGAAAGCTTATTTTCTGGTTCTTTTTTATTACCTAACCGCTTTATTGGTAAATGGCCATTTCTATAAAATACAGGGGTCAAACAAAAAGTAAATATAAAATTGCACAAAATATGGCTATTGTTCGTTTTAAGCTATGACAATTGGGCTGTACGTTGTTGTTTGGTTTGAAATTTGGTCAATATGCAGTTTCGGTCAATACCTCTGAACTCTTTTTTTGCTTTTTCGATTAGTGCCTTTTCGCCACAGATACGCTACCAGGCAGATCCATTGTCCTAAAATGTGTTTTTGGTGGATTTTTTGATGCGATCTGGAAATTTTAAATTAATTACTACCTAATGATTTTTTTTTTCATACAGGGTAATCAAACAAAAGTGACTGTTTCATTATACAAGGTGTTTCAGATTTTAATCGGGAAAATTTAACAGACGATAGAACATGAAAAAATATAAAAAAAGTCTATATAAACATGTATGTTTTGAAGCTTTGTTCTCGAGATACAGGGTGTAAAGTTTTGGAAAAAAATTAGTTTTTTATTCATAGCTCAAACATCCCTTGGCAGATTTTCTTTAAACATGACAGGTTGGTTTCTCATGATAAGAGGTATCATTTGATGTAATGAAATTTACCGTAATTATTGCAGTGATGTTCCAGAGGGCAACCTAGTTAGTAAAGATGATAAAATAATGGTACTCCACTGATTTTTTATAATTTTGTGAATTTTTTTAGATTAAGCATTTAAAAATACTACTTTTTTGTTTCATGTTAATTTTTCGTTCCTTGCTTTGTTTTTGAAAAAAAAATATTTTTTTCCTGTTCTTTAGAAGCCTCCTAGAACATACATTTAATGTTTTCATTTTTTTTTTTAAATAATAATTGTTTTGACACATTTTTTGTTTAGTAGTGTTTCTGGCGCTAAAGGGCTGTAATCAAAAAACTGGCAAAAACGCCTGGAGATATCGATATTACTTTGCTAATGACCTATAATTAAATTGCGAAAAAAAATTATTACCGGAATCAGGTAGGTACCTCTAAACTTTTTGTAATTTTGCATCTGTTCATTGATCACCCTGTATACCATGAACATTTGATTATTTTTCAAAGATCATTTTGCGCCATGTCATCTAGACGAAATGAGCTTTAGCATACGGAAATCCACAGTTAAAAATATTGTAATGCGATTCCGGCTCTGTCCTGGTTGGCCAAATGGGCGAGTCCGACCGGCGGGCGACGCCGTGGAATGTTCTATTGAACCATATCGAGAATTCCACATACGACTGGAAAGATCTCTGCCCTTACGCGAAGTGATCTAGGTGTTTCTCGATCACTCGATGCGCATATAAATAGACTTTATTTTGAAAGATAGTTCAGTTTAGAGTTTTGAGTTGAGTCTAAGTAAATAAGTGTTTATATAAATCAATGTTCAGTGTTCATATAAATTAGTATATTGTAAATAAATTGTGTTATAACATAAATTAAGTGTATTAGTTGTATAAATAAATTAAATAATAAACTGTGAAAACAAATAAACGTTACATTGGTGTCAGAAGTGGGATAGTGTAAATAAATAGTGTAGAAAAATGTCGAAAAAACTTTGTGATTTAAAAGTGGCAGACTTGCGTCGGGAACTTGAAGACCGTGAATTGGACACTACAGGAAAGAAGTCGGAGTTGGTGGAGCGACTTAGACAAGCGATAGTTGATCAAGGATTAGACCCGGAGGAGTTTTTATTTGCTGACGATACTTCATCATTGATGTCTTCTATAAAAAATATTTCTACTGAAATATCTTCTTTGGAAAATAAGGTTTCTACCGATATGTCTTCTCTGAAGACATTTCTTCTTTGGAAAATAAAGTTTCTTCTGAAATTTCTTTTTTGGAAAATACAGTTTCTTCTGACATTTCTTCTCTGAAAAATGACATATCTTCTTTGGAAAATAAAGTTTCTTCTGAAATTTCATCTTTGGATACTAAAGTTGCTTCTTTAGAAAATAAAGTCTCTTCCGAGATTTCATCCATGGAAAATAGAGTGTCATCAGATATGTCTTCTCTAAAGAACGAGATGACTTCATTCGAGGAGAAAATAAAAGAGATTGAACGAAAAATGGAAGAAATGGGAAAGGGAGAAAGGATTAGTGTGGAAGAATCAAAAGAGAAGAATGATGAAGAAAAGACAAGCTGTAAAGTGGAACAAAAACCAAAACTGGAAAGCAGTGAAAGTTCGGTCCGCATTAAAGCCCCAACCTTTGATGGAAAAATGTCATGGGAAAATTACCATAAACAGTTTGAAACAGCTGCACGAGCGAACGGATGGTCAGAAAAAGAAAAGGCTGTAAATCTCACGATCGCTCTTAGAGGAGATGCTTGCGACGTTCTTCAGACTATACCGGTGGAAGAGACGGATGACTTTGAACAACTTAAGAAGAGATTAAACATGCGATATGGTCATGAACATCTGGAGAATTTGCACCGGTCACAGTTGAAGATACGAAAACAGAAGCGAGAAGAGACCCTTCAGGAATATGAAGTAGATATTGCCAGGTTGGTCAGATTTGCCTATCCTGCAGCTGATGAAGGAATGATAGAATGTTTAGCAGTAGAAGCATTTCTTGATGGGCTCCGTGATCCTGAAATGAACAAGACTCTTCGTTTAGCCCGTCACAAAACTTTAGTCGATGTCTTGTCCGCTGCGCTTGAGTATGAAGCGGCTTCGAAGGCTTGTGGGGGATACAGTAAAGTAAGATCTGTAAAAGACGAAGAAGACGAAAATAAATTGGACCAATTAGTTAACATGATGAAGAACTTTGCTGAAAACAAAAAGAAGAGGCCCCGCGTGTGTTACAATTGTGGCGAAATGGGACACTTCATCAAATCATGTAAACGTCCAGTGGCCAATGCTTATCGAGAAACAACTCCACAGGAAAACTAGAACGGGTCGGCCTAGAGGGGGCAGCTTCGACCCGTAACCTTTTAAAAGACCCTCTCATACTCATAGCCTCTCTGAAATGTCGCGATGACAGTGTATATGTAGATGGTGAAATAAATGGTAAAAAGTATACACTGTTAATAGATACTGGAGCGACCAGGACCATTATACGACCAACAACTATAAGTAGCAGCAAGAAACTTCAACCAACAAGGCTACGGCTGCGGACCGCCACAGGTGAAAGAGCTAACATCCATGGGGAAGTCCAAGTTCAAATAGGAATCGGTACAGAAAAGTTCACGCATACTGTCATTGTCGCTGATATCGAGGAAGATGTGATATTAGGAATGGACGTAATGAACTTACATGGTTTCCAGCTGGATTTCAAAAACAGAGTTATTAAAGTTGGTGCCGAAGAAGTATTCCTTCATCCGTATGAGGACAGAACCGTGCCAGCAGCTATAGAGGAGGATACTGTGATACCTGGTAGAAGTGAAACTATCATAGTGGCACGTCTTCAAGGAACTGTTGATGAAGGAACACCTGCCATGATGGAACCTTTGAACCATGATGAAGACGTCGGTCGAGGAATTTTGATCGAAAAAGGATTGGTTACTTCTGCTAGAGAAATTCCGGTACGAATTATAAACATCAATGATCACCCTATTACAATCAAGAAAGATACTAGAATTGGAACCTGTGTACCAGTATCGTCCATAATTCGTCAGACGGCCACTTCGGATAATTCCAACGACAAGTTCGAACACATGGTGGCAGTTGCTGGTCCATCTCTGAATCGAATAGAGAAAAGAAGAGTTAAAGACTTTCTCCATCAATATCGGAACATCTTTGTGCCAAAAGGAGGTAAGACAGGAAGAACCTCTACAGTGAAGCATAAAATTGACACAGGGGATGCCAAGCCAATTCGTCAAACAGCTAGAAGATTACCGCAGGCAAAGAGAGAGGAAGCTGAAAGGATTGTTCGAGAAATGGAGGAAGACGGGGTGATAGAACCTTCTACCAGCCCATGGGTCTCTCCGGTAGTCTTGGTTAAGAAAAAGGATGGAACTACGAGGTTCTGTGTGGACTACCGTCAGTTGAACAATGTTACCAAAAAGGACAGTTATCCTCTGCCTCGAATCGACGACACCTTGGACACTTTGTCTGGAAGTAAATTATTTTCTACCTTAGACTTAAAATCTGGCTACTGGCAGGTGGAAATGGACCCAGTAGACAAGGAAAAGGCAGCCTTCACCACCGGTTCCGGATTATGGCAATTTAATGTCATGCCATTTGGACTATGTAATGCTCCTGCGACATTCGAAAGGCTTATGGAAAATGTATTGAGAGGGTTATCTTGGAAGACATGTCTGGTCTATTTAGACGACATCATAGTCTTGGGAGAGACATTTGAAGATCATCTAAAGAACTTAGACGATGTTTTTAAAAGACTTCAAGCTGCCCAACTGATGTTAAACCCCAAGAAATGTCAGTTATTCCAAAACAAAGTTAAGTACCTGGGTCATGTTGTCAGCAAGGAAGGCGTGGCTGTAGATAACGACAAAGTTGCTTCCATCAAGCATTGGCCACAACCAACCGATAAACATCAAATAAGAAGTTTTCTTGGGCTATGCACGTACTATCGAAGGTTCATAAGGAAGTTTGCAGATATTGCTAAGCCATTAACACGACTTACTGAAGAAGCAAGAGAATTCTGCTGGGATGACCACTGTCAAACGGCCTTTGAAACTCTAAAGAAGCATTTAACAACAGCACCGATACTGGGCTACCCACAACCAGAGGGGGAATTTATTTTAGATACCGATGCCAGTAATGTAGGAATTGGAGGAGTTCTTTCTCAGATTCAAGATGGACAAGAAAGGGTTCTGGGGTATTTTAGTAAAGTGCTCTCTAAACCTGAGCGGAATTACTGCGTTACGAGAAGAGAACTTCTGGCAGTTGTGAAGTCCGTGGAACACTTCTATCAATACCTATATGGAAGAAAATTTTTAATCCGGACCGATCATGCAGCCCTTAAATGGTTAATGCAATTCAAGCACCCTGAAGGTCAAATTGCCAGGTGGATCGAACGGTTACAAGAGTACGACTTTAGGATCGAACATCGAGCTGGAGTAAGCCATAGAAACGCCGATTCTCTTTCCAGAAGACCGTGCCCAGCAGATTGCTCCCATTGCAACAAGACAGAATCCAAAGAAACTGCTATACTACGAACAACTGCAGTTAACGATTACTGGGCACCGACTAAGATTAGAGAGGAACAAGAAAATGATCCTGTTTTAAAGAAAATGCGCCAATGGAAGAGAGAAGATCGACGACCTACTTGGCAAGAAGTGTCAAAATTCTGTCCAGTACTTAAATCCTATTGGGCTCAGTGGAACTCTTTCATCCTGGAAGAAGACTTATTGAAACGAGTACTCGAGAATGATGATGGTTCAGAAATCAGAAAGCAGTTAGTTATTCCAAAAACTAGAGTGGCTGAAGTACTCCGACAGTTACATGACAGTCCATCAGGAGGTCATCTCGGTGTTAAGAAAACCCTTCAACGAGTACGGGAAAGGTTTTATTGGATGAATAGTTCCGATGATGTGAAGAGCTGGTGTAAGAAGTGTACCATCTGTGCTGCGAGTAATGGACCGCAGCGAAAAAGGAAAGCTCCCATGAAACAATACAACGTCGGTAGCCCATTCGAGAGGATTGCTTTAGACATTGCTGGACCATTTCCGACGACTGAGAATGAAAATAAGTACATGTTGGTGGTTATGGATTATTTCACGAAGTGGGTAGAAGTCTACGCCATTCCAAATCAAGAGGCCACAACTGTTGCAGATGTCCTAATAAGAGAATTTATCAGTCGATTTGGAGTACCCTTGGAGATTCATAGTGACCAAGGTAGAAATTTCGAAAGCCAGCTTTTCCAAGGAATTTGCGATACTCTAGGAATGAAGAAAGCAAGAACTACAGCATTACATCCACAATCAGATGGAATGGTAGAAAGAATGAATAAGACCATTGGAAAGTATCTGTCAAAAGTAGTGTCCAACCACCAGCGGGACTGGGATCAATACCTTTCGCTCTTCGCGATGGCTTACCGATCCGCAGTCAATGAAACAACAGGCCAAACACCAGCAAAGGTCTTGTTCGGACGAGAGATGAGGTTACCATGCGACCTTGAGTTTGGATGCCGACCTGGAGAAGATATAGCTGGAGAAGATTATGTGATCCAGTTACGAAGGAAAATGGACGATATGCATGAACTGGTTCGCTCAGATCTTCAAATTGCCAGTGATAGAATGAAGAAACGGTATGATACTCAAGCCACGGAAGGATGTTTCGAAGAAGGAGACAAAGTCTGGCTTCATAACCCAAGAAGACAGAAGGGTTACTCGCCGAAGCTACAAACGTCTTGGGAAGGTCCATACATCGTTAAGAAAAGAATCAATGATGTCATATACCGAATAAGTAAGATTCCAAATGGAAAACCGAAAGTGGTACATGGAAACCGGCTGGCACCGTTTGAAGGAGATCATAACCAAGAAGAAGATGTAAATCGACTCCAAGAGACTCATGATCTTGCCTTCGATGAGTTTATGGGTGCTTATGGGGGTACCGGGAAAGCAAGATTTGGCGTAACCATTGAGAAACATCAAGACCTGTTCACTGCTCGTTGGTCCATAATATACCTGCCAGTATTAGCGATGCCCGAGGATTAGCGTCCGTTTTCCGAAAGAAGTTTGGTCGACTATCAGAACTGCAAAGCCAATTGCCAGCCCCCGGAAAAGCTTTGAGACTCCAAGATGGATCACGTTACCTCTTCTATCTAGTGACAAAGAACACCTATCACGACCGACCCACTTATCAAGATGTATGGGAATCTTTACTTAGCCTGAGGGAACACATACTGGAGTCCAATATACAGAATATAGCAATGCCAAAGATCGAGTGTAAGGAGTTAGACTGGAGGGTCATTCGAAACATGGTGGAAGTAATCTTTCAAGATACCGGAGTCCAAGTATTGGTTTGCAGCCATTCGCCCAGTGTCCAGTTTACAACGAAGACCGTCCCCTGTTTTTTTTATACAACTGGAAATTGTAGAAGAGGATCCGACTGCAGATACAATCACTCCCATCCAGCTCTAGTTCCAGGAGGAACTATCTCTTAAGGAGGGGGCAATGTAATGCGACTCCGGCTCTGTCCTGGTTGGCCAAATGGGCGAGTCCGACCGGCGGGCGACGCCGTGGAATGTTCTATTGAACCATATTGAGAATTCCACATACGACTGGAAAGATCTCTGCCCTTACGCGAAGTGATCTAGGTGTTTCTCGATCACTCGATGCGCATATAAATAGACTTTATTTTGAAAGATAGTTCAGTTTAGAGTTTTGAGTTGAGTCTAAGTAAATAAGTGTTTATATAAATCAATGTTCAGTGTTCATATAAATTAGTATATTGTAAATAAATTGTGTTATAACATAAATTAAGTGTATTAGTTGTATAAATAAATTAAATAATAAACTGTGAAAACAAATAAACGTTACAATATTTTTTATTTCAAAAGATACTACAAGTTAAATATGGTGCTAAAAATTGCTTGTCCCGATTTTTTTGGCGAGCAGTTTAGTTCTGAGGAAGAATTGAATACATCTGATGATTATGATCAAGCCTCGGATCAAGCATTACTTTTAAATCTGAACTCAGATCCTTCTAAACATGAAAAAGTGGATGAACACTCACTTACTACCCAACTGGCAATGTGGGCATTGGAACATAATGTTCCTCATAATGCTGTCAATGATTTATTGAAACTTTTACAACCACATTTTTCTGAATTACCAAAAGATGCTAGAACACTATTAAAAACTCCTCGTAAAGTATTTCCAACTGTAATTCCTCCTGGAATGTATTATCATATTGGATTTAAAAACTGCTTAGAAAAACTTTTGAATTGTTCTACAAATAATATTTTACAATCTGATTCTACATTAGAAGTATGCATTAATATTGATGGCTTGCCAATTTCTAAAAGTTCAGGAGGTCAGTTATACCCCATACTATGCAGTTTATTCACAAGTAAAAATAATGTTGAAGTGATAGGAATATATCATGGTAATGAAAAACCTGCCTCTGCTAATGATTTTTTACGTGCATTTGTTGATGAAGCCAAAAATATGCTAGCAAATGGATTTATTTACAATGATGAAATATATCAGGTGAAAATAAAAATGTTTATATGTGATGTTCCTGCAAAAGCTTTGATAAAGTATACCACAGGGCACACAGGCCACTTTTCATGTTCTAAATGTGAAATTGAGGGTATGTATCTAGACAGAAGAACATGTTTTCCTCAAACCCATAATTTGACACTTCGTTCTGATCCTAGCTTCAGGATGAAAAAACAAAATGAACACCATAGTGGAACATCGATACTAGAAGAGATTCCAGGATTGGATATGATTGCTGATTTTCCTTTGGACTACATGCACCTAGTTTGTTTAGGTGTTGTAAAAAAAATCATTGTAAATCTTTGGATTAATGGAAAACCTCCTAATAAATTTTCATTCAGAGAAATATCAGACATTTCAAACTCACTTCTTCAGTTGGTTCCCTATATTCCTCATGAGTTTTGTCGAAAGCCAAGAGCTTTGAAAGAGGCAAATCGTTGGAAGGCAACTGAATTTCGCTTGTTCTTATTTTATACAGGCCCAGTGGTTCTCAAAAATAAAGTAGATTCAGACAAATATAATAATTTTCTATGTCTTCACGTTGCAATGACTCTTCTTTCAACATCAAAGTATTAGGATAACATTGAATATGCCAACTCATTACTGAAATATTTTGTTGAAACATTCATAATTTTGTATGGAAAACAACATGTTTCACATAATGTTCATAATTTACTGCATATTTGTGATGACGTTGTTAATTTTTGAATTTTGGATCAATTTAGTGCATTCCCTTTTGAAAATTATATGCAGACCTTCAAAAAGATGATACGTAAAAGTGAAAAACCCCTACAACAGATTATATGTAGATTGAATAAGAGACACTTATTGAATGAAACATCTAGTATTGAGAAGAATGGAACATTTCAGTGGTCCATTATTGCCTGGTCTAAACATTATGAAACAATTCAAAAAAATCTACCTCAGAAAAAACTGTTTGCTAACCATTTCTGAACCTAATAATTGTTGCTGCCTTCAAGATAATAGTATTGTGATTATTAAAAATATTGTAACTGTGAACTCACAAGTGACTATTCTGGTCCAGAAGTTTTTGAAATTGAAAGACTTCTATACATCACCTTGTAAATCATCAGAATTAGGTATCTATTTGGATTCAACTCACGGTATGAGTTCACTTCAACCTAGGAAAATAAGTGATATATTGCATAAATGTATGATATTGCCAATTGAACATAATAGTGTAATAATTCCATTGCTACATATGCAATGATTTTTTTCTGATTTGAATATTTTTTTTATTTTATGTTTTAGGTTAGATTTACACTTATTGAATCTTTATTTTGAGTTTATTGCATGCTTTTTTCAGATTTTTTTGTAGTTTTTAATTTATTTTAGATAGTAATTTATTGTGAAAGTATATAATAGTATGTTTTTTACAATTTGTTTGAGATCTGATTCACCTTAGAAAGATGGAGGATAAAACTTGGACGGTGGTTAAATTCTTGGAAGAGAATTCTGTTGAAGCAGTTCCCACACATTGGTTAATTGGAAACACTTGTGTGTGGCCACCCTACCCTAGGGAAAAAGTAATAAATTCCATCCGGAATTATGAGGACATGAATACGTGTTGGCCTAGCCACAAAATATCCATTTTCCGTAATGGAACATATAGTAAGTAGATTATTCTGTCAGAGTATATTATTACAGGATACATTTTAAACATTATTTTTTCTTTAGACATGAGGGGATTAGGGTTCTTGCTTTAATAAAACATTGTTTATGTCTTTGTAATCTATAACTGGAAAATTAATTATATTCTCATTTTTTTAGATAGCTACTTGGAAGCTCGAAAAAAAACAAAGGTTGCAGAATATAGCAGTGACTTGAATGAGGAAGATTCAAAATCCAGAAAATACAGAAAAAAAAAGGAATCAAATTTTGTCCTCTGATGAAAGCGAAGATGAAACACACAGCAAATTACCCCCTCCTCCATCCAAACCAAGGTGTAAAGATACTCCACACAACTCTGACTTGATTTTCACTCCTCCACCAACTCCAATAAAGAAGGTGAATAATTTTCAATTTTTCTTTAATAATAAGTTCTACTTAATTCTGGAAAAATAGTGATATTCCATGAACTAATCATGTTTACATTGAACATTTATGGTTTACAGCACCACCGAAATTACTCAGTGATTTGGACAATGATAAAGAGAAGTGTTGCCTTTGCTGTCCAATTCATGATGGGAACCAAAAAATTGGTTAGTATATCCTTATAGTGAAGTTATTAATCAGACCTTAAATAACTAATAGATAATCACATTCTTTGCTTTTTTTTTAAATTTCATGTAATTTTCAGATGAAACAATGAAAAAAATCAGCAAACAATACTATTTGATCAGCAGCATTTTGACTGATATCACATCAAAACTGGAGAACCTCAGAACCAATGAGCCTAGTCGAAATTCCCTAGAAGAGATTGATTCCCTTTTCTCAAAATTTTCACTTTTTCCTCTAAAAAATGCTGAAGATCTGAATACCATTGAGGAATATTTGGGAGAAAACAACAATTTCAAAGCAGCTGTAAGTGCACATTAAAAACTAATATTTCATTTGGAAGTACTCCCCTTTTTTTTTCAGTGTAATGAGATGTCTAGAATGGGAGGCTTAAATTTATATGAATTCATAAAGAGGTGCATGTCTCAACTTTTGAGTAATTCCCTGGCATCTACTTATAGCTACCATGGAAGGAAAAACAAATTGAAATTCAATGTTTTAAAAATAGCTGACCTTCTGATGTGTAAGTAAAATAATAATATATGCATTCTCCAGCATACAGATATTGACGAAATTCCCCTTTATTAGAATTTCTGTAATTTTAGTCCAATTGTTCATTAATGCATTTTATTCCACAGGCGCTGCAGAAAAGGCATATCAAAATACAACGAAAAAAGAGGTAGAGGACTGCATCATGAAATGGCTGAGGAGAGCCGGTGAAAGAAAATGAAAAGATACTTGATATTATTTTCATGTAGAATTTCATTTTTATTTTTTATCCATTATCAGAATTTTATATTTATTTTATTGTTGTGTATATATTATATAAATATTATGAATTTTGTTATCAAATCACTCGTATCTTGAGATATATGTTTTAGACTTGAAATGTAGTTTTTTTTATTTATTGGTTCGATGATATTTTACACCAGATGACACAGGATCATGGTACATTACCCTTTTATACTTTAGTTTTAAAAATGAATGATCGATATCTGGGACGTAATGTATTCTTACTGAATGGCATTTAGCAAGTATATAGGTATGTCCTAAATTTCAGTCAATTATCTTTGAAACTAAAGGAGAAATTGGGGGTGCACCATCATCCTGTGTCATCCTGTCTAGGTATGCAAGGTATATTGGATATCCAGAACATCTGCTATGGATATGCAATGTAGGTTCCGTATATATTTGTTGGAGGTCCATTTAATGTCCCAAGTGGGACAGCCATTGGATTTTTAATAAGCAACTTTTGAACCAGTGAATGACGTCCAATTAACGTCCACGGTTAATTTTTTGGAAACAACATGGACGTACATTGATTATCCAAAGTAATTCCAATGGATGTACAAGTACGTCCAATGGAAGTCCTCAATGGACGCCCATTGAATGTCCAAAGTGGTGCCGTATGGGCCTCCACTGGACGTCCATTGGATGATTTACGTACCGGAATGGCCGTCCAATGGATGATTTGAATATCTGAAAGGAACGTTCATTGGACGTACATAGGATGTACATGTGCTGTGTGGGAAAGTGAGGTAACAGACTATACGAAGAAAGGTGAAAAAAGAAAGCGATACGAAGAACCATTATCGGTGAGGAAAGCAAAAAAAATCTGAACACTTTATAAAACCTCCTTGCAGCGAAAGATGCCGAAAAAAATGTACTTTTATATTTACAGATGATAAAAGAAAAAATATAAATAAACAATACTGGCAAATGACATTTTCTGAGAAGAGAAACTTTGTTTCTAGTTATGTAACATCTTCAGATGTTAAACGTCATAGGTGTCCGGACAATTCCCTTAAATATTTCTTTAAGTGTAGTTCTGGGGAAAAAGTACAAGTTTGCAAACAATTTTTTATATCGACATTGGGATACAGTAAAAATAATGATCGAATACTACAAGACTGCTTTTCTAGAAACTCAGAAAAAATTATCTGTCACAGTATTAGTAAACAAGGTAAGCATACCAAGACTCCCAAAATTGATGGAAATCTGATAAGAGCTCATGTTGAAAAGTTTAATCCTGCTGTATCTCATTACCGTCGCGAAAACGCCCCAAATAAACGATACCTACCGAGTGATTTAACTATCCAGCTTTTGTATTCAGATTTCAAAGAAAAACACCCCAATTTTGTTTGTTCTTACGAAATAGGGAGCGGCGGGTATTATCGTACGGAGCCTAATACCGTACAGTACTGTTTTGGCTAAAACGACAGAGGTTTCATCGTGTGTCCAGGTGTCCTTGACATCTGTGCTTTGTTAAAGAGAGAATTCACTGTGCGCAAGCTATCTAGTCAGTAGCATAACGGTTGTCGAAGTGAATGAGTGTTGAGTCATTTTACGTCTTGCGATATAAGTTCCTGGGAATACACAATAAGCTGTAAGTAGATTTGAGGAAGTATTTTTGATATTGTACCTATTTCATCATGAAGAAAAGGCTTTGAATTTGTAGATTACGTTATTTTTAAAGTTATTTCACACATTTTACGAGAGTTACAAAATATTAAATTTGAAACCACTATTTCGGGTAATTTCGTAAATTGTACCTACGATATTACCGGCAGAACCAATTATGATTTAAATGTAGGTAATTAGAAATATTTTTTGCCAGTTAGAATTAATTTTGACCCTTGGTTGTACATAATTATTGTTAAACTATAAAGAAATTACATTAATATTTAAATTTTTATAGTTAGCTTTAAGGTATTAGGTACATTTGTCATTTTTTTTAGATGTCTCTAAATAAAAGATGCTTTTGGTCACCGCGAAAGATGAAAGCTGCTGTTAATGCTGTTCGAAATGGGGAAAAGCTAAGGACAACGGCAGCCCTCTATCATGTTCCTGTTATGACGTTATCAGATTATGTTAAAAGGGTATAAACTTCTCTGTCAGAATGGGCAAAGCGCCAGTATTTTCTTCGGAACAAGAAGCCGAAATAAGGGATCAGATTTTGGTTCTCGCTAAGTTATTTTATGGACTAACTCCAATATCATTAAGAGAAGATGTTTTTAAGTACGCTGCAAAAAATAATATTAAAAACCCATTCAACAAAGAAAAAAAACAAGCTGGCAAAGACTGGTCTTATGGTTTTCTCAAAAGAAATCCAGAAATAAGTATTAGGCTTCCCGAACCTACAAGTGTAAATAGAATTTTAGCATTCAACGCAAGTGAGATTAACTTATTTTTTAATAATCTAAAAGATACATTGACAAAGTACAATTTTGCTCCACATCGAATGTTTAATGTTGATGAGACCGGTATTAATGTCGTTCAAAAGCCAGGTAAAATTCTGGCTCCAAAGGGAATGAAACAGGTTGGTGCAGCTACAAGTTGGGAAAGGGGGAAGAATATAACGATCTGCTGTTGTATAAGTGCTACAGGTCAGTACATACCTCCCATGATTATCTATCCGCGTATTCATATGCACCCTTCACTGGAGCAAGGTGGTCCAAATGGATCTATCTATAAATGCACAAAATCTGAATGGATGAATGAGGAATTATTCTACACATGGTTAATTCATTTTCTACAACACGTGAAAGCAACCCCAGAAAATCCGGTCTTATTATTGTTGGACAACCATAGCAGTCATATATCTCTAAACACTTATCACTACTGCCGTAACAATGGAGTCGTTATGATTACCATACCCCCACACACGTCACACCGAACACAACCCTTGGATTTAAGTGTATTTGGTCCTCTTAAAATTGCCTTGCACAAAGAATGTGATTTACACATGAAACTGCACCAATATGAAAAACTTACTCCTCTGCAGTTAATTCTCCTTTTCACAAAAGCCTACAACCACATTGCTAATGCAGAAAAGGCTATTAATGGCATCAGATCAGCAGGAATTTGGCCTTTTGACAGCAATATATTCAACCAATTGTTCGAGGACGAGGATCCAGCTCCTCTACAAAATGTTCCAGCAGAAGAAGCAGTGCAGGATATAAATAATTCTAAACCAAATGATCCGGTGGATGAAAACGCAGATATGGACTCTGCTTTGCAACCTGCTCTTCAGTTTTCCCCGCAACCTTCTACGTCAGATATGGAGCCTGCTCTACAACCTGCTCTTCAGTTTTCCCTGCAACCTTCTACGTCAGGCTTGAGTTTACTGAAACGTAAAGAAAATGTGGAAAGAGTAAAAAGAAAGATTTGTACAAGCCCTGTACATAGTTTTCAATCTAGTTCAGTGTCAGTTCCTTTTACTAACATTTCGGAGACAAAAGGATTGATGACATTTGCGTTATATGCGGGGAATATGGGAAAAATAAGGAATTATGGTACAGGTGTGTTATCTGTGGAAAATGGGCGCACGCTTTATGCAGTGGTGAAGACTCTGCAGAAAATTACTGTTGTGGCTATTGTCAAAATTAATTTTTGTCAAATGTACGAAATTAACCGACCACTGTACGATATTTCACTCAAGGTTCGGGTAATACCGTACCTGCATTGTTTGTGAAAATGGTCAAGTAATTTTTTACATGTTAAATATATCTTTATAATGTTTTTGATAATAAAAGTAGATTAGAATATCAGCCCGAGACTTAATGAAAAACATTTCTGTGTCATCTTAATTTCAAATTATCCTTTATTTAAGTTAGGTGTACGGTAATACCCGCCGCTCCCTTTTGCTACATAATCCGGAACATACAAAATTAAATCCTTGTGTAGACTGCTTTGTTTATTGTGGCAAAACCATATCTCCAAGGCAAATGAAGCTCGTACAGCCTACCAGCTAGACAAAGAGTCTTTAAATGACAAAACGGTGTATTTTTCGGGAGATCTTCAAAAAGTTATCATGCTCCCCACGTTGGATATGTTTAAAAAGGTGATATTTTGTCCAAGAATCATAGTATTCCATCAGAGTTTTGTTCCGATTGGCACAAAACAGAAAAAAGTTATACCAATTGCCCTACTTTGGCATGAAGGCCTCGCAGGAAGGCAAAAAGAAGACTTGGTGACCATGTATTACAATTTCTTTTTAGAAATGAGAGATGAACATGTTGTGTTATGGGTAGACAACTGTTCGTCACAAAATAAAAATTGTACGTTATTTACTTTCTTAACTTACATTGTTAACTCACCAGAGGTCTCTATTAACGAGATTGTTATTAAATATTTTGAACCTGGGCACACGTTTATGTCGGCCGACCATTTTCATCATCAAGTAGAAGTTTCTATGAAAAAAATCCAAAGATATATGATTTTAAAGATTTTGTTGATGTTGTCCAAAAAGCTAATTCCAGCAAAGTAAAAGTTATTACACCTCAAAAATTTTTATGAGTGGGATGATCATTCTTCAATTTATAAATTAAAGAAACAACAACCGCGCATTTATCTAAAGGATATTGTGGAAATTCGAGTAATAAGAGGTTAAAAACTTTGGCTTACAAGAAAAAGTTTACCGAAGTTGAAGAACTTGAGCTAAATTTTTTGAAAAATGAGAACTTGAAAAATGGAGGGCTTTTTACCAAAAAGAATAAACCAATAAGAGGTATCACTGAAGAAAGAAAGGCCAATATTATTAAAATCTTATCTTCCTTAATGCCAGCAAATAGGCTTACATTTTGGGAAAATTTGCAAGTTAACAACAAGGCCACTAATGTGCTAAGCAACGTAGAAGATTAAAAAATATCCGTTGTGGTTATTTGAAAAATAATTATTCAATTTTACTAACGTTACCTACATGTTTTTTTTTCTTTAATGATCATGAATAAACAATTTATATGTACTGTATTTTTTTTCTCCTCCTCTATATAAATATAACAATTATGATTTTTCTTAACTTTAAAGTATATCTCCACAGGCAGTACGTTACCACTGTTAATAATATAAATAATTCTTGACTTAAAAGTGGTATCTACCATTTAAAAAAAAAAAAAACCAAAGATAACTTTTTTTTATTTAGCAAGTTTAAATCTATTACTAAATAAATTGCATCATAATATCACACAATATAAATTTACAAAGGAGCTTACAACTTTAAAACCCTTTTTCCCAGTTTCATAATTCTGGCAGATACCACTTTATTACTCATTGTTACTCATTTCAACCATGCATTTTGAATGTTGACTGTAGCTGCTATAAATGCATTTGTTGTTTATAATGGCAATAATCCGGAGTCAAAAACGCTCAGGAAGGAATTTCTCCTTAATCTCTCCATGGCTCTCCTCTACGACTATCAAAAAGAAAGAGCACTGTCTGTTAATTTGCCAAGGACCATAAAAAGTAGATTACGAGAAGTCTGTGGTCTACCAGCTGAAGCTCCAGTAAGAATTCCGGGTACCGTGGACCGCTGTGCAGTGTGTAATTGGCAGAAAAACAGAAAAACTAAATACTCTTGTGCGAACTGTTCAAAATATTTGTGTTTGGAACATATTAGACCTATGTGTAATGCATGCTATGAAAATTTAGGTTAATTTTTTCCTTCAACTACAATATAAGTTTTTATTTCTGTTCTTGTACGTAATACACTATTTTTTGTTAAATAGCTGTAAGTATTTTATAATAATTAAATAGATAGATATTCTTTTAATTTTATGTATTTTTTAGATGTCTAAACCTGGGGTTCCTTAAGTGTGCGACGTAGAAAGCAAAGGGGCGCCGTGAGTCGATCCTCTTATTATTGGACACCACAAATATTGGCGGGTACCTTTTTGAGTGTTCGCATCGGAAACGAACATAGCGTCGTGGAAATATTTTTTCGTCGTCGCATTGCCGTCGTTCACTCGCCAAAAAGTGCCTACTCTCTTGAAAACCGTTGATACCATACCTCTCCCACGTCTTGACCCGCCCGCGCTTGCTTGCTCGCATCGCAATGCCCGTTTATTTACCTACAAGTGTGCCACGCGACGGACATTTTGTTTGTTGTTGTTTTGTTTCGCTTTATTTTTCTTCAAATACCTCACGCAAAATGGACAGATTTTTATTAAATAAACAAGTCGGTAGTTCAAGTGGTAGTGATAAAGCATCTACTAGTGGCGGTGGGGAATCAAAGAAGCGAAAATATCGTAAATATTTGGACTTTTTTTACTTCAATAGAAGTAAACAATGAAGAAAAACCGCAGTGTGTGCTTTGTTTGAAAATACTATCATCCGAATGTATGCTTCCAAGTAAGTTAAAGCGACATCTCGAGACAATTCATCCAACTATGGCTGATAAATCGCGTGATTTTTTTCACCGGAAATTACAAAATTTAAATAAAATCTTTATTTCTTAATAAAATTGGAACCAACTAGGCATCTGATTTCGATTTCCTTGAAGTCGGCTCCAATGGTTTATATCTTTGTAACTAACATTCGAAATCTAGATTAATAGCAAATATTAAAATAGAGGGTAATTTGCCATTGGAGCCGACTTCAAGGAAATCGAAATCAGATGCCTAGTTGGTTCCAATTTTATTAAGAAATAAAGATTTTATTTCTGGCTTTTTAGAGCAAATTTTTTGAAGGCGGTTTAATTTTTTTAAAAAAGTTTTTATTTTATCATTTTTAGTTGCTACTTGATTCATGATGTACTATTTTCAAAGACTTTCAATAACCGTGCAAGAGGTAGGTACTGAGTTTAATCCCCAACAATCCCGATGTACCAATGTGAGTTTTTGGAGATATAAGTAAATTGTCTAACACCTAAAAACACGAAGCACGCACGGTAAAGGAAAACATCGTGATGAAACGTGGAATAAATTGTCTGAAATCACCAACTCGTAGTAAGCAAGAGAATTGATTAAATGCTCATTCCTTCTCGTTGTGAGAAGAGCTCTTTGGCTTTAGAGTGGGACAGTAACGGGCTAATTATTATGTTTTTATGTTATACATCATTATTAACAAATTAACTGAACTGCAGAGCTTATTCTGTTGATATTTGTGTTATTTCTTGAAATATCTTCCACATTGGTGACAAGACCATAATCAAATTTCTATGGGACCACACGGACACTCTACTCTTTTGAATACAAAAAGATTTTTTCAAATCGGTTTATAAATACCGGAGATATTCGGTAACATATATAAAAAGAATAAGGTCAAACTGAGACGCTTCTCCTTATTTCCTGGAATATCTTTCACATTGATGACCAGACCTTAACCAAATTTCTATGGGACCAATGGGACACTCTACTCTTTTGAATGCAAAAAGAACTTTTAAATCGGATTATAATACCGGAGATATTCGCTGAACTGCTGATTTTTGTGGTATTTCTTGAAATATCTTCTACATTGGTTACCAGACCCTAATCAAAATTCTACGAGACCATACGGACACTCTACTCTTTTGAATGCAAAAAGAATTTTTCAAATCGGATTATAAATACCGGAGATACTCGCTAACATATATAAAAAAAATATGGTCAAACTGAGAGCCTTCTCTTTATTTCCTGGAATATCTTTCACATTAATGACCAGACCTTAACCAAATTTCTATGGGACCAATGGGACACTCTACTCTTTTGAATGCAAAAAGAATTTTTTAAAATCGGATTATAATACCGGAGATATTCGCTGAAATGCCGATTTTTGTGGTATTTCTTGGAATATCTTCCACATTAATAACCGGACCCTAATTAAATTTCTATGGGACCACACGGACACTCTACTTTTTTGAATGCAAATAGATTTTTTCAAATCGAATTATAAGTACCGGAGATATTCAGTAACGTATATAAAAAAATATGGTCAAACTGAGACCCTTCTCCTTATTTCCTTGAATATCTTTCACATTGATGACCAGACCTTAACCAAATTTCTATGGGACCAATGGGACACTCTACCCTTTTGAATGCAAAAAGAATTTTTAAAATCGGGTTATAAATACCGGAGATATTCGGTAACATCCATAAAAAAAAATAAAAAAAAAAATATGGTCGAATTGATAACCTTCTCCTTTTTTGAAGTCGGTTAATAAAACGAAAAACGTTTTACTCAGCAGGCCTCAGTACCTAAAAACGCACTGTTAGCATCATTCAAGGTGGCGTACAGGGTGGCAAAATGCAAAAAACCTCATACTATTGCAGAAGAGCTTATTCTAACGGCTGCTCGCGACATGGTAAATATTATGATGGGAGAATCAGCTGAAAAATTAATTTCCAAGATAACCTTATCTAACAATACTATCAGTCGAAGAAACCATGACATTGCTGAGGATCTCAATTACCAATTAATAGAAAAAATGAAAGGCAAGGATTTTGGTTTGCAACTTGACGAGGCTACTGACAGTAATGATGATGCTACGTACGCTCTCTGGCTGACAATATCATTGTCAAAGACCTTTTATTCTGCAAAAGCATTACCGGAAGTACGAAAGCCCAAGACTTGTATGAAATTTTAGACAAGTTTATTACAGAAAATTGTTTGGATTGGAAAAAATGTATCGGTGTATGTACTTATGGTGCTCGATCGATGTCTGGCAAGTATGGGGGAATACAAGCGCTTATTCGTAAGAAAGCACCGAATGCTATGTGGACCCATTGCATCATCCACAGGGAAGCTCTGGCATCAAAATCAATGAGCTCTGAACTGAACCAAGTACTGGAATGTGTAATTAGTGCGGTAAATTACATAAAAACTAGGCCTCTAAAGGCCAGACATTTTAAAAAACTATGCATAGATATGGGAGCTGAACATACAGCCCTGCTGTACTACTGTAATTCACGATGGCTTTCACGTGGAAATGTTTTATTTCGTGTGTTTGAATTACGCGAAGAAATTTGCACTTTTTTACAACAAGAACGTCAAGAAAATGCCAAATATTTTACTGAACCTAATTTTTTGCTAAAGCTAGCATATTTATGCGATGTGTTTGAGAAATTAAACAATTTAAATCTGTCTTTGCAAGGCAACAACACCTACATTCGGAGAGGATTGCGGCATTTAGAAAGAAACTACAGCTATGGATAACAAAGTTGAAAGAAGGCGGCGGTCAAGATTGCTTCCCGCAATTGTATAATTATGCGGCATCAAATGAACTGGTTATTTCAAAAGTCCTGATCGCCCTTTTCACTGAACACCTAGCGAAGCTCACCGAATGGTTTTCGAAGTATTTTGCAGATGATGATGAAAAATTTGCGTGGATCCAAGACCCTTTCCATGCACAAAGTCCACAAGGATTTACATCACAAGATGAAGAGAGTCTTATTAAACTCTCTTGCGACAGCAGCCTTAGAACTTGATTCGCAAGTGTCGATTTGGTTGAGTTTTGGTTATCGATTCAAAATGAATATCCAAATTTAACTTCCAAAGCATTAAAAACTTTCATTCCGGTTGCAACATCATATCTATGTGAAGCTGGGTTTTCAGCTGTAGCTGTAATAAAAAACAAATATCGCTCAAAGATCAATGTGGAGCAAGAAATGAGAGTAGCAGTGTCAAGTCTTATTCCCCGCTTTGAAAAAATGTGTGGAGATCACCAAGCTCACCCTTCACATTGATTTGACTGAGTAAATATCGTATTTAATTTTTGTTTTTTCTTAAGTCTTTCTTGTTGTTTTCCTTTTAAATTCTTTTATAATAAAAAAAGTCAATTTTGTATTGTGGTGTTTTAATTTTCGTTACGACCAACCTAACCTAACTATTACTGTAGGTACCTATTTCTTTCGACAATTTCCTCAAATAGTTAACTAGGAGAGGGCGCCGTGAAAAAATATTAAACTTGTAACTGCGCCGCGGGTTACAAAAGATTGGGAACCTCTGGTCTAAACGTAAGAGAGCTTTGTCTCGAAGTGAACTTCATAAAATAGCTGAGAATTTTTGGGAATTCTCCGACAAAGATGACTGGAATCCATTTGAAGCTTCTGAAAGCGATTATGTTTGTAGTTCAGAAGCAGATTCGAGCTCAACATCGGATTCAGAAAGTATAGAAAACATACAGAAGTTTATATCGAGAAAAAAAGTTAAATTAAATCCAAAACCAAACCCAAGCACTGTACAATCAAACATCGATTCTGAAACGGACTTAGGTGAAGGAAGGACCTAGTCAAGTGTCAGAGGCGAACGTAGACCAAGAGGATAATTTAAATCCAGAACAGAACTCGGATCATGA
Organism: Altica lythri; assembly: GCA_964028335.1. Classification (NCBI taxonomy): domain Eukaryota; kingdom Metazoa; phylum Arthropoda; class Insecta; order Coleoptera; family Chrysomelidae; genus Altica; species Altica lythri. The sequence goes on along the minus strand of OZ034806.1, from coordinate 27,930,971 downwards.
AATAAATGATCAAAATCCACAACAGAACATAGCCGTGCCTTCTTCGTCAAATTGGGGACCTGTAGCAGGTAACTATAAACAAATTCCATATTTTACGATCGAGTCAGGAGTAAATTCGGAAGTAGCTGCATTACTGGCAAATGGTAAATCGGGAGATTTTTTTGACGCCGTCTTCGATAACAGGTTCAGCATGTTTGTAATCAAACAAATTTGTATGCAACCCAGAGCCTTATGAGTACAGATGCTAAACCAAGCTTTCGCTTGCATGAGTGGGTTCCAACAACAAATACTGAATTCAGAAATTTTTTGGGATTAGTTGCATGGATGGGTTTGGTAAAAATGCCAAAAATTGCAGACTACTGGAGCAGATATGAAATTTTCACTAATAATTTTGCAAAGAAGGTCATGTCAAGGAATCGATTTGAAATTTTGTTGAGGATGATACATTTTGCTGATAATTCGTTGGCAGATCGATCTGATAAATTGTACAAACTAAAGCCTCTAATAGAAATTTTAGTGGCTAATTTTAAGTCGTTATACGTTCCAAACGAATACATCTGCGTCGATGAGACACTCTTGCCATTTAGGGGAAGATTAGGCTTTAAACAGTACATAAAAGCTAAACGACACAAATATGGCGTGAAGTTTGTTAAGGTGTGTTCTGTTCTTGGATATACATATAACTTAAAAATATATGCAGGAATAGAAAATAATCAGAAGGTCACTCCAGAACGTATTTTACTTTATCTTATTGACGACTTGCTACATCAAGGAAGGACACTTATAACTGACAGTTGGTATACAAAAAAATGCTAGATTCCAATACGCATTTAGTAGGAACAATTCGAAAGAAACGAAAAGGCTTGCCCAAAGAAGTGATAAGTGATAAAAATAATAAAAGGAAAAATTATTTCTCTTGAAAACGAGAATGGAATAACCATGACCAACTGGAGAGACAAAATGAATATTTACATCCTTTCCACTAAACATGAAAATAGCATGCAAGAGGTGTCATGTAATCGGCAAACTAAAATGAAGCCAAAAGTGGTATTACACTTTAATAAAGGCAAAGCAGCAGTTGATTTATCCGACCAACTAAGGGCGTACTCTAATCCTCTAAGAAAAAGCGTGAACTGGTTAAGGAAAGTGGCTTTCGAACTGTTATTAACGACATCTATGGTAAATTCATATATTTATACAAGCTCGTAACTGGAGAAAATATGTCAGTGACAGATTTTAAAAAGCAGATAGTGGAGCATCTAGTGACAGACAATGAAGAAATCCTTTCAAAAAAACCTACACCAAGTGTTCATCACATTATTGAAGTGAAAACAGATGGAAGTAAACATCATCAACGAAGAAAGATGTGCAAAAACTGTTATAAGAAGAACAGTGAAGAACATGGATGCCAATATGCAATGAACAGAACTAAAAAGGTAGATACCTTTTGTAAAAGTTGTGCGAACGAGCCATTTTTGTTACCTTGTTTTAATGAAATTCATAAGATTTAACTAGGATACGATGTTTATTATTTTATTCATGCAAACATGTTTATTTGTTAATTAAATAAAGTTTATTTTAAAGCCGCAACCCTCCTTGTATTATGTTTTCATAGGAATCATGTTCCAATAGGGACAACATTTCTCATTATGAAAAAATGTAAGAAATTGTATGTGCAGCATACAGCTTCTAGGCCATATTGGTCCATTTCTGCAGTCGTACATAGTTAAATATGCACCAACGGCCCGGCAGCTATTAGAAAATGTGTTGACCCCATGGGACCAACATAGTCTGGTAAGGTAAAATATATGTTGGCCCCATTGGACCAATGTGGCTTGTTGAGGTATGGGACCAACGTGGCAGTGTACGTGTTAATATTATTTTCCTGAACTTTCTTGTCATTTCAGCCCATTATGCTTGAGTAAGTTTTATGTGGATAAAATCACGGACATATAAATCGTCCGAGGTCCATAAGGACAAATTGTTCCACGCAGGATAGGTTAGATTCTATCTAATCTAATATATTTAAATGAGCAATTCTTGTATATATATATATTTGGAATCTCGGAATCGGCTCCAACGTTTTTCATGAAATTTAGTATATAGGGGGGGCGATAAATCGATCTAGTTAGGAATCATTTTTAGAAAATGTCACTTTATTCGTGTTTTATCGATAATCAATTTAAACTGAAAAATATTACTCTTCCTGACATCTATTAGCGAATACTATTTTTTTTTAATTGTGAGCAACTAATTGCTTTAACGACACAACAACAGCTGAAGCTATTCCAGCAGATGGCGTTGTTAAGTAACACGAAGTCAATGAGTGTTTGCTTTGAGGTTAGACTAAGCAAATCAATTGTTTATTTATATTATTTGTCTTCTTAATGCATCGTCATCAAACTGATCAGGATTCTCAAACTTCTCACAGTGAAGACTCATTTCAAGGATACCGTCATGAAAACAATTAGGTTTCTGCTCGTCCCACACGTGCTGCTAAAGTAAGATGCTTGCCAAATTTGAGTAACATTACACGAGCAAAGCTCGGTCATCCAGGTACTATTGAGTAATACTTACACAGTGGTTTTTAACAAGATTATTTTTTTATACCAGTTTTCAACAACAATTCTAGTAAAGTAATATAGAATGTGTACTTGAATAAATAAGTATATTGACTGGAACTTTAATATGTTAGATTATAAGGATTAAATGAATAGCAAGTTTAGCTTTTAATAATATAATATTTTAAGCTTGTAAAAGCAGTATTGGGATGTTTATTAAATAGCTTATGTAAAAATACCAATATTTCCAGATTCTCAAATTAATGTCAAAAAGAACGTGTTTGGATTACAGAATAAGCTTTAGCTAATTTTATCAATGTGATCACTGAATTTTACACTTATGTGAAACTTTAATCACATGAAGCCATACGTCAGAAAGGTGTTGCCAATAAATTATTTGTGTAATACTAATAAAATAAGTTAAAAAAAGGTCTTTATGGTTCAAAAAAAATTGAACACAGTAACAATCCTTTTATTATTTTTCAAACAATATCTTCATATGCACCAAAAACCTTTGCGTTGAACAGTAAAAAATCTGAAAATAAGCAAGTATTGTTTCTATTCAGATGATAAAAACTAGAAATGCCACGAATATTCGGCTACTATTCGGTATTCGGCCTATTCGGTCACTTTTTTTAATATTCGGTATTCGGCCGAATAGCATTCAGTATTCGGCCGAATACCGAATACCAAATTTTGGAAAAAAATACATATGTTATTCAGCGTTTGTTGATAGCAAACGGTTGTGCTTTTCTTCCGAAAATAGCCTCTCACTATAAACACTACTGCCAGGAGATGATAAATAGATCTTAGCAAATTTTATCCAAATTTTGTCAGGTTTGGATACCTTGTTTCATTTGCTGACCGCAACTTGTAGGTATGGGTCTGCCGTCCGATTTAGGCGAATACTTTTTAAATAAATATCGATCTCATTTGCCACAAAAACTTTCCCTATATTTGGGTCATGTTGCGCATAGGTACTCTGTAGCGAATCCCTCGCAACAGTCCCAAAAACTGTCGTGTGTTTTCATTTTATTTTCCAGTTTCATGGTTGTATTTTTTCTTACGAAGTGGAGAAAAATCATCATCGGTACTACTTGACTCATCACGACTCATTTTCAGAGCATCTAAACGAATTTTCTGTTTTGCTCTTTCAGTTCGAACTAATCCCAGGAAAATGGTTTTAAGACATGTGTCAATAAAAGTGACAATCAGATATTTGTCATCGAATTGGAACCGTTTTTTAAGGTGTTTTTGAAGTGATGATCTTATTCTAGTTAAATTTGGTGTTCTCCTTCTCTAGGTATTTTAACAATGTGACATGTGGAATGACTTCGGAGATGCAGGAAATACCTGAGCCGGTTATTTTCGTAATCTCTTCGAACGGTTTAAGGAGATTGATACATTGATTCATGAACTCCCACTGAGAAGGTGTCAAATTGTTTAACCTTCCGTAGCTAACACGCCGTCTGTGAGACCGACGCCTAAGAAAATTTACGATTATTCCCGAAAAAATCGCAAACGCGCTTGGCCATCCTCAATAGCTGATTTTTTAGGGCTAATGGACTTAGTATCAAAATTACAGCGGAGGTGAGTTGTTGTAGAGTCTGTTATTAAGTATTCGGTCTCTGAGACGGATGTTAGTTGTGGTGTAACTTTTGTGGTAAGTTACATTTTGTTTTATTTTGTGAGAATTGTACTAATTTTATTAATTGTTTTTAGAAATCCCCGTTAATATGCATTATTTTACTTATGAAGAAGAACAAAGACGACTACAACGTATGTTTGATGAAGTTGAAACGGACGTAGAAGTAGCAGAAGATAGCGATTCAAGTTTGGGGGAAGACAATATTGAGATTCAAGAAGAAAATTCCGACAGTGAACAAGACATAACAGATAACGAACAACATGGAAGTGGAAGCTGTGAACAGAGAAGAGAAACTCGCATACCTTGCATGATGGGAAAAGATGGAACCAAGTGGAGAAAACATTGTCACGAATATCCCAATGTAAGAACTCGACGCCATAATATCGTAACCCAGTTACCGGGGGTAAAGGGTGAAGCAAAGAATAAAAAAAACACCAATCGAAATTTGGAGTTTATTCATTATACAGATGCAATGTAACAAAATATTGTTCTTTACACCAACAAACATATCGTGGCAAAAAATTATTCGGAAACATATAGAACAGCAAGAACGACAGATATCGATGAACTGAAAGTATTTCTGGGGCTATTATATCTTGGTGGTGTAATGAAAAGCAATTTTCAAAATACTGCTGATCTATTCAGATCAGACGGTATGGGTTTAGAAATGTTTAGGTTGACCATGTCCTTAGAGAGGTTTAAATTTTTGTTTCGAAACATTCGTCTGGATGATAAAGAAACAAGACCTGCAAGACAAGAATATGATAAATTGGCAGCGATTAGAGAGTTCTTTGAAGATTTCAACAATAACCTTCCAAAATTCTTCTCCCTTTCGCATTATACAACAATCGATGAAATGTTATGGGCATTCAGAGGAAGATGTGGGTTTCGAGTATATATACCATCGAAACCCAACAAATATGGCCTAAAAGTGTATGCATTAGTAGATGCAAAAATGTTTTATACTGCGAAAATGGAAATATATGTTGGCCAACAACCAAAGGGGCCATTATATGAACGAACCTAGTAAAATATCTATTTAATGTTGTTTTCAACTTCCCGACCCACACCTGTACGCCCATGAAGAGAATTTATGGAAATTCGAAAAGAGCTTTGACCGCGCCTATTCAAGTGGTTTTGGATAAACTATAAAAAATTATCATTAGTTGCTATATTTACATGTTTTTTAATCTTTTTTATAGCTGCATGCAATTGCGGGTCGCAATTGATATGCAATTTGTTTTCTGAAAATACGAATTCAGAGGTGCGATTTTCTTTTTTGATCGAACCTGGGACAGGCAAAACTTGTGGTCCAAGCTACTTGAGAAAAGGAGAACAAGTAGAAGTTCTACAAAAAATTAAAACTAGTGGATCTATTGATGTCTATAGAGCGGCAGAAGCCAAAGCTAAGATGGAGAAGGGTGATCCCAAGCCTCCTTCGATACGTAGCAGTAATGTTTTACATACCATGAAGTCAAAAAAATTGAAAAAGTCGTATTTAGCTGATAATCCAATTCAAGCACTGGATATCATGAAGTGCACGTCTCAGTCTAATAATATTCACGATATAGGTCACAATCCCTTTTATATCAATTATTGGACCGCAGAGCAAATTCGAGGATATAAGAGGGTTTGTACCAAGTACGGAGCAACTATCTATATTGATTCTACAGGCTTAAAATTACAAAAAATAAAAAGACAGCATAATACTGTGAAACGTTCCATGTTCCTGTATGCAATCTGGTAAATATTTCTCCTAAGATTTTTAATTGTATTTAAACAGTTCAATAAGTTTTTTCAATTCTCGCGCTTGTTTATGTTACGTTTGTTTCGTATCCATAAACGACGAATTCGACTACTCATTGAATGAATATTTCATTTTTAAAGTTCTGTCTGAAATTAGGTCACAAATACTCTATCAATTTTTTTCTAAAAAGATCGTTGGCAATATCTAAAAAGATTCTCTTGTACTTATCAAGCAGCCTTTTTTTACAATGCAACAATTTTTTACCATTGTAAAATGAGTTCCATCATCTGCTAGTCTCAAAGATATAGCACTCTAAAATCGTTCTAATTAAATCAAAGTTTCTGAAGTTTCCCATTTCCCAATGAAAATTTCTCCATAAGCTAATAATTATTAATTATTTTAGTGTTAACTGTCTAGAAGGCCAATTCTTAATTGCACAAACAATTGGAGAGCGTCACACATCAAAGGATATTAAATCATTCCTCGAAGACTTTCATAATTCGAAAGCTCCTTTTCCTAAGGAAATAATTTGTGATCAAGCCAGAGCACTTTTGAATGCTGCAGTCCTCGTATATTCGCGTTTTAGATGTTTAGAGGAATATGCTGATGCTATGAGGGATCCAAAAGAAATTCTTGTTCGTATTCGAATAGACATAGCGCACTTCAGGAAAAAATATAGCGAATTATTAAAATTAGAAAGGTCAAGAATAAAAACTTTCTATATGGCATCAATTGGAATATTATCTATCACAACGGATATCAAAGAAGCAGAAAGAATTATTCAATCGATATTTATAGTGGCAAATTCTGAAACTGTTGGGACGTCACGCAGTGGAGAGAAAACCGAAGCTCAAAAGTGCTCGGAGTATCTTGAGCACCTTGTTACAAGTAAGAAAGCATTTCACAGTATTAAAATAGACTTTTTCTACTCTTTTTTTTTTTCGGAGTTGAAACTTTTTTCATTACATAATTTTTGCTGAAGAAGAAGTTAGAGTAAATTCTTATCGTGGAATTAACTATTTATTCTCTATTATTGTCTAGTATATTCTAAAAGTTTCCTTTGAAATATTTTTGAGTAAATAGGTTGAGCTTTAAAATATTTCATTGACTTCCATTCAAGTTCATAACTCTGTGGTTAGATTCTATTTTTTTCTTAAAGTGAAGAAACCAAAAAGAGGTTCAATATTAATCAAAACAACTTAAAACGTTGCTCTCATTTTCTTTTCCAAATTTTTATTTCTAATACAACGATGGTATCCAGAATTTAATACTACAGAAATTAACAGCTCAACATGACGAAAAATCTAATTTTCAAAAGTTATTGAAACTCAGTTTGGTTGAGTCTGGTATTTTAGTAAGATAAATATTTTTGGTCATGCTAACAAAACCATTACATTTTTTTGCTCAAGCTGGTGAAAAAGTTTACGACGGTATTGATGATGCAGGATCAGATGTAAATATTGATTCAGAATATATGTCAGATGATCAAGAACGTGAACTGGACCATGAAAGTGATTCTTACTATCAAAATCAATTAATAAATTCAGTAAAAAATTATTGGAGTGAATGGAGTAACCAAATTTACGAACAAGCTAGGAGCTTTTTCGCTGTTGAAGGAAGTGGAGTAAATCCGTACCATTTACATAGAACAAAATTGTGCGATAGACTGTTGAAAGATTTAGAAATTTTTCCAATTTGGGGAAATATTCTAAGTAATTCCTATCCGTACGGAAGAATTCCTGCCTCAAGTGCTCCGATAGAGAGTGAATTCAACAAGTTGAAGAGCCAGTTAATGAGAGATGTTCAACACTCCATTCGAGTGGATACATTTATTGAAAAACATTTAAATTATTTAGAAGGGAAGCTACTCCTCGTCCATGACGAGATTGATAAAAACTCGGAATCTTCAGAACCAATTCTTAAAGATCTTGATGAGTCACAAATTTTTCTCAATAAAACGAATGAAACTCTCGATGAAGTGGAGAATTGGCGGAATCAGGGGAATCCTCGTCCTGTTAAAAGAAGATGCACAGAATCAGATGTCAATAATTTTAGGACTAGTATGTGCATTGCTTGTACCAATGGAAATTTCCCTGGAGATGCACATAAATGTGCAGTTTGCTCTAAAAACGTTCATATACTTGACGGTTGCTCAGTCTCGATAGGAGCTGAAGAAGGCTATGGCGAAAAGAGACTTTGTGTAGTTTGTTCAAAAAACAGTACCGACATTAACACTTCAATCGCAAATACAAACAAAAAGTCATCTTTATCAGTTGAGAACGATTCACGAGGTCGAATTAAAAACTACGAAGAAAAAAATAAATACAGAAGAATCGCTAAGTATTCTGGTAGCAGACCAGACGATGTTCGAGATTCACTCATGTGGAAAAAGGATAAGCCAATATCCGTTATAAAAAATGGAAGTCGGTGTGACTTGGCTAGTTTGAAATTGGATGGGAAAGAAGTATCTGTGCGGAACACATGCGCTTTTGATAGCATTTTGTATTTGCAGCTTTTCGCCGCCCGCGATTTCCAACATATAAACAACAAGGTAGGTACTTATAAAAATTTATAAAAGTACGTGGAAAGGTTCCTGGGAAAGACTTAGTTTCGAATTTCGATTTCGCAGATAATACTAGGCTTTCTCTTCGAACAAGCAGAAAGATAAGGTACATTTTATTCTAATTATAATATTTCTCCTATCAGGTATACCAATCCAATTCAGAATTTGATATTCTGATAAAAGACATTATGGAAAAGGGCTTGCACAATAATACGTACACTCTGAGAGCAAAATTGTTGAGAAAATTTTTCAATAAAATTTTAATTATGACATTTGAAAATTCTTTCTACTAGTTATATAGCATAGTTATACGCATAGTTACCCTCTAACTCTTTTTATTCATCTATGTTTTTCAATTATAAAACTATACAAATCATAATCTTAATCAATCAGCTTCACGTTGTGGTCATTTCCTTTTTTGAATATGTTTTTAAACCATTTCTTGGTAGTGTATTTTATAGTTTGACACTTTTTGAAGTTGATAGGAAATTAACTGTGAGCTGTTGTTTTAAATGTTTTATTTCCTATTGCATATTACACGTTAACTTAACTTGATAACAATTACTACCCTAGCTCGTATTAGAATGAGAATTTTTTGTTGCCACGCAGGGCCCAGAATTCAACGGCTACAATGGCACGTTGCCACGTCCACCGCACACCAAATAAAATATGAAAACAAAACAATTGGGGGTTGCATAAACATACCCCCCGCCTTGAAAGGCTTAAGCCTTTAAATAGAAAAGTAAAATAAACAATATTTCTTTGTATAAGAAAGTTCCTATAGATACTTTAACACAAATACCTAAAGTTCTATGGGTAACACACAGATTTTCGCAAATGACCTTTTCACAATACCCGCACTAGTTTTTATGTTGGCTACTCTTGCAATGCCATCTGTCCCATAATGTAGTGAAACAATACGACCTAGCTTCCATTGAAGAGGAGGTGTTTGATCGTTCTTGATGATTACTAAATCGTTGACCTTCAATTCTCCTTGTGTTGACTTCCATTTTGTACGAATTTGTAGTTCGGAAACGAATTCTGTAGACCAGCGCTTCCAAAAATGTTGTTAGATCTGCTGCATATACTGATATCTCGACAATCGAGAAACTGGAACATCCATTAGCTCTGAAGTTGGAAGTGTAGTTGCCGAGTGTCCAATCAGGAAATGAGAAGGGGTTAAGGCTGATAAGTCATTGGGGTTGGAAGATAAAGGAGTTATGGGTCTTGAATTAAGGATGGATTCTATTTCCGCCAGAACAGTAGTCAGTTCTTCGAATGTAAAGGAAGTGTTTCCCATTACTCTTTTTAAATGATGTTTGGCCGACTTTATTCCGGCTTCCCAAATCCCTCCCATGTGGGGAGAATAAGAAGGAATAAAGTGCCATTCAATACCCTTTTCCGAAGAATAGGTTTGTATTGCATTATGATTAGTTTTTAAGAAATTGCCGAGTTCAATGAGTTCAGAACTTGCGCCTACAAACGTTGTGCCATTATCGGAATATACCTTTGCAGGTTTGCCTCTGCGGGCGCAAAAACGTCTAAATGCTGCTATAAAACATTGTGTAGTTAAATCACTGACAAGTTCAATGTGAATAGATTTTGTAGTAAGACAGATAAATAGACAAATATATGCCTTGATTGATTTGACACCACGGCCAGTCTTAGTTTTTATCATTATAGGACCCCCATAGTCTACTCCAGAAGCACTGAAAACAGGCGCAGGACAAACTCGCTCAGCTGGCAAGTTGCCCATAATTGGTGTATTTTGTTTAGGATTTGCCCTAAAGCATTTTATGCAAGAATGTACTATTTTTCTTGCCAAACTTCTTCCGCTTAGCGGCCAAAATCGCTCTCGAATGGAGAATAAAAGTTGTTGCGCGCCGCAATGAAAAAGTCTTTCATGTTCATATTGCATTATTAGGTTTGTCAAATGATGTTTATCAGAAATCAAAGCCGGGTGTTTTTTCTCAAATGAAAATTGAGACCTTTGCAACCTACCACCGACTCTTAGGATTCCATTTTTATCCATGAAGGGATTGAGACTAAGTATCCTTGACTTAACAGATAATGATTTGCCCTCAGCGAGGGCTGCAATTTCCTTCCCGAAGCTTTCTTTCTGTGAAACCGATACCAAGCAATAGAGAGATTCATGCAATTCCACTACTTGCAAAGGACCAAATTTTCGTTCTTTCATAATTGTTTTGCAATTGCTAATAAAACGCCTGATATATGATGTAACTCTTTGAAGACGAGTTAATCTTGAAAACCGGTTCATAGGAAAGGAAGATTGAATAGTTGAAACATTCGAGAGTAATTTGGGTTTTTTCATTTCGGGAATTGGTATTGTTTCTTCTAACGAAACAACCGGCCATTCAGATTGTGGTTCATTGAGCCAACTGGGTCCAAACCACCACAACACTGAGTCTGACAACATCTTCGGACTCACTCCCCGAGATAGAAGATCCGCAGGATTTTCTTGTGTTCTGACGTGGTACCAGTCCAGGGGATTTGTTGCTGCCTGAATTTGTGAGACTCGATTTTGAACAAATGGTTTTAATAAATTTGGTTGAGTTTTTATCCAACTAATGCAAATTGTAGAGTCTGACCAGAAAAAACACTTATCAAAGGGAACCGTTATTGAAGATTTTACCTTTTGTACTAGTTGGGCTGCCAACAGTGCTCCGCATAGCTCTAGTTTTGGTATAGTTAATGATTTTAATGGAGCTACTCGTGTTTTTGAACAAAGTAGATTCACCTGAATATCACCTGATGGAGATATGCTACGAATATATATGCAACATCCGTATGCTTGACAAGAAGAATCACAGAATGCATGAATTTCTCTTTGGACTGCTCCCTTGCAAAAAATTGAACGCGAAATTTCTAATGAATTCAAGTGGGAAAGTTCCTTTCTGAAGTCAAACCACCTAGTGTGCAATTCCGTTGGAACAGCTTCATCCCAGCTTAATTTTTGCATCCAAAGTTGCTGTAATATTATTTTTCCTGTAATGATACAGGGACTAACAAGCCCTAACGGATCAAACACTTGTGCTATGTCGGACAAAATAGAGCGTTTAGTGATTGGTTTGTTAAAATTGAAATTGCCAATGCTATACATCAATTTGTCTGAAGAATATGCCCAATAAAGACCTAAAGTTTTAGTCCGTTCATTGTCACATATCTTAAAAATTGCGGAAGGTTGAATCTCCTTTACATGATTTAAAAATTTATCGGAATTTGAAGCCCATTTTTGTAACTCGAAACAACCCGTCCTTAAAATGGTTATAATTTGATCAGAGAGCTCGATTGCATCTTCGACTGACTCAGCGCCTGTCAAAAGATCATCCATATAAAAGTCATTTTGAATAACCTCTGTGCCTTGGGTTGGGTTTCGGAAAATTCTAACGATATTTGTTTAAGACATCTGACTGCAAGCCAAGGAGCCGAGGCAGTGCCATAAGTCACAGTATTGAGTTGGTATTCATCAACGTCTTCATTTGGAGAGAATCTCCAGAGTATTTTTTGCAAATGTCTTTGTTCAGGGTTAACGTATATTTGTCGATACATTTTGACAATATCTGCGCATATCACAACGGCATGCTGCCTAAATCTCAGCAAGATGTTTACCAAATCATTCTGTATTGTAGGACCAATTAGTTGAAGGTCATTTAATGAAACTCCTGATTCGGTTACTGCTGAGGCGTCAAATACGACCCTCAACTTAGTTGTTTGATTTTTCTCGTTAAAAATACCATGATGAGGCAAAAAGAAATCTATCTCATCTGGGTTTGATTCGATTTTGGACATATGACCAAGCTGATAATAGTCTTTCAAGAAATCAGAATATAGCCTTTGGAAATTAATGTTTTTTGCAAACTTAGTCTCCAAGCTTTTTAAACGAGTCATTGCAGAATTTCTAGAATTTCCTAATTTAGAAATTGAGTCCTTTAAGGGAATTTGAACAATAAACCGTCCATCTACGTTCCGCCTGGTAGTTCTTTGAAAAATATTCTCGCATAAAATTTCTTCTTCAGAAAAAACCCGTTTTTGAAAATTAGATTCCTCAATTTCCCAAAACTTTTGCACCAAGCTTTGGAGGTTATCGTCAATTGTGGAATAGCTGCAAAGTGTTGAGGATGAGGCTATATGTGAATTAACCGACCCCGAAACTATCCAACCTAGAACAGTTTTTTGCAACACAGGTAGGTTATTACCCAACGATATCTGACCAACACATAACAAGTTGTAAAACAGTGCCGCACCTATAATTAGATCAATTCGACCACTTTCGCCTAAACTCGGATCAGCTAATTTTATATTGTTCGGGATGTTCAAATTCGAAGTATCAATTGGTTTCATTGGAAGACTTTCATTGATTATGGGGATAACGAGACAGGTTAAGTTTGATTTCCATGAACTACAAAGAGATTCTACACCTATTTCACATTTATAGTTAATTGCAGAGTTTATTTGATTGATGCCTGTAACCGACATTTTAATATTACTCTTATGCAAACCTAAGCGACTACAAAATTCATCCGATATAAAATGACTTTGCGACCCTGAATCTAACAAGACTCTACATAGATGGTAGTTTCCCTTCAAGTCCTTTACTTGCACAATTGCTGTAGATAATAGAACATTTAAGTTTATTGAATGGCTAGATGATGCCTGAAAACAAGATGAATTTGGAGAATTAACCTCATTGCTTCCAGAGATTTGCATATGTTGTTCAACGTCCCTGCTTGGAACACTATCGCTACCCAAATGTAAAAGTGTATTGTGTTTAGCTGAGCATTTTTTGCAATGGCCTGCATAACAATTTCTTTGCAAATGATTTCCTCTAAGACAGTTTATACACAACTTCAACTTTTTTATATTTTCAATTCTATCGTTTACCGAAAGCTTAATAAATTGAGCACAGTTTTGAATAAAATGACCTGAATCCTTACAAAAAACGCATTTACTATTATTCAATGTTTTGTTGGCATTATGATTTTGGAATGAGGCGTGAACAGCAGATTTGTGTGTTTTAAGTGCCTTGTCACCTTTTGTTAACGACAATGTTTCCAAAAGATCGGCTTTGTTTTTTATGAATTTTTTAAATTCTTCCAAAGTTGGTAAATTTGCATTATTTGATATTTTTGCTTTGTGTTCTTCCCATTCCCTTGCAGTAATTTTGTCTAGTTTTCCACAAAGAATATAGATAATAATTGTATCCCAATGTTTAACTGGTTGACCAAGGCTTTCAAGTGATTGCAAATGTTTGGATAAAATATCTAGCATTTTTCTAAGGTCAACCGATGATTCTTGATTTAACGATTGAATATTAAAAATAGACTTTACATGATTATGTACCAATAAACTATCGTTATTATACCTATTTAATAATGCACTTCACGCCACTGGGTAATTTGAAGACGAGAATTCAAGTGAGCGAATAACTTGTGCCGCACCACCTTCCAGCGCCGCACGCAAATAATGAAACTTTTGAATTGCAGTGATTGAACTATTTTTGTTTATTAACGAGTCAAAAGTATCCCGAAACTCGAGCCAGCTTTCGTAAGAACCTGAAAACTTTGGTAACTGAATTTGAGGTAGTTTTATATTTTGTTGCACGTTTGCAGGTATTGACTCCGAACTCATTGAATCCCCCTGTATGTTACTAGTTGTTGAATTGCAATTATTGCTTGCATTGTAAAAATTAGAAATATATTTTTTGCACAATGATACTGACTGGTAAAAATGTTCATCAAAATTCTCACGCTCCCCTACAAGTTCCGCGGGGCTGTCGACCAAGCATTCAATTGATATCAACACATCTTCAAACTCTTTTTGTAAATTTAGTTGTCTATCAAGACGTAATTCGAGCTCTAATATTTTGCATTCATCGATCTCTTGTATGGATGTGTTCTCAAGTAAGTTTGAAAATGCGTCAATCTGATTTTTAAAAAGAGTTTGACTGTTTTTAATTGCATTTAAATTTTTATAAAAAGTTTTTAACTCATTCGTATCAAGATCTTTTACTTTCGATTGTTTCGGCATGTTAAATAAATTATTAATATTTATTTTTTAATAAATAACAATACTTCCCTTTGTTCTTGCGGAAATAAATCGTATAAATTGTGAATAGAATGAAATGTTAAAAAGGATAGACTTACCCCGGCACTACGTAAGAATACTTTCGCCTTGACTGAATTGCAGTTGACCAGATTTGTAGCTGTCGTCTTCTCGACGCTGCTCGATGTATCGTGAACTGTCCGACTGTAACCGCCAGTTGATGTAATATTTGCACTTGGAATAAACTTATTTTTAATGATTAATTGCTTGCAATGATCAATTCTTCTAGTTCAGCATTCGAATCGAAGGACCATGTATTTTATAGTTTGACACTTTTTGAAGTTGATAGGAAATTAACTGTGAGCTGTTGTTTTAAATGTTTTATTTCCTATTGCATATTACACGTTAACTTAACTTGGTAACAATTACTACCCTAGCTCGTTTTAGAATGAGAATTTTTTGTTGCCACGCAGGGCCCAGAATTCAACGGCTACAATGGCACGTTGCCACGTCCACCGCACACCAAATAAAATATGAAAACAAAACAATTGGGGGTTGCATAAACAGGTAGATTACCTTACAATTGGTAGATTTTTATTCATATTAAAGATTTTAAGCGTATATAGAACCATTTATGTAGAATTAACAGAAACAATTGAGAATGCAAAACACGAATTGATTTAAATATTCATTCAACAGGTGATCAGGTCCTGCTTCAAATTTTCAACCGAGAAGAGATAAATGTTCCAATCGCTTTAAAAAATATATACAAAACTTTGGTCAACCCTCTGAATCGCAATGAAAAATTACTGCTCCAAGGAATCGTTGCATTTTACGGAGGTAGAGTGAATATCCAACGTACCAGTGAAACTGATGCTGGTGAAAGTGGTCACTACACTGCAATCGTCTACCGCAGAGGCAATAACTCCTGGATGGAATATGATGACATGAAAGATAAATCTGCATTTATCAGTGAAAATAAAAAAATTGTAGCACGCTTAGTTATGTATGTGAAAGAAAAATAAAATATTCTATTCTAGATGTTTGGTTTAAAATGAGTCAATTTTCATGGAAATTCAACTTACAAGAATGCAATTGTTAACGGGTCAAATGGAGTTTTAAAAACTGATTCCCTCGATATTTAACACATGAAACACACAAACTATGTATGGCAAAACTTCATTAATATTTATATTTTTACAAAATTTCAATTTAATCTCAACCTTGAACAGCAAGTTATGATACATATGTACGTGCGTACATGCTAAAACGAGTACATCTAAGATATAATCTACTCTTAATATATATTTTTGATTCGTAAAGAGTGACGGACGTAACTCGTTTTATTCGCTGTGTACGAAAACGCAATCTGTCGACTAAAAGTTCGACAGGATCTCCTGTACCTTACCTCCCATGCTGATTTTAGAATAAATAATGCTAGTATTACAAGAGTTACGTAATCTTTCGTAGGGAGTTATCCGCTCACTCTTATACTTTCGTTTTAGTGATGGATGGAATATATCGAGACAAATTGAAAGTAGGGTTAGGTACGCCACAGCCGAGTTGTGTTCAGAAAACCATCAGGTACATTTGTATCACGTGTAACAAATTGAAAATCAAAACAATGGTGAATATGCCGATTAATGGAGATCAACACAAGCGCTTAGAGTGTATGCAGCAATAAATGAGCGATAAATGTGCATAGGGCTAAGCGATATAGTGTCTATTCTGTTAGCACACTGTTCTGCTAGCATACTATTACTGCAGTCTATTCTGCTAGCATACTATTGCGGGAGCATACCTACAGCTTTTAGGAGATTCACTTAAGCAACGAAATTTTATTACAGGGCAACAAATAGCAACAAATGAGCAGCAAATTATGCCGTTCAATTCGCATCACCAGCGATATGGTGTAAGTTCTGTTAGCAAGCTGTTACGCCAACATACCCACAAGTTTTCGGCGTTTTAATTTAGCAACAAAATTCGATCTTGAATAAACTAAAAGCAACATATTAGCAACAAATTATGCCATGCAATTCACATCGCTAGCTGTATCGGGTCATGAGATATTGCGCATGGTCTGTTAGCAAGCTATTACTCCAGCATACCCACAGCTTTTAAGAGTGTTACTTGATTAATAAAATTCATTCTCTCGTCAATGAATATAAAAAAATTAACAAAAAATTTGCCATCCATTTCATACCAGGTATATTTTTTGCTTCACAAATTCGTACCATCTTTTTTTTTTTCGGGGGCGGAGTTGTTTCATCCCCGGTGAAGGCCTAAAGCTTTAGTTTATCTAACTATCCCGTTTTTTAAGAGAAATATATATAAATATATTTTACTTACTTGGCTGCCTGCTTTGGTTCTACTTGTCTCGTATCTCGTATTTCCAGAGGTGGGGATAGTTCAGTTAATATTTGGATAAATCTGACTCCTTCGTCTGTTAGCAACAAATTAGCATCGAAATATCCCTCTTGATCCGTGTTCTTAGCTCCAATACGCAGTATCTCATGTTACCGGGGATAGAGGTGGTTTATCCCCCTTCAGGGTTTATATGTTGATGTATCTGACTACCATATCTTTTAGCAACAAATTAGCAACAAAATTTGCCGTTCGATTTGGGACCCTAGCTGCATTAGGCTACGAGATATTGCGATGGTTCTGCTAGCGTAATATTACCCTAGCGTAACCGTAGTTTCTAGGAGATCTTTTCGAGCAACAAAATCAATTTATGCGGTACAAATTAGCAACAAAATTTGCCGTTCGATTTGGGACCCTAGCTGCATTAGGCTACGAGATATTGCGATGGTTCTGCTAGCGTAATATTACCCTAGCGTAACCGTAGTTTCTAGGAGATCTTTTCGAGCAACAAAATCAATTTTTGCGGTACAAATTAGCAACAAATTAGCAACAAAATCCTATATGCTTTTGAACGCCGCCTCGTGAAATGGCTCTGCTAGGGTATTAGCCCCACTGTCGTGTACAAGAAAGTGGATCTTGTTGTTATATAGCAAACACACAGCCAGTTTATTATCAGCACTAAAACCACGTAATATTCACAAATGCGAGATTTCTTATTGGAAGGTGCGATTCTGTAGTTTATGACAAACAAGCCGTGATATTTTAACACAAAATTAAACAAATAATTCCGCACGTGCGGCACTAAGACAAGTCATAGCCTGTCGCGTGCAAAATGCACATCTTTTGTCGAACATTCGGCTGCCTAATATTCGGCGCTTCGGCCAAGTGCATAGCCGACTATTCGGTATCCGGTATTCGGCCAAATCACTATTCGTGGCATCTCTAATAAAAACCATCCTCTCACATAAAATAAAATGTGTCCCATTGTCAAAATGACACGATTCCGATATTAACAAATTGAATCACCAGTTATACAGGGTGTCCCAGAATTAACTACGGAAACTTCGTATACGTATTCCTTGATGACAAATAAGTAGGGTCTTTCCTATAAAAAAAATTTTTTTAGAGACTCCTGTCAGAGTTATAACCTACTTTGCAAATGTGCGCTACTTGATCGCGATACACGATACTCAATTGACATGGTCCTACTTTTTATTTTTTTACTCCAAACCGAAATGATTTCGCAAAAAATGACAAGGAACAAAAAAGTTTCTAAATAATCAAAACTTCCTAAAATAATTTTTTGTTATTGCAAATATTAATTGCTAAGAAAGTTACAAAAAAATATTAAGAGGGGTTCCTTGATTTGCACCCTTAGAATGGGGTAGGGCAGGTGAAAAGTGGCAGGAGAAATGCGTCTTTATAAAAATGATGTTCACCCAAATTTTTAATTTTTTATCTTGGACCAATCAGAAGATATTAAATTAAAACCGTATTTTACCACCCCTCTTTAAAGGGTTATAACTCTGACAGGAGTCTCTAAAAAAATTTTTTTTATAGAAAAGACCCTACTTATTTGTCATCAAGGAATACGTATACGAAGTTTCCGTAGTTAATTCTGGGACACCCTGTATAGCAATGTTTGTTTTCTTGTTTTATTCTAAGGAAAATGAAAAATTTAAATTTAAAGTGCAAATAATATAATCAATTGTGAGCTTTAGAAAACTGCTACTGCATTAATTGGGTAACAGTGTCCCGAATATTGTTTATTGAAAGGGACACGAAGTGAAGATTATACCAAAAATTGTAAATTTTACAATTAATTTATTTTTTTAATATTAGGTGTTTAAACTCGCTTTGGCATAGATCAGATGTTTTTTTTAATAAATTATTGAGGCATTGCTTCGTACTCTTTAGTAAGCTCAGTTTTATTTCCATTACAGTCCTTGATGTAGGATTTCTGGTCAGTTCTCATCTTTTAAGCTCATCCTAAACATGCTCAATTGGATTTAGGTTCAAGCTCAATGGTAACTAATTCAATGTAGATATACCGAACAAAGTTAGGTAGGTAGTGAAATATCCTGCATTAATATGACAGCGTCACCAACGAATCCGACAAAGGGAAGCAAATGTTCTTCTAAAATTTCCATAGAATAACGATCCGCTAATGAACCTCCCCTACATTAATCAAAGCTTTATTATCAGTATTATAAAGTAGGGTTTCCTATAACAAAAGATATATTTATGGGGATTGTAGCCAAATTAGCAGCAAAATTAGGTATCAATAAACCTCCAGGCGAAAAATGGTACAAGCTATTCAGGGGCCGCCATAAAAACATAAGTGACAGAATTTATCAAAATTTAACAAAATCTCGAGCCAGTGTTACTCAAGAAAATCTTAATAACTGGTTTAGAGAGGTTGAAACATATCTAAAGAAAGAAGATCTTTTTTCTGCTATGAAAGATCCGTGCAAAGTGTTTAATGCAGATGAAACTGCTTGTTATTTGAGCCCTAAGGGTAACAAAGTTTTGGCAAAAAGAGGAAGCAAAAATGTTTATTTAGCTGGAGCTAACGATGAAAAGGAAAACATTACAACCCTATTAACAGCTAACGCCGCTGGCCAACTAGCTCCTCCTATGGTTGTTTTCCGATATCAACGAATACCCCTATATATTGCAGAGGCAGTTCCTCCACATTGGGCTATTGGAAGATCTGAAAATGGGTGGATGACCCAGGAATTGTTTTATGAATATATGGCTAATTTTTTTATACCATGGTTAAAACAAAACGGGATTGAACCACCTGTTGTAATTTTCTTGGATGGACACTCGTCACATATATCCTATCATGTCTCAGAAATTTGTTCGAAACATCAAATTGTTCTTGTTGCCCTATATCCGAATGCAACACATCTTATGCAACCCATGGATGTTGCCGTCTTTCACAGTTTAAAGAATGATTGGAAAAACAAGTGACTGAATGGAGGATGTCTCATATGGGACAGGAACTAAAGAAAAAAGATTTTCCACCTCTACTTGAAGCTGTGTTAAAAAATCTTCAACCCTCAATTTTTCAAAATGGTTTTAGAAAATATGGATTGATGCCTTGGGATCCTAAAGCTATTCACCTAGAAAAAACACAAAAACCAAAGAAAATTGAAAGCCGTATGGACATAGAAAGATTTAACTTTTTTGAAACGGAGATTGGAGAATATAAATTAGAAAAATTTAAAAACAACACTGGCACCGAGTGGCATGGAGAGAAAGAAGATTTGTCACTTTACAAAATGTGGAAACAAAACAACTTGAAATTGGAGGAAAATGAAAATAAAGAAGAATTGGAAAGAGAAGAAGGAAGTAATACTGATGAGGTTTTTCGTGAAGATGGCCCTACTGAAGAAGCGTCAAGTTCTAAAATGCAAAAACTAGACAAGACTATTGAAGATCCTGGATTGAGCTTAACACTAATAGACAAAACTGCTGCAGAAAATAATAAAGGTCAAAAACTAGATGAGACTATTGAAGATCCTGGATTGAACACTAATGTAGAAAATAATAATTTACATTCACCATTAAAAGAACTTAAGATTTCATTTCATCAACTTTTGCAAGCTGACTTCTGTAACTGAGATAGGACTTAAACCAATCAAGTGGCGTTCCTCTAATGCCATAGTGCTGTAATTTGTTGATTAGAATATTATGATTTACACAATCAAAAGCCTTAGAAAAATCACAAAAAATAGTTACTTTAGAATGGTGATTATTAATACCGGAGTATACAGTATTAAAGAGAGAAAACATAGCATCATTGGTGTACTTATTACTTAGGAATCCAAATTGATTAGGGGTCAGTATTTTATATTTGGACAGAAATGATAGAAGCCTTTTTTAACTAATCTTTCGATAATTTTTAATAACGTAGGCAGGAGTGCAATAAGGCGGTAGTTTGAAACTTGTTCTTTATCTCCTCCTTTATGTAACGAAATAATTTTTGCGGTCTTGAGGCAATTGAGAAAGGTTCCATTTTGTAAAGACTTATTAGTTAAGTCTGTAAGGTGGTGTAAAGAACGTTCAGGAAGATTACTGACCTCTATAAAGTCTCTGGTGGAAGACATTATCAAAGTGCCTCCATGAGATAAATTCCTTCCATTAAACCTAGCTATAGTTGTGTAATTGTTAACAAAGATAGGTTCGTCAATGTCTAACCAATTTTCAGTAGGTAATAATCTAGTATCAATTGCTTAATATCATACTTTTTTACCAGACTTCTTACTTGCTACTTGATTTGTACATGTTTTCTAAACCTACTAGAAGGTAGATTCTGTCTAGACACCATTAAAGTTTTTTTAATCTCCTACACTTTCTGTATCTCTTGATGATTTCACCTAAAAAAAGAAAATATTATTACCACGCATCGCCTAAATGCAATGTGAAATTCGTTGAAGGGTGTGTTAACGACAAAATTTTTAGCAATTTTTCAGAAGAATAGTATTCATGTTTTATTATTTTTAAAATTATAAGCACAAATCAATGCAGATAGAAAAATGGATTTCTATCCTAACAAAGCAGAAGTAATAACCCTTTCGAGCCTAATGGGTCGATATCTCCCAAGCAAATTTTTAAATATACTACTGGGTTATAATGTCCCGAAATTAGACGTACTATAGCTATATCCGTCTTTGCAATGCATTCGCGTTGTATTGCGGCGTTTTCCCCACCAGAGAAAACATAACCTAGATTTTTAGTTCAGTTTTGTGAACACGTGCCATTGTTTTGAGAGTTTTGCAACTGTTTTGAATATCGGATTTGTGAAATTTTATTCAGGTAAGATGTGTAGAGTAGTATATTGATAGTGTTTTGTTTACAATTTATGAACAGCAGATATAATGAAAAACAATAAAATTTATTTATTCGGGACGATATGTCCCAGCAGTACTAGCATTTGGGATTATGTATCCCAGCAGTCCCAGTAGGTTTATACATCGTTCTATTTATTTTAGAATGAATAGTAAGAGAGGATTGTCACAGAAGGAACTGGAAGAGTTGCTAGAATGCAGTGACTTTTCTGAAGATGAAAATGATCCATTCGCATGTAGCAGCGATGACGATCCCGACTGGACAGAGACAGTTTCTGAAAATGATGAAGTTGAAAGTGAATCTGAAGATCAGCCTGACCTAAATCCTCAAAACGATTTAGACGATCAGAGTGATATTAGTGCTGAAAATTCTGATACTGAAAGAGACGAAATACACCCAACTCCCACGTTAGAATCAGAAATCCAACCTGATGCGAATATCCTATCATATCATATGGTGCCGCATGGATATAAACCAAGAATGAAGTTGCCTTCTGAAAAGAAATGTAAAAATCTGTTAGCAGATATAAATAGCCGTTCTTCGGAATTGGATGTATTTTTGAAGGTTTTTCCTAAAAGTTTGTACATATTTATTGCGCAGTGTACAAATGACAGAATAAAAATTTTAGAAAGAAAGGTGCAAAAGAAATACAAGCCTACTGATTATTCTGAAATAATGCTAGTAACCGGTGTCATGATTGTCATGTCATACAACGTGTTACCTCGTATAAGTTCTTATTGGTCCAAACACCCATCAATGGGCAATACAGCAATAAAGACAGCAATTTCAAGAGATCGATTCAAATTTTTGATGTCCAAGTTGTATTTGAATCTTCCCAACAAACATGACAACTCAGATAAGACTTATTATATCGAGGAGATCCTAGCGTGCTTCAAAGAAACTTTTCCAAACGCTAGAACGGAATCCACGTATAGACGAAAGTATGGCCAAGTTCAAAGGGAGGTCAAGTCTGAAACAATATATGCCACTCAAGCCAACAAAGCGTGGTATACAATTATGGGTAAGAAGCGATGCTCTCACTGAATATGTTTACGACATAAACGTTTACAGTGGAAAGGAGACTGGTGAGGATGGAACATTGGGAGAAAGGGTTGTAGAAAAACTTACGTCTTCTATAAGAGAAAAAGACGTTGCGATATGTTGCGATCGTTTCTTTACCTCAGTCTTCTTGATGAAATCATTACTTTTTCCAGTAGTGGGAACTTGCATTATTAGACGAAAAAATGTACCGAAAAGAGATGGGAAATTAATTCGCCATGCCGCAGAGTTTCTCTGCACACCCGATGGAATAACTTTTACGCGATGGCATGACACTAAATACGTTTTAGCACGTAGCAACTGTCACGGAAATGAAATAACGGAAGTTGAACGAAGGCAGAAAAATGGTGAAAAACTAAAGGTACCTTGTCCAGAAATATCCTTTTATAACAAATATATGGGAGGAGTGAATCTGACTGACCACTTAGTAGGCCTCTATGAATTCGACAGAAAAAGTACCAAATGTGGAAGAAAACTTTTTATAAATTACCCATGATGGCTGCAGTAAATGCATATATCATTTTCACTGAATGACAAATGCACTGACAAAAAAGTACCATTTTTAGAATTCTTGATAGTACTAGCAGAAGAACTTATTGAAAAGGGTAACTTCACGCAAATGTAAAGAGACGAGCAAGCACTGGACGCCCATCAAAGAAACAGCGGTCTTTTACAAACATCGGAGATCATCTTCCGGTTGTTCAAAAACAAACAAAAAGGTGTATCAGATGCTCACAAAGGGGGGTTGAGAAACGAACTACCACCATATGTTCAACTTGTTGTGTGGGACTTTGCAATAACTGTTTTACACCCTATCACAAATAATATTTTTCAATTATACCTTTGTATTACTTCTTCATAGAATAAATGTTTCGTTTTGAATTTTTAGTTTTATTTTGAGTTTGAGGCTATTGGGATATATAATCCCAATATAAAAGACTACTGGGACGATATATCCCAAAATTTTTTTGTCAATACATGAGATACTTAGGCCATACTCAATCTTAGAATATCTGTGTGATGTCAGAAAACATAAAAAAAGTATATATTGATTACATATTAACGGAAATAAAAATCCGTCTCGAAAGGGATAACATTCACTTTGCATTCATAACATTCCTCCAAAATATGTAATTATAAGTAGATGATTGAAAATCGATTTTATAATTTATTTTCTCGAATCCAGTTTTTATTATTGCATCAATGTTAATAGTAATACAGAATTTTTAATCTTTAACTTAATGTCTAGTTTGATGTGACCGAATCCATGTTGCCTACTAGTAATATGTATGTACCTTAACTTCATCATACAGTCTATTATAAATAACTATCTCAAACAATTTAGAAACTGCACTGACAATGATTACTGCTCTATAATTTTTTATGTCCGTTTTACTTTACTGACTTTCCATACATCGGGATATGTAGTGGTTTTTAAACAAAGATTAAAAATGTGTTTGATCGGTTTTATAAATAGTTCACCACAACCTTTTATAATAAATCCAGGAACACCATCTGGTCCAATAGCCCTATTACCCTTCAACCTTGATATTGCGTTAGTAATTTCTTTTGACGTAATGGGTAATTCGCAAAAATGATTCATAGCATCATTTTTTACACTGCCGGTATCTACATCCTTTATAAATAGAGGAAAAAAATTGTGCAAAGGCTTGTGTGTTCCTCAGAGTGTTTTATTATTGAACTGCATTTGATTAGTCCAGGATATGACGGTTTTCTGCTAGCAATTCTTTTTATAAGCATGGATTTGTTAAAATATTGACAGTAAGTAGAAAATAGCTCAAAAATCAAAATCTGTCCTATGTGCTTTTTTCTGGGAGTAGTTACCACCCCAACTCGAAGGTGGAAAATATTTATAAAAAAAAACATAGTAATCACTAGAATAGTGAATTTTAAGACAAAAATGTCCCTTAGAATTTTTTCGAAAAGTCAATACTTTTGGAGTTATTGGTAACTGAAAGTTCACAAATTAAATGGCAAACAAGCATGTTTTTATTTTAAACGGTTTTTCGGGAATAACTCAGAAAATTTACATGTTGTCGGAATAACTGTCATAATATAAAATAAAGCTTACAAAAAAAAAGAGAGATACGTTTTTTTATAATTATCGCAAACTTAATATTAACAAAGTTATCACTGTTCGAAAGTAGTACGTAGAATACAAAAATCCAAACATATGACGGAAAATGATAAGTTTTTTATAAAAAACTTATAGGAACTATTTTAAAGATCTTTTCTGTATCTTTTCTACTTTTTGAATTATTTTCAAAGCAAGGAGATTTTTGGAGAAATTCAGAAAATAAAGTGTTCACTTAAAACTCAGATTTTTTCAAAACTAAACCTTCTAAACCAGTGTAATGTTTGTATATAAACAAAGTAATTGGTACGTGGGCAGCGAATAGCTTTAACCAGGGTGGTTTTGGCGAGGATGAGTTTGTTATTTTTTGAGTCGCAAAAAATATAAGCGGGCTTTATTTCAGTTATAACTTACCTTAAATTTAATGCATATCACTAGTGGTCGTTTAAACGGATTTTTTAAAATCTTTAAAAAAGTTCCTATAAGTTTTCTCTGAAAAACTTATCTTGTTCCGGTAATTTAACGTCATATGTTAGGATTTTTGTATTGGATGAATAAACGTCTACTTTCAAACAGTTATAACTTTGTTAATATTAAGTTTGCGATAATAGTAAAAATAAACGAATCTAGTTATATACTAAAAAGTTGATCACCCTATATTTTTTAATCATTTTGCATTGTAATCATTTTTAACTTATATATAGAAGTAAATTGTAATATTCATTGATCTTCAATTAAGTAGTGTTTACATGATGCCAGTGACTGGCGCCAGTCTCACTGGCATGCCAGTGCTTGATTAGGACAGCGCTGGACTGGTACGTTTACACGTATCCAGTAGCTGGCGACAGTTTCACTGGCACGACAGTTCCACTGGCACGACAGTTCCTACTTGGTGAAATCAGTCGTTTGTTGATTGTCAGTGTCGTGCTTTTACAAAAATGGAGTTAAAGCATAAGCAGTTGTTGAAAAGTAAATGTGTTAAGAAAATGTGTGATCTATTAAGAGAAGATCTGATTAATATGTTGGAAGAAGAAGTGGTAAAGAAAAAACGATTGTGGATAAGAAAATGGATCAGCGATAGATCTATAACAGGAGCTTCGTCTTTGTTGTTGCAACAACTACGAGCAGAGGATCCCACTGAGTACAGGTTGGCGTTACGACTTTCGTCAGAAAATTTTGACCAACTACTTTCTCTTATAGAAAGTTCTATTCAGTCTCAAGATACCGTGATGAGAGAGGCATTTCCGGCAAAAATAAAACTTGAAGTAACATTGAGTTATTTAGCTACTGGAATGTCTTACCGCAGTCTCAGTCATTTATACCGTGTGCCCAAACCTACTATTTCAAAATTTGTACCCAAAGTGTGCAGGGCAATTTATGCAGCATTAAAACAATTTATTAAGGTAAAGTATTTATTTATTTTATTTGCAATTAGCAATATTAAAAGCTAACTTAATGAGATTACTAGAATCCTCTTCTGTTTCGTCGAGGTTTTCAAAAGGTGAAGAAACACTGCTGTCATCCTTGTAGTGAGAAGTGAAAGTTGCAGTACTGGATGGACTATGTTCTGGCAGTGCACAACTTGCAGCTGGCGGGAAGCTTGATTGATCGTTTGTAGATAACATAGGATTCCATTGAAATTGAGTATTTGGTAATTGCTGTATCGGTTTGGGAAATTGTTGCATTAATTCCGAAAGCTGCGAATTCTGAGCAGCATTTAACTTTTTAGTTCGTATATCAGCAAGTCTGCACTGACATAGTATGCTCTGTATCTTTTCCTGGGCAATAATTACCTGTTCTTCTGATAACTTTTTCAATTGTGATGCCACACTCTTTCCAAATATATCAATCTCGTTTTCTTCCCCTATCGGCATATTCTCCTCTTGCATATTTTTCAAATCTTTAATCATTGAGGCCATTTGTGATAATTTGCTGCGTTTTGATCTTGAAGGCGGTGTCAGTTTTTCCGCAGATGACCCATATAAGGAATTTGGTGTAAATGGTCGAGCATCTTGACACTCATTTTTAGAATATAAAGAACCTGGCTGTTCAACCTGTGCCTCATTTTCGGAACTAGGTGAATTTGGACCAACATTTACATTTTGTGTGTTATCCTAAAACAAAAGAAATAGAAAAATAAAAACCTTAAAAAAAGTTATTAAATTATGACATTTATATTTAAGGTTCCTAATACGGAAGAGGAATGGAAAATGATCGAATGTGGATTTAGAAGAAAATGGAATTTCCCTTCTTGTTATGGTGCGATAGACGGAAAGCATGTGCTAATTAAAAGTCCTCCAAAAAGTGGAAGTCAATTCTTTAATTATAAAAAATCAAACAGCATCATATTATTAGCTATTGCAGATCACGACTACTGCTTTTCGTATATAGATGTGGGTGCACCAGGTAGTGCTTCTGATGGAGGCGTTTTTAAGAATTGCACAGTGTACCAATCCTTGGAAGATGACTTATTATTACCAAAAAATGGAGTTATTGTTGGTGATGCAGCATTTCCATTAAAGAATTATTTAATGAAACCCTATCCAGGAGTTAATCTCAACGTAGAACAGAAAGTTTTTAACTATAGGTTATCACGTGCCAGACGCATAATAGAAAATGCTTTTGGAATATTAGTAAGTAGATTCCGGATATTTGAAAAGCCCATACCTACTAAATTGGACACAGTGGATGCAATTGTTTGTGCTGCTTGTGCACTCCATAATTGGCTGCGTAAGAACTCAAAACCTTATCTTACTCCAACTTGTGTAGACAGGGAAGATGAAGATGGAAATTTTCTGGCAGGTTCATGGAGAAACGAAATTCAGTCCTTACATAGTATTGGGAATCAAGGTAGCAACCATTCATCCAATAATGCTAGAGAGCGCAGAGAAAGTTACAAAAATTTTTTTGTAAATGCCGGAAGTGTTCCTTGGCAAATTAGAAGCATACATTAATGTTCACTTTTTAATAAAAATAGTTATTGTTAATTTTGGGTAAAAAATAAATATTACAGTGGATTATTTAAATTATTTTGAGTTTGATTTACTAGGTATTTGTTATAAATGAAAAAAATAAATAAATAAAAGTACCCACTTACTACACTTACTAGATAATCTAAATTATATAATTTGTCACGAAATGGATTTTGAAAGTTGTTAAAGTTATAATTATTATTTAATAATTATATTTAATATTTAATAATTTAATTCAATAATACTTTTATTATACGTAAATAAAACTTGATTTAAAATTCATAATTTATATGCATCTCATAGAAAAAAAAAATTTGTCTAATGTGTCTGGTCGATCTTAGTTACTTGCTTTGTCATAAATATTGAATTTTTATTAGTTACATGCTTATATGTACCTACTGTACATCGTAAAAGTTTAATTGTTGTAAATATCAAAAATACTTACTGTGGTTATTCGCCTTACTGCCACATTCCTGATGAATGAATTTAATTCTTCAAACCATTTCACCTTGGGGACATAAACGTTTCCTCCAGCACCAGACCTGGTTGATTTCTCAATCTTACTCACCTCTAAGTAATATGTACTTCTAATACTCTTAATTTTAGTCTTTACGTCTTCAATTGTAAAACCTTCCATATCCATTCCTTCTTGAATTTGTTGTAGCGCTGATGAGCGCATTTGTTTGTTTTTATATGCTTCACATCGAATATCCCATAAACATTGATGGTCTCTATAAAGTTGCACAAACTTTAACGTATCTGCTTCGCTTAGTTTTCGGGTCATTTTATATTATGTATTAAAAATCCACACTCTGCCACTGAAACTTATCCTTCACATGTACGCCAGTCACTGGAACGCTGTGTTTACACGTGTCTACAACCACTGGCGCGGGGTTGGAGGGGACGCGGACGAGGGCCACTGGCATGAAAAATAGACCAGCTCTCTATTCGAGACAGCACTGGCAGACAGCGCTGGACTGGCACAAGAAAGTGTTTACACGATGCCAGTACAATGCCAGCGCTGGCATGCCAGTGAGACTGGCGCCAGTCACTGGCATCATGTAAACACTACATTAAAACTTTAAACCAGTCAGTTGTTGTAGTTTTTGAAAATAAAATAAAATAATTTTTAAAAAATTCGAAAAGGGGTTGACCTTAAAGGCCATCCTTGCAACTTCCCGCTAGTTTTAACCGCAAAGCTATAGTAACGTGACGTATTTTGACGTTTTTGGCTTTTTTTTGAAATGTTTAAAAAGCCATAACTTTTTAACGCGTTATTCGATTTTGATGTTCAAGATGGCACTCGACGCAGTCGGTTTTGAAATTCTTCTCTTTCTAAATACTGATCATTTAATTGATTATCATCACACCTTCTTTCAATTTCTGTTTAAACTTTATCAAAATCATCTAACAAATGTGTATTACTGTTATATCTAATTTGAATATCTGTTATATTATGAGTTTCGTTACTTTTTATTACTTGAATGAATTTCTCCAAACAGGTTAACTTTTGTTTGATACTACCTCGACTACGTTTTAAATCTTTTAAATTATCAGGTACAACTTCTTCCCTGCTATTAGTCATATTCGTTTAAATCGCAATTATCAACAAAATCTCAAAAAATAACACTTTGACTAAATACAAATCGAACGCACTTTAATTTTACTAAAATTCTTAAAAAATGTCAAATAATCAAACTATGTTTATGGAAAAATATAGGAAAAACTAGAATAAATGGAATGGTCTGACCTTACCTTTTGTGTGGACGCTTAACTTGAACCACAACTTACAACAACGACAATAATGGCTGCTGGCTGCTTCTAGTCACATGACGGCAAATACTTGAAACTTTACGTTTTATACTTCAAAACATCCGGCTCGAAGGACCAAAAATGTTTAATATGTTTGCTGGTTCTTAATTTTACTAATTGTGGACTGTATTTTAATTGAATAGTAATAGAAAACACTTGTCTTATAATAAAAAAATGGAGTCGTTTATAACGCTTTATTTTCTTGTATCTTGTTCTAGGTACTTGTTACAATTGCAATGTTACAAAAATGTCCTTTTCAGGGCTAATCTTAGTTTTGGTAGTTCCAAAACCAACCGCTAGAAACGGCGTTGCCAAATTTACAAAAATTGAATAAATCGGAACTTAATTAAGTTTAAACACTTATCAACAACAATCTTTCAATAAACCAAATTTTCCTTGTCAACCAATAAATATTCAACCCATACCTCAAACAAATAAAAAGTATTTTACAAATAAACAAGTATTTGGTCCACCCACAAATGTATTCAAACCAAGACAAATTCATCCAAATAATCTTCCAAAACCAGAACCCATGTCTACAACCTCAAGACAAATTTTAATAAAAATCCAACAAATTTTAATCAAAGACAAAATTATTTTCAACGAAATCCAGATTTAAATCCTAATTATACTTTTGAAGAATTACATAACACACATCATGAAAACGAAATTTTACCCGATAACCCGATATTCCGTTAATTGTCAGGATTACCCTTTGATTTCCAAATGAAATTGAAACATACGAAGATAATAAAGAATACAACGAAAGCATAAAATTTTCAAACAACGAGCCTCTCACAAATAATGCTCTGATTGAAATTAATTCATATGAAGCAAATAATCCATTACCATACATCGAGATATCAAACCCAAGATAAAACTATTAACCTTCCACGGCTGGCGCGCGGAATCTCGCTCCGCAGCGATTTAAATTTCCAAAATTCTTAGAAACGGAGCACTTGTTTAATTAGCCATTTCCAGTACCTTTTCCAAAGGTTGAATATTTGCTTTTATTTGATTGTCAGTCGCATCGTGTCATTTGCAGCTTAGTTATTTATTATTGCGGAGTGAGACTCCGCGCGCCAGTTGTGCTGTTCTAGAAGTGATACACTGTTTTGAATGTTAAAATGAATTTTATGAGCGAGAGAAAGAACTTTTACATGGTTTAATGGAAGAATGTTTACCAGAAAATGATAAACGCTTTGGTTCTTTACTAAAATAATAACAGTGATGTTAATTTATCACGAAGGCAGTTCCTGCACAAGTTAATCGAACCGCAGCTCAAAGTTCCTGCTTGTCAAGGAAACAATTCACGAATTATGTCAATAAGAATAAAGAAAATTACTGGTGTTGAAACCACACATCCATCAAGTACCACCAAATCAAGAAAGCAGCAAAGGTAGATGTAGCTTTTGCGATAGAAAAAAAGAACAGACAAACATGTAAAAAATGTGGAAAATTTACATGTGGCGAACATTCAGTATATTGTTGCCAAGATTGTGTTGAACAAGATTTCATGGAGTAAATGTGATGAGTACGTGTATGTTTTTAGTTGAAAAGTTCAACTTTTTTAAATATTGTGCTTTTTTTTGTTTTTAATAGAATTGTTTTTAGTTTGTTACAAAATTTGGTTATTTCATATTTTAAATATTATTTTGGATAGGAAAATTGTTATTCTTATTATTTATCCTTTTACCATTAAAAGATTATGATCTATATATCTTATTTGTAGACTTGAACTGAATTTATATAAATTGATTTTAAGAAAAAAAAATTGCGGAGTACCAGTCCGCGCGCCAGCTGTCGTGTATAGAATTTAAGCGCCAGTCGTGGAAGGTTAATAGACACTGGTTGATCAAGTCAATAATAAAACCTTCTGTAATCAAAACTTTTTATCCTGAAACAATTTTTCAAAACAATATAACATTAAAATCCGCCATAGGTAGCAAAAACATTCGTTATCAAGCAGATGTTCCTGCATTCCCAGAATTTAATAGTAATCATATTGTCAACTTTATTCTTTACGATTTTCATGACTATTTTGACGGAGTCATTGGACTCTCAGACTTAATGAATATGCAATTAAACATTGATTTTCAAAATAAATGTCTAATAAATAATTTTACACAAATTCCCATAAAACTCAGACAGAAGGTTTTCATTTTCAGTCAATCCCAGAGAAAGTTTAACAAAAACGCTACCAATTAATATTAAAAATGGAAAACCAATTAAGCAGCAAATTGTTTATCTCGTTATTCCCCTAAACAAGAATAATATTTTAGAAACGGATAGTACAGATGTACTTGCAGACATCGACGAAATATTAAAATTAATTAATTCTCGAGACGAATTACCTGAATTAGACGCATTAGACTTACAAGAATTAGAGCCAAAAATAAATATAATTTTAGATATTAAAATTCAACCCCCAAATTTAGAAAAGGGAACATATTTAGAAACAGTTCATATTTAACAAGAAAATCCTATTTTATCAATTCCAATATCTAATAGATGTCTCAATAGGCTACTTGACACATAGCTAATTTTATTCAATAAATGAGTATTTTCTACAGTATTTAGCTTACGAAAACGAAATATATTGATTTTAATAACTAAATGCGTAAGATTAATTTAAAAATTCAATTAAAAAAATTGTGTTTTTTATTTTTAATTTGAATCGCCGAAAACGCTGTCGGCCATGTTGTGACGTCATACAAATTGTAAACAAAACGAGTAATTTGACGTGGTGTTATTACAAGTATAAATATTTCGATAAAAATTCCTTATCACGTTCTTACTTTATTTGCTTTATTGAAAAACAATAATAAATTCATTATGGACGTTGGTTTCACAAAAGCAGACAGCACAAATTTGCCAAAATTGATACATAAATTGTTGGTAATTTCTTTGCCTTGAATCCAGATTTCTGCTCTGCCAAACTAAGAAATGTCAAAACTTCTATGTAAGTACAGTGCAGTTATTAAATAGTAGACATAAAAAGGAAGAATGGGTGTATTTATCCTTTTCAAAAGTGATTCCAAAGTACCTACTGATTTATGTCATAAGTATTGTAACCTCTGAATAATGTAACTAACATCTATTTGTATTCCTTGATGTGTTTTTGCTTTCTCGGACGATGCAATAACGATAATTACTGTATTTTTTTTTTATGGAAATTAGTTGAAATCATGTTTTTAAAGTAAAGTAAACTGGAAAATTGTCCGTGTTTATATGTCAAATGTTTGTATAACGTCAGAGCACGGATAATCTATAGACTAAGCGTTTTCGCACCTACATGAAGAGATGGATTTTAAATTACAGTTTTGTGGTTTTATAGGTGTTGAAAAAATATAGTAATATTTTTTTACCTTAGTAGCACAAATATAAACTATTTAGGACCTAGTTTAAAAAAGAGTCAACTATCCTATTCTTATAAAAATCAAATAATTTAGAAATATTTACCAATAAAAGAGTTTATTTAACATTATCTAAAATAAATTTACAATAACAAATAATAAACTTTGTAAAAGAATATATTGACCCAAAACAATTAGGTATATATGCTCCTTATTTTAAAAATAAAAATTTACCAGAAGTATTTATAAAATTGCAAAATGTTTTTAAATTCATTATTAAAATTTACTCATTGTACAAAATTATTAACCGATGTTTTAACAATTATTGATCAGAAAACTAAAATAGAATATTATCACATGTATAAAAAATCTGGACACAGAGGAATAAATGAAGTAAATTTAGCCCTAAGTAATAAATATTATTGGCCTAATATGCTAGAAGACACTACAAATTTTATAAATAACTGCGAAACATGTCAAAAAAATAAATACGACACAAATCCACCAGTAATAAAATTTAACCTTACCCCTACAGCTTCAAAACCATTCGAACATATACCGTCCAAAAGTTTGGAATCACCCTAATTTTCGTCGACAGAAAAACTATACCGCAATAAATCCATTAAAAAACATATTGTTATTGGAGATTAGTATTTTTACGACCGTACTAACAACAATATTTAACAAAAACACTAATTTCTTATCAACTATCCATTGTTTTCAAAAAAGACCAACACACGTGTTTTATGACCACTCAAGTTGCGGCACCGCTGTTTGAAAATTTCTTAGAATAGGCGGTTTTAAGCATTGTTGTAGTAATAAGTAATGTATAATCTTTGGAATATGGGTGTATTATTTCAAAAATTATCAGTTTAGAGTTCAGTGTGATTTGTGACGTTCATGTAATAGTTACAAACGTTTGCAAGCTCATAAAATGGCAAAAAGGAAACAGATTTGGCTTGAACAGCGGAGTGCTATCTGTACTTTGAGCGAAAAAGGCTATTCTTTGCGCCAAATCGCAGAAAAGGTCGGTGTTTCGTACAAAGGTGTACATTATACTCTTGTACAAAAAAGAGCTACTGGAGGAATCAAGACCGGAAGAGATCTGGACGTCCCAAAATCTACAACTAAGCAGGAAGATAACTTCGTTGTAACGTTATCAAAACGAAATCGACGTTTAACTGCACCTCAAATTACCGCTACTTTAAATGAAACCGGAGAAAAGTCAGTTTCAATAACAACTGTAAAAAGACCTTTGCTATCTGCTGGTCTAAGAGGATGTGTAGCAGCGAAAAAACCCATATTGACTAGTGTTCATAAAAGAAAAAGAATGGAGTGGGCTAAAACACATAAAAACTGGACAGAAGAAGACTGGAAAAAAGTCCTTTGGACAGATAAGTCCAAATTTCAAATTTTTGGATCTAATAGACGAGTTTTTGTGCGCCGATCAAAAGAGGAGCGGGCTTTAGAAACGTGTACTGTGCAGACTGTTAAGCACGGCGGCGGTAGTGTGATGGTTTGGGGATGCTATGGCAATAATAAACCCGGCCATCTGATCAAGATCACCGGAAAACTGAATAAAGAAGGCTATCTGAAAATACTTGAAGAAAATGCCATTCCCTCTGGAATTAATGTGATCGGTCGTAATTTTGTTTTTTAACAAGATAATGACCCAAAGCATTCATCCAAATTATGCCAGGGGTTTTTAAAGCAAAAACGATGTGAAAAAGTTTTGCAAATTATGAAGTGGCCCTCACAATCGCCAGATTTGTCTCCGATTGAATTAGTATGGGATGAACTTGATAGAAAAGTGAAAAACCGGTGTCCATCGAGCTCAGCACAATTGTGGGAATATTTACAGAGCGAATGGAAGTCACTGGACTCCGAATACTTCAATAAATTAATCAAAAGAATGAGTAAAATTTGTGAACAAGTAATAAAGAATAAGGGTGGCCATTTTGACAAAGCTAAAATTTAACGAAGAGTGTTAACTTTTGGTCTTAATTGTCTTAAGTATATTTAACTGAGTGCTAATCTATAATTTGATTAAGATTTAAGTGTAATAAAGTACACTTTACACATATTATAGTCGTTTTAATTAAAATTACCCTAGTGATTCCAAACTTTTGGACGATAGTGTACATATAGACGTACAGCTTATCAAATTTGTCGAGACATTCGACGCCCAGAGAGAGAAAGCACTACTGAGGGGCGTTGGTAGGCGGAGCCGACGCATATATGGAATGAAAGTACATTCTGCGCGAAAACTATTTCACTACAAACCTACAAATAAAACATATTTTAATGTCAGGATAATATTTGACGTTTGGTAAGTTGAACTGTCAGATTCGCTAAAACTTATTTTCTTTTAATCTCATGATAATCGTTTATGTTTTTTTACTGTTAATATAATTAGTGTCTTATATAATGGAGTTTAAAAGTAAATTAAAAGGCCGAATGATAAGTTAGAAGACATTAAGTCGTTGTTAGATCTTATTCCAAAAGACTGTCAAAACATATAATATATCTACAGTTAACAGGAAACAAAAATATTCCCGATGACATAGATGGGTATGGAAATGAACTAGATTTTCCCCTGGAAGAAAGTTCTACAGAATAATTTTTCTTCGTTTAAACCTAAATATTTTAATGTTATTATAATGTTAAGATATGTTACCAAAAATAAATCTTTGTTTTATGTACGGACTTTGGTAAAAATAAATATAATTTTACAGTAATACAGACAAACACCGCTTTGGATCAAATCTGCAAATAAGAAAATTTGCTTTGTACCACAAGAAACACAATTTTGCAGAAATGATCCAGATGTTTTTTTTTTATTTAATGAAAAAAATAAATATACTTTATTTTTTAAAATACGCACATAAGATGCAATAAACACCTTAAAGTAACTTGTGCATATTTAAATTAATAAACATAGTTATTTCAAATTGTTATGTTAAATTTTCTTTAAAGTTCATTATCTCAAAATTATGTTAGTGTGGGATGGATCAATTCTGCATAACTATGTCCATATAAAAATGAATGTTTGTCTGTATGTATGTATGTCTGTATGTACTCAATGAACTCAAAAACTACTGGACCGATTATTATGAAAATTGGTATACATATGTAATTTTCCACGGAGAAGGGTTGTGTGATATGTACATTGATGTCACTCACCACCAGGTGGCGCTGCAGAGTAGCAACTTCTGCCCCGTTCAACCGATTGTCATGAAAATTGGTATGTACATGTATTTTTTCACGGAGAAGATTTGTATGATATGCTCATTGATGCCACTCGCCACCAGGTGGCGCTGCAGAGTAGCAACTTCTGTCCCGTTCAACCGATTGTCATAAAAATTGGTATGTATATGTATTTTTCCACGTAGAAGGTTTGTATGATATGCTCATTGATGCCACTCGCCACCAGGTGGCGCTGCAGAGTAGCAACTTCTGTCCCGTTCAACCGATTGTGTTGAAAATTGGTATGTATATGTATTTTTCCACGGAGAAGATTTGTATGATATGCTCATTGATGCCACTAGCCACCAGGTGGCGCTGCAAAGTAATAACTTCTGCCCCGTTCAACCGATTGTCATGAAAATCGGTATGATGATGTATTTTTAATGGGTAAGATAAATACGATATTCGTATTAATTGTAGTTACCACTAGATGGCGCATCCATGTATCAAATTCAATAGTGATTAATAGATATCTATACAAATTCGTATAAATATAAGTTCGAAAAATATATTTTTGGTGCGATAAGTAAAACAAAACTATACACTTTCTTTCCTTCTCTATCTCTTCTCCTCTTTTTTTTTTCTTAAATTTATTTTAGTTATTGGCGTAGCAACGCGCGCCGGGTACAGCTAGTGTATAAATAAATGTAAACATAATTCATGCAAAATGAAATGATTGTACCTTATTTTCAAATAAAAAATGAATTTTTATGTAAAATTATTAGTAATATTTACTATTTATAAGTATAATAGTTAATGATTTAAGTTACTCATCATTTATCAACGTTTTCTAATAAAAATAAGAAAGAAGTAAAATTTTCCAATCTTAATACTTACAAATAAAGCCCCGGTTAATTTTTGAAACAAAAAGGGCTTACTCATGTTCTAAGGGTTGGGGACAATTTAATTGTTTTAAACTTTAAAATTAAGAGGAATACATACCCTGTCCGTAGAATCGGTGTCGGAAGCACCCTCAAAGTTCGAACAGAGATAAGCCGAGATATTTTAAATGCTGACGTAGATTACAAATCATAAGTCGACGTATATCAAAGTTTCAATGGGCTACAATTTTGTGAGAGTGGGAGAATAGAGATGGGCTTGGGTGCTCGGACTGCAATATTGGGTCAGAGGGATTCCGAAGGGCGGGGTTCTCATTTCTGTCGAAAATTAAGGCTTTTTAACCCATTAGGGCCGTATAAAAAGGGGCCCATGGGGTCTCAAAATTATGATTACGCGGGATTGATTTTCAGTGTACAGAATTGGTACGATCAAGTATTATAAGGCTACCAACCCTTTATTTGAGCAGCCTGCGATTCTGTGACCCATCCAGGGGTGGACAAAAGGGGTGCCGGGGCCCAAAAAATGTGATTTGATTGGATTCGATACCAACGTGAAAAGTTGCTATAATCTGCCCATCGAGTAGTCTCCTTAGCCTTTTTGAGACCATGTCATACCCTGTCGCAGCCAGGTATGGGCGGGCGGAGTTTCAAGGGCCACAAATTCAGCCCGAGTGGAACATTTGGCCGGGTTGGGAGGGCAGTCTCATCATGTATATACCATCTTGAAAACCCCCCAACTTGGGTCGAATTTGGGGGGGGGAGGGGGCCGAGCGGCATCCAGATTTTATACAACTTTGAATCTGAGGTCTCCGTGAACATTTTAAACAAAAAATGAGCCCGATCGGACCTTTCCGACCAAAGTTGGAAGTGAAAACCTATTTTGACGCGACTAGTTATAATTTATTTGATTTTTATATATTTTTTAATATTTTCATTTTTAAAATGGAATATTTACTTTTGTTAAAAAATTACATACAGTTATAACTTACCTAACCTAATTTATAACCTAAAATATTATTTAAAGGAATTTACGGAAGGCGGTTGAAGATATAGGCATTGACAATATTTATGCAGTGCCCGAAAGAGCTGAATTAGCAGATAGCCTTCCTGGTCCTAGCACTGAAAACGTTCAAGAACAGTCCATAGCAGGAGATGAACTCGACATTGCAGTTGTAACGGAGGATTCGCCTTACAAAATTGACGGACGAAGACTAGTGAACATTTCACATTTTTGGGATCAAATCAAGAATTTTGAACATATACCGTTATTTAATTGTACTCTATCACAGTGCGATATCATAAATGAAAACAGAAATGGTTATTTTTCCTCGTTCACAGTCAAATGCAAAATGTGTGGAGTAACCTCTCATCTAAATACTGACGACCCAACCACGAATTTGGATGTCAATATGACAGCAGTTATAGGTAAGTCACATGTAGATTACTTATTTTGTTTACTTAAAGTTTAATGCTAGCTTTTATTCAAATAATTAAATGTTAAAACTACTTTTTAATGAAAATTACATTTTAATATTTTAAAAATATGTTAGTATTTTGTCTATCATTTAAATAATATGCACGACAGTTTTAAATTCTCATTACGTACTTTTTAATAAAATACAAAGTATGCAAATTAATATCATTTACAACTAAAAAAATATATATAATATGGTCGTTGTTCACAAAGCATCGCATTTTTCATTCCAACATTATTATCAATAAAGATTTAATCGGGTACCAATACTTTACATGATAACTTAAAAATATCTTTATAACTTATGAATATTTTTTGATTCCTTAGGTAACACTTGCATTGGAAATGGACAATGGCAATTGGAGGAATTTACTTCTGTTTTAAATATGCCAGCTCTAAATCCTGTCAAGTACCACACAGTTCAAAATAAAATGGAAAAAATAGTTGAGAAGGTATTTCTAAATGAGCTGATAAAAGCTGGTGAAGAAGAAGCTGCAATAGCCAAAGAAAAAGGAGATGTCGATTCGTCGGGCACACCATATATAACAGTTATTGCAGATGGAGCATGGTCCAAAAGATCGTATAAGAAAAATTATAACGCATTATCTGGAGTAGCTGTTATTATTGGAGAAGCTACCAAAAAGGTTTTATTTATGGGTGTTAAAAATAAGTTTTGCACAATATGCTTGAGATTTGAAACCAAAAACAAAAATGTACCTCAACATCAGTGTGCCAAGAATTGGAAAGGGTCATCAACATCCATGGAAAGTGCGATTATTCTCGACCGGTTCCAACATAGTGTCGAGATGCATGGATTAAAGTATACAACGTTAGTTGGTGATGGCGATAGTAGTATAACAAAAAAATTGTCTTTGCATAAACCTTATGGAGCCACGCCTATTCGAAAAATTGAATGTGTTAACCATTTATTTAGAAATCTTAGTCATAAATTAAAAGATTTGTCAAAGAAAAGAACGAGTCCATCAAGCAATCTACAAATTCCATTAAATTTGAGAAGAAAATTGGAGTCAAATATATTAAGATTTCGAATATCAATAAAAAAGGCTGCCGCTTTTCGTTTCCAGATGAGTGTTACTTTGGCTGAAAAAATACGGTTGTTCCAGAATGACATAAAAAATTATGTGGCCCATATATTCGGCCAGCATTCGAATTGCGAAGAATATTTTTGCAAAGGAACAAAAGACCAAGAAAAAAATCTAATGCCAGTTAACGAAATGTGGTTTTAATGAGGACATTATGACGTGCCTGCAAAGAGTTCTGAATAATTCATATTCATTTTTAATTAATAAAAACAATAATGCAGCGGAGCAGTTTAATAGCCTTGTTAACAAATTTGTTGGAGGTAAAAGGGTAAGTTATTTTTTTACTACATTACCAATTTAAGAAATATCTTCTTATTCCTTCCTTACGTATTTACGAGAAGTTTATTGGGATCTTTGATCTTTTTAAAAAATAGAATATTACACATTATACTTTGAATTTTTATTGATGTCGCCATTTGTAATTAAATTTTATTTTTAATTTCAGATCAACTTTTCGTTTAAAGGATCATACTTAGCTAGGTGTCAGTTGGCTGCTATTTCCCATAATTCGAAAGATACCTACCTTCAACAAATAATAAATGCATTTCAAGAAACTACCGGAGATTACACAAAAAAATTTTTAGCAAGAAGAAAACTCAAGCGACAAAGAACTCAAAATTTTAAATGTAAACGGGAATATAAACCAAAATTAATTATTTCAGTTGCCGATGAAGATTATGGGGCAGTGCAAGATGAAGTAAGTGAAGAAGAACTGAATGCTAGAAAAGAAAAGTTCCAGAATATATTAAAAAAAACAATGGCAGATAAAATTAGTATAGAAATAGCTACAAGAGGACAACATTTAAATCCGTTATGGCCTCAAGTACGACAGTATAGACTAACTGCATCTAATTTTGGAACTATCTGTAGATTGCGAGAAATGACAAATCGTCTTACAGTAGCAAAGAGATTATATAGAGGTTTTACAGGTAACAGAGCTACACGATATGGTCAGGACAATGAAGCCACAGCAATTCGTGCATTTGAGGAACTGACAGGTTTAAATGTTGTACCTTGTGGCTTATTCATTGGAACTGGAGAGGAATATTTTCTAGGGGCAAGTCCAGATGGCGTGATTAAAGATGACAACAATTTCACTATTGAAGTTAAATGTCCCTTGGTCCTAAAAAGCTGCTCAATAGAACAAGGAGTAGCTGAAAAGAAAATTAAATTTCTTGCGTATGATGAGGATGGTTTTTTGTATTTAAAACACACTCATCCGTATTATTATCAAATACAAGGGCAGCTACATCTTTCAGGCAAGGAATATTGCTATTTCATTGTCTGGTCTCCTTTAGGGCCGATACATGCTGAACAAATAAGCAGGGATGATGTGTTTTGGAAAAATATAATGTTTCCTAAATTAAAGTGTTTTTATTATAATGCTTATTTAAAAGAAATAATAAAAGATGTTATATAACCTTTATGTTGTTTTTAAAATTCCTTATCTTAAAAAATATCTAGCAAACTCAACCGGTTAAAATATCTCATAAAAACAAGTGTTCGGTGTTTTTGGCATTTTGTTTAGCG
Organism: Altica lythri; assembly: GCA_964028335.1. Classification (NCBI taxonomy): domain Eukaryota; kingdom Metazoa; phylum Arthropoda; class Insecta; order Coleoptera; family Chrysomelidae; genus Altica; species Altica lythri. The sequence continues at coordinate 27,889,682 of OZ034806.1, read as the reverse complement.
AAATTATACCTAAGCTTGGTTGCGACATTAAAAATTGCTTTCAACAAAGTTGATATAAAATGTCTTTCAACCCTATAAGAATATCAACATTAAGGTTTTTACGTAAATGCTAAAAGAAACAACACCTAAATCCATAAAGAACTTTTAATAAAATATAAATGCCAATTATATCATATACTCTTCATACTTTTTATATTTTTACCTTTTAAAACCTTCTATATTAATTAAATAATGATTACTTTTAAAATACTAATGCAAAAGAAATACCTACTTTAAACAACGCGTGTTGAAAACAGCGTATTTTATTTTAATTTTTATTACCTATTGAAGCTATTTTACCAAATCTTTATTCAGTCGTACTAACCGTTACTTACAGTAACTAACACAAGTAACAGAGTTTACTGTTACCACCTCTATACATGTTAGTAGTTCCGTTTTCACAGAATTTATAAGAGGGCGCCATCAATCAGGAAAGAAACTTAAATGTTTGTTGTGCGCCCAAACGACTTAAGATAAATTCACGAAATTTTGGGAATGGTTACATCTAACTAATGTCTAAAAAGTTATGGGAGCGAATTTTTGAAAAATTAAAAATCGGAGTGTAAATAATTTTTTTCTCAGAAATTAGACTTTTTTTAAAAAATCTGTTTCCATACTTTTTTTTAGAAGTATACATTAAATTAACTTCCAAATTTTCAAAACAATCGGTTGGTAAATAACGGCGTTTGACTTTTATTTCAAATAAACGAGGGTATGTATTCCTCTTAATGTACTTTTGGAATAATTTTATTACATTAGCTAAAATAAACATTTTAGTCAATAAAAGGTTTATTTTGTAACTATAAACCTTGCTCATCAATTTGATGCTTTTAGAATTCATGTCGATTTAAAAGCGCGTTCTGTCTGGGTACAACTTCTGCACATTTACCAAATGTTTATTTATTCATCAATAACTAATCAGTGAAACTTTTTAAAAATGTTGTCATTAAGTAATTCAGAAGATCATTATTCATATGTTTACGTAACACTGAAGTATTTTTTTTTGCAATTTTAGAGAAGTTATTTAAAATTTTATATAAAACGACATCTGAAGCTATTATTAAGCAACAAATTTACAAAATAATGTTACAAACTGTCATTGTAAAGGATTTCCCATGCTTTTTCAAAAAAAAGTGTCACTGTTTCATACCATTTATCGGTCTTCATCTGGAAGTTTAAGTATAAAGGAGTATTATATATTGGTTGTAAGTGAAAATGATATCAACAAAAATGATGTCTAGTTTGGTATTTTCTCTAGTGTATAATATCATGATTTTTTTATATATGCCTTACCTGCCTACTTCAACCATGCTCACTGTTACCATCTTTATGATTCCCTAAACGACTTTCTTTGTACCCAAGTGAAGCAGTAAATTTTTGTAATAACACACAATTTTACCAGCACCAACATTTCTTCTTCTTCCTTAGATTATGGCTCGACGTAAACCCACCATCACTAACAATGTATCACATTTTAGAAACCACCATTTTGAAACACAACTAACTTTTCAACTCATGCAACAGCATGACATCAAGCTATCAAGCAAATAATCTGTGCTATCAAGCATCAACATCAACTGGCGAACTGGCCTCGGCCGCAACGCTCAGTTCAGTGGCAACTGTCAAGTGTCATTCATTCTTTCTTCTCTTTGTTTTATGCCTTTTTTTGTGTACTGACCAAGGAAATTTATCATACGTATTTTGTGAAAACGTCTTACATAAAAAAATTATAGACACTGATGGAGTGGATAGTTAAGAAATAATAAAAATGCTTTTTTTAGAAAGAAGCTAAAAATTTTTAATAAAACTGGTCACTGACTGAAGAGTAGTTAGGTTAAAGACCGTATACAGCTGTCCAGAGCTAACTTCACTTTATTTTTTAAGAAATAGTAAAAAAACTGCCAATAATTTGAAAATCTTTAAAAGAGTTTTAAAGTTTGTTTAAATAGTCATTTGAATAAAGCTTAAATTTTTAATATTTTTATGGTTATTTTATTGCATAAAAATACGAGTTGTTTGTAATGTAGGTATTTTAATAAATCTTACAAAATGTGTTAGCTACATATATATTACAAAAACTATGTTATAAAAACATCATAAAACATAAATGCAGTACATTGTCTTAAAGGTAAGCATACGTTTGTATTAACTGTAACATTTCATACAACGTAAACTACATACCAACAACAAATACCTACTTTATTTTAATGTGAAATCATGACAAAATTATGGTTTATAATTTCGGAGAAAATAGATCCGCAGATCCATTTTAATAATGTATACTCTTAGCTCCATTAAAAAATTTAACAATTCAAGAGCAGAACCTGTAAAAAATAATTCGCCAACAGTTTTGTATGGGAATCTTTAGAGAAGGTTTCATAGTAAAATAAATTTGTTCACTAGTCTTTGTATCGAAATGATATTCCATGATTTTTTTTAATTCGTTTACAATACAATTTAAAAAAAATGCTCACAGAGAGAATAAATTAACATAGTTATGTGTGGGAGTATATGTTTGTAGCTGTATTGTAAAGCCACGTAAACAAAAATGCAAACGTAATTTACAAATTCGAACGAGACAATATATTTTTGTTCATACTAGGTAGAAAAAATTGTAGAAGCAAATCGAAACGCAAAGAATACCACTAACCTGTTTTTTTTTATTTTTAACTTGACAAAAACGAGGTGTAGTGATAACTACTCCTTTCCTTAGTTTTAAAAGAAATTCCAGCGGAGACACTAATCGTTAATTCAAAAAATTGAATTTTCATATAAAACCAAATAACAAGTAACCGGTCTTCAAAGAAACGAAAGTATATGTGGTTTAGAAAAAAGAAAAACGATAATATACAGTTTTTATACTTGATTTATTGACGTCTGTGTGTTGAAGCAAGGAATTGACATTTATAATTAAAATACAGTGACTCACAGCTTAAATGATGCAGACGATCTTCAATAAAACTAGCTTCTGCCAGCGACTCAATATTTATTGGAAAAAAATCCCATATTGAAATTTAATTACTAGAAATCTTCTAAAATAGCACATGCTATTTTTTGTGTTTCCAATATGCCATACTTAAATAAAAATAAATATTTAATTATTTTATGCATGATTTTGATGTCACAGCTAAAATGATGCAGCTAAGACGAAACAGTAAACTACTTTATTAATTTAAAATTTCCGAAGTAGGCATTGCATTTTTAGTTGTTTTTATTTATAATTTGACATTTAAAAGTATTTATTCGATGAATAACACAATTATTTAAGAATGGGTCGCCGAACTACGATTAGTGAAAGAAATTTAATTATTACCCACCATAGAAATGGATATAGCCAACTCATTTGTTAAATAACGAAGGAATTCAGGACACTTATAATTATTTTTACAGTGTGTAGTTGCACATTTTTTCGTGCGTATTTCAATTTCTTCTTTCAAGAGTAAAAAATCCTTTTTGAAGGAGTTAGGCCGGGAACTTTCATCATCTGTCACGTCTTCTTCTTTTTCATCTTCTGAATCTTCATTGCTGCTTTGACAGGATTGCATTTTCAGTAATTCTGTCATGGCTTTTAAGAAGTCTTCATTTTTATGGGGTATCAATAAAATTAACAATAAATTCTTAATGAACTTAAAAAGCAGTTTGTAATCATCACAGTGTACCAGAAAAGCCATCATTTCTAAACAAAAACCAGTTATAAACTTACACACATTTTTGTTGTGTAGGTATCGAGAGACCATCCTCTTTGCTGATGACACTAGTATTACCTGGAGAAATTCGGATATTTCAACTCTTTATGCAATTATTGCCGCCGATTTACTTAAAATAAAGGCCTGGTCTGATTCTAACTTCCTTTGCTTTAACGTAGATAAGACAGCTTTATCTTATAAGGGAGCCTTTCAACCACTGCTTCTAAATAACAGCCAAATCAATATTATCAATTTATCATCTGCCAAAATAGCATATTTCTCTTTGTTCGAGTCTCATCTTCGATATGGTCTTCCTTTCTGGGGTTCTGGTACAGCTGCCCAATTCAATGCTATTTTCAGATTACAGAAAAGAGCAATTCGATATATATTTGGTCTTGACCAAACAGCGCATTGCGAGAGCTATTTTAAAAATCATAGAATTCTGACGCTTTTCCCTGTTTATTTATTTTAGAATCTGTTTGTTTAATTCGCAAACACCTACATGTTTTACCGACAAGACCTAACCACGGCTACTCCACAAGAAAATCGGATCATGATGTTTATTTACCGATCCCGTCTACGGAATTGGCAAAAAAATCTGTACTATATTCCGCAAAAAAGATTATATAATCATCTTCCGATACACATTAAATCTGCAACATCTTTTATCAGATTTCGTAATATGACATAAGCATACCTCTCTACAAGACCGTATTATTCAGTTGATGAGTTTTTCAATGAATAAAACGATTAAAATCAATAACAGGGGATAAAATAGTATTATTTTTAGTTGGGTATCACTCTCAGTAACTTCATCTTTTTTATATTTTTGATTATTATCTGCATATTATTATAACCTGCTGATTTTTAAATTCATTCAAATTTTGTAGTCATTATATTGTTTTTTTTACTAATTTTCTTTATTAGGTTTGCGACGACGTATGAAAGTTGATATAAATTGTTTGTATTTGTTTTTTGGTTTATATTACTTATTTTTTATATTTTGTTATATAAAATAAATAAAAAAGGAGTATAGGACACTTATTAGTAGCAAGAAAGTCTTATGGGACAAACACATTATTGTTAAGCTAACAAAGACTAAGAATCAATCCTCATTTTGGAAAACTCTAAAATCTTTTAAACCAAAAAGAATGGAGTGCCCTTTATCAGTCAACGATTGGGAGGCATTTTATAGTCAAATTTATACGGAACCAGTTACATCTCAGTTAACTTTTTATGATGCAGGTAGTTTTTCTTTAGATAGTCCGTTTACATTTTCTGAACTAATGAGTTGTTTGGCTTCGTGTAAAAAAGGTAAATCTCCGGGCAAAGACGGTCTTTCTTATGAGTTTCTTATGCATCTTCCTCAAAATTGGCTTCTTTACCTCGTGTCTTTTTTTAATAATATTTTATTCACTGAAAGAATTCCTAGAAGCTGGCATGATACTGTTATGTTTATGCTTCATAAAAAAGGAGATAGGCATAACCCCTCTAATTATCGAGGATTAGCATTACTAAATACTACAGCCAAAGTATTTACAACACTGTTGTATAATCGACTAACAGATTGGGTTGAGAAGGAAAATATTATTCCTGAGTGTCAGTCAGGGTTTCGAAGGGGTAGAAGCTGCTTGGATAATATCTTTGTCCTCAGTTCAATCGTTCAAATCCATTTGCGGTTACGAGGTAGAAAGATTTTTGCTGCATTCGTTGACTTTAAACGAGCATTTGACTCTGTTAATCACAATCTTCTCTGGTATAAACTTTATAAACTGGGTGTCAGTGCGAAATTAATAAGATTAATAAAATGCTTGTATGATGGTGCCAATATATGTGTTAAAGACAAAAATGAGTACAGCAAGTGTTTCCCCATCTCTGAAGGTGTTCTTCAAGGAGAGCCACTAAGCCCACTCCTATTTTCTCTCTTCTTGTCCGATATTGAACAGTTTTTTACATCAAAAGGCCACCATGGATTAAGTATTGATATGTCCACTGAAGTTCTTATGCTTCTGTATGCCGATGATTTGATCATCCTTGGCGATTCTCCAATTGACCTTTCGAGAAAGCTTAGAACGTTAGAACAATATTCTTCTGACAACATTCTTACCGTTAATACCGACAAAACTAAAATAATGATTTTTAGCAGGGAGGTTATCATTCTGTACATCCCTATAAATTTTTCTACAATGGCGTGCTACTTGAAATTGTGAAAAAATACACCTACCTAGGAGTTGAATTTACTTCTTCCAGTCTTTTTCTTGAAATGTCAAAAAAAGCTGTTACTAAGGCGAATCAGGCTATTGGATCTGTGATGAACTTGATGTGTAAATCCAGGATGAGCTCTTGCGAGTCTAGAATTTGCTTATATAACTCCATCGTACTCTCTTCGCTCTCATATAGTATTGGCGTGTGGGGTCTTCGTTATGGGAACTTAGTAGAAAGAGTTCAAGTTGGCTTTTTTAAACGTTTATTAGCTCTGCCATTAAATACCCCAGATTACATAGTAAGGCTGGAAACATCTTCCATAAATCTTCTGTACTTAATTTTAAAATCAGCGATTTCATGGTTAGATACTTTAAAATCACTCGATGATTCGAGACTTCCTAAAGTCTGTTATGGTCGCTTAACGGTTCTTACTGATGTTGATCCTAAATATAATTGGTTACTTCAATTAAAACAAGTCCTAACGTTATTTGGACAAGATGTACATTGGACAAGTTTACTCAGGCCCACTACTTCTACGAAAATAACTTTTCGAATACTGGAGGCAGTTAAAGGGCATCTTTTAACAAGCGATATTAATAGACTAACTCATTCTTCATACCCATTGCTCTATCAAAGTTTATCGCTGCGGACTGTTCCTCAAAAATTTCTAAAAGCTAGAATGCCTATCTTTATTGTACGATTGTTGGCGCAAATACGTACCACAAGTAGGAAACATCTAAGATTCACTCATAAACAATCTGTTTACATAGTTGATCAAGGAGAGCTTTGTACCATTTGTAATCTTCATGAACCTGAAACTCTTTGCCATATATTTTTTCAATGTCCTATTTACGCGAGTTTAAGAAACTATGCAATTACATTGAATTCGATGGATGACCTAGTTTTTTTGTTAAATTATGGTTCTACTCAGGAACTTAAACAAATTGCCTACTTTATATTGAACATCCTAAAGTTGCGTTCTTTTATCATTAATGAGTAGCCTTGTATGACATGTTTTAGAGTATTATATATTTGTTTTTTGTTTTTTTTTTGTTTTTTATATTTGTGCTATTGTTAGTATCTATTTAGATGTTTGTTCTCTGTATTTTATAACCAACTCTTGTAATAAGAATTTGTAATTCTTCTATACAATAAATCTATCTATCTATCTATCTAGTTATATTTATATTTAGCTTTGTCCATAAAATTGTATTGTTTTCAGTGACAATAAAGCATATTTCTATTTCTAGCAATATAGTTAATTACCTTGGGAATTTTACAAAATTTAAGTATTTGCTTTTTACCCGCCCATTTTTCAATCTCTATTGGTAAATTTCTGTAATATTTTTTCTTCTTCCGATGAAGAATCCTCTTCCAAAAATATTATCATTGCCAAGTGCAAATCATCCATTTTTTGCTTTTAATACACCTTAATTATTGTCAAATAATGAAACTAAACACAAGATATAAAACAAAATATAAACACACAAAACAAAAGCAAATACAAAAATGGATTTAGGCGGTCAATAACGTTGAGCTATTACTTTACATCTGTGCTCACCGATAGCGGCCGTCTTGAACGGTCGTCAAATTACGGCCGTCAAATAACGGCCGCTTTATTGCTGCACCGCTATCCTAGGAAATTATTTACTTAAGCTACTTCTGGCTAATTTCCTAAATTTTTACAAAAATCGTTTATTTATGGTCAACAAACAACGAAATGATTATTCATTTTGGGGGCTCTTGCATATTTTTTTTTAATTATTTTTAAAGTTGGAATTATAATTTTCGGTCGCTCTATCATGATTGGCAGTATGGAGCCTGAAATATTCAAACGCCGACCCCAAAGAAATTAAACTGACATTTGTGAAGTGTAAATATTTTAAATATTACTGTTGGAAAATATTAAAAAGCATGCTTAAACTAAATAAAAATATTTATGAATTACTTTAATATTGCGGAGAAGTCCCCGCACTCGGCACCAAACTTTGCACAATTAGTGTTTTGTTTTAAAATTGAATTTTTTATCAAAAACTGCACTAATTATATATTTTTCAACGAATGCTCTCAAAAAACTAATTTTATAGAAATTACCATCACCCATCTCAAAAATCAACTGTTTTAGGGAATGGTAAAATTTATTCTGTATCAAAAATTATATACTTGAGTGAGAGAACTAAAAATCCCTTTTCATGAGCTTAAATAAACAAATGTATTCCTTTTCAAATTTATTACCTACTTTGACCCTTTTGTCATGTTTGAAATTTATCAGTTATTGGAAAAAAACTGTTTGTGTTGAAATATTTGAAAAAATAAATAAATAAAATAAAAGTATAAAACTCGGTTCCGACCATCTGACACATATCAAAATGTATTTTATGTTATTATCGCTCACCTTAATTTTGTATAAAAAATAGGAGTAGTTATAAAAAATAGTAATTTACGTAACAAGTCCCGAAAGTGGTCTTTTACTGGACGAGCTGGCAATTGCAGGGCGAGCCGCAGACGATGTATAGTTTGTTGTATAACAATCTCTCACCTCACACAGTAAAAGAGGTGGGGAAGAAATTTTCATACACCAGATGTTAAGTTAAAAGAAGACAAATACATATGTGAAAACCGCATTCGAATCAGATCAGTAGTTTTTATGTGATGGGTGCACAAACATATTAGTTCGGGAGCCCAGAGGGTTTTCGTAGCCGTTAAAGAGACAAGGCTCCACCAAAGTTTTTTCTATGTATTTTGACCCCCTGATTACAAATATCAAGGGTGGATTCCCGAGAAATGGTTAGGGAATTTGTTATTAACAAATAATTTGTTACTAATAAATAAATTGTTTTTTCGCAAAACAAAAAATATTACCGTAATCCCTGACTGATTTTAAGCAAAAAAAGTTCCTATGTATTTTTTTATCAGACGCACTGTTTTCAAATTAAAAATTGTTAAACATTCGAAAAATAGCATTTTTGACATGTTTCAAATTTGCATAACTTTTTATATAATTAATATTCTTCAACTCTGCGATTCCTATTTGACACTTAAGATCGTAAAGTATAAGATGAAACCAGTTGCAATACGAAAATACAATGTTTTTGTTACTTTTTAACGCTATAAACAATATGCATTTAATCTCCTGTAACGTACGACGTATGAAGGGTATGCATATTGTTAATAGCGTTAAAAAGTAATAAAATTATTGCATTTTCGTATTGCCACCGATGGCACCGATTTCATCTCATACTTTATGATCTTAAGTGTCGAATAGTCATTGCAGAGTTTGTCAAATGATTAAGGATTTTTAATTTGAAAAATACATAACATTCAAGGATTACGGTAATATTTCTTGTTTTGCGAAATTTTTGGGTTCTATATCGATGTACCCGTGACGTCTTTCGCGTGACGTATAGATTGTTGCAAAAAAATTTCTCCCCCACACCGTAAAAGTGGTTTTCCCAACATTTTCCTTCACTGTTCTGCTCCTATTGATTGTAGCATGATGTAAAGTATCCTATAACCAGCTCAGGAGTATGAAAAATAATTGTACCAAGTTTCGTTAAAATCCGTCGAGTAGTTTTTGTTTCTATAACGGTTATACAGTCCCTGATAGTTATTATGGAAATATATTTCATGTACAGAATTGACCTCTCTACAGATTTATTATAAGTATAGATAAGAATGATTTTCAAAATTTAAAATGTTTACACTTCTATTTCATTAAATTTGTTTATTATTGTATGGCGTATGAATATTTCAGGCGCCATACTGCTAATCGTGACAGCGCGACCGAAAAATAGTTCCAACTTTAAAAGTTAATTTTGAGAAAAATATGCAAGAGCCCCCCAAATGCATAGTCATTTCGTTGTTTGTAGACCATAAATAAACGATTTTTGTACAAAAAAATTAAAATTAGCCAGAAGTAGTTAAAGTTGATAATTACCATCGATTATTCCATTATTTTTTGGGTATCTTACTAAATACTATAATCAAAGCTTATTATAGTTTATTTTTTACAGATAATCTAAAATTATGGAATAAATTTGCCACACCTACCCCTTATCTAACACCCCTAACCTTCTGCAATCAAGAATTATACCTACGTTCTTTATAATAGAAGTACAATATCATCTTAAATAATATAAATAAACTCTTTAATTTTTAGGAGCAATTGGAATAAATCCAGTTAAAACCAAAGAAAATAACACAAAGTCAATGTCACAGAATTTTATTTTAAATTAAAATAGATAAGAAGAGAAAGCAACTAGTTGCTTTATTTTGTTTTAACGTTTGAGGTATGTTCTTTATTTTTTATAATATATTTTCACTTTAACACGTTACTGATTTTTGTAGCCTGATGATGGTCTCCATGTTGGGCCATAGCTAGTTGATTTGTGTTTTTATCCATTATAATTTAAAATAAAATTCTGTGACAATGACTTTGTGATATGGATAAATTTACTTCGTTTAAATCCAGTTAAGTTTGCCATTATGTTATATATCCACATTTACAGTTTGTAATTTAGCACATGTTATAACGTACATTAAATAGCAATACCTATAAACTGTAAAAAATATTCAAACAACTTGAAATTAAATACGATAAATTACTAAAAAAGAAACTGAAGTTTTTAAGAATGGTTCAAGCAATACCTAAACTAAAACTATTAAATAAATAAAGTAAATTAGGAAATTTAACAAATTGTAATATATTTATATATACCAATAATATCTAGGTATGACGAAGACTATCGCGACATACGGTCAAATACAGCGACCTCCTTGTTGTTTAAAGCGACTTTTATTTGCGTTAATCGCGACTTTACAGTGGTGCCGCTTCTCGGTTCGCTATACCTCGCAAGATATGTTAATTAACCGAGTCGCTGCAAACTACGCCAAGTGCAATACCCTACTTGGTTATGCCGCACTGATGACGGCTAATGAGCCAGAAACATGCATGTCTGCGGTTACCATTCCTACTCGTGGCCTTATTGATCCTTTTTGCGTACATGCCCAATAATTTTCTCCTTTTGTTTATATTAATACGCATTTTCTTGGCACTTTGTTTATTTCATATCCTGGGCTTAGAACGACTCAAACACAATGAGTCCGTTTCGCCAACGTTGCGACGCTGGTTGCTAGCCGAAAACCCATTGGCACAGCTGGCCGAAAGCACAAAATGGCGATAGGACTCCTGTGTGAGCTTTCGTTGTTTTTGTGTTTTTATGTTTCTTTACACATGTTTCCCCAACATCCTTTGCTCCCAAGTACCCAACACTTTTGCTAGCCAAGTGCAATACCCTACTTGGTTATGCCGCACTGATGACGGCTAATGAGCCAGAAACATGCATGTCTGCGGTTACCATTCCTACTCGTGGCCTTATTGATCCTTTATATATATATATATATATATATATATATATATATATATATATATATATATATATATAAACAAAGTGCCAAGAAAATGCGTATTAATATAAACAAAAGGGGAAAATTATTGGGCATGTACGCAAAAAGGATCAATAAGGCCACGAGTAGGAATGGTAACCGCAGACATGCATGTTTCTGGCTCATTAGCCGTCATCAGTGCGGCATAACCAAGTAGGGTATTGCACTTGGCTAGCAAAAGTGTTGGGTACTTGGGAGCAAAGGATGTTGGGGAAACATGTGTAAAGAAACATAAAAACACAAAAACAACGAACGCTCACACAGGAGTCCTATCGCCATTTTGTGCTTTCGGCCAGCTGTGCCAATGGGTTTTCGGCTAGCAACCAGCGTCGCAACGTTGGCGAAACGGACTCATTGTGTTTGAGTCGTTCTAAGCCCAGGATATGAAATAAACAAAGTGCCAAGAAAATGCGTATTAATATAAACAAAAGGGGAAAATTATTGGGCATGTACGCAAAAAGGATCAATATGGCCACGAGTAGGAATGGTAACCGCAGACATGCATGTTTCTGGCTCACACGTGTTTGTAAAGCATTTTATTGATAAATTTTTGTATCTCTCAATATCTCTTATATGTTAAATTACTAAACTTAAACTGTTATATGGTACTCCTTTTTTACTCGAGTAAAATTTTAAGCTAAAGGTGATTTAGTATTTTTTTGATATAACATTTTATCACACTTTAATCTCTTTTATTCCACATTTTGCTTAATTGGGTACACAAAAAAATAACAATACAATATTACTTAGCTGTTATTGGATGTGTAGTATTAGTTCTCTGTATGATTAAACACTAATGTGTTTAACTGTATGTTATCATATTTAAATTGTTGGTATTTTATATGTCTATTATTTTTTTTGCTTGTACATCTGACTTATTACTACTTAGAGTAATAAATATTGTTTATTGTTTAACTATATGTTTTCTTTCCAACCTGGTGTAAGTTATTCTGATCTATTTTAATCAATAGCAAGAACGAGACGTATTTAAATTATAAATCTTGATTTATGAAAACATCTTTATGTCACTAATAGAAATGTAGCCGTTGTGATAAGTAAAGAAAAAAGTAAGTATAACTTTATCTTCCTAGTTTTACCAACAAAAGTGTGTAATTTAAATTTTTAGCAAGAACATCTGCCGGGTTACCTAATTTTACCTTATCTTATCTTATATCTCTTATATCTTTCTAATTTTAACTTTATCTACAACAACTGATAAATCATTTTATCCAACATACATAGTTAAATTTTTTTCCATCTGGGTTTCTTATATTTTCCCATCCTTAAGATAAAAAAATAAGTGGCGCCCATATTCCTTTTTCCTTTTCCATTATTTCATTCATTTTCTCTTTAGTCCCTTTTAATTTCTTTTATCTTTTATTCTTCTAGCAAGTATATCCCTTTATATCTTTCCAACACTGTATCATCTAGCTCGTTCGAATCCACGCTCGCTCTCCTCCTACCCCCTGAGTGCCGTTCGCATTGGTTAACCTCTATAAAACGAGCATTTAACATCACTAGGAAAAAAGAGGTTACACTAAATTTGACGCCCACAACGTGGGGCCTGATGATAAAATTTTTATTTACCGACAATAAAATTACACACTTTTAATATCGAAAATTTTCGTTACTTTTCCTTATCAAAATGGCTAATTTTGAAGTAAATTTTCTAACGGCAGACGAAATTAATTCCGAGTTAAAGATCAGAGGAACAGCCACCAACAGGAAAATAGAGGATAAAAGAAAAGTCCTCAAAAGATTGTTAGTCAAAGAAACAAACGGTACGTTCACTTTAGAAAACATTAACTTAGAAGATGAAAAAGTAGCAATTAAAAATTCTATCGACAGCGTTTCTAATTTAATCGAGGAGTTTGAAGGTTCTGCTTCAGATTCATGTTTTCGTAGAGTAAAATCTAGGATCGCTCATTTGTTAGGTAGAATACAACGTTTACCTTTACCTGAAAATCCTTCCGAAGAAGATGTAAATTTCCGCTATGAATCTAAAACTACTTGTCTTCTTCTAGAACAAGAAATGATTAATAAAACCAGTCCCTTAAACAATTCACCTTCTTCTAGTTCAGTTCCAAATATAGATAACACTGTACCTGTTATTAACGTCTCTACTCCCGAAATTAGATATTTAGATCGTTTCCTTTTATCGAAATCGAATATTAAATTCAATGGTGATCCTAAAAGCGTTTTCGAATTTCTGGAAAAAATTAAAGAACTAGCTGAATCCCGCAACATCCTTCCTGAAACTCTTTTTCAATCAGCAGTTGAACTTTTCACTGGGGATGCTTTAATATGGTTTCGCAGCATCAAAACCTCTCTCAATTCTTGGGATGAACTCACTAACGTTCTTAAATCAACCTTCCTACCCCCAGAAAACGATGAACAACTCTGGGAGGAAATTAAAAGTTACAAACAGAAAAAGAATGAGTCTATTATTATTTTTGTTGCTCAACTAACTTCTCTTTTCAAACGCCTCTCTCGCGAACCAGCTGAAGTCAGCAAATTAAAATACATCACCCGAAATTTACTTCCAGAATATATCCCTCACGTCACCCTTTCCAATGTAAATACCGTCCCTGACTTAATTCAGTTAGTCAAAAAATTAGAAGATGCTAAATCACTTTCTACTCAGAAACCTTCCTTTCAATCCAAAGTATCTGTGATTGATTCTACAAATCAGCGTCCCAAACAACGATTTAATAAACCTAGAACATCTAATTTGCCTTCCACCTCTAACAACGTGACTAATAACTCTAATCCGACAAATATTTCTAGTAGTAGGGATGTTACCTGTTGGAATTGTCAGAAAAAAGGACACATTTATTCCAGTTGTCAAAACCAACAAAAATCCTATTTTTGTTATCGTTGTGGTTCTCCAAATGTCACCGTTTCTACTTTCTCCAGATGTTCAAAAAACTTACTAGGGGAGAATGTCGTATCGGTGCACTCTCTCTTTACCGCCCTAGTAAAACCGATATTAAAAAACAAAATCGATGGGAGGAATGGCTAAAAGTAGTTAAAAATTTCTATCATAACTCTTTGCAAATAACTGCCCCAGTTTTATTAAATAAGTCTACCGATACAAGACCTTACCTACCCATACAAATCTTTTCGACAAATTTCGTCGTCCTTTTGGACACTGGTTGTTCAATTACCGTAGTTGGGAATAAAGCCCTAGATTTTCTTAAAGTCAATAATGTACAGATTAATTCCTCTGAACATCGAAACGTTTCCCTAGTAGATGGCACCAACCAAGTTATCTCTGGTACCGTAGATCTACCGATTATAGCTAACAATATTTTACATGTCATTAAGGCATTGGTCGTCCCTTCATTACCTTGCACTTTTATTCTTGGAAATAACTTTGTAAAAACCTTTTCCCTTGTCATTGATTTCTCCAAAAATACCTGGTCTTCTAACAGCACTTCTAAACCCCAGTTTTTCTCTGAGATGGAACTAGAACTAAACACCACGTCCCTTAGTACCATCGATATTCTAACTCCTGTCCAACAGTCACTAGCTAAAGATACAATAGAATCCTTTTCTGCTATCAGTAATACCAACAGGCTGGGTCGTACCGATAAAATACAGATGCATATCGATACTGGGGATGCAAAACCTTTCAAAAAACGACCATTCCCGATGTTTCCCAATATGTCGAAAATTCTTAACGACGAATTGGACGAAATGCTTCGTCTAGGTGTTATTGAACCCTCAAATAGTCCCTGGTGTTCTCCGGTACTTCTCGTTAAAAAAGCTAATAATGAATATCGTTTCTGTTTCGATGGCCGACCTCTCAACGAAGTAACTAAACACGATACCTACCCTTTGCCAAATATAGACCGAATTCTCTCCCTTCTCAAAGGCCCCAAATTTCTTAGTTCAATAGACTTACAAAAAGCTTTTTGGCAAGTCCCTTTAGATCCTTCTTCGAAAGAAAAAACCGCTTTCAGTGTTATCGGTAGAGGTTCTTTTCAATTCACTGTGATGCCTTTTGGATTGTGCAATTCTGCTCAAACCCACAAACGTTTAGTTGACGCTATCTTCGGTCCGGCTTACGAACCAAATATCTTTTGTTACCTTAACGACATTATTATCTGTTCAAATTCATTTGAAGAACATATTTGTCTCTTATCTGAAGTCAGAAATAAGCTAAAAGACGCCAACCTAACGATAAATGTCAAAAAATGTGAGTTTTTCAAGCCGGAATGAAAATTTCTGGGTTATATCGTAGGAAACAATATTTTAAAAACAGATCCTGACAAAATTTCTGCCATGATTAATTATCCCCGTCCAACAACTTTCACGGAAGTCAAAAGATTCTTTGGCATGTGTTCCTGGTACCGACGTTTCATCAAAGATTTTTCTTCCCTTGTCTCTCCTATCAATGATTTATTGAAAGGTAAAAAGAAAAAACAATCCATTGAATGGACTAGCAAAGCGGAGTTCTCTTTCACCCAAATAAAAGAAGCCCTTATTTCTGCCCCTGTGTTAACACAACCAGATTTCTCTAGACCTTTCGTAATCCAGTGTGACGCTAGTAATACCGGCCTTGGCGGTGTCCTCACACAGTCATTAGATGGTTCAAATGTCGTAATAGCTTATGCTAGCAGAACTTTATCCCGAGCAGAGCGAAACTACTCTGTCACAGAACAAGAATGTCTAGCCGTTATCTTCAGTATTGAAAAATTCCGTCCCTATATAGAAGGTACCAAATTCCAAGTAATTACCGACCACCACTCCTTACTTTGGTTGAGAAATGTCAACAATCCTTCTGGAAAACTTGCTCGATGGGCTATGCGCCTTCGTCAACATAATTTGGACCTTATCCACCGTAAGGGATCTTCCCATCTCGTTCCAGATGCCTTGAGTCGTGCTTTCCCCGAACAACCCCAAATCTCGTATCTTGAGGTGGACACTAATCGTATAGACATATGGTTTGATGAGTTCCGTACTAAAATTCTTCAACACCCTGAGCTTTATCCTCAATGGAAAGTAGAAAATGACTTGGTCTATAAACTAATCCCTTCCAAATTGCCTTTCGCCACCAATGAAATTGAGTGGAAAATTTTCGTACCAAAGCCCCAGAGACATGATATTATATCATCTTGTCATGATCTTCCTACCTGTGCCCATTTCGGATTTTTCAAAACACTGAGCCGAATCCAAGAACGATATTATTGGCCCAAAATGAGAAACGATGTCCTTCGTTTTGTTAGATCTTGTAAAACTTGTGGAGCTCAGAAAATGCCTACCTCCACTAAGATGGGTTTAATGGGAAAAGAGAAAACTGCCAAATTTCCTTGGCAAATTATCGCACTTGATCTTATTGGTCCTCTCCCTCGTTCCACAAAAGGATATACCTGGCTTCTTGTTGTTACCGATTGGTTTTCTAAATTTACCTTATTACAACCCTTACGAAAAGCTACCACCAAAAATATCGTTAATTTCATAGAAAATGAAGTATTTCTTATGTTTGGTGTTCCTCAATTCCTTATCTGTGATAACGCTAGAAACCTTAATAATCCCATGATGGAACACCTTTGTGATCAATATAAAGTTCAAAAAATATGGTTCAATGCCGTCTATTCGCCACAGTGTAATTTTGTAGAAAGAACGAATAAAACCATTGGAACCGCTATTAGGTGTTATATCGATGAACACTCTAACTGGGATAATGAGCTTTCTAAAATCCGACAGGCTATTAACACCGCTAGACACGAAGTCACCAAATACTCTCCATCGTTTTTAAATTTCGCGAGACATGTACCTATATCTGGAAATTACTATTCCGCTAATGCCGCTGATAGTCCTATGTCCCTTAATGCTCCTGAACAATACGATAAATACGTTTTTGATATACAAGGGTTAAAGGATATTTTTACCGAAATACAACACAACCTTCACCAAACCTATCAAAGGAATTCCAAAACCTATAATCTACGTCGTCGAAACATTCAATTCAATGTTGGTGATAAGGTGTGGAGAAGAAATAAAGTCCTCTCCAAAGCTGCCGATAAGTTTATGTCTAAATTAGCTCCTAAATATATCTTATGTACAGTTGTCCGGAAATTATCTCCACTAGTTTATTCATTAAAAAATCCCGATGGATTAAAAGCAGGAAATTGGCATATAAAAGATCTTAAGCCTTATGTCTCTGATTCCGACGATTCTTCTGAAGATGAACTCTCCGAATAGGAACGATTGTTTCTTTGTTTTCTTAGAAGTATCCCTATAAGCATTTCTTTTCTATCTTCTCTTTCTCTACCTTTCCGTTTCTCAACATCTCGCCCTGACTCAACTGTAAATATGTTTCTCTATGTATAACTTTTATTTTTTTCGTTTAAGTGTATTAACACTTATACTTATCGTTTTGAAGGAAAAAGTTTACTTTCCCCTACTTATCGTTTATTTATCTTTTAAGTGTGTAAACACTCACATATATCGTCTCGAAAGAGGAAATACTTTTCTCTTAACTACCGCTTACCTATCGTATGAGTGCATTGACACTTGTATTTATTCTCTTGAAGGTAAAAATATTTTTTCCTTTGTCTACCGTTAACTAACCGTATAGGTGCTTCAGCACTTGTGATTTTTATCGTATCGTTCAGTAATATTTATTACTGTTTTTATGTTTTGAAAACATTTTTTAGTTAACTTATTCCTCGTTTATCATCCATGAACTACTTTTTATCTTTGATATGGATATGAGACGGTTATCGTTCATTAGTGGAAGACACATAAGAAAAAAATTTTTTGGGGAAAATTTTTTTTGAAAATTTTTTTGAAAATTTTTTAAAATTTTTTTTTTATTTTTTTTTCGTTCTTTCATACAATTTTATACCTTTACATATCGTTGATTTAAAGAACTTTGGTCCGCAACATGACTACTTTTGGAATCACTTTACTTTTTTTGACTAACATAATTTAATCTTAACTATTTCTTCTGGAATTTTATTTTGACCTTGTAATTTGTCACGAGAGATAAGCCTAGGAAAGCCGTAGGGAATTCTTTCCGGCAGTGGGTCTGTTGAGATTATAAGGAAGACAGATAAATATTCTTTCTCCTCTCTTTCTTTCCTCTATTACTCTCTCTATTTTTTTCTCTAGCTAAGATTGAAGATTGTTAGGATAATTTGGTTTTAAGATTTGTCGGATTCCTCTTAATGTCATAGTGTGATCTATTACTTTAAGATCTTTTATTTAGGTTCTCAATGGGAACTATATTTTAGGTAATTACTGTTTTCTTCCCTTCCTTACTGTATATTCGGTGAAATCCTTAATATCAACCAAGCAGGACGGAACATTTCCAAACATCTTTCTAGATGTTAACGTATCGCGTACTTACCTTGACTGTCGGATCTAATGGGGCCGATAGGCTTATTAGATTCCTAATTATAACTATCGTCCGTGTTTCCTTCTTCCTTTTCAAAATTATTATTAACCGTTTGGTTTAAATTCAGCCTTTTTCTTTATAGGAGTTTCCCAAAAGTGGAAATACGCGTTGTGCCTCCTATGGGAAATTTTACTTATGGGAACATAGCCTTCTTTACCTTCTTCCATGTGTGTGTGAATGTAGTGTGTGTCCTGACATCTTATGTCAAGGGCAATATAAATACGTTTTTTTGACTTGCTTTAAGATACCACTTAGGGCTGCCCGTCTAGGCCGAGCTGCACACTGTTTTGTTTCCGTGCAGAAACTTCGGAGTAGACCGTTCCCGATCACTTTGTGATCCTCCGGTTGGCCGGTACCGTTTATAAAAATCTGGTCACGTAATATCAATGATCTGTTGATCCGATATTTTATACCTACCTTGTGGTTCTTCAAACCCTTGCGTATTATCACTTGTATATTAACGTGCTGATGAATAGTGCGAATATTATATCGTTTTCAGTAACTAACGCTGATACCCAGTTTTACCTAGGTAAATACCACCCTTGCAAGATTGCCTTCTGCGTCACGATGTTCTCTACTTCTATCGGATTTGTTTTTTTAAAGAACACTACTGTTGTCCCAACCATAGCTTACCTTTTCTTAAAAAGCAGTGTCTTTCACCCAGTTTCTTCTCTTCGGAGGGGGCTGTGTAGCATTCTTAAAAAACCAAAATGATAAAATTTCTTTTTAATCATTAATTTTTTTACTCAGTCCGCCCTGTACTCGAATCCGTGTATAATATCTAAGATATGACGAATATATTTGCCTACGTGACAAAATAGATTTCTGAACGTGAGATTTTAACGGCCAAATACAGTCTGACATCATAATTGACCAATGAAATGGCATGTTCATAAAAGAGAGGACGCTATTAAAAGGGGAGCTACGTTTTTTTCGAGGCAGTCAGGGCGAAGCATTGAGATTAACAAGTGCTCTGTTAACGTTAATTCCAGTTTTGGCGGTTTTTTTTTATCTTGAGACGCTTAAAATGAGTTCTTTGAGCGTTTCTAATTAAGTTAAAGTCAGTTTATTAGTGATGGTTAATTGTTCTGATGAAAAGCTGTCGATAATTACTGATGAATATCTGAATTTTGCCGTATTGCAGAAATTGGGTGTGTACCTAATTTAATTATACTACCTAGGAGCCAAACTGTAAGTTTTTTTTGAATTATTACTATTGCTTTACTACAAGAAAACAGTAGTACCATTTATTTCTTTGGAGTAAGGATTTAATTGTCATCTACATAATAAATATCCACGTATGGAGAATTAACGTAATTAGTGACCGTAAACTCCATAGTGTAACCTGGTTTAATTTGAAAAGCCGGTACCTATGGACAGACCTCAGTGTGAAAGCTTTTAACAGTTACGTGAAATATCGGGAAAGCCCACCGAATACATGAATAAAGTATCAGTGAAAGCGGCGTGCAGGGTCTAACGCAGTTTTTTTGTAACGCATTTTATTGATAAATTTTTGTATCTCTCAATATCTCTCATATATGTTAAATTACTAAACTTAAACTGTTATATGGTACTCCTTTTTTACTCGAGTAAAATTTTAAGCTAAAGGTGATTTAGTATTTTTTTGATATAACATTTTATCACACTTTAATCTCTTTTATTCCACATTTTGCTTAATTGGGTACACAAAAAAATAACAATACAATATTACTTAGCTGTTATTGGATGTGTAGTATTAGTTCTCTGTATGATTAAACACTAATGTGTTTAACTGTATGTTATTATATTTAAATTGTTGGTATTTTATATGTCTATTATTTTTTTTGCTTGTACATCTGACTTATTACTACTTAGAGTAATAAATATTGTTTATTGTTTAACTATATGTTTTCTTTCCGACCTGGTGTAAGTTATTCTGATCCATTTTAATCAATAGCAAGAACGAGACGTATTTAAATTATAAATCTTGATTTATGAAAACATCTTTATCTCACTAATAGAAATGTAGCCGTTGTGATAAGTAAAGAAAAAAGTAAGTATAACTTTATCTTTCTAGTTTTACCAACAAAAGTGTGTAATTTAAATTTTTACCAATAACATCTGCCGGGTTACCTAATTTTACCTTATCTTATCTTATATCTCTTATATCTTTCTAATTTTAACTTTATCTACAACAACTGATAAATCATTTTATCCAACATACATAGTTACATTTTTTTCCATCTGGGTTTCTTATATTTTCCCATCCTTAAGATAAAAAAATAGGTGGCGCCCATATTCCTTTTCCCTTTTCCATCATTTTATTCATTTTCTCTTTAGTCCCTTTTAATTTCTTTTCTCTTTTATTCTTCTAGCAAGTATATCCCTTTATATCTTTCCAACACTGTATCATCTAGCTCGTTCGAATCCACGCTCGCTCTCCTCCTACCCCCTGAGTGCCGTTCGCATTGGTTAACCTCTATAAAACGAGCATTTAACATCACTAGGAAAAAAGAGGTTACAAAACTAATCTCTCCAAATAGTGAGTGAATGTCGAAATTTAGGAGTGATACTAGATAGCGATTTAAGATTTGAGAAACATGTTAATAATTTACTTCAAAGGTCTTATAATGCACTGAAAATTATCTACTGTTGTAGACAATATCTCACAAAAAAAATCTTACTAACGGAAAGTTTGGTACTTTCTGTACTAAATTTTGCAGATTGCCTTTATGATCCTTGTTTAACGTTTAGTTCTAAACAAAAAATTCAGAAAATTCAAAATTCCTGTCTCAGATTGATTTTTGGTATACGAAAGTACGCATCTGTAACTTGTAAGCTCAAAGCAATGGATTGCCTCAATATGAAAAATAGACGTATACTCCACGCGGCTTGTTTATTTCATAAAATAGTAACTACCAAAGAAATTAAATTTCGGACAGATGTTCACACACTTAATTTAAGATTTAAGGGCTTGTTAACGCCACCACTTCATTATAAAGAATTATTTAAGAGGTCTGCAAGGTGTATAATAAGATTCCATCTAACTTGAAGGGACTCACAATAAACAATTTTACCTATACATGAGGATAAAGCTATTGCCCTGTAATTGTTTTTATTATTTATTTATTTAAAAGGTTTTAAAATGGGAATAATTATATGAATTTTCCATGATTCCGGAATTGGTTTACCATCCAAATTTTGATTAATTTTTTTCCAAACCTATATAGGGCAGATTAGTTATCATAGAATACGAAACATTATCAATACCTGGTACTTTATCTTTTTTATTAGCTAAACAAAATTTTAGGTCATTTAACGAAATTTTTTTCGTATCTCACACCTGTGTTAATAACACAAATTCAGGATATACCTCAATGGGCATGTAAATAAACAAAATTTTCTGGACTGAAAAGAACCCTCAAATTGTTCATAAAAGGCCGCAACATTCTCCCAAAGTGACAGTGTGGTGTGCTGTATCTCAGTTTGGCGTGATAGGCCCCTACGTTTTTGAGGAGGAAGGCGTGATCGTAACTGTGAATTCCACACGTGATGTTGCAAATTTTCCTGCAACCCAGGATGGATAAAGAACATGAATTGGGGGACTTGTGGTTCCAACAGGATGGGGCTATAGCTCATACTGCTCGAATTTCACTGAAATGTTTCCTGGAAGCCTCGTCTCTTTGAAGGGTGATGTCGGGTGGCTTGCACGCTCACCAGAATTGAGCATCTGTGACTACTTTCTATGGGGGTATCTAAAAGAAAAGGTGTTCAAAACCCGTCCCACAACATAGCAGAGCTAAGAGGGCGGATTATTTAAGAAATGAACGCCTTACCCTTGGATATGTGTGCAAGAGCTACTGAGTACTTCAGGCATCGATTACAACAATGTGTTGATTCGAACGAAATCACTTTTAAAACTAAATGAGTGTAAAATGGTATCCGCTACTAATTCAGAATATTAAAATAGTTTGTCTCTAAATATAGGGAATTATGTTTTATTGCTCTTCAAAACTGCTTAGTCGGCTCTGCCGCATCCTGTATTTGACATATTGCAAGGTCTGCTAATATTTCCTCACTTACTTTTCTATCCGGTAATTTTTTGCAAGGTACATTATTATTATTATAGTAAAATTTTTTAATTGTAT
This sequence comes from Altica lythri, assembly GCA_964028335.1. Lineage (NCBI taxonomy): Eukaryota > Metazoa > Arthropoda > Insecta > Coleoptera > Chrysomelidae > Altica > Altica lythri. The sequence continues at coordinate 27,866,772 of OZ034806.1, read as the reverse complement.
TCCAGATATAAGTATGATTTGTATCACTATTCAGAGAACAACAAATGTCTTGAAATTTTATTATTTTTTTATTTTTTAGGAGCCACCGGGCAACAGCCATATTTTTTTAACGTTTATATAATTTTCCATAGAATTTTTGTTTATTTAAAAACACTTTTTTTCTTTATTTATGATTGTATTTTATTAAAGATGCGACAAATAGAGGCTGTAGTCTCATTGACCAGTTGTGTTCAATCGTGTGCGAACGAGTAAATTAAGAACTATCGTATCAAAACGGTATTGATCACAGTGCATTTAAGCGTGTAGCAACCTCTGACATGGAGCAAAATCAAACGGTTTGATTTTAGAACCTGTTCTAAATTTTAGTCGATGCTTGATTGTAATCGAAATTTCGCTCATGCGCAGGGAGACAGGAGTCAGCTATTTGTTGCCATCTTGTTACATATTTCATAAATATTTTGATAAGATTAGCAATGTAGACTACGGAAGAAATGGCATTAGTAATATTAATGGTTCAACAACACCCAAAAATTTATTTACCGGGACACGCAAATATTAATACAATTGAGAAATGTTGGAATCAAAATGGAAAACACTTTCCTACAAAAGATGGTAGGTTTTTTTGACTGTATTTTTTAGATTTATGTTTAGTTGTACTGCGGTACATGCAGTGAAACAGATTAAAAACAACTGGTAAATTTTGCGCGGTGGATATCGACAAAGAAGAAAAGATTTCACAAATATAGTGGGGATGGGTGCAATATCCTCAAAAGAAAGGGCTTATTTTGATCATTTACAATTTTTAGAACCATATTCAGCTTGTCAGCTTACAACTAGCAATGTACCTCGGTAAACATTTGTAGCGTTTTTAAAAAACCCTGTTAATTAAAATTCTTTTTTAACCCTATACTCGTAACATATTATTATCATATCAAAGATATATCGAAAATATTTGTCTATGTGACCAAATAGAAGTTTCGTGTACTTGAAATGTAACGAACTTTTCAAAGCGAAGTTATCGATTTTTTTTGACCAATCGGCGATTGCGTTAAAAATCAAAAGATTTTCGCGGGGGTATCTTACCCGGCTTTTTGGTTCGAACGGAATTCATTCGATAGGGAGCTGGGTAGCCATCAACATCTCGTGCTACCTAGTTTCAGTTTTCTCGGTTTTTCTTATTTTATCTTAAAAATTAAAAAGCAATTAAGTATTTCTAGTGCATATTATCGTTTATTCTACCTGAAGGTTTATCTGAAGATTTCCAGACAGTGCTATCTTTAAGATTACTTCATATATCGTATAATTATGGCGGCAAAACAGTCACAGTTACAGTGTATCTGTGTAAGTTTATGGTTTATTCTCTAAATAACTATTAATCTAGAACAGAGTGGAGTCTAGATTATATCTTATCGTACCCATCTTTTACCGAGAGAATGAAGCCATCTGATCTCCAAACTATCTTAGAAACATTTAGAAGCTAACGTAAGTTTTTGCAATTTTTTTATACCTTTATCGAATATGAGAGTACCGTTTATTTCTCTAAAAAATTTAATCTTAATCGTATTTACTGTACCGACATTTCTCCAGCAATAAATAGTGCAGTGCCGGACTGAAATTAACCGGGATGTGATTTTTCTCTTGTATTGCTTATCTGTATCTTTGTTACTTATAATTTTTTGTATCTCTTATCTGTAAATTTTTTTTTATGTTAATAATTTTGTTTACATTTCATTTGTTTTACATTTCGCTTCACAGAGTAGACAGAAATAACAAAATAATATACATATTGATTTTGATTGGTAATGTGTATTTATGTGTATTTATGTGTATAATAATGTGTATTTACTGTTTCTAACATAGATATCTATCTTTTTTTTATTTTTTGTGTTTATCTCTTTTATTACTGAACCAAATAATAAATATTGTTTATTGTTTAAACAGATATTTTTATTTTCCTAGCTAGAGCATGTTACTCTGATCAATACTTTCAGTTAATAGAACAAGTCTTATTAAAGTACTTAATTTTTGATTTTTTAAATATATTTTTATCTTGCAAGTTGGAACTCTAACCATTAGGATAAATAAAGAAAAGTGCAAGTTTAATTATCTTATTAGTTTTATAAATAAAAGTGTGTAATTTTAACTCTAGCAGGAATATCCAACGGGTTATCTTATTTAGTTTATATATCTTTCTTATTCTACCTGGGTTTCTTATATTTCCCCTTCCTCAGGATTTTCCTTTCTCTTTCATTTCTTTTTTTTTCCTCTCTACTGTCCCTTTTAACTTTTATTATTCTGTTAAATATATTTTTCTTATCTTTTCAATATTTTTTCATCTAGCTCGATCGAATCCACGCTCGCTCTCTACCAACCAACTGAGTGCCGTTCGCACTAGTTAACCTTTTTAAACGAGCATATACCACCTTGCGATAAAAAGAGGTTACACATTTACATATGGAGGGTATATATTTTTAAATTAAGTGTTTTGTGGCATTGATAAATTTTCAACTGAAGATGAAATAATACTTAATTGCGTACAGGAAGGAGACGAAATTTTAACCGACGTTTTATTTCCTTTCGCTAAACAAAAAACGCAAACGAAATAATAAGCTGTATAGTGTAATGTCTAATTATTTAAAACGTCCAACAAGACACAAGGTAAGAATCCAAGGGAAACTGATCAAATTCGATCATTTATAGACAGTATAATACGAACAACAGTTAAATCTTAAACTTTTTAAAATAGAAATGTTATCTTTTCTAAAAAACAAGTTATAGGTTAAAATGTAAGTTTTCTATTAAATATTTTTGAGTAAAAAAGGAAAATGTAGTTCAATATTTTATTTGCAACACATCACTGATATTTATAAATAAATATGTATCTAAACTTAATTATTAATTTCGTTAATATTTTCATTATATTTTTCAAATATAGTGTGAATTTTCGTGGATGGTGAACTAAAAAAATAATCAGCAAATTGATTTCGAATATTTCTTGCGAGAACACTTTAAAATTTTACGTATAAAATTATGCAGCGCTACAGCAGCATTTAAAATTTCATCAATTATTTTAAAATTGATCATAATTGGTGTGTTAAATAGTCAAAATTTTGACACTAATATCCCAAACGTATAGTTTCGTTCAAAGTTAAATTTTTCTGTTTGTGCATTTACACTTCATGCCAACAAAGGAAAAATGCCGACAAAGGATTAATGTCGACAAAAAATGCCGCCAAAAAAATCTTTTGTCGGCATTTTTTGTTGACATGAAATATGAAGAAAAAAAAAGGAAAAATTAACTTTAAACCAAACCATACATTCAGCAAGTTGTCTTGCAACTGATAGACGATAATTAAATGTTCTTTACTTTCTATTTACACCTCTCCTTGGATCTGGTTTTGAAAATAGTGACACCATTACCAAGAACTTAAATGTAGAAGATTTTAATGGCTAAAGACCAATTAATATTTTACCAAGTCTTTTAAAAATTATAGAGAAGATTATGTACTTGTATGACAATTGAATTCTACCTGTAAATCAGTCGGGGTCTCGAAAGGGGTTTAGCTGTTCTACAACGTTTCTGAGTGTAACAGATGATATTTTCAGAGCTTCAGATTCGAGTGCGACAACAGTTTGCTGATATTAGACTACTTAAAGGCATTTGACACAATTAACCACGAAATTTTACTAGCGATTTTACAACGTATAGAGTTTTCAAATCCATGATACAATAAGACAACAGATATAATAGGTTTGTTTCAACAGAGCCACTCTGACTAGTACATGAACAGGTTCATAAACTTTGAAATGCGCAAAACCAGTACCAGTTTTGTGTATTAGTTTATGGTTGATGGTCCTTGTTGGAATGCTTTTATTCTTCTACCCTCTCTCCTCTCTTACCGTTAATAGTTTTAGGTTTTGAATAGTGTGAGGTGGTGTCCAGTCTATTTTAAGTATCACATAGTTTTAAAAGAATTTTTTTATACACAGTAATTTTCATTTAATTAATATTGTTTACAGAAGTTTCTGAACTTGCGGAGTTTATAATTATAAATCCCGTAACAGAAGAAAATAATTCTGTCGTTAGATGGAATCGTAATAATACAAAAATTGTAATAGACCTTTATAAGAAAAAACGAAAACAGGTTGGAACTAAAAATAAAAACAATAAAATTGATTTGGCAACAAATCGCAAAAAATTTTCTAACACATGATTCTAAAGTAAACCCTGTTCAGTGTGAGAATCTATGCAGAGTGCGGGAACGGGGCAACAAAATATTTGCTGATAACAAAAATTCTATAGGTAAGCGTAGAGAATTTTTTGAGTACAAAGAAGAAATGCAAAGCATTTAAAAAAAGAATATTAACACCGAATAAATATTAGAAACGGATAAAATTAATATGCCATCAACATCCAATGTTATAATCAACCACTCAACCACCGCTGGACGAAAATACAACAGAAACTAGGAATTCAACTAAAAAAATTTAGAAAAAGAAAACGAACTATTTTGGAAAATCTTCAAAGAAAAAAAAATTATGAAGAAAGGTTTGCTTTGGAGAAAAAAAGAGTGGAAGCAAATTAAAATAAAAACAAAATTTATGTCAATAAGGAATGAGATTCTTAAAGAGAATAATGAAATTCTTAAAAAAAACAATATTATTTTAAAAGAAAATACTGATTTATTGACACAACTTAGTTATTGGAATAATAGGTATTAGAGTTTTTATTATTTATTTTGGCTGTTTTTTTATGTATATTAATATATTAACACGCTTTTATTAGCACCTCAAAATAAAATTATAATATTTAAGTTAGCGAAGAATAATTCATTTCAGAGTAAAAAGCGTGGGGTGCTTAATATATCGAATGTTACAATCATTCTATTGGCAACTATCTATGACGAGAGAGTTATAAAATGTAGTAAAATGCACCCCACGCTTTTTACTCTGAATTGAATTATTCTTCGCTAACTTAAATTTTATCATAATTTTATTTTGAGGTGATTAACTATGAATGATTGTTCGATCTTCTACTACTGTAATATAAACTCTTTGTAATTGAGAGTTATTTTCTAGTTCGTTTAGCTATAAAAGCGTGTTTTTTTTTAGTTTTTTTTTTAAACTATTATTTATTTTTAAGACTATTTTTTTATATACTTTTTTGCATTTGTTAAAAAATTTTTGTTCATGTTTTTTTTATTTATTTATGATGTTATGTTGATATATTTTTAAGACAATATTATATATTTAACAATGTATTTTATTGCTATTACAGTTTTTTTATCTATGTTATGTAATTAGATTTTTAAGATCATTTTATACATTCACTTTTGCGGGGTGGCTCAATATGTCAAAAAGGCGCAAGGTACATTCTTTAAATCTGTTTTATTAAGTTATTTATTACAACTACTCACCATTTCTAACAAAAAAGATAAAATATAGACTGATGTTCATACATTAGATTTAATGTACCGAAAAATTTCTTATGTCAATTAAAACAATTAAAACAGAAAATTCAGCCACATGTGGGGTCAGACGAATCAGAATATCTACCCAGTGAAGATAGTGGAGAAAGTAATGACGAACAAAGCCATTATAAAGACGACAACTTAGAAGAAAGTAGTGAAGAAGAGGACATTGAAGGGATAGACTTAAGAAGTGAGCATCTAAACGATGAGGGCACCGAAGGAGAAGATGTTAGTGCTGAGGAGGATATTCCTGAGCAAGACGTTGTTTTATTATGGAAGGAACTTACAAAAAATTTCAAACCCAGAATGAAATTACCAGAGAAAACCGAAGGAATGGTTCAGTTGAAGTTGACTCCAAAATGTTCTGAATTACATGTTTTTTTGAAAATATTTCCCCTGAGTCTCTTTACACACATTGCTGATTATACTAACAAACGAATACAACAACTACGACGAACAAAAAATCTGAAACTCAACATTAAAGAAACAGATATGAGTAAAATTATGATTATTCTGTACGCTAGTAATGAGTTACAACAAAGTTCCGTCTTTTTCAAATTATTGGTCTAAAAACGAATCCATGGGTAACAACGTAATAAAAAGTGCTATAGAAAGAGATCGGTGCACCTTTCTGATGTCCAAAATGTAATTTACTGACCCAAAGAAGCCTGACAATAGTTCTACGTGGATGATGTTTTGGAGTGTTTGAAAATAAGGTTTCAAGCAGCAAGAACTGAATCTTCTTACCAGTCAATAGACGAATCAATGGTAAAATTCAAGGGTCGATCGTCCTTGAAACAATTTATTCCCAATAAGCCCATAAAGAGAGGTATAAAACTGTGGGAAAGATGTGATTCCATGACTACTACGACTTATATATATATATATATATATATATATATATATATATATATATATATTCAGGTAAAGAAACCACGAAACTTGAAGGAAGTCTTAGTGAGCAAGTTGTTAAAAAATTATGTGAGACAGTTTGTTCACCTGATGTATGTTTTTGTTTCGATCGATTTTTTACAAGCGTTGACAGTATGACTCGATTGGAATATCCTTGTGTTGGTACATACATGAGAAACAGGAAAAATGTACCAGAATTTGAAAATAAAAAGCTATCCAGAGGTGATACAGAATTTTTCGTCACTGATTTAGGGATAATGGCGACAAGATGGCAAGATACCAAAGAAGTTTTACTTCTATCGAATTGCCACGCACCAACTGTAGGAAAAGTGGAAAGGAAGCTAAAAACCGGAGAAAAGTATACTTTTGATTGTCCTGAGGCTGTAATCTTTTATAATAAATATATGGGAGGTGTTGACCTCGCTGATCAAAAGGTATCCACGTACGCCTTAGATCGAAAATCTACAAAGTGGTGGAGAAAAGTGTTCTACAAATTGTTAATGGCTGCCGTAACAAACTCATGGATACTTCACTCACAACTTCAATCCACTAGAAAGAAAACTCCACTACTAACATATTTAGTACCTCTTGCTGAACAACTGATAAGTTTGGGCAGAAGTAAAGCTAAACTGAAACGAAAAATCAGTGGTTATGTTGGCAGACACAACAAAAAACCTAAAACGATGATGAATGTAGAAGATCATCTACCTACACAAGGACCAACTAAAAGAAGATGTAACAGCTGCTCAAAAAAAAGAAGGAGAGCCGTACCAAAACATTGTGCCTAGGTTGTAATTTACCTAAAAACTGTTTTTTGCCTTTCCACTCCTAATATAACGGACATTTTAAGTTTTAGTTGACTAATACTAGAGGAAAGTAACCAAATATGGAATAGGGGAAAGATGGGAGCATTCGACCACCGGGAGGATTAAACCATCCTCTGCATACTCGTTGGGAAATAAATTTTTGAGTACGGCCCATGAAGAATGTTATCTACGCGCCATTAAAGTGTCTCGCCCTAAAAGTGTAGATACGTATCTCATAATTTGTTGATTTTAAGTGATATAATCTAAAATCTGTTTAAAAGGGTAAGTATTTATCCAAACAATATTTTCTTAATTACGGAGAAAGTATTATTTCTATAATTTTTTTTTATTTTGCCAGTAAAGTACAAGATCTAGCAATCTTTCGCCGCATTGTGACATAACCTAAAATGTTCCAGTATAATTTTTGAAAACAGGTCTGTACTAAGTCGCGTTTATGGGAGGATACAACCACATACATCAGGGAGCATTCGACCAAACAAAATGTAGTTACCTTACAGAATAAGTATTTTAATTTCAGATGCCAAGAGTGTACAAAAGAAAGACTCAAAGAGAAGTTGATGAGGGTGATTAAGAAGCATTAAGCATTAAGGGATCATTTCAAAAACAAAACACCTATAAGAGAGGTGTCACGGATTTATAACATAAAAAAAAGCACGCTTATGTCAATAATAAAAAAAATAAAGCAAAACAATAGGCAGCGGTCGTATGAAAATTCAGATTCAGGTCTATCTGATGATGAAGACGTTAACAAATTTCAAAATAAATATACGAATCGCCAAGTACTTTCAAATGAGGAGGAAAATGATCTAGCCAAATACTTACATTATGGCCTTTCTTATCGCCAAATAAGGGAACTAGCATGTGAATATGCTATCAGCAATAAATGCAGATATCCTGAGTCATGGAAAGATAATAAAATAGCGGGTGAGTTTATTTATTTTCAGCACCAGAATTAACTTTTAAGTCAAATTGTTCAACTTGTTTTCAGGTTTAGATTGGCTATATGGTTTTATGTCGAGGCATCCAGATCTGTCTTTGAGAACCCCGGAGAGTACAAGTTTTTTAAGGTCCACGGGCTTCAGTAAAAACAGGGTTGAAGATTTTTTTGAAAATTATACCAAAGAGCTTACTAGATATAATTTCACTGGTTCTCAAATTTACAATCTAGATGAAACGGGCATAGAGACCGTTTTAAAGCCAGTGAAGATTGTCACGCAGAAGGGCAAAAAGCAGGTGGGACAGGTAGCTTCGGGAGAAAAAAGAGAGCTCGTTACGTTCGTTGGAATTATAAACGCTTTAGGAAATACAATTCCTCCAGTGTATGTAGTTCCACGAATAAGGAATCCCTCAGAATACATTAGTGATGCACCCGCTTCGTCACTTGTGTTGGGCAATAAAACAGGATGGATGACTTGAGAATTATTTATAGAGGTCCTGAAGCATGTAATAAAACACACAAATTGTTCTACACAAAACCGTATATTAATCTTGTTGGATAACCATTCTTCGCACACATCTTATGAGGAAATCAAATTGTGCAAGGATTCAGGTATTTCCATTATCTCATTTCCACCCCACACAAGCCATCGCATGCAACCGTTAGATGTCGGAGTCTATGGCCCATTCAAGACCGCTACTTCTATTGCTTTCAACGATTGGTTGTTATCACATCCTGGAGAAATTATTACAATAAGACGAATAGGAGAGTTGAGTAACAAAGCATATATCCGTTCTTTTACAATGTCCAATATAATTAACTCTTTCAAAAAATCAGGCATTTGGCCTGTGAATCGTCTAGCTTTTTCAAATGAAGATTTTGCTCCGAGTTCAGTTATCTCTGCATCGAAACAAGAGACAGATATAGAGGAAAAAAATGAAAAAGAAAACATCTCTAGAGAAAACACGTCCACAGAAGAGAAGTTTGAAAACGAGGAAAACGAAGAACCCAGAAATTCTGCAAGTAAATCCATTTCAATTCATAGCAATATTGTTATAAAACCCTCTACTTCCAAAGGAAACAGCGATACGTTAGCGACTGAAAAACAGTCCTTTGAAACTATTCGACCCTATCCTAAATCTGAACCAAAAACAAAAAAAAGGAGAAATAATGCTTCTAGGTCAAAAATCTATACTTCAACACCTGAAATGGATGAGTTATGCAAAATACAGGCAGAAAGTGAAAGGAAAAAATCTTTGAAATTGGCTGCTACAAAGGAAAAGCTTAACAAACCTTCAGTGAAAAGATCCATTGTGAAACAGGACAACACATCTGAGAGTGAAGAAGGGGACGAGTCAATTGAGTTAGCTGATACAGATGACTCAGAAGATTTGACTGAAGATTTTCCATTATTGGATAGTGGAGAACTAGTGAAAGAAGGAAATTTTGTTATTGTTAAATTTGCAACAAAATCTACAGCTGTTTATTACATAGGACAAGTCCTTTTAGTAAGACGAACCAATATCGAAGTAAAATTTCTTCGAAGAAAAATAATATCTCCAACACGTTTGTTTTTCCTCTTACTGACGATATTTCGGTGGTTGAAAGAGACGATATTTTGAGCATTCTGCCCAGAGCGACAAATGTAGGAACAGCCAGAACGACAAATTTATACACTTTTAATGTTAACTTGAAAGGCTGGAATATCCGGTAATGAAATAAAATGTCCATTTTTTTTTAAATTTTTGAAGATATTTTGAGTTGTTTTTGTATCTTCTCGTTCATGCTGTTTATTCTAATGTAATATTTAATGTTGCACAAGAATATATACATTTTCGATAACTATTTGTCTCATTTAATTATGTGGTCGAATTGACCACATGCCATGGTCGAACTTACCCCGGTCGTAGGGAGGATTCAGCCACATGCAGGTTTTTCCAAAAACGTTAAATTTAATTATTTTCAGATAACTATTTTATAGCTTTATTGTTTCCGGATGTCCATAATTGTTCTCTAAGTTGAGCCATATATTAAATTACACAAACTATCAACTACTTTTTTACCCACAGATTTTTAAATGGTAAAAGGTCGAATGCTGCCAACTTTCCCCTACCTTGATTTCTCCGAAAATATATATTTAAAATGCAATTCACACCCATCTTCTATTTCATTTGCTCTCTCTACTGTCGCACTCAGGCGTTTATGCCAGTTGCGCGAACGATATGAGTGTGACAGGGGTGTTTTGTTTTATCGCCGCGCAGAATTTTTTTTAAGGTATGTATTAAAGCTGTATTATCAGTTAGTATGCATGTATACAGACTTGTTATTCTATTGAGTATATCGATATTACGTTTATTTTAATATTTTGTGAGTTTCTGTATTTAAAATATTTTGTCTTTAAAAAATATGAATACTAGTTTGAACTAGAATAAAAATCCAAATATGGACAGTCGTTGGTGCCTAATTATGGAATATTCCATATTCCTCTTTTTTACATGTTAGGTACTTGATATTATTTCTTTTAAAAATTGCGGGTTCTGTTTGTTTCTAGAATGTCGGCTTCACATTCGACCACGAAACGAAAAACCTGGGATGAAGAAAAAATGGCAGAAGCTATAAAATTCGTCCGGCAAAAGAAAATGGGATATTTGAAAGCGGCACAGCATTTTCAAGTGCCTAGGACAACTTTATTTCGTTTGTGCCAAAAAAATGATCAGTCTCCACAAGATGCAGCAATGACAACATTAGGACGACAAACAATATTGGGCTCCCAACTCGAACGTCAGCTGGTAGAATATATATTGATGATGGAAAGCACATTTCACGGTTTGACAAGAACTGATCTTCGCCGTATGGCGTATATGCTAGCAAGGAGAAACAATTTGGAGAATCCCTTTACTCAATCAGGTATGGCGGGAAAAAAGTGGTTGAAGTTATGTTTAAATCGTCATAAAGAAAAACTTTCGATAAGAAGGCCAACTGGTACATCGTTTGCCAGAGCATTTGTTTTTGATAAGGAAAAAGTGGATGCTTTTTTCAACCTTCTTGAAGATATTTACACTTAAAATAATTATCCACCAAATCGTATATATAACGTGGATGAATCTGGCCTTACAATAGTACAAAGTAAAATACCACAAATCATCGGTCATAGAGGGAAACGCCAGATAGCTGCACTTACTTCAGCAGAAAGAGGATCCCTTGTGACAATAGTTGTTTGCATGAATGCTACAGGTCATTTTGTTCCACCGTTTATTATTTTCCCCAGAAAAAATATGAGTGATCAACTAATGAGAGGATGTCCGCCAGGATCAGTCGGAGTTGCACATCCTTCAGGTTGGATTCAAATGAACATCTTTACAGACAGGTTCAAGCACTTCATTCAACATACCAACCCGACTCCTAAATCAAAGGTGTTGCTGATTCTAGATGGACACTATAGTCATACTCGTAATATCGATATAATAGACATTGCTAGGGAAAATAACGTGGACATCGTTTCTTTACCTCCCCATACAACTCACAAACTGCAGCCTTTAGACAAAACTTTTATGGGGCCGTTAAAAACATACTACAGTGAGAAAATACGTATGTGGATAAGAAACTTTTCCTTGAATTATTGACTCAAGTGTTTTCGTAAAAAAATTGTTTTTTATTTAAGATTATATTTAAATTTAATTTATATTTTTTATTAATCCACTCTTATCTCTATCTACTTGCTCATGTTCGGATAGACTGAAAAAAAAGTTTTAGCAGATATTAACGTAACCAATATATCGTAAATTCTAGGGCGAGCCATAGGCATTGGGCATTGTTGTACCCTAAACTTCATATTATTCAGTTTACATTTTTATAACAAGAACTCTTTATTAACTAATTTTTAACATTTTTTTAACAAACCTTGCTTGGGTTGCCTCCTTAACAATTTTATCTGGTATAATTTCATCTTCCATTAATTCACAATCAAATGCATAATTTTGAATATCCATTTTATAATAAATTTCACGTTTTCAACCAAACTTCAAAATATGTCAAGTTATTTTATAGTTTTAAATATATACAAAACTCGGTTACCATAGAATTGACCGCTATCTTGGACTAACTATTTTACCGGACTCATTTTTATTTTCTGGCCTTGTCCGACAAAATGAGATTGTCTGACCTAAAAATAAACCGGAAAGTTTTAATTTCTAGCCGGTTTTAAAAAAACATAATTATAGTCTATTTTATATTGAATAACGATGCATTTACCGCGCGAATTTAAATATCAAATTAAGGATAGAAATATCTGTTTTGAGACATTATTTTGGTGACCTCTAAACATTCGCGAATTTCGGTTATTCTAGATAATAACAATGTGTAAATTTTCGACTTTTACGAACGATGGAGTCAAATTCGCGAAATGAATAATTGGTTTTTAAGGAACTTAACCCTCGTGAATGTTGAGGGATTACAGTAATTACTAATAAATACAAAACCCTAGTAACGACCCACATCAAAAAGGAAATGAATGATGGGTGCAGGTTATACTTAGACATAACCTCAGCGTATACAAATCATTATTAGTTGAAAAATACCAAACAGTGAGTAACACCTAGCGAGAAACAATTAATAATCATTTTCTATTACTTGCGATGTTTGGAGCAAAATCATGGTATGTAAGAGTTTTTTTGGGAGTAATTCTGCACTATTTTGAAGGTAAATGATAACTTTAATTTAAATAGATACATTTTGATTAAATTGGCTGTTACTTGATGGATATCCATAACTAAATGTTAAATAAAAACAAAAATGTTTTCACGATATCCACAATATATCAATTTGTAATATGTGACGCGTTTCGCTATCATATAGCTTTATAAAACACTGGTACTAAAAAGAAGCCACATTTAGTACTATTTCTGTGAAATACTGTAGCGTGTTTAAAAAACTCGAATAATAAAATTTCTTTTTTTATAATTTCCTTGAACCTAGGCCAACCCTGTAAGTTAACATATTCAGTGGACCGTTCGAGAACTAACATTTAACGGCTATTTCTAAGCAAATTTATCGATTTTTCCTAACTGACCAATGAGATTTCGCGTCTAAGGTCAGGAGATAGGAGGTAGAGACGCGATCAACCGTTTTTCACCCTGGTACCGCGCTTTTTAGGCATTCTAGTTTGAGTTCTGGTACGATTAACAACTTCGCCAGACACTAGTTTCAAGTTCCCTGCAAATTTCCTTAAAATATCTAAAATTTACTAGTTATTGAGTGTTTCTGTTACCGTTTATCGTTTATCATACCGAAGATTTACATAAAGATCAACAGACAGCGTTTTCTTTAAGTTTCCTTGTTTTTTTTGGAACAACGATGGTCGAACTCCGCCATTGTTACTATTACCGCTTCCTCTTCGAAACCCCAACTACGAAGAATGAGTTTATGGTTTATCTCTAACTATCTACAAATCTAAACAAGAAATATACTAAAAATGTATCTAAGAAACATTTAAGAGATAACGTAAGTTTTTAACAATTTTTTTATACCTATTTCGAGCGATAATGTACCATTTATTTCTATGGAAAATTTTACCATTTTACATTTATATATAAAAAACAGCATACTATCAACATTGTAACCATTTTATTTATAATTTAGTTTAATATATTTATTAATAATTAATCTTCTTCAAAAGTCTAGTAAGAATTTGTGACTTATAATTTATGTCACTGAAAAGTTACTAAGCTAGTTTTTTTTTAGTTATTAAGTAGGTAAGTTTATTAATATAATTAATCTTCTTTAAAAGTCTAGTAAAAATTTGTGACTTATAATTTATGTCACTGAAAAGTTATTAAGCTAGGTTTTTTTTATTTATTAAGTAGGTAAGTTTCGTCTGTGAGAAAGTTGGAGATAATTGTTAGAAGTATTTTTTTTGGAAACGATATTCAAATACAACGTAATGTTTGACTGTATCGTTATTGTTTTTCCGATTCGTCATGTGGCGTGAGATTAGTTTCGACTTCTGCTAGTGTCAGGTGGATGTTGTTAGTGCTCAAGATGCGTGAAGACAGTTTTAAAGCAGTGTTAGACAAAGTATTCCTATCTAATTACAGAATTGTTAGTTTTAAGAGTGACAGCAATAATGGTGAGCAGTTCAGTAGTACAGTGTACTGTAAGTTCAACGATGACAATTATGACAAAAACTGTGAGCTTTTTATTAAGGAATTCTCAATGGAAAGTCATTCCAATTGGATAACGAAACAATGGTATGCAAGTATAAAACGTCTATTGTTTAGAAAAGATTTCGTTTGTCAGCATTCAAATAAAAATAAGGCACCAGTCAAAAAACTTAGTGCAAGGCGCAGAGACAGAGAGTGTAAAGCATGTATACTATTTAAATTTAAAAAAGTGAACAAAGACACAATCAAAAATAATGTTAACCTCAAGGAAGGTCTTAACTGTGTAATTGAACTAAATTTTGACCACACCCATTCTGTCAATGTTGCGGAAGCTTTCAGCTATTTGAGGTGCTCGGATGACACAGTAAGCCTTTTTAATTCTTATTTCACGGCTGGTATGTCTCCAGCTGCTGCTAAATCGTATCACGAAATATCGATTATTGAATCGTCTGAAAACGACAACGAAATTTTAACTAACTTAGCAAATGCTCAGACAAATCCTACTCTAAGACAAATTATTCACATGCACAGTTGTTGGAGGAAAGGCCATTTTGAAGACAGGGATCCAGAATCGTTATAAGAGACTGTAAAAACAAAAAAGACGCATCTAGACGAAAAAGGTTTTTTTGTAAATATCGATGAAAAATCTAAAACTGTATCAGTTGTAACCCCAATTATGAAACGAGTATTTCAACAGAACAGCGCAAATGACATGATTTTTGTAGACTCTAGTGGTCCATGTGACCAATCAAACACAACCCTTACATTTGTATTTGCTGCTGACAAAGTAGGAGCTCTGCCGTTAGGTTGTATACTTCATCCATCACAGACCGAAGAAAACTATTACATAGCGTTTGGATTGCTCTAAGAATCACTTGAGCACAGCACTAATAAAGTATTTTCTCCATTAGTCATTATGACTGAAGATAGTTCTGCTGAACGAAACTCTCTGCAAAAGCTTTTCCCTAAGTCCAAGTTGCTTTTGTGTACTTTCCATGTGTGTCAAGCGGTTTGGAGGTGGCTATGGGACACAAAACACAATGTGTGTAAAGAAGAAAGAAAAGCTATAATGCATTGTTTCCAAAACGTTCTTTATGCAACTTCAGCTGATCTAGCAGAGCAGTCTTATGTGGAGTTGCAAAATGAAATAGAGCATAATGAAAATGCAGCATGTTATTTTAAAACACTTTGGGAGCAGAGAGCTGAGTGGTGCTTATCTTTTCGCAGCAATGTGATGACCAAACAATTACTGCGGAGCATCCGTGCGCATTTTTAAAGATGTTGTGTTGCAGCGATGCAAAGCTTTCAATGCATCCGCTTTGATTGAGTATATTTGCAACTCCTTTGAGAACTACCATAAAAGCAGGCTCATTGATTTCGCTAGCTCTCGTCGGGACCAAAATATTATAAGCCACTATACCAAGTTTATTAAGACTAGTACAGGATTGCAGGTTGTTAAGCTTGATGAAAACGAGTTTTCAGTTAGCTCAGGATCAACTGAAAATACAACTTATACAGTTAATATAAATTTTGCTACATGTGACTGTCCTTTTGGTAGAGGAGGTCGATATTGCAAACACATGTGTGCTGTAGAAAAACAATGTAAAATATTGCTATACAACCATCCAACTCTATCAACCGAAGATAAATTAAACTGTGCGAGGTTTGCATTTGGTCCTGACGTCCCTTGCCAATTTTACAGCAGTATGGATGTAACGCTGGAAGGTGAACCAACTTGTTCGACGAGTGTGCATGCCAGATATTTAAATACCCAAGACGAGATTATTGCACACGCTCACCTCGAAGAAGCGCAGCTGTCGCTGCAACAAATTCCTGTAAATGATATTAGAGAAGAGCTGTACCGAGTGTCAGAGCTTTTAGAAGCAGAAAGAAGTCCTGCAAACGCAGTTGTATTAACCAAGTTCTACAAAATGCTAAAAACCATAAGGACGCCGGCACAAGCTTATGCCTTCGCCCTGGAAAAACTAAAATGCCATAAGAAAAGGAAAATTAAAGTCCAAGCCACTTCGGTAGCCAGGAGAAAAACTAAAGGAATATATACCGGTGCAAGAATACAAGCAGGAAGACCTTTAGAAGTAAACCGAAATCGGAAGAAAATACCAAAACGATATCACAAGCTGTCTCAAAACATTAAAGACAATCTACCTTCAGCCAAATTACATTGAACGTTTAGCTTGTCTGTAAAGCGTTTATTTTATTGTTATAATGTTTTTTATCATGTAATTTGTCATGTTATGTTAAAAAGATTTAGGTTCCATTTAATAGTTATTATTCTAGTGTAAGAATTAAGTATTACGTTTAATTCTAAAATAAGTGTGTTGATCTCTTGTGTAAATTTTAGTATTGAGCCTCATGCTATACTATATATATTTTAGTTTTATTGTATGATTATACTGTTCTATTATATAAATTAAATACTATATGTCACCTAAAATCAGTATTTATTTATGTAGCCTCTACCATAAAAAAGAAAAAAAATTGTCTATAACAGTGTTCTTAGCTCAAATTTAATACGTTTTCAAATACAGTAGGATCCCACTAGAAAATTAGTGTAGGAATAATGTAGACAATTAAAATTTAATTTTCAAGTAACTTCATAAGTAGGAGAATTCATTTATCATAGGGTGCCAATTAGTAATTACCCGCCAGTAGTAATAATTAAAATATTTTTAATTGACTTTTAGAAATAAATTTCGTTTACATCTTATGGAAATAAAGCTTACAGCACTTTATATTAGCGTACTCGAAAGATTTAAAAAGGTACAGTTGCTGCCGATCATTTAGCCGCTTCCTCTACGCAGCCAGGTGTAAACAGGTATGATTTTGTTTGAACTTTTCGTTTATTCCGTATATTTATTTCATTTCCATCACATTAAAGATCATTTTTTTCTGTACTTAATTTTATAAAGTTGCTTGTAAACAAAATCCGCAAATCAGAGTTTCCTGACCTTAAAGATGCTAGGTATTGAAAATAAATTGACAGAGTGAGTGCGCGACGCTACTGGTTAGACAAGGATATTTAGCGTCCTGGTTTAACCATTTTATTTCGTGATTCAGAAAATTAAAAGCATGTTTACACATCTTAGATTTATCTATATCTCCTTAATCGATTTTTTATTAAAACACCTTTTAAAAGTTTACAAATATTTATTGTTATTATTATTATTTAAAAATACATTTTATCGCTTCATTCTTCTTTTCGTTTCTTTCGCCAAAATTTTTATGATTAACAAGCAAACTCCTGCTAACGTTGCCCATGTTATCTGAACTAATTGACATATTTGCTTTTGCATTGGATCCTCCATAGTAATTTCTAGTTGTTGCATTGGGATTTAAAGATTTGATCGCCATTCCCCCACTCCTTCTGAGTTATCTTTAAAGATTAATTTTAGCTTGTAGTTGAGAGGTGATTCCGTTAAATTTAATGCAAACACCGGCAATTTTCCATCATTGACTGTTGACAGACTCATCATTTGCCATGTATTGTACTCTTGTTTTGTTCCGTTTGTGTCTAAACACACACCAATATGTGCAACGTTTTGCGGAACGTTAACATAAAGCATGTTATTTAATATTGCTGTTAAAACAACAAAATTAGCTTTTAACAAGGCCATGGTTTTATTCGTCTTGTGGGCGTTGATGATTGTGACAAATATTTTTCAAAAACTTTGTCCCACAAACTTAAATTTTCAATCTTTTTTAACACTTCTTTTTGGTCTTCGTAGACAGAAATCTGTTGGTTTAATTTTCTTATATTTTCACAAAACTCTTCAAGTTTTTGACTGTATTCTCTCGAAGCCATTCTAAAACTAAATATTTTCCATGATATGTTTTATTCTTAATTGCGAAAGCAAAGTCTGTTATCACTCTAACACATCAGTCGATTACGTCACACGTCGCGAACCTGCTAATGCACCAAGGTCACGCGCTTTTAATATTTTAGAAGATTTGAACACTTCATCTTACACTATACAGCAACCCCTTTACAATGATACGTCACGTGACGAAATCCGTTGAGCCGTTTACGAGATACAACGTTAATGCCCTTTTGGCAGCATCAATACGGTCTTTTTGACGCTTCATCTTACCCTATACAGCATCCCCTTTACAATGATACGTCATACGTCAAAATCCGTTGAGCCGTTTACGAGATACAACATTAATGCCCTTTTGGCAGCATCAATACGGTCTTTTTGACGCTTCATCTTACCCTATACAGCATCCCCTTTACAATGATACGTCATACGTCGAAATCCGTTGAGCCGTTTACGAGATACAGCGTTAATGCCCTTTTGGCAACATAAATATGGTCTTTTTGACGCTTCATCCTACCCTATACAGCATCCCCTTTACAATGATACGTCATACGTCGAAATCCGTTGAGTCGTTTACGAGATACAACGTTAATGCCCTTTTGCCATTTGAAAAAGAAGAATTGGCTGCTTGCGCCAAACGTCCAAGGCCATTTGAAAAAAGAAGAATTGGCTGCTTGCGCCAAATGTCAAAGGCTACTCGAAAAAACAGAAGAATACAGCGCCGCCACCTGCGGCGACATCTAGCGGTGAAATTTGGAAGCAGTGAGCCCGTGGCGGCTTTGCTTCACTACTGAAGACATATTTTAGTTATAGTAGATGTATTTACGAAATATGTACAAATGTATCCATGTAAGAGGATAAACACCAAAACAATATTAAAATGTATCAGAAATTATATACAAACACATGGTAAACCAGAGAGAATAATTTTAGATCATGCTACTTATTTTGAAAACTATAATTTTTTAACAGCTTGCCAACAACATAATATACAAGTAAATTTTATTAGTATCAGAAATCCATCATCAAATCCGGCAGAAAGATATATTAAAGAGATAATCAAGTATTTAAGAATATTATGTAGTCAGGAACACGAACAGTGGGAAAATAATTTAGATAAAGTACTAAGATATGTGAATGAGACACCTCATGGAATAACAAAAGAATGTCCAGAGTTATTGTTTAAAGGCAGAGTACCAGAACGAAATTGGGAAGTAAATAGTCAAGAAATGTATGAAATATTGAAAAAGTTAATAAAAATTTAAGAAGAAATGCAGAAAGGTATATCAAGAGAAATGAGAAGATAACTAAAAAGAAAACCAAATTTGAAAAGGGAGAACTTGTCATTATTAGAGCGTTACAAGTAGCGGATAAAAGGGAAAATCTTTGTGCGAAATTATTAATGCCTTTTGAGGGACCATATGTTGTGGATAATGAAAATGCTCTAAACAGCTATCGGTTGGTATGTCCAAATACAGGGAGATTAAGGGGGATATTTAATATAAAAGATATTTATAAATTCACACCTGAGGAAGAGTAGATGATATAAATATTTTTTTTTTTGTAAATAGTAGTTTTTATTGTATATATTAGTTGAGAGAAAGGATGGTTTTAATAGAATGCGAGTTGGTATAATGTGTGTTAAACAAATAATAGCAGAACATATTCCTGAGATAAAAAGAAGATTAAATAAATTTTTTTTTGTAATCACAATTTATACAAGTATATAAATTAAGAAGCAATACATAAATGAAAGGAAATAACAAGGAAATTTAGATTGGTTTATTAATAAAATTTCTAAAGTTTTATAGCAGAGGTTCTTGATAGGTGTTAAATTATTAAATTGAAATTAAAATTATAATTTTTAATCACACAAGTAAAACATGTTTGATTTAAAAATTTTAATTGGGGGATTTGAGATTATATGAGGTAGTATGTTATAATTAATAAAATAAATTAAATAAAGTTATGAAGAAGTAATTAAACGAGGACATTTTTGATCTCAGGGCAGAATACAAAGCCATACATTTAGTATAAGTTTGTTCAATTTTTGTTAATATTTAAGTTTTTGTTTTCTTTCTTCTTTCCTAAAAAAGGAAACAAATATAAGTAGATAGAATATCAAATGTGAGTTTTAAAACATATCTATTTGTAAAAAAATAGCATATAGTTGTTTGTTATAGTTTAAATTTAATAGTATATTATATTATAAGGATTAAAAGTGCATATTTTTTTACGAGCAATATTTGCAGTTGCAAGGCGGAGCGCAGCGCAGCCGAGCGAATGCAAAATTGCGAGTAAAAATAGGCACTTTTAGTCCGTATGATATATACTATTTTTTCTCCAACCAAGTCAAAATTAAAATAAATTTAGTTTTATTCAAAAATCGTTAATAATTTGGTAATAAATTTGAACACCTATTAATTATAACAGCGATAGCAAGTCGGTAGTCATGGATATCTGGTATTGTTGGTAAATATTGATTGTCAAGTAGACGTCAGTAGACGTACTAATCATATAATTTTTGTAGTAGTTTTTACGCTGCTTTTAAAATGAATCCCGAACACAATAAAAATATACCTGCGGATATATTGGAAAGTGCCGAAGCAGTATATCTAAATCTTTTGCCACCCAAATCTCGCCAAGTTTATGAACTTGCATATCAGCGATTCATGGATTGGTGTAAAGAAAAAAATGTGCAAAACTATGCGGAGAGTGTTCTTATGGTGTAATATAGTTGCCCAATTAGTTTGTTTCACTAAGTTTGTAAGAGACAATGTTTTTTTCTTCAAATTTCAATTAGAGAGCTCAAATGCAATTACTTTTAGTCCTAGGAATAAAAGTAGCGTTTTTAATCCTAGGATTAAAAGTGTTGCTAAGCAACGAGCAAATTTTTGTACGGTAAGGGAATTGATGGCTTTTGAACCTGAAAATAGTACAAACTATTATCTCTGAATATGACCTATACATCAGTAATAAAAACTTTCTTCTATAAAAAGTTTTTTTTTTTATAAATTATGACTATTAATTATTTGTGCTTCATTGTTTAAAACTCTTTAATTAAAATTAAAATATATACATGTAAGTATTATCACATATAGTTATAAAAGTTAATTAATATTATCTATGAGAAAATGGTACAAAGCTCCCTACACTTTTCCAATAATTGTACAATAGTATATTGTAATACAAGTGTTACAATGACAGGTTTCGCAAAGAACGAGTACTACAAACCGTCATTGTAATTCGAGTGTTACATACTATTTTTTATAATGAACTTTTAAAAGTATAAAAAAAATAAATAAAATGAGAGTTTTTCGACTTATTTATTTATGTTGGCAATCTGGACACTTTTGACACTTGACAGTTTTAATGATTTTAAATTTGAACGTTTGTCAAATTTGTATAAAATATTCTGAATTTCGCAATATCGCTGATGATAATGTAGTTAATAAATTTACTACAAAATTATTCTTGATTTACTACATGAACTCTTTCATCTTTCGTTGACAATCAGTGCAGTGCAACCAATTGTGTAAAACAAAAAGTTATCAAAAATAGTGTTACAATGAATCTATTTCGATAGTGTTTTTAGTGTCGAAATAGAAACTTTGTGAACGTGAATTATAAAAATATTTTTTAAGTGATAACTTCTTATACAAGGGTAAACTGATTTGTAACGTGTTATGGCGCTACTATGTCTCTTTCATGCATACGGCAGCAGTAGGCAGGCTACTCCTCTCTCACTTTAACCCACAGCGCTAGCCGTATTTTGAACAGACGCTTCCCTCTATCTTTGAACTTTTTCATTATTTTTATTTAACCTCTATTAAAAATTATTTTGCACTTATCATTTAAATGTGCTATTATAGCAGGTTTTTCAGTTGTTTTTTTTCTAATTCTTTCTTTTTTTCTTTGCTCAACAACGCGAGGAGCAAATTATTGCTTATTTATTCGTTAATAAATTTGTTGTTTGTTTCCTGTTGTTTATCTTCCCCTTGGTTAATTTTCTGCCTTTAGCAGGATACCTAGCCAGGGAGTGCCTTTAGTAACCTACCCCTCATCCTATTACACTAAGGCACATACTCCCAAATCTCTCCAGGCGTGACAGTAATATACTCATTTGTTAGAAACTCGAATAAAAATAATAATAAATTTTAAAATTCTTATGTATTGATTTTTGCTTAATATTGTAACGGGATAACCGTAACGGAAGGGACCTTAGTTTGAAAGATTGTTGTTGACAGTTGATTTTTAGAAGTTTGTAAAAAAATCAACTGACCATTTTAAATAATGTTTCTAGAAAATTCTAGAAACTTCTAAACACACTAACTAGATTAAATAATGTTGTATATAAGGGGATGCACGGACAGTTAACGTCAGTTCGAGTCAAGTGTTCACAAGAGTTCATTGTATTGTCAAGTAGTTAGACGTTATCCAGCAGAGTTCAGTGTATCTTAACAATTTTGTAAATAAATTGTGTAAAAAGCCCCCATACGTGTTTCAAATTGGTGTCAGGTGTGGGGTGAAGATATAAGAATGCCTGGAAAAAAGATAAATGAACTATTGGTGGCAGAGCTCAGAAGAGAGCTCGAAGAATTAGAATTGGAAACTACTGGAAGCAAATCCGTATTGTTGAGAAGGCTCCGTGAGTACTACGTAAATAATAATTTGGACCCTGACGCTGTGGAGTTCGAAGACCCAGTTCAAAAAGCAAATTCTGAACTAACTCAACAACTTTCCCGGCTGCAAGAAGAACAAGCTCAACAACTTTCCCGGCTTCAAGAGGAGCTATCAGGACGAATGACGAGCCAACAAGAAGAACAAACTGAACAACTTTCCCGGCTGCAAGAGGAGCTATCAGGACAAATGACGAGCCAGCAAGAGGAGCTATCCAGTCAGATGAAGAGCCAGCGCGAAGATATGTCCCAGCTGAAAGAGGAGCTATCAGGACGAATGACGAGCCAACATGAGGAGCTATCCAGTCAGATGAAGAGCCAGCGCGAAGATATGTCCCAGCTGTCACAAAGAATGACGAGCCAGCAAGAAGAACAGACGCAACAATTTTCCCAGCTATCACAACGGATGTCTACCCTATCAGATGAGTTATCCAGTTCGTTCTCCCAGCAAATATCACATCTAAGAGATGAACAAAATCAGCTAGTGGCCGATTTGCGAAACGAGAAAAACCAGCAAGTGGACAACTTGAATCAGCAAGTTGCCAACTTCAGAGACGAGATCAACCAGCAAATGCAATCCGAGATAGAAAAACTTAAACGAGAACTGGAAGCTTGTCTACAAAACCAAACCATCCATCACGGCGACGGAGATGCAGGAAGGATGGAAACCTGCCACGCAGACGTCGAACGACAAAGAAGCGAGGAGACGACCCATGTACGAACGACGATGAAACCCCCGACCTTCGACGGGAAGACTTCCTGGCCAAATTACCTAAAACAATTCGACGCAGCGGCCAGAGCTAATGGATGGTCATCCCAGGAGAAGGCATTGTCCCTAACCGTAGCTCTGCGAGGCGAAGCTTTAGACGTCTTGCAATCATTGACACCGGATGAAGCTGACAACTTCGAGTTATTGGTGAATCGTCTAGAGATGCGTTATGGTCAAACTCATCTACAACCGGTGTACCGAATGCAGTTAAAGAGCCGAAAACAGAAAAATGGAGAAACTATCCAGGAATTTGAAGCGGATGTAGCAAGAATGGTACGACTTGCGTATTCAAATGCAGCGGAGGATTTCCTGGAGTGCCTAACAGTCCAAACCTTCACCGATGGTCTTCGAGACGTCGAGTTGCAGCGCGCTGTACGGTTGGCGCGGCCGAAGACTCTTGTGGACGCCTTGACCATTGCCCTGGAGTTTGAGGCGGCGACGGAGGCCTCACGTGGAGTTGCTCGACTAAGGGAAATCACCGGTAACTACGACCATGCCGTTCATTCCGTTAGCGACGTTGAAGCGGTAGTAGAGAGATTAATGAAGTTATCTCCAAGAAGAAGGCACCAAGTGAGATGCTGGAACTGCGGAGAACTAGGCCATATAAGAAATACTTGCCCCCAAAAAGAAAAATCTTCTGCTGAAGTACCCCAGCAGCAGGAAAACATTCCCGAAGCCCCTCACACCATTAAATTGGCAACTCTACGACATCACGTGGACAGCTTATATGTAGATGGCCTCCTTGATGGGAAGAATATTAGCATGCTGGTAGACACTGGAGCTACAAAAACTATCGTCCGACCAACCATCATTATGCGAAATAAGATGTTGCCTACCAGTTGGAGACTGCGTACCGCTACCGGAGATTCTGCTAGAGTCTACGGTGAGATACAGGTGACGCTACAGTTTGGTTCAACCTCTCTTGTTCACTCAGTGCTGGTGGCTGACGTTGATGAAGATGTTGTTCTGGGCATGGATGTTATGCTCCACTGTGGTTTTCATTTGGATCTTCGCCAACGTATCCTTCGTACTGGTAATGAAGAAATATTCCTACACCAAAAACAAGTTGACAATGCCTCGATTAAGCTAATCGATGATATCGAACTTCCGGCAAGCAGCGAATGTGTCGTCACAGCGCGGTTGGATGGACTGGAGCCAGATGGTGCCCCAGCTATGATAGAGCCGAAGAACCATGACCATGAATTGGGAAAAGGACTCCTTGTGGGTAAGACTCCTGTTAGATCCGCCAAAGAGGTACCCATCCGAGTTATCAACTTGAACGATCATCCAGTTCTTCTCCGAAAGGACACGGAAATGGGAAGTTTAGAACCAGTAATGGCCATAATTCACAAGATAAATGTTACGGAAACAGATGAGACCAACGAAATTGAACAATTAATGACAAAATTAGACCCCTCTTTGTCAAAATTAGAAAAGAAACAGGTAAGAGATCTCCTTTACCGTTATAAACCTGTATTTGGTTCTAAAAGTAAACTGGGAAGAACTGATGTTGTACAACATAGAATTGACACTGGTGATGCACGTCCGATTCGACAGGTACCCCGAAGGATGCCTCAAGTTAAAAAGGAAGAAGCAGACAGAGCCCTTAAAGAAATGATTCAAAATGGCATAGTCGAACCATCCAGTAGTCCGTGGGCTTCTCCTGTGGTATTAGTGAGAAAGAAAGACGGATCAATGCGGTTTTGTGTCGACTATCGAAAGCTAAATGATGTCACTAAGAAGGACAGTTATCCTCTGCCAAGGATTGATGATGCCCTCGACGCTTTGGCGGGTTCTACTCTGTTTTCTACCTTGGACCTTAAAAGCGGATACTGGCAAGTTAAGATGAATCCTGCAGACAAAGAAAAGACTGCCTTTACCAGTGGATCAGGGTTATGGCAATTCACGGTCCTTCCATTTGGCCTCTGTAATGCTCCTGCGACGTTTGAACGACTAATGGAGAACATCCTGCGGGGTTTGTCATGGGAAACTTGTCTAGTTTATCTAGACGACATCATCATAATGGGTAAGACCTTTAAGGAACATTTATCTAACCTGGAAGAAGTTTTTAAAAGATTACAGAACGCTAATCTAACATTGAATGTTAAGAAATGCCACTTGTTCCAGAGACAGGTCAACTATTTAGGACATAACGTAAGCAAGGATGGCGTTGCTGTTGACCCCGCTAAGATACAAGCCGTTCAGGAATGGCCAATCCCTATCGACAAACATCAGCTCCGGAGTTTCTTGGGTCTTTGTTCCTATTACCGACGATATGTCAAGAATTTTGGAGACATCGCCAAACCCTTGACACGTTTGACAGAACAAGATAAGTCCTTCTGTTGGGATCAGGAATGTCAAAAGGCGTTTGAAATATTGAAGAAACAGCTTACGTCAGCACCTGTTCTTGCTTATCCACTTCCTGATGGGAAGCTTATTCTGGACACCGACGCCAGCAATGTGGGAATTGGAGCCGTCTTGTCACAGCTACAAGACGGTAAGGAAAGAGTGGTTGGTTACTTCAGCAAAACTTTATCGAAAGCTGAAAAGAACTACTGTGTAACTCGGAGGGAACTGTTAGCAGTTGTAAAATCCGTCGAACACTTTTATAAATATCTGTATGGCAGAAAATTCCTGATCAGAACAGACCATGCTAGTTTAAAGTGGCTACTTAGCTTTAGGAACCCAGAAGGACAGATAGCAAGATGGCTCGAAAAACTGCAGGAATATGATGTTGAAATCAAGCACAGACCTGGAACCAGACATCGTAATGCTGATGCACTTTCCTGAAGACCATGTCGACCTGATTGCCCCCATTGTACCCGTATGGAGCAGAACGAGGAAAAACTTGCCTTAGTTATGGTTGTGCCAGAAGACGAGAGCTCTATGCTGGAGGAGCAACAAGAAAACGATCCCGTTCTGAGAAAGATTAGGAAGTGGAAGAGAATGGACCGTCGTCCGTTGTGGAGAGAGATATTCTCATCCTCTCCTGCTTTAAAAGCATACTGGTCCCAATGGAACTCTTTAATTTTGGACGGAGGGCTCGTTAAAAGACTTGTAGAAAATTACGAGGGCACAGAAACAAGGAAACAAATAGTGGTCCCAAGAAATGCGGTACCGGAAATTTTAAAACAGATGCATAATGATAGTTCTGGAGGACATCTGGGAATCACGAAAACGCTGCAAAAGATCCAAGATAGATTTTACTGGGTAAATTGCACTAATGATGTTAAAGATTGGTGTCGTAAATGCACTACATGTGCTGCCAGTAACGGTCCGCACCGAAAACCGAAGGCGGAAATGCAGCAATACCTGGTTGGAAGTCCTTTTGAAAGAATCGCAGTAGATATATTGGGTCCACTTCCGCAGAGCGATGTAGGAAACAAGTACATCTTTGTTGTAATGGACTACTTCACTAAATGGGATGAAGCCTATGCAGTTCCCAATCAGGAAGCCACCAGTTTAGCAGATATATTGGTTGAAGAATTCGTAAGCCGATTTGGGGTACCACTAGAATTACACTCAGACCAAGGGAGAAATTTTGAGAGCAAGCTGTTTCAAGAAGTTTGCCAAAGATTAGGCATCCGCAAAACGAGAACCACAGCGATGCATCCTCAGTCTGATGGAATGGTGGAACGAATGAACCGGACTATAACCAACTATCTGTCAAAAGTGGTGTCAGATTGTCAGAGGGATTGGGATCGACATATTCCACTATTTCTAATGGCAATTCGATCGGCCATCAACGAATCAACTGGCCAAACGCCTGCGAAGGTCCTGTTCGGTAGAGAAATGAGGCTACCATGTGACTTGGTGTTTGGTTGTAAACCTGGCGAAGAAATGGCCCGTGAACAATATGTCGCCGACCTTCAGAATCGAATGGAGAATATTAACGATTCAACGTTTATTTATATCTAGCAGGCTATGTTTTTATTTCTTCACATTGGTATTGGTTTTTGTCATGTTGGTATTTGAAAGTTACCAAGTCATTGCAAGTCACAATTTGACAAGCTTGACATCAAATAACATAAATATAATTGTAAATTGTGTTTAAGAAATTAAATATGCCAAAAAAAATTTGTGTAGAGACAAAAAAATGCATTCAGAGATGCTATTACATGTTTAAGAAAGAGCAGAGAATTTCAGAAGACGGATATTTACAAAAGATCTCTGAGGTTTTTAATGTAAGTACAATATGTGTTTTATACCCGATTATTCCATTATTTTCATTAGCAAATAGTTCCAAACATTTTTAATTTTATTATTAGTTGTATATGAAGATAATTGTTAGAAAAAATACACTTTTACAGTTTTTACATTTAAATTACTTATTATTTATTAAATGCACATAACCTAAAAACTCACTACTTTTCAATATTTTACAATGTTGCCAGATTATGTAACATAATTAAAAATGTTTTAAAAATAAAATATTTTCTTTAATTAATAAAGTTTAGTAATTAAAATGTAATTTGATAGCAAATAGATGAATTAATGTTTATTCATTGATCCATTAAATTAAATTTTTATTATTTTTTTAATCTTTCGTGTTTTTTTAGGCTAGTGTTATATCTATACGAAATATCTTAAAAGAAGATTTAGCTAATGTCAAAGAAGCGGCGGATAAAAGGAAGAATGATAAAGCAGATACATTTGATAACTTCATTTAAAAAAAAAAACTTGCAGCGGCAGATTTGGACGTACAATTC
This sequence comes from Altica lythri, assembly GCA_964028335.1. Taxonomy (NCBI): domain Eukaryota; kingdom Metazoa; phylum Arthropoda; class Insecta; order Coleoptera; family Chrysomelidae; genus Altica; species Altica lythri. Next base: position 27,838,474 of record OZ034806.1, on the reverse strand, counting down.
CAAAAACGAATATTTTACTTTAGACAAACTTTTGACTGATGTGAAACAAAACTTGGATTTTAGGGGTAAACGTACCATTTTATACACACTTATAAAATCAATGGGATATAAATTTAAAAAAGTGAACGGACGACAAATTTTAAGTGAGCAAAGACATATCAAAATCAGCAAAATCGCTTTCCTTCGGAAATTTATGGAACTAAAAAAGCGCAATGAATCAATCAGATTTGTGTACTTAGACGAAACGTGGATATACAAAAATGGCACTCCAACGCGTCGTTGGGTACATGAATTTGATTTAAAAAGCAATCCATTGCATTTGAAATCTGAAGGAAAGCGATTTACAATTTTACACGCAGGAACAAATACTTGGTTTTTAGAGGGATGTGACTTGTTGTTAGACTCTTCAAATACTGACATTGACTATCACAAAACTATGAACGGTGACATTTTCCAAAACTGGATTGTTAATCAACTTATTCCTGCTTTATCCAATTTTTCAGACAAATGTGTAGTGGTAATGGATAATGCTCCTTATCATTCTGTGCAACTAAACGAACCACCAACATTTTCAGCAAAAAAAAGAGATAATGCAGGGATGGTTGAGCAGCAATAACATCGCATTTGACAAAAAAATGACAAAAAAACAATTATACACTTTAATTCAACCATACAAAAGTAACGATAAGACATATGTAGTAGATGAAATATTAAAGCAACATAGACATGATGTACTTCGACTACCCCCATACCACTGTCAATATAATCCAATAGAGTTGGCATGGGGCTTTACAAAGACGTACTACAACAAAAATATTGCATCTTTATATTCAGACAGGGATAGGGTTAAAAAAAATTTGACAGAAGCGTTAAGACAATGTACACCAGACATGTGGAAAAAATTTTGTAGACATACAGACGAACTTATTTTGGCAGATTGGACTACTTACATGGGAAACTGCTCACATGACAATATTCCTCCTTTAATTATTTCATTGGAGGAATCAGATTTTGACGATTCCGATTTTGGATTTGATAGTGACTCTGATATATCCAATGAAATAATGGAGGTGGATTAAAAATACATACAGAAAAGATTAACAATAGTTTTAACCAAATCTGTAGCTTCAATTTTTGTTGTTTATATGTTTTTTTTAATTTTGTATGTTTCATTTTCTTTTGTACTTTATTTATTTTACTATCAGTGTATCTGCTTTTCTGCTGAATAATTGCACTGAAACTATTAAACACATTTTAAATGGATTACCAATATTTGAAAGCTTAGATATATAACGAAACATAACATTTTATGGGAATTTTTGTCTTTGTTTTACTTATCAAAATGGCTGAAACCAATTGGTATGTGATAATGCCGTACTACCTGGAAAGCTCCACGAAAAACTCTTCAATATATAGCTGCTGTAATACTTATCGACAAAATAAAATATTTTGTATTTTCCTTATTTATAGCTGGTCCAATTTAAATGTTTGTTGTAAAACTTATTATATAGACATAGAAAATTTGTTCTAGACTTTTTTCTAAATGTTTTTATTGTTTGCTTTTATTTAATTACTATTATTTTGTAAATGCATTCATTATTCATTATATGTAAATATATATTTTTAAATTGATGATTTCCTTTTTTTGTGAAAGTACTAAGTTTTAATGATTTTTGATGGCGCTGAAATGGAGAACACAATTATTTTATTTATTGTCACTGACACTATGATTTTATTGAGGACGTGACAACAGCGCATTTACAACTGAGAATAAGAATAAATATACAGGGCGAAATTCATCACCCTAACAAGGCCTACTTTAATAAAAATAAGCTTTGAATGATGTATATACACAACCTGGTGCGTGGAAAACTACAATTATCTAGTGATCGGATGAAGAGGTACTATGACACACGGACAATGGAAAAGAGTTACCAAGTTGGAGATTTAGTCTGGCTCTATAACCCCCGACGGCGTCGAGGTATTTGTCCCAAATTACAAAAGAACTGGGAAGGTCCTTACACCATCAAGAAGAAGATTAACGATGTCATTTATCGGATCGTGAAAATTCCCAGAGGGAAACCCGTCGTGGTCCATCACGATCGTTTGGCGCCTTACCAGGGAAACCACAGTGGAGATGCGCAGCAACTCCAAGAAGATGGTTTGGCTGGCTCAGGGAGTGTGCGGGATTCCGATGTAGGAAATAACATTCCAGGAGGAATTAATCTAAGGAGGGGGCAGTGTAACGGGATAACCGTAACGAAAGGGACCTTAGTTTGAAAGATTGTTGTTGACAGTTGATTTTTAGAAGTTTGTAAAAAAATCAACTGACCATTTTAAATAATGTTTCTAGAAAATTCTAGAAACTTCTAAACACACTAACTAGATTAAATAATGTTGTATATAAGGGGATGCACGGACAGTTAACGTCAGTTCGAGTCAAGTGTTCACAAGAGTTGGATGTGTGGTGGTAACAGTCCTAGTGGTAACATTCCACACAACCGATACAGGACCTTTTACACAGACAAGACATCCACAGCACACAGGATAATAGGTTAGGAAACAAACTTTTAAATTCTGAAATTGGTAGTAATCATAAATTAATTATAAAATTAGAGTCATTAAAAAGTTCATTAAAATCTGAAATTTCAAATTTAACTAATAGAGACATTTTTGATAATTTTTGCAGTTCACAACGTAGGACCTATAACAGAAATTTTCATAGAACTAAAGAAAAGAAGATCAAAAAATTAGATAACTTATTAAAAAAAGAATTAGATTCAAAACTTAAAACCAACCCTAAATGGATTAAAAATTTATCAGATGTTAATATTCCAGATGATATTATGAAGTTTCTGTCATTAGGTCCTAAGTTTAGTATCGAACCTCAGATAGGGAAGGATATTTCTATAAAAAGAATTTTAGCTGATATCGATAGCATTTTATCACAGGTTACTGATAATGATACCAGAATCATACTTACAGCAAGATCAGTTAATTGCATTACTAATTCTGTCAATAACTCAAAACTATCAAATTCAGTTTTTAATACTTTATTAACTAAAACTAAAAAATTCTTAAAAGATCACCCGAATTTGATAGTCACAAGATCAGATAAGGGCAATGTCACAGTTATTATGAATCAACAACAGTATCTAGAGCTCACGTCTAATATTATTGACAGTGACACATCATACATTGAATTAAATAATGATCCAACTACAGCTATTGAAAACAAATGCAATAAACTATTAAAGTCTCTATTCGATAAGAAATGTATTAATGAAAACATCAAAAAGAATTTATCTTGCTATAAGGGTGTTTCTGGAAAATTTTACTCATTACCTAAAATACACAAAAACCCTTTAACTGTGAGACCTATATTAGCCTCTATTGGTACACCTACGGAAAACACTGCTAGATTTCTAACTAAAATATTAACTGATTCATATGATTTTGAAAATGAATATTACATCAAAGATTCTTTCCAAGTGAATACTAACTTTAATAACATGCAATTACCGGAAGGATACGTCATAGCCAGTTTAGACGTTGTGTCCTTATTTAGCAATGTTTATCTAGAGGTCTGTATACAAGCGATTTCAAAAAAAATGGGAGATTATTTCTGGACATTGCAGTATTGATGCTGACACATTTTTCACTTTATTGACTTTTTTATTTAATAATAATTATTTTGCATTTAACAACAAATTTTACAAACAAACCTTCGGTACCCCCATGGGCAGTCCTATTTCACCTATCCTAGCAAACTATGTCATGGATCATATACTTGACACAATCATCCCTGTCCTACCTTATAGATTACATTTTTTAATAAAATATGTTGATGACATATTGGTTGCACTTCCTGGTACTGAACTTCATGATGTATTGTGGTATTTCAATAGTTACAACCCCTACATCCAATTCACGTTGAAATGTGAGGATGCTGAAGGTTCTGTTCCCTTCTTAGACACTAAAGTGATACGTAAGGGTTCACTATTAGTTGTAGATTGGTACAGAAAACCTCTCAGCTCTGGAAGATACCTGAATTACCATTCATACCACAAGCACTCAATGAAGTTAAATTTAGTAAAAGGAATGAAAAACAGAGTCCTTAGGATAAGTGACAAGTCCTTCCATAATAAAAACCTCAAAATCCTGTATAACCTGTTCATGGAAAATTCATATCCGAGTACCCTTCTAAAGAAAATATTATTTAACTCATCTCATTATCTAAATGATCAAGTCAGTGAAGTGGAGGATGTGCAGTTACAACAAAGTACTGTGGTGCCTAGTAATAATCCCCCTAATGTACCTATTGTTAACTATGTATCTTTTCCATACATTAAAGACATCGCTCACAAACTAAACAGAATGTTCAACAGTTGTAATAACATCAAAATTGCATATAAATCTACTCTCACAGTTAATAAGGTTTACTCTAAAATCAAAGACAAAACCCCAATGCTATCCTTGACGGATGTTGTCTATGTCATTCCTTGTGGGGGTTGTGAGAAGATATATATTGGTGAAACCTCTAGACGTCTAAAGGACCGTCTCACATCCCATAGGTCTGATAATAGGAGATATCCGGAAAGGAGTGCATTGGGCTTACATGTATTAAACAATGATCACCCAATTGATTATAATAACATCAAAGTGTTAGACCGTGAAAATAATACAGCTAAAAGGCTTTTTCTAGAAATGGCTTACATCTCCCAAAACAAGAATGCAATGAATCATAGATCAGATATTGGTCATTTAAATGAAATGTTCTCTTATTTACTTATGTTAGACAAAGATATTAATAATAGAAACAATTCGTTAATAGATAGTCTTTAATGAATTAATACAAAATTTCATTATATTTTTCAAAATTCATTATTTTTCCAAATTCATTATATAATTTTCAAAATTCATTATATTTTCAAATTTAAATAAACTAAAATTAATTATCATTTATCATAGTATAATTTTGTTAAAAATTGCAATATAGCTGTAATATCCAACTTCATCAATTTTCAGAATTAATTGTTAATTAAAAATAATTTTGTGTGTTGCGGTTGGGATTTTGAATTTCCCTCTCTTGCTGACAGGTGTGAAGGTAAACATGATTGTTCTATGGTCTCATTAGCCAGTCACCATGTTGTATCTTCCTTCCACGTCCTATGATGCTTGAGTAGTGGGGTTCAAGGTGTCAATGTCAATATTCAAAATTATTTCAGTTATTGCCACCTAACGTTAGAAGGTCATGATTTAAAAAAAACTAACTGGTTGTGCTAGTAAAAAAACAATATTATCAGTGTTTTGAGTGGAAAGTTTTCGTGTTATTTACTTCTTTTTAACAAATTGTAAACTTTTAAATAATTTTAATATGTATCGTGATGTATTTTATCAACTTTTATAACATCTTTGATGAGCTAATCTCACTAAGTTTCTCCCTGATGATGGATATAACCATATCCGAAAGCTTGGAATAAATTTATAAGAGCCTACATCTCATCTTTTATTGCTGCAAACCCAATAAAATTTAAACGTTTATTTCTTAACGTGTCAGCAAAGACTTCTTGCTTGTTATTTATATATATATATATATATATATATATATATATATATATATATATATATATATATATATTATAAAAAAGGAGGATAACGGGAATGCAACGCAACAGGGATCATGGCACTTTGTTGATATATATATATATATATATATATATATATATATATATATATATACCGGGAAGTCAATCGTGGAGTTGCAGTCAACGTTTGGCCAAGGTAAGTAAAGAAAACTCTTTGATTTCAGTCAAGCTTTCGAATTTATTCAATTCTTCTTCAGGACATCTGTGGTGAAGAACAATTTTTATATAATAAAGAAATATTGTTACAAATGTGATGACTTACTAATCGTGAGGTTATAAGAGAAGCGACGAATTCCGTTTGACAACATTACACTAATAAAACATTTTAAAAATCAGGTACATCACTATTAAAATACATAAAAATATATACATTTACACCATAAAACTTATAATTTTGTTATTTTTAGCATGGAGGTTTGTCTGTAAATGATTGAATTTTAATGTGTCTTCAATTTCCTTTTTTTTATCTGTGTGTTTTTTATATACTTATGGTTTTTATTTTAACACAGTAGGAGAGCAAAACATTTAGATGATTTATTTATTTAGATTTAATTATTATATCAAGTAAAATTCTGTAGTCATGAAATGCGGGATTTTAATTTTAAAAATGTATTTGTTAAATTTTATGAACGTTGTTGTGTTTTTATTTTTATTTATTTTAGTGTTATATTAATCTTTATGTTTGTAATCATGTTTTAATTTATTATTACTGTTTATTTATCTTTATATTTATATATTTAATTTTTTTTTTTATTTATATTTATTTTTGAAACGACAGAATGTAACAATAAATATTACTCAGCCCTTCTATATCCGATTTTCTATTAATACATGTTTCCCTTCTGTCAATGTGTGTCATTTCTAAGAATAATCGTTTCTTAAGGTTCCTTTCCCTTTCTAAAATTTTTGTTTCTTCAAATTTAAAACTATGACCATTTTTAATTGCATGTTCAGTTAGTGCGCATGCTTTATATTTATTATTTTTAATGTCACTTTTATGCGAGATGTTCCTGCTGTGTACAGTTCGGCATGTTTCCCCAATATACACCCTTTCACAATCCGAGCAAGTGATTTCATATACTACATTTGAACTTTCTAAATTACTAAGCGGATCTTTGGTTCGGGTGTATAATCTAGAAATGGTTTTGATATTTTTCGTGCCTATTTTAAAATTTTCATAATTTTTGAATAGTTTTAAAACTAGTAGTTTTAAAACTATTCAAAAATTATGAAAATTTTAGAAAGGGAAAGGAACCTTAAGAAACGATTATTCTTAGAAATGACACACATTGACAGAAGGGAAACATGTATTAATAGAAAATCGGATATAGAAGGGCTGAGTAATATTTATTGTTACATTCTGTCGTTTCAAAAATAAATATAAATAAAAAAAAAATTAAATATATAAATATAAAGATAAATAAACAGTAATAATAAATTAAAACATGATTACAAACATAAAGATTAATATAACACTAAAATAAATAAAAATAAAAACACAACAACGTTCATAAAATTTAACAAATACATTTTTAAAATTAAAATCCCGCATTTCATGACTACAGAATTTTACTTGATATAATAATTAAATCTAAATAAATAAATCATCTAAATGTTTTGCTCTCCTACTGTGTTAAAATAAAAACCATAAGTATATAAAAAACACACAGATAAAAAAAAGGAAATTGAAGACACATTAAAATTCAATCATTTACAGACAAACCTCCATGCTAAAAATAACAAAATTATAAGTTTTATGGTGTAAATGTATATATTTTTATGTATTTTAATAGTGATGTACCTGATTTTTAAAATGTTTTATTAGTGTAATGTTGTCAAACGGAATTCGTCGCTTCTCTTATAACCTCACGATTAGTAAGTCATCACATTTGTAACAATATTTCTTTATTATATAAAAATTGTTCTTCACCACAGATGTCCTGAAGAAGAATTGAATAAATTCGAAAGCTTGACTGAAATCAAAGAGTTTTCTTTACTTACCTTGGCCAAACGTTGACTGCAACTCCACGATTGACTTCACGTTATATAGAACCAGTCACTATACCATTATTCGTATATATATATATATATATATATATATATATATAAGAAAGAAAAAGTGATTTTTCTTGGGGTTGCGGTCCAAAGGCCTCTAGTGATTAAAACACTATTAAAGGTGTACTCTTTTATTAAAAGTCAAGCTTTCGAAACCGTTTGGTTTCTTTCTCAAGACAACTAAAATGTGAACAAAATATTACACAACATTGAACAAAATATAAAATTTTAACTTACTAATAGTTGAGAATTGTAAGAATAAAACCTTAAAACACGAAGAATAATGAAAAATTTTTTAAAAGATTTTTTTTGTATAATTATAGTCAAAATTTTTTTGATTGATGTAAATTAGATATCGATTGAACACTCTATGAATACTTCTCATATTTTTGATTTTAATAATGCAAAAATACTTGATGGGGAAAGGAACTATCACAAAAGAGTTTTCCTGGAAATGTTACACATTAGAAATACTTCTAATACAATAAATAAAAAAAGTGATATTAAAGATCTTAGTAATATATATAGTTATTTGATACAATTATTTAACCAGTAAATCTTTAATATTATTATTATTATTTTTTTTTTTTTTTCAAAATTATTTTATCCCCCTTTTTATTTTTTATTTTTCAATCAAAAAAATTTTACAATTGAATGTGACAATCGATATCTAATTTACATCAATCAAAAAAATTTTGACTATAATTATACAAAAAAAATCTTTTAAAAAATTTTTCATTATTCTTCGTGTTTTAAGGTTTTATTCTTACAATTCTCAACTATTAGTAAGTTAAAATTTTATATTTTGTTCAATGTTGTGTAATATTTTGTTCACATTTTAGTTGTCTTGAGAAAGAAACCAAACGGTTTCGAAAGCTTGACTTTTAATAAAAGAGTACACCTTTAATAGTGTTTTAATCACTAGAGGCCTTTGGACCGCAACCCCAAGAAAAATCATTTTTTCTTTTATACTATCCGGTCAAAAATAATTATAAATCTATATATATATATATTATAACATATATGAATAATAATGATATGTTTTGATAATATCAATCACTATGTTATAAAATATTCCTTACCTTTAATTAATTTTAAATTTTAAATATAAATAGTGAATAGGTAAGAATTAACTCAGTGTAATTATTTTCCAATATGATTAATTAAATATGCTACCGGCTATTCCCTTATGTCAAGGTCAGAGTTCAAATATTCAACCAAACTAGATTCAAAATCAGTTAATACACAAATTTGCAATAAAATGACTGTAAAACCGCACTATCCTAGACCAACAATATTTTCTAGGCTTGAATTGCATATAAATTTCTAACCTTTCTAATTCAAAATGTGTCAAACTTCAAAAATACCGTTGATAAACCAAAACATGCATCAAATATCTATAAATGAAATATTCTGTCTTGAGTTATTGAACAATTTGGATTAAACTTATCAAAAAATGAATAAAAATAATTTAGTTAAATACATAAAACAGTGAAATAAAAATGTTCATCAAAATTTCAAAAATCAAACACATATAAAACTCTTTATTATAACGAGTGCAAAGTTGTTACCATTTGTGTGAAGCTTCTCTCCTCTTCTGGAATCAGGATTCAGTTCTTAGGACAATCTATTTTCTTCCTCCAATACAGCAAAGATTTCAGGAAACTTTATGAAGATCAAATAATCAATTCCTCTTCAAAACCAAGCAATGGATGGCTACTATTTTCTTTGGTAAGTGTAATTATGACTTTCTTTCTTGTTAAATATGAATTTAATCTTCTTTAACTCAATTAAAATACAGTTATACCATAAAGTGCTCAGCCCCATAAATTGAAATATCTATTTCTTCATAAAATCATATAAATTTTTCTTACCAATTGCTCTCTCTGGTTACCTTGGGATATTCTTTATACTTTAAACTGTTTTAATACTTTCTATTATCAATACTTTCAAAAAAAACTCAAAATTTCTACGGAGCAAATTTTTAATACAACTTCTATCTCAACAACCAACAAACAAGAGAGATTCTATCAGAATCAACAAAAAAACAATTGAAAAATTCAACAAACTTAAATCTATACATCTTTTCCATCTACTCGCCTACTAATTTCTTATTCAAATAAAATTTTTAACAAAATCTAATTCTTGATTCAATATTACAATTTAAAACAATGATCATTCTTTTTTTTATATTCTTATGAAATTTACTAGCACTACAAACTAATAATTTTCTCTTTTTCAGAATATTTCATTTGGCATTTGAACTATTAATAAATTAGAATATGGTTGGTAAATACGTATACTTTAAAAGTAAGTAGAAGTTTTAACATGTATTTTAACTATTTGTGATGTCTTTTTTTTTTATAATTTAATTTTCTCATTTACTTACACCCCTAATTCATTTAAAATTAATGTTTGATTACTAACGTATTGGCAATTTTATAAACTTTTAATTATCTACTTTACCCATTTATCAATTTCATAATTATCAAAACTTTATATAATGTAGATTAATCATTTTTGAATCTTTAAATAAAAATCTTTGAAATGTATTTGTATATTTTTTTTCTTATTATTCTATTTTCTTTTTTCTTTTTTAGGAATTATGAAGAAGATGATGATAATCAATCCCAATGTTACTACATTTGCGCTCTGACTCGAAATAAGAAAATCTCCTTTCTCTACTTTCCATTAGATTTTCCTTCTACATCTTATTTAATATAACATAGTAACTAATATCATCTCAAATCCCCCAATTAAAATTTTTACATCAAACATTTCATTGATGTTGGATTAAAAATTATAATTTTAATCTATTTTTTTTTTATAAATAAACACTCATTTTACAAAAACTTTAGCCTCAATTAATATTATTTACACAGATTGTATAAACCTTTTTTCAATAAAACCATTCAATCTTAATTTGATATTTACATCTTAATACTATTATTTACAAACTTTGCTATTAATATCATCTACCTAACATCTTTATGAATTTTTTTAATTTGTAAAATTCTGTTAATCTCAAATTCCTTCCCCCTTTCTAACATTCATTCAAATATAACTTAATTTTTCTACTTTTAAACTTGTTCCCCCTTATTTAATATATTTCCTATACATTTAATTTTCCGATACACCTAAATATCTTGCCTCTTTCCTGATATTTCCAAATATACCTAATACCTATTATAGATTTAAATTTCTTCCCCCTTTCTTGGTATTTTCCTATATACCTAAAAGCTATTATAAATTTAGTTTTCTTCCCCCTTTCTTTATATTTCCAAATGTACAATTTTTTCAAGAATGCTACTTGCTTTATCTTTCCCAAGAAATATTTACAAAATTGATCTTCGAAATCTTTTATTGACGACATTTGATTTTCTTTATTGCAGAACCATAGTAAAGGATGTCCTGTTAACATATCCCGGATCAACAGTTTTTTCTCCAAGAAATCACTAATATGTTTTGTTTTACTTTTTATTATATTCACAAATACTTTTGGATGTATATGATTAATGTTTCCATCAAATTTAATTCCGGTATTGTTGTAGTGTGATATCATGTTAGGAAGAAATCCCACCATATTTCCTCTGACATTATTATCCATAATTTCTTGTAACTTCTTTTGCATATCTTCCATTTCCTTATTTAATTTATACTGGGTTAATTCTTGATTCTTACTACAAACTACTTTTTGTTTTTCTACTTCTCCCTCTAGTCTTTCAAATTCTTTTCCTAAGTTAATTTTTAAATTGTCCACTACCTCTTCATAAATTTGCTCTTGTAATCGTATTTGTCCTATATCGTTTTTTATGACATCAGTATGTTTATTGACTTCACGTTCTATTTCTTCCGGTAATTTTTCTTTAATTGATTTTTCTACTTCTTTTATTCTAGTTTCCATACCTTTTTCAATTTCCCCCTTAATTTCAATCGCTGTATCCTGGATTTCAGTTCTCAATTTCTTGTTTTGCTGTTCGATTTTCTTGTCACATTCCTTTTTAATAATTTTAACTTCTTCTCTTATCTTCAAATTATCTTCTTTCATACTACTTATTTCCTTTTTAAACATATCATTATCTTCTTTAATTTGATCCAACTTTTTATTATTTTCTTCAAATTTCTTATCTATATCTTTCCTCATCTTCACATTATCTTCTTTTATATCTTCTTTTAGTTGATCGAATTTCTTATCTATATCTTTAATATCTTTTATGATATTTCTATTAGTCTCTTCCAATTTCTTATCCTGCTGATCAAATCTCATCATAAGAATTTGTAAAAACCTGTCCATATCAGGTTGACTTTCTTCTTGTGGTCGTGCTTGTACTACCTGTTCTTCCTGCTTATTTTCACCAGCAGTTTCATCTGTCTCTATTTCTATCATAGTTCGATCCTGCTCTCCCCCTATCTCTATTAAATTCTCTCCTTCTTCCATCTCTGCTTCTTCCTGTGTCTGTCCAGTTTGAATCAGCTCTTCCACTCGATAATCTCCAGCTCCTAACACTCTCTCTTCATGTACTTGTACCGCCACACTTTCCATCTCAATCTCTCCTCCATCACTACTTTCACTCTCATCTCCTACTATCTTACCATCTCTCAATCTCATTTTTCCCTCCATATTCACAATTTATTCTATCGAGATAAATATAACTAATATGAATCACAAAAAAAAATTTCAAATCAAGTTTTCAAAAAAAAATATTTTAAATATTAATTATTTAAATAGGCTCTAGTTTTGATTGTTTAGGGCGAAATAATAAAAAAAAAAATTTAACAAAATTCTCAAATTTTAATTATTTGAATCGGCTCTAATTTCGATTGTTTAGAGCCCCACGTTGGGCGCCAAAATTTATAACATATATGAATAATAATGATATGTTTTGATAATATCAATCACTATGTTATAAAATATTCCTTACCTTTAATTAATTTTAAATTTTAAATATAAATAGTGAATAGGTAAGAATTAACTCAGTGTAATTATTTTCCAATATGATTAATTAAATATGCTACCGGCTATTCCCTTATGTCAAGGTCAGAGTTCAAATATTCAACCAAACTAGATTCAAAATCAGTTAATACACAAATTTGCAATAAAATGACTGTAAAACCGCACTATCCTAGACCAACAATATTTTCTAGGCTTGAATTGCATATAAATTTCTAACCTTTCTAATTCAAAATGTGTCAAACTTCAAAAATACCGTTGATAAACCAAAACATGCATCAAATATCTATAAATGAAATATTCTGTCTTGAGTTATTGAACAATTTGGATTAAACTTATCAAAAAATGAATAAAAATAATTTAGTTAAATACATAAAACAGTGAAATAAAAATGTTCATCAAAATTTCAAAAATCAAACACATATAAAACTCTTTATTATAACGAGTGCAAAGTTGTTACCATTTGTGTGAAGCTTCTCTCCTCTTCTGGAATCAGGATTCAGTTCTTAGGACAATCTATTTTCTTCCTCCAATACAGCAAAGATTTCAGGAAACTTTATGAAGATCAAATAATCAATTCCTCTTCAAAACCAAGCAATGGATGGCTACTATTTTCTTTGGTAAGTGTAATTATGACTTTCTTTCTTGTTAAATATGAATTTAATCTTCTTTAACTCAATTAAAATACAGTTATACCATAAAGTGCTCAGCCCCATAAATTGAAATATCTATTTCTTCATAAAATCATATAAATTTTTCTTACCAATTGCTCTCTCTGGTTACCTTGGGATATTCTTTATACTTTAAACTGTTTTAATACTTTCTATTATCAATACTTTCAAAAAAAACTCAAAATTTCTACGGAGCAAATTTTTAATACAACTTCTATCTCAACAACCAACAAACAAGAGAGATTCTATCAGAATCAACAAAAAAACAATTGAAAAATTCAACAAACTTAAATCTATACATCTTTTCCATCTACTCGCCTACTAATTTCTTATTCAAATAAAATTTTTAACAAAATCTAATTCTTGATTCAATATTACAATTTAAAACAATGATCATTCTTTTTTTTATATTCTTATGAAATTTACTAGCACTACAAACTAATAATTTTCTCTTTTTCAGAATATTTCATTTGGCATTTGAACTATTAATAAATTAGAATATGGTTGGTAAATACGTATACTTTAAAAGTAAGTAGAAGTTTTAACATGTATTTTAACTATTTGTGATGTCTTTTTTTTTATAATTTAATTTTCTCATTTACTTACACCCCTAATTCATTTAAAATTAATGTTTGATTACTAACGTATTGGCAATTTTATAAACTTTTAATTATCTACTTTACCCATTTATCAATTTCATAATTATCAAAACTTTATATAATGTAGATTAATCATTTTTGAATCTTTAAATAAAAATCTTTGAAATGTATTTGTATATTTTTTTTCTTATTATTCTATTTTCTTTTTTCTTTTTTAGGAATTATGAAGAAGATGATGATAATCAATCCCAATGTTACTAAATTTGCGCTCTGACTCGAAATAAGAAAATCTCCTTTCTCTACTTTCCATTAGATTTTCCTTCTACATCTTATTTAATATAACATAGTAACTAATATCATCTCAATATATATATTATAACATATATGAATAATAATAATAATATGTTTTGATAATATCAATCACTATGTTATAAAATATTCCTTACCTTTAATTAATTTTAAATTTTAAATATAAATAGTGAATAGGTAAGAATTAACTCAGTGTAATTATTTTCCAATATGATTAATTAAATATGCTACCGGCTATTCCCTTATGTCAAGGTCAGAGTTCAAATATTCAACCAAACTAGATTCAAAATCAATTAATACACAAATTTGCAATAAAATGACTGTATAACCGCACTATCCTAGACCAACAATATTTTCTAGGCGTGAATTGCATATAAATTTCTAACCTTTCTAATTCAAAATGTGTCAAACTTCAAAGATACCGTTGATAAACCCAAATATGCATCAAATATATAAAATGAAATATTCTGACTTGAGTTACTAAACAATTTGGATTAAACTTATCAAAAAGGTGAATAATAATAATAATAATTTAGTTAAATACATAAAACAGTGAAATAAAAATGTTCATCAAAATTTCAAAAATCAAACACATATAAAACTCTTTATTATAACGAGTGCAAAGTTGTTACCATTTGTGTGAAGCTTCACCCTCTTCTGGAATCAGGATTCTGTTCTTAGGAAAATCTACTTTCTTCCTCCAATACAGCAAAGATTTCAGGAAACTTTATGAAGATCAAATAATCACTTCCTCTTCAAAACCAAGCGATGGATGACTACTATCTTCTCTGGTAAGTGTAATTATGACTTTCTTTCTTGTTAAATATTAATTTAATCTTCTTTAACTCAATTAAAATACAGTTATACCATAAAGTGCTCAGCCCCATAAATTGAAATATCTATTTCTTCATAAAATCATATAAATTTCTCTTACCAATTGCTCTCTCTGGTTACCTTGGGATAATCTTGATACTTTAAACTGTTTTAATACTTTCTATTCTCAATACTTTCAAAAAAAAACTCAAAATTTCTACGGAGCAAATTTTTAATACAACTTCTCTTTCAACAACCAGAAAACAAGAGAGATTCTATCAGAATCAACAAAAAAAACAAATGACAAATTCAACAAACTTAAATCTATACATCTTTTCCATCTAATCGCCTACTAATTTCTTATTCAAATAAAATTTTTAACAAAATCTAATTCTTGATTCAATATTAGAATTTAAAACAATGATCATTCTCTTTTTTTTTATATTCTTATGAAATTTACTAGCACTACAAACTAATAATTTTCTCTTTTTCAGAATATTTCATTTGGCATTTGAACTATTTATAAATTAGAATATGGTTGGTTAATACGTATAATTTAAAAGTAAGTAGAAGTTTTTTTAACATGTATTTTAACTATTTGTGATGTCTTTTTTTTATAATTTAATTTTCTCATTTACTTACACCCCTAATTCATTTAAAATTAATGTTTGATTACTAACGTATTGGCAATTTTATAAACTTTTAATTATCTACTTTACCCATTTATCAATTTCATAATTATCAAAACTTTATATAATGTAGATTAATCATTTTTGAATCTTTAAATAAAAATCTTTGAAATGTATTTGTATATTTTTTTTTCTTATTATTCTATTTTCTTTTTTCTTTTTTAGGAATTATGAAGAAGATGATGATAATCAATCCCAATGTTACTAAATTTGCGCTCTGACTCGAAATAAGAAAATCTCCTTTCTCTACTTTCCATTAGATTTTCCTTATACATTCTTATTTAATATAACATAGTAACTAATATCATCTCAAATCCCCCAATTAAAATTTTTACATCAAACATTTCATTGATGTTGGATTAAAAATTATAATTTTAATCTATTTTTTTTTTATAAATAAACACTCATTTTACAAAAACTTTAGCCTCAATTAATATTATTTGCACATATTGTATAAACCTTTTTTTAATAAAACCATTCAATCTTAATTTGATATTTACATCTTAATACTATTATTTACAAAACTTTGCTATTAATATCATCTACCCCTCTTCAGGTATAAACTTGTACACATCCTTAATATTAAAAACTCCCCTTAATCTCCCTGTATCCGGATATACTAACCGATAGCTGTTTTCAGCATTATGATTATCTACCACATATGGTCCCTCAAAAGGCATTAATAATTTTGCACACAAATTTTCCCTTTTATCCGCTACTTGTAAAGCTCTTATTATGACAAGTTCTCCCTTTTCAAATTTAGTTTTCTTTTTCAATTTCTTTTCTTGTCTCTTGACATATCGTTCTGCGTTTCTTTTTAAATTTTTCTTAACTTTATCAAATATTTCTTGGATTTCTTGTCTTCTATTCCATTCCCACTTTCTTTCTGGTACTCTACCTTTAAATAAAAGCTCTGGACATTCTTTCGTCACTCCATGAGGTGTTTCATTCACATATCTTTGTACTTTCTCCAAGTTATTTTCCCACTGATCGTGTTCTTGTATACATAAAATTCTCAAATATTTAATTACTTCTTTGATATATCTTTCAGCTGGATTTGATGATGGATTTCTTATGCTAATAAAATTTACTTGTATATTATAATGTTGACATGCAGATAAAAATTTATAATTCTCAAAATATGTGGCATGATCTAAAATTAATTTCTCTGGTTTTCCATGAATTTGTATATAATTTTTAATGCATTTTAATATTGTATTGGTATTAGTTCTTTTACAAGGATACATCTGTACATATTTTGTAAATATGTCTACCATGACCAATATGTGTTTACATCCCTGAATACTCTCCACTAAATTACTTATAAAATCTATTGCTAAAATTTGTAATGGTTTTTGTGTTACTATTGATTTATTTATATTGCTATTATGATAATTTTTTTCTTTGGCTAATTGACATATTGTACAAGCTTTGCATATTTCTTTGGCTCTAGTTAAATCCTTTTTTGCATAATAATTTTCCCTAAATAGCATCCATAATTTTCTTACTCCGATATGACCATATTCGTGATGAAGATTATATAGAATTTCCTTTGCATAATTAGTTGTAATAACATACGTATCCCAATTTTCTAGTTTTTTATAAATAATATTGTCTTCTGTAAAAGTTCTTTTCTTTTCCACCTCTGTCAAATAATTCTGATCTTGTATAACCCTTTCCAAAGTAAATAATCCCTCTTTATCCAATAATTTATTTATACCTATTTTGAATTCTTTATAGTCCCCTTGTTCTTCACTTTCCCTACTCAATGCATCTGCTATGATGTTACTTTTTCCTGGAATATATTTAATCTCAAAGTCGTATTCTTGCAACAATAACAACCATCTGTGTACCCTATTATTTGCATACCTATTTTTCATCATCGCCGTTAAAGCATTATGATCACTCTCCACTATAAACTTTGCTCCTAACAAATAAAACCTTAATTTGGTTATACAAAATACCACACTGGCCATCTCCAATTCCGTAACCGTGTACTTCTTCTCACAATTCTTTGTTACTCTTGATACAAAACTAATAGGTACTTCTCCTACTTCCTGAACTTGTATTAACACTCCTGCTAATCTTTCTATCGATGCATCTGTCCTAAGTATAAATACTTTATCGTATTGCGGGTGATACACTTTTAAATTATTGCTAAAGACAAATTTTAATTCTTGAAAAGCTTTTTCTCTCTCGGGTGTCCATTTCCATTTAACATCTTTTTTCAGTAGCTCTATTAAAGGAACTTCTTTATTTGACAAATCTGGTATTAATCTTTTATAATAATTTATAATTCCAAGGAATCCTCTTAACGTCTTTAAATTTTTAGGTGTTTGATAATTCATAATAGCTTGTACTCTTTCAGGATCCATACTTACCCCTGTCGTATTCAAGACATATCCTAAATATTTAACTTCTTTTTGATAAAATATACACTTTTCCACATTTAATTTTAGTCCAGCTCTTTCCAATTCTTTTAATGTGATTTCTAAATGTTTTTTATGTACACTTTCATTTTCCGAATAAATTAAAATATCATCAATGTAGTGTAAAATGAATGATTCATATTTATTTAAAATTGTATGTAAAGTTCTAACTAAAGCTGCACATGAACTTTGCAATCCATATGGCACCACACAAAATTGATATACAATACCATCTACCATGAAAGCTGTATATGGTCTACTATTTTCTTCTAACGGAATTAACCAGAAACTATGTTTAAGATCTAATTTAGAATAAATTTTTGCATTTGTAATTCTTCCAAAAATTCCTTCGACATTCATAGGACTTTCATATTGTTTGACTGTATAGGCATTTATGTTTCTTGCATCAAGACATATTCTAATCTCTCCTGACTTCTTTCTTACACAAGTGATTGCATTTATGTATGGAGAATCCGATCTTTCTATTATTCCATCCTTCAACATTTTATTTAATTCTTCATATACTTCATCTTTTATTTTATACGGTATCGGATAAGTTTTTATTTTAAAATTCTTAATATCTTTATTCATCTCCAACTTGTGCGTGTAATTTGTAGCTATACATATATCTTCATTAAACAATTTATAATATTTCTTACATAATATTTCTACTTCCGTCCTATACAATCCACAATTTTCTTCTAATTTGTCAAACTCCATATTTTCTATGTTGTTGTACATAACATTATTATTAATTTCCGAACTTTCATTCTTTTTTACTATAAATGGTATTATTTGTTGTTCCCATCTTAAACATTCATCCTCATAATCGATGATAACCTTATGATTATTTAATTCATCTGAACCCAATATAATGTCATAGTTCAGATTTTGTATTAATAACATTTGAAATTTATACATTTTGCACCCTATTAAAATTTCCCCCATAATCATATTACTTGTTTCATATAATTTCTTATTATTCGCTCCCACTAATGATAATTTATTTGTTTTTATCACCATAATATCATCTTGTTTGATTTGTGAAACCACCCTTTGACTAATTAAAGTAACCTCTGAACCAGTATCTATCATAATTTTACATTTAATATTTTGGAAAACCCCCTCTATAAAAATTAACCTTTTTAGTTCATTAAATTTAACCTCGTCATCATTCACAATAAATTCCCTAGGATGTTCATACTTAGAAGAGTAGATGATATTATGCACATGAGAGCGATTTATGCAAAATCCACGCTCTGTCCCTGGCCTTGACCAGTCACATCACTCTGATTAACACTTACAACATTCACCTGTCTACTGTTTTCACCTCTATCTCTCCTTTCGTTATCCCGATTTACTACATTTCTATTATCATAATTTCTATTACTATAATTATTATCTCTGTTCCACCTATCACCTGATCCTACATTCCTATCATAATTATTATTATTTGGAAATTCCCTATTTCTTCTATCAGAATTCCTATTTTCCCCATTTCTACCATAACTATTATCATTCCTATATTCATTTGCTCTTGTTTCATTCCTATTAAAATTACTATATCCCCTATTAAATTCTCTATTCCTATTATTAAATCTGTAATTACTATCATTCCTATTCTCATTTCGATTCCTTTCATTAAATCTATTACCTCCAGAATTCCTATTATCATATCTATTTCTATCATTAAATCTTTCATTCCCATTCGTTCTACTTTCATTCATTAGACTTCGTTCTAGTCTCTGTAAGTAATTTGATAACTGTTCCATTGTTTTAATATTATGAATTGCTATTGTTTCCGTCATTTCATGTTTGTACTGTCTCGCCACATACAAAACAATTTCCTCTTCCCTCATTGCAGGTTCCAAATATTGTGCATTATTATATAGTTGCATTGCATATGCATTAAAATTTTTTCCTTTATTATAGTCATATTTACCAAAATACAGTTTTTCTCTAAAAGTAGATTGTTGGATTTCCCCCCAGAAATATCTACAAAATTGCTCTTCGAAATCTTTTATTGACGACATTTGATTTTCTTTGTTGCAGAACCATAGTAAAGGATGTCCTGTTAACATATCCCGGATCAACAGTTTTTTCTCCAAGAAATCACTAATATGTTTTGTTTTACTTTTTATTATATTCACAAATACTTTTGGATGTATATGATTAATGTTTCCATCAAATTTAATTCCGGTATTGTTGTAGTGTGATATCATGTTAGGAAGAACTCCCACCATATTTCCTCTGACATTATAATCCATAATTTCTTGTAACTTCTTTTGCATATCTTCCATTTCCTTATTTAATTTATACTGGGTTAATTCTTGATTCTTACTACAAACTCCTTTTTGTTTTTCTACTTCTCCCTCTAGTCTTTCAAATTCTTTTCCTAAGTTAATCTTTAAATTGTCCACTACCTCTTCATATATTTGCTCTTGTAATCGTATTTGTCCTATATCTTTTTTTATAACATCAGTATGTTTATTGATTTCACGTTCTATTTCCTCCGGTAAACTTTCTTTAATTGATTTACTTACTTCTTTTATCTTAATTTCTATACCTTTTTCTATTTCCCCCTTAATTTCAATTGCTGTCTCCTGGATTTCCGTTCTCAATTTCTTGTTTTGCTGTTCGATTTTCTTGTCACATTCCTTTTTAATAATTTTAACTTCTTCTCTTATCTTCAAATTATCTTCTTTCATACTACTTATTTCCTTTTTAAACATGTCATTATCTTCTTTAATTTGATCCAACTTTTTATTATTTTCTTCAAATTTCTTATCCATATCTTTCCTCATCTTCACATTATCTTCTTTTATATCTTTTTTTATATCTTTAATTTCTTCTTTTATTTCTTTTTTTATCTTCATATTATCTTCTTTTATATGATTAAATTTCTTATCAATATCTTTACTCATATTCATCATGAGACTTTGTATCATCCTGAACATATCAGGTTGGGGCTCTTCTCTTGGTCTTTCCTGTACTACCTGTTCTTCCTGTTCATTTTCACCTGCAGTTGCTTCTATCTCTATTTCAACCATGGTTCGATCCTGCTCTCCCCCTATCTCCATTAAATTCTCTCCTTCTTCTGTTTCTGCTTCTTCCTGTGTCTGGCCTGTTTGAATCAGCTCTTCCACTCGGTAATCCCCTGCTCCTAACACTCTCTCTTCATGTACTTGTACCGCCACACTTTCCATCTCAATCTCTCCTCCATCACTACTTTCACTCTCATCTCCTACTATCTTACCATCTCTCAATCTCATTTTTCCCTCCATATTCACAATTTATTCTATCGAGATAAATATAACTAATATGAATCACAAAAAAAAATTTCAAATCAAGTTTTTCAAAAAAAAAATATTTTAAATATTAATTATTTAAATAGGCTCTAATTTTGATTGTTTAGAGCCAAATAAAAAAAATATTTAACAAAATTCTCAAATTTTAATTATTTGAATCGGCTCTAATTTTGATTGTTTAGAGCCCCACGTTGGGCGCCAAAATTTATAACATATATGAATAATAATAATAATATGTTTTGATAATATCAATCACTATGTTATAAAATATTCCTTACTTTTAATTAATTTTAAATTTTAAATATAAATAGTGAATAGGTAAGAATTAACTCAGTGTAATTATTTTCCAATATGATTAATTAAATATGCTACCGGCTATTCCCTTATGTCAAGGTCAGAGTTCAAATATTCAACCAAACTAGATTCAAAATCAATTAATACACAAATTTGCAATAAAATGACTGTATAACCGCACTATCCTAGACCAACAATATTTTCTAGGCGTGAATTGCATATAAATTTCTAACCTTTCTAATTCAAAATGTGTCAAACTTCAAAGATACCGTTGATAAACCCAAATATGCATCAAATATATAAAATGAAATATTCTGACTTGAGTTACTAAACAATTTGGATTAAACTTATCAAAAAGGTGAATAATAATAATAATAATTTAGTTAAATACATAAAACAGTGAAATAAAAATGTTCATCAAAATTTCAAAAATCAAACACATATAAAACTCTTTATTATAACGAGTGCAAAGTTGTTACCATTTGTGTGAAGCTTCACCCTCTTCTGGAATCAGGATTCTGTTCTTAGGAAAATCTACTTTCTTCCTCCAATACAGCAAAGATTTCAGGAAACTTTATGAAGATCAAATAATCACTTCCTCTTCAAAACCAAGCGATGGATGACTACTATCTTCTCTGGTAAGTGTAATTATGACTTTCTTTCTTGTTAAATATTAATTTAATCTTCTTTAACTCAATTAAAATACAGTTATACCATAAAGTGCTCAGCCCCATAAATTGAAATATCTATTTCTTCATAAAATCATATAAATTTCTCTTACCAATTGCTCTCTCTGGTTACCTTGGGATAATCTTGATACTTTAAACTGTTTTAATACTTTCTATTCTCAATACTTTCAAAAAAAAACTCAAAATTTCTACGGAGCAAATTTTTAATACAACTTCTCTTTCAACAACCAGAAAACAAGAGAGATTCTATCAGAATCAACAAAAAAAACAAATGACAAATTCAACAAACTTAAATCTATACATCTTTTCCATCTAATCGCCTACTAATTTCTTATTCAAATAAAATTTTTAACAAAATCTAATTCTTGATTCAATATTAGAATTTAAAACAATGATCATTCTCTTTTTTTTTATATTCTTATGAAATTTACTAGCACTACAAACTAATAATTTTCTCTTTTTCAGAATATTTCATTTGGCATTTGAACTATTTATAAATTAGAATATGGTTGGTTAATACGTATAATTTAAAAGTAAGTAGAAGTTTTTTTAACATGTATTTTAACTATTTGTGATGTCTTTTTTTTATAATTTAATTTTCTCATTTACTTACACCCCTAATTCATTTAAAATTAATGTTTGATTACTAACGTATTGGCAATTTTATAAACTTTTAATTATCTACTTTACCCATTTATCAATTTCATAATTATCAAAACTTTATATAATGTAGATTAATCATTTTTGAATCTTTAAATAAAAATCTTTGAAATGTATTTGTATATTTTTTTTTCTTATTATTCTATTTTCTTTTTTCTTTTTTAGGAATTATGAAGAAGATGATGATAATCAATCCCAATGTTACTAAATTTGCGCTCTGACTCGAAATAAGAAAATCTCCTTTCTCTACTTTCCATTAGATTTTCCTTATACATTCTTATTTAATATAACATAGTAACTAATATCATCTCAATATATATATATATAGACATTTTTTTTTTTTCATTTTTACTCTACAAGTTTTAGCTTATTACCTTGAGTCTACAATAAGCCGGATTTTACCCTATTACATGCAATTACATATTTATTAGATTTCCCATTATTACAATTTTTTATCCTTTTTTAGAAAAAGAAAAATTTTTAAACAACATTTTGTTAGTAAAAAAACTTAATCCTACTCTACTAGAACTATAACTATTTTTAAGACCTTTCCACATGCAATCATGCATCATGCTTTATTACTATGCATTTACACGCCTTTTCTTTCTTTCCCTTATATTATTAGCCTAAATTAATGTTAGTATACTAAAACTAAGAACATGCAACATGCAAAAAAAAATAATAAAAATTTCTATTCTAACCTAACCCTAACTGGATCGGTAGACATTATACTAGGTATATTTCACTTCCTCTGGCAGTCTGGCGAGCCTTAGGCCCTTGTCCATAACTTGTCCAAGAGGTTGATCCATACACCGTGATCTTCTTATCTTCGCTCTTCGTTATCGTAGTCTTAGTATTTTTATATTTCTTTTATTTCCTATCTCGCATTGAAGATCTCTTGATGGTGTCTAGAGACCATCTGTGCCAGTTTATTTAGTATTTCAAACAAATCTTGATCTTTGATTATTTCTCTTATTGTTCTTCCTTCCAACCGTGGTCTCAAGTCCTCCCTGTCCAAGAACAGCTTGCACTCTAGCACCACGTGTTCCGGAGTCCCAATTTCATTACATTCGCACAAATCTGTTTCTTTTAGGTTAAATCTTTTTAGGTATGTGGGATATGGCCCATGTCCCGTGAGAAAGTGAACAAGTCCCGGTGTAGGATTAAAATGATCAGGGATTTCTTCTATTCTTGGCAAGAATTCAAACAGCCTCCTCGCTCTCGTGTTGGTTTCCCACATTTCTTGATGTTGCCTTTCAATTTCCTGCTCAATTTCTCTTTTCGAGTTAGCCCTTCTGCCTAGAACATCATCTATCTTCCCCTGATCATTTTTCTTTAGCCAGTACATAGCAGCTCTCTTTTTAATTCCAAACTGAAGTGGTGTGACACCCACTAGTGTTGTAAGTAGTATAACTACAGCGGATCTAGATCGGAAGTGACGTCACATAAGATAAGGTTCTATTTTTAGACCCACGTGATAAGGTTTTATTTTTAGACTTATGTGATAAGGTTCTATTTTTAGGTTCAAGTGATAAGGTTCTATTTTTAGATCCATGTGATAAGGTTTTTAGACTCACGTGACTATCATGCTTGAGTCACGTGACTATCATGCTTGATTCACGTGGCTATCATGTTTGAGTTACGGTTACCTT
Source organism: Altica lythri (assembly GCA_964028335.1). NCBI lineage: Eukaryota > Metazoa > Arthropoda > Insecta > Coleoptera > Chrysomelidae > Altica > Altica lythri. The sequence goes on along the minus strand of OZ034806.1, from coordinate 27,813,707 downwards.
TATGAATTTGGAGTTTATTTTTAAATTTGGGGATCTATTTTTCCTATCTGAAGTCTATTTTACTCCATTTTTTGACCCGAATGATACGCAAGTTTTTTCTGATTGGACTATATTTAAATATAAAAACGTGTAGGCGACATCATTTGTATAAATGTAATTTCTAATTTTAATAATGATATTTAATAATAAACAACTTCAGAAAAGAGGTAAGGGTTAGAAATTTATCTTGTTCGTTTTAAATAAAATTTTTTTGTAGAATGTGGACGGCGTACGTAGAAACCAAAAAGGTGCATAACTTAAAAACTGCTGTAGAGAGTTTGGGTGAAACATTTAGAAATAAACAGTTTGATTTTGAACATAAAGCGGTGTATTCGTGTGGAAGGAAAAGACATTATTCTGAGGATGAGTGTTTAAAACAGGCTGCGAAATATCGTAAAGCATCCGCTGCATGTCAAGATTATAACGATGGTATAATTGCATGTATTTGTTGTCTGGTTGGAATTTTAAGAGATTTGGAGGTAGATGGATTTTTGTATCAAATTCAGAAGTTTCTACCGGATTATCTTCAACTGGAGGAGGAGGATGATGAAGACGAAGATGAAGAGAAAATGAATGTTGAACAAGGCTCAGAATCTTGTATGGATAATATTTAATTAACAGTGTTTAATTTTTTATTTAGTATTATTTCGTTGACAGACATATCGTTAAATCAAAAGCTGGAAGATTTTGCCAAACGAATTAAAGGCCTTAAAAAAGCAATACAAATTTACGAAGAAAAACAAATAATGTTTAAATCATTTAATAAGTTACAATTGTCTAAACCTAGAAATAAAATTAAACCTGTTAAGCTATAAATTTATTGTTGAATAAAAACAAAATATTTCAACTATTCTAAATTTGTTTCATTTTCCTCATACATATTGATGATGATGAATAAAACAAACATATATTTGTGGCTTGGTACAAGAAGTCAATATTATAAATAAATAACTTAGGTATGTTACTTAGATATATCTCAAAGAAACTTTTAAATAGTGAATAAAAGACTGACAAATTATAATTTTGAAACATGGGGTTTACTGATAATAGGTAGGTACCTACTGGAGGATTTGGTATTTGGCCGCATAAAACTAACACTTTTACCTAAAAAAAACTTTTATCTCAAAAACGCAAAATAGTGACGTAGGTAGCTCTTGTACCAAACCACAAATATATATCAATTATTTTATTTAATCATTGAAAAATTTTTGTTAGAATTTGTAGAAAATTTACAAATAATATTTTAAAATAAGCTAAACATTTTTTACTATTTTTTAAGTATTACATAAAAGTTGTTGTATCATAAAAAATATCTATAGATTTTTATCTTTTTTATCTGCAACCACAAAATGACCACAAAATTATTTTTAGTTAAAAATTTATGCAAGCACAATGCAAATATCTCTAAAGATTTTTATCTTTAACCCTGAAAAAACACCAAATTATTTTTAGGTAGGTAATCAAAATGCAAGTATTTATTATGTAAGAACATATTGATAAATTTACCGATAATGCTTCTAATTAATTATTTTTCATACACCCTCCAATAATTAAATGCGATAAGCTTTTTTATATAAGTGCAGATTTTCTTGCAGATCTTCACTTTAGTTCTTGAAAATACTTTGTAATAATAGTAATAATAATAACAATAATAATAATAGTAATAATTAATAATAATAATAATTATATTAACATGTCCAATATAAATGTAATTTCGGATGTGGTTGTGGTACCGTCAGACTCCTCGAATCGAAGTGATCTTCAAAAATATCTAGAAGATACGAAAGACTTTTTTCCAGAATTTGATATGGTGAGTAAAACTATTACATTTTTTATTTAAGATCTAGAAAAATTAATTGTCAATGAAAATAAGATTTTTTTTTATTTTACCAATCGTATTGGTATTTATTTAATTTTATAAAATGACAGGAAAATGTTAACATTTAACGTATTTGTTTTAGGAACCAATGTTTTTGAATCCTGCTGCTGAACCAATGTTTTTGAATCCTGCTTCTACCTCAACGAATGATTTAAATAATAAAAATCTAAATCAAAAGTCGGAAGAATCTATTGGCGAAACATCAAAGAGAGACGAAAAATTTACTTCAAAATATAAAGAATTTGTAAATTTTCATATGGGAATGTTGGAACAGATTTTAAGTTACGAAGTGGACTTCCAAAAAATTGATCAATCATTAAAGCAAGTATCCAAGGAAGTATCAACTAAAGAAAAAAATTTAAAACAGATTCAAGGTCAGAAGGATGAACTTTATAAAAAAATAAATGAACTAAATATGAATAAAGCTAAACTTATAGAAGAGAAAAATAATCTATTAAAACGGAAGACTGAATTGGAGGAACAAGAGGCCGAATTGAAGTCACTAGAAACTGAATTGAAGTCACGGGAACATAAAATGGAGAACGAATATGTTGCAATAAAAAACAAACGAAGAAAAGTTGTCTCAAGCAAAAGCGGCGCTATAACAAAATTTTCAAACTTACAAAAAAAATGTTATACTAAAATTTTATTGTAAAAATCCATGTTTTTTTTTCAATAAACATGTGTTTTTGTTGTGTGTTTTATTTTTAATAAAATATTAATCAAATATTGGATAAATATATTTATCAACCAATTATTTAACGAATAGTTATAACCGACAAATGATAATGTAAAACTGATACACATTTTTTTAACCATAACTTAAGAAAATTATTCTTATACGAAGTTTAATAAAACAATTTCTAGACTAGGTTCTTTTTTTCTTGATATATTTGTCACAGTTTCTATAGTTCTAATTAGTTTATACCCACCCCGGATATAAGTATCAAAGGCTTCAATATCATATCCATAAAAATTGTCTAACGGTATTATTATTATTATTATTATTGTTATTATTATTATTAGTATTAGAACATCAAAATAAATATACTTACACATTATTATGTTTTTTTTTTTGTTACATCTTGTCTAAGGTAATACTAATTAAAAAGTACACTAACATAAAACTTACACTATTTAAAACTAAATATTTTTAAAGCAATACTTTAACTTCTATGTGAAAAAAAAAACGGGGTCACATTTAATATTATCGTTTTCCGGTATTTTATCGATAACATATTTAAGATGCTAAGATTCAATTAATTTTAAAAATGTATATAGACAATGCTTTATTGAAGTTAAACTTTTACAGTTTTTTTACAAAAAACTTATGAAAAATTAGCAAATCTAAAAGCTATGGTTTTTAGTTGGAATATTTAATTTAAGGATATATAAAATTAGTCGTAATATTTATATATAAAATAGGAAATAAATTATAGAGATAAGAAAACCTTTATTCGAATTGTTATATACGAGGGTTAGTGTATTTGTAGTTATTAATCCAGTTAAACAATTGAAAGTTTTAAACAATTAAAAATACATCTTAAAAAGAGATTTTTAATTTTAAACATAGATTTCATATTCTAAAAATAGATTTAAAAATTAGATTCTAAAAATAGATTTTAAAATTGGATTTTAAAAATAGATTCTAAAAATAGATTCTAAATATAAATTCTAAAAATAGATTCTAAAAATAGATTCTAAAAATAAAAAATGACGTAATTTCCATGAAGGATGTGTGTTCAATCGCACTATAAATGACCGAGATGAGTTCTACAAATTACATAAAGAAGTATACATAACTTGAAATTAGTAGTCTTACAAAAGGTGAAAAGTTGTATTTAAAGTTTTTGTTATAGAAAAAATAGCCCAGGTAATATTCTTGATTTTTATTTTTTATATTATACCTCTTACTAGACTGTTGTTTTATAGAAAATGGATTTAGATTCAATTAACTCTAATCTTCTTCTAGAAGATGTCAAAAAAACCAGTGGGAAAGCTGAAAGATTTACCAATAAATATTCCTAATAAAATCAAATGTATAAGATTGGTATCTTCTAAATATGGACAAACAGTTCTAGTTGAATTGACGGACAAGCTTGTATTTCTACCACAACGAGTAACCCTAGTCATCAAAGATCATTTAATTGAGTTGGGGAACGGCAACTACTCTCTGATTTTCATTGCTGAAAAAGACACAGGAAAAGGAAACCCAGCATCTTTGTTTAAGTTTGTCAAAAATTAAGGTATAGATAATACTAAAAATGTCAGAAAAACTTGCTAGTGATATTAATATATTAGTTAAAAAATTTTACGAAAAAAAAATTAAATTTCACATTAGCTGAGATTGAATCTTGGCAAAAACATGTTAAAATTGCTATAAGTCTATGCTTAGCAGCCTTAGAAACCAAAAATTTTTCTTTTGGAAACACTTGTTTGTGGCAAACAAAATTAAGTCATTTAAAAACTATATTTGAAAAACTGAGAAATTGGAATAGCTTTCAAATTAATAATACAGTTAAATGGAAAGATACTATTTGTATTTTTAAAAATAGAGTCATGAGTGGTGTAATAATAAATATGAAACATAAAGATATACTTCAGTTTTTGAATGACGCATTCGTTTTGTTTCAAAGCAAAATTACTTTTTCTTTGACAAAATTACCATTAATAAAAGTTAATACAACGTTTTGTGGACAATTTGTTAAACAAGTGGTTGATGGTGAAGATAAAATAGATTTTAAATATTTTCACACAAAAAATTCTGTAATTGATAGGTCAACAGATTTGAAAGAATGGTTTTCAAGACATGTAGTAGATTTTATATTAAAAAAATTATCAGAATTTCAAGAGAAAGACTCGGGATGGTCATTAAGTCAAATAATTTCACTTGAAGTTAATATAAATAAATATGAATTTGGAAACGGTTCAAGTTTTATTCGTTTACCAGAACAAATTGCTAATAAAAAAGCTTGTGTTAATGTACAAAACAATGATAATGCATGTTTTTACTGGAGTATAGTAAGTGCTTTATATCCTTCAACTCAAAATTGTAACCGTATAAACTCATATCCACATTATGCTCAAGTTCTTAATATACAGGGACTAGATATTCCAATACAATTTAATAAAATTTCTGTATTTGAAAGACTTAATCACATAAGTGTTAATATTTATGGATTAGAATTAATAGGGAAAACTTATAAAGTTATTACTTTACGTCTTACAAAAAACAAAGTAGATAAACATGTTAATCTACTGATGATACAAAATGTATATTTTCCAAAACTAAATGATTATGATGCTCCTGATCCACGGGATAATGAAATAGTGGAAGTAAAATATCATTACTGTTGGATTAAAGATTTATCAAAGCTTATTAATTCTCAGGTTTCCAAGTATGAGCACAAAAAAATAATTTGTGACAGATGTTTAAATTATTTTAGTAATCAGGAAAGATTTAATGTGCATGTTATGCTCTGTAAAGAATATAATGAATATAAAGTAACCGTTCCAGAAAACAAAACGGTAGAGTTTAAAAATTTTATGTATAAACAAAGAGTACCATTTATTATATATGCCGATTTTGAATCGATGCTTGAACCTCTTGAAACTACCTTCTATGCAAATTCTATACGATATCAAAAACATATTGCTTTCAGTTGTGGATATTATGTTAAATGTGACTATGACAATAGTTTTTCATACTTTAAAAGTTATCGTGGAGTGGATTGCATGAATTGGTTTGCAAATGAAATGCTAAACCTTAGCAAAATAATTGAATTAAAAATAAAAACCATAATTCCTATGAAACATAAAACTAATACAGTAGATGCAAAGTATTGTCATATTTGCGAAGAAGAATTTAAGTGCACGGATGTTATTGTCCGAGACCATTCATTTTACTGGAGAATTTCGAGGTTTTGCTCACGTGAGCTGCAATCTAAACTTTAAGAAACAATTTGTTGTTCCAGTGGTGTTTCACAATCTTTCGGGATATGACAGTCACTTTATAATAAGGGACCTTGCTAAGAAGGGTAAAATTAGCTTATTACCAATAAATAAAGAGAAATACATTTTCTTTCACTCAACATCTGCCGCACAACATAAAATTCCGTTATATAGATTCTCTTAGATTTATGGGTGCCTCTTTAAATGAATTAGTCTCAACACTTGAAATAAAAGACTTTAAAAATTTAAGACATGAATTTAGACATTTAAATGACGACACATTTAAATTGCTGACCCGAAAAGGAGTATTTTGCTATGACTATATTGACAAGTTAGAAAAACTGGATGAAACACAGTTACCAGCACAACATCACTTTTATAATAAGTTAAATGACGAAAGTATCTCTACTGAGAATTATGAACACGCAAAAAATGTTTGGAAAAAATTTAACATTCAAAATTTGGGTGAATATTCTGATTTATACTTAAAAACAGATATACTACTGTTGTGTGATGTTTTTGAAAATTTTAGAGATGTAGGATATAAGACTAGTGGTTTAAATCCTGCTTGGTACTACACTGTACCAGGATATTCGTGGGATTGTATGTTAAGATATACAAAATGTGAGTTGGAACTTTTAAGTGACATAGATATGATTCTATTTATGGAAAAAAGTATACGCGGAGGAATAAGTCAATGTTGTTCACGATATTCAGAGGCCAACAATAAGTATATGTCAAATTATGATTTATCCAAACCTGATAAGTATTTGCTGTATGTAGACGTTAACAATTTATATGGATGGGCTATGTCACAGCCACTTCCGATTGGAAAATTTCAGTGGACTGACAATAACATAGACGTTATCAGTATTCCGGACGATGCACCCGAAGGATACATTCTTGAAGTAGATTTAGAGTACCCGGAAAAGTTACATGATCTTCACAAAGATTTTCCTTTTTGTTCAGAGCACCAAGTACCTCCAAATGCGAAACTACCAAAGTTATTAACTACACTTTATGATAAGGAAAGGTATATTATTCATTATCGTGCTTTAAAGCAAGCCTTAAAACATGGACTAATAATTAAAAAGATTCATAGAGTTTTAAAATTTAAGCAATGTGCATGGTTAAAACCATACATAGACCTTAATACTCAGTTTCGAGCACAAGCTACCATTAAATTTGAAAAAGATCATTTTAAACTTAAAGTAAATTCCATATATGGTAAAACTATGGAAAATATTCGTAAGCATCGAAATGTTAAATTAGTAAATCAATGGGAGGGTATATATGGAGCTAAGAATCTTATTGCCAGTCCAAAATTTCACAGTAGAACTGTGTTTGACACGGATTTGATGGCTATAGAACTAAAAAAGTCTGAAATTTTATTCAATAAGCCGTTGTATATTGGAATGAGCATTTTGGATATTTCGAAGACTTGTATGTATGAGTTTCATTATGACTATATGTTACCGAAAATGGGGCAGGACAATTGTAAAATTTTATATCAAGATACGGACGCCCATTTTTATGAAATTAAATGTAAAGATTTATACGAGGAAATAATTAAAAGTGACATTCATAGGTTTGATACAAGCGACTATGCTTTAGATAATCAATATAACATACCACTTTGTAATAAGAAAGTTCCCGGTCTCATGAAAGATGAAGCGAACGGTAAAATAATAACACATTTTATAGGATTACGATCAAAAATGTATGCATATAAAGTACAAGAAGATAAGGTGGTAAAAAAATCTAAAGGTGTCAAAGGCTGTATAGTTAAACAAATTACATTTGATGATTATGTAAAATGTCTTGAAAATAAAACAGAAAAAGTAATTTCTCAATGTGTAATTCGGTCAGATGCACACAATGTTTTTAGTGTAGACCAAAGAAAAATTGGTTTAAGTCCCTTTGACGATAAAAGATACATAGTAAATGAATCTACTGACACACTTCCTTGGGGACATTATTCCTTAAAAAATCTTTTCTGACATTTTTTTTTAATATCTGTAACTTATATTGCTAATATATGTATTTGTAAAATAAATTTGTTATTGTTTTTTCCTTTTTCTATGATCAATGAAAATGATTAGTATAAGTAGCAGTAAAAAGAAAAAACATGGTTAGAAGTTTTATACTCATCATGGACGAAACATTATGTTACAACAAAAATGATAAAATTGTATATTTAGGAGAAAGAAGGTTTTATCTGAATAAAACCCAATATGTTGCAGTAGGTCTGTCGCAGGACTTACACTTTGAGCCTTGTGTCCGAATATTTGGAAATACCGAAAATGGCATTACCTTTAATGAGAAAGAGTGGGAAATATTTTTAACTTACAAAGAAGCTATTAAAAAATTTGGGAATTTAGCTGAAAAACAAGGACGTATAAACGCAGAGCACTTTTGGTTAGAGTTTGAAAATGTTAATGAAATTAAGACTTTAATAATATCAACGGAAAAGTCTATTATAAAACTGGGTGGCACTTCAATTTTAAACTTTTTGAATTGGTTACCATTAATAAATTACACTTTGGAAATATATAAACGTCAGAATTTCATCAGTGCTTTAAAAATTCTACAGTCAGGAGTTGAAAAATCAAACAATATTAAGGATGTTGCCCTTTATATAATTGAACCTATAAAATTAATCAACCCAATCACATACGGTTTAGCATTAGAGGTGATACATAGATGTCCAAAACTTCTTAAAACTGACTATATATGGAAAAAGCCAGTTTAGTGATTAACCCACACACTTTTTAAAGTGCAAGAAAAACTTTCTGAAAAACTTCTGCTGAAGACAATCAAAATCGAATTAAGTTGTATATTAATCTAATTAGATAACAAAAATTATAAAAGTGTTGTACAAATGAAATAAAACGATTTATTAAAAACTGTTTTTTATTTAAAAAAAAGAATAATATAAATTCTATATTTACTTAAATTAGTTATACAATATTATTTTTATTAATCCAAGATTGTTGATTTATTCCCAACCACTTCACAAGTCTCATATCACCTTTTCGTTTCAATACTTTTTCAATTAAGAAAACGTCTGGATATTTAACTTTCTGTAATTCTTCAGTATAAAAAGTACCTATAATCTCTTCATTTTTCTCATCTTCTAAAATATATACGGTTGGATTCGATAACTTTATTTTTTTTATTCTAAATATCTCTGTACTCCAATTGGGAGTATAACCTTTTTTAAAGGCATGACGATATTTGCTGATTCGAACATAGTCACCTTTTCGAAACTTCGGTTTTCTAGGATCAACCGTTTTTAAATGATTAAATGCAATAATGTATTTTGAATTTTTATTATTTACTTTACTAGGTATGGCTCCAGTCGTAGAGTGTCTAATACTGTTATATTTTTGAACAATTTTCTGCAAAATATTTAACCATTTGTATGAACCTTGCATGCTAAACTCTTTCCAAAGTAACGACTTGAGTGTACGAATTACACGTTCAGCTATACTCGCTTTAAGATTAGAAAATGTACTATAATGATTAATATTATATTTTTGCATTAATTCTTTGAAATCTTTGTTGTAAAATTCCGTGCCATTATCAGTTTGCAAATTTTTTGGGGAGTTTTTCATTTGAGATAATATTAATTTCATAGCATCCGTTATATGTTTTCCAGTTTTCTTTTTCACTGGTACAGCCCAAACATATTTGCTAAATGCATTAATAACAACTAAAATATAACTGTAGCCCCGATTTTCCTTAGCAAAAGAATTCATAACAGCTAGATCTGCCTGAATTAAATCATTTAAACCTTTAACTAAAACATGCCTTCTTCGAAAATTAATTCGTGCTGGTGCATGTAACTCTTTAACAACTTGCAATTTAGACATTTTTCACTAAAGGACACTGTACAAGCAGTTCAATACAAATATTTGAAGGTTTTCCTAGCTTAAATACAATTTTATCATTTTTTGCAATGTTCGTGTTAGCTAGTTCGTGAAACTTATAAACTTTGTTGTTTAATAAAACATCACCATCGGCAGAATAATGAATAACACTCTCAATTTTAGATGAAAATGGAAATACGAAAGCAATTCCTCCATTATCTAATACATAAAATTCCTTATTAAGATTCGTTTTTTTTTCACCTTTTAAACGTATTACAGATTTAACGTGGTAATCAAATGAATCACAAATATAAAACGGTGACTTAAACTGTGGAAGTGTGGATGTCACAATATCTTCTGTTTCTTCAGACGAACATGTTATAGAAGTAAGATAATGTTGGTTAAACTTGTTGAGAGGCATGTTTATTAATGAAGTAAACTTTTTAAAAAAATCCTATTTATTCTCCTCAAGGGAACATTGAATAATAAATTCAATGTAAAGGTAGTCTTCTGCTAGACTTAAAATACCCAATGGAAACTCAATGATATCTCCTTTACTAACAATAATATTATTTAGTAAGTTTTCGATAGAATTTTGTTGGTTTTTATATGATGCATGTAAAATGGCAGGAAAACATTTAATACTTTCAACTTTACCCGTTATAGGAAACGAGTACGCTGTAGTTTGATTATCCAACACATAATGAGAATTGCTAATAACTAAATCTTTATGTCCTCGAATTGTAATCACACAAATACTGTAAAAATTAGATGGTATACAAATATAGAAACTGGTGGATGGATTCGGTGCTGACACAACTTCATCTGAACATGTAGTGGTCGTCGCAAGAAAATGTTGATTAAACTTGTTGAGAGGCATGTTAACACTAAATAAAATCAATTAATTTACACCTTTTATGCAATAATTTTTCCTTCGCGTAGTTCTTCTATTATTGATATAATCTCGTTATTATTACCAGTATTACCAGCTTCTTGAGATGCAAAAAGTAATCTCAGTCTGTCTATCAATTCATTGTAATTATCGAAATATTTATATTCGATAGGATTATTACTATATTTCATCATCATCATTCCTTTACCAAATTTTTTAGTCATATTTCTGGTTACGATTTTTCCCAATAACGAAGAAGGTCCTGTACTAGCTCTTGGTCTCGAAACAGATTGTTTTAGATTTGGTTTTATAATGTGCACATATTTATCTCTAATGTCATTGGGAAACTTTTTAATAGGTAATTCAGAATCATAGTTTCTGTGTATAGCATTCGATCGTTTAATGATATCAACATAATTTTCTATATCTTGTCGTTTGTAAATTAGTGGTTCTTTTAAAAAGAGCAAATTGTACAGCCCAACGGTACCCGGATAATTAATTCCCTTAATAACAATGTTGGCACCATCAAAATCCAAGCTAGAATTTCCAATATAAAATTTTTCATTTATTGGATCGTGAAATACACCCAAAATATGATCATATTTGCCCTCCGTATCACGTATCATTCCTTCTACATATTCTCTGGGTAAAGGTGATGCAAATTGTTCAAAGTATTGTTCTAGTACTGAAGGATCGGTAAATGATTTTAAGTATTGAGAGATAGTATCATCTATAAACCTATCCTCAGTGGAACTATTTGGTAAATTCTCAGTTCCTGATTCAAAAATCTCTTCTTGAGGTGTAGAAGGTAAAATTGTTTGTGATAATACATTTTCATTTAAATCTTCTTCTACCGGCATTTGCGTACTATTGAAAAGTGGTCTTGCAGTTGGTGTTACATAAGTCATTTTATTAGACGGACGTTGTTTGATTCGTTTTGTATAAGACGGAAACGAGGTTTCCAAAGTTTCAACTTGAGAAGATTCTTCCTTAATTGGCTTGTTGAAAGCTGATACGAGTTCTTTAAGAGGTTGTGTAATAGGTTGATATGTCCTTTGCAGCTCATTCTCCGATTTTAATATATCTCTCTTTAAACTGTTATATTTCTTCTTTAGCGCCTGTCTGCCTTTTATAAGTTGACTAGTTACTTGAGGATTCATTTTAACTGTAATACTGATACGAATAATTTCTCTTTATATATGAATATATATGTCAAACCCTTTTCGATATCTACCATTCGATAGAGAACAATCTTTATCAATTGTAAGAAATCCAAATTTTTCTCGCCAACAATATGAGCATATGTCTTTAAAATCTTGAAACGACATGTCAATGTTTACATGATCATCATATATATGTTTGAGATTTGTTAGGTCTTGTTGAAAAATTATTAATAGATTTGCATTATCGCGAATTAGTTGTTTGGGAATTGCAGAATATGTTTGGCATAAGTAAAAACAATCTGTGGATCTATGTCGACCAAAACAAAAATAATTTTGAATAATGTTTTGATTGCATGAACCTACATCATCAAATATAATTAAAGAATTCTTGTTGATAGCTTCTGGTGTAACAATATCTTCTGCATTGCTATATTCTTCGTAGCCTATTTCTTTTATAGGTTGAATCAAATTTCGCAAATACACATATTTTGGTTGGTGTAAACTTTTAGAATAAATGTAAACATTTTCAAATCTCAAACCATTTGGATGATCAATTAAGGACAGCATGGCATTGGTTTTACCACATCCACTAGGACCTACGATAAGTCCCCTTTTTGAATCACCTTGAAATAAAAATCCATGTTTTCCGATCTCATGCTGGACTTTGATGTCATGGTTTTTAATAGGTAACTGAATCTTTTGTTTTTCAACTTTCATTTTTAAGTGATTTGGAAGAACTGAAAGTTTATATATAAAAGCCGTTCTATATATAAATATTGTATAATGGTGAAACGACAGCACTTGAGAACACATTGCGGAAAAGGGTTTGTTAATACTCTTATTAATAAACTGCCATTCGAGCTACATATACCCGGTTATCATTTTTGCGGTCCAGGCACAAAATTAAAGCAACGCTTAGAAAGAGGTGATTCGGGAATAAATCTTTTGGATAAAGCCTGCAGAAATCACGATATCGCATATTCTCAAAACAGTGACCTAACTGCGAGGCACATAGCTGATAAAGATTTGGAAAATAAAGCTTGGGAGCGAGTTAAATCAAAAGACGCAAATTTTAAGGAAAAAGCAGCTGCTTGGTTAATAACTACGGCAATGAAAGGCAAGCGTAAATTGGGGATGGGTCTTAAAAAAAAATCGAAAGGTTTGAAAAAAAAACGTGTCATCCGAGCACCAAAAAAGGGTGGATTTTTACCCTTACTGGGAGCTTTGGGCGCTGTTGGGGGTGGTGCCGCTGGAATTGCAAAGGCCGTAAATGATGCTAAGGCTAATCGTGAGCAACTTACAGAACAGCAAAGACATAATATGGCTATGGAACAAGCTACAAAAAAGGGATCAGGTTATTATTTGAGACCATACAAAGGTTATGGAATGAAACAGCATTCAAAAAACGGGAAAGGTTTTTATTTAAAACCGTATTCAAAAAACTCCCGTTGAAATTACCTAATCGTATAATGACGAACATAGATCTGGAAAAATATGCAAATCTCTTAAAAATTCCTCATTTTCGTGGTGTTTTTATGCGAGATTCTCTTCCAAACAAAATTAAAAACTATGAATCTGGTATAGTTAACCTTGATACAAAAAGTGGCAGTGGTACTCACTGGACAGCTTTTTCAAAACAAGGTTCTAGTATTATTTATTTTGATAGTTTCGGAAATTTACCCCCTCCTAATGAGTTAGCAAAATATTTTAAAAGTAATGGAAACGTTGACATAAAATTCAATTATAATGTAATACAAAAATTTAATTCGTTTAATTGTGGACAGTACTGTTTAAAATTTTTATTTAGTCAATATAACTAAAAACTTTAACTCATTTATATTTTAACCATCATGTCATACACATTTACATTGAGTGGTTGCTCATCAATTTTAAGTGCTGATTTTAATCCTGCAATATATTTAGATGATAAAACAGATTATGAAATTGGAGTAGCAAATTTTGATACCTTTAACAGCATTTTTAATGTCGATGAAACTAATAATGTACTGGTGTGGGGTACTAATATTGAATTTAAATTTTTAATTCCGGTAGGAGCTTATGAAATAAGTGAGATAATTAAAATAATTGAAAAGCAGATGTTTGAAAACGGTACAATTACTCGTATAAGGGCAGATCAGAACACAGAAAAAGTTAATATTAGAAGCACAAATTGGATTAATTTTGACGTTGACAATTCAATTGGGACTTTGTTAGGATTTTCAAGAATTAAGCTCGAACCTGATAAAGTCTATACCTCTCCTAAAAAAGTAAACATTTTAAAAGTAAACACTATATGTATTGATTGTAACATTGCAGTCGGTTCATTTTTAAATGGTAAACCAGTTCATATAATTCATCAATTTTTTCCGCAAGTTCCAAACGGGTATAAAATAGTTGAGCAACCCCTAACAATACTTTACTATCCAGTTAACATTAAAACAATAAACAACATTACTGTAAAAGTAATTGATCAAAGTGGTAAAATTGTAAATTTTGGTAACGAAACTATTACCATTCGATTACATCTTAGAAAAATTGAATAATGGTGTGGCAGTTCCACCGTTTCGAAAGTCCCTACAAACCATTATATTATAAAAGGAAGTGGCAGAACAAATCAACTAGTAAGAGTTTGCCTTTCCAATTGATAAGACCAGAAAATCGCAACTTTTTAAAAACTTTGGGATTTCGCGTTTTAGTATAATGGACGTACTAAATGTTTTAGATCAACCTTTTAGTGATACAACTATTGAGGACTATCAGTTTCACACTTATCAGCCTTATACTTCAGGAAATTTAAATTATAACGATGAAATTCGGATCAGTGTTCAAGAACTTGATGCATTTACTCTACCATGCAATAGCTATGTATATTTAGAAGGAAAAATGTTAACTGATAAGAATACAGTAGCTACAAAATTTAATTTTATCAATAACGGTATTACATATTTATTTCGGGAAATCAGATATGAATTAAACGGTGTAATAATCGACGCAGTAAGAAATGTAGGATTGGTGTCTACTTTAAAAAATTACTTGTCTCTAAATGAAAATGAAAGCAAACTCTTACAAAACGGAGGATGGTTCCCAAAAAATGGAAAACTTCTTATCGATGCTTTTGGAAATTTTAATGTATGTATACCCTTAAAAATCTGGTCTGGATTTTTTGAAGACTTTCGGAAAATTGTTATGAATATGAGACAGGAACTTATATTAGTACGAGAGAAGGATGACGTTGATGCAGTGATTGCTACTGATGAAACTGAGATACCAAACATTCAGATTAATAAACTTTATTGGTACGTTCCTCATATAACACCAAATTTAAAAGAACAATTACGACTAAACAAAATCCTTCGAAGTAATCTAGAATTACCTATTAAATTGAGGAGTTGGGAGTTAATTGAATATCCGACACTAAGTAATTCAACTCGTCACACATGGTCTGTAAAAACTACTACAAAACTGGAGAGTCCAAGACATATTGTGATAGCATTTCAGAATAATCGCAAAGGAAAGTTAATAAAAAATATGAGCGAGTTTGATCATTGCAATTTAACTAATGTACGTGTATTTCTAAATTCTGAACGATACCCTTATCAAGATTTAAATTTAGATTTTGATACTAATCGTTTTGCCACATTATATGAAATGTTTGCAAATTTTCAAGAATCCTACTATCATATTCAAACGAATCAACCAATTTTTAATCCAGAAGAATATAAAAGCAAAGCTCCTTTAATTCATATTGATTGTTCGCGTCAAAAAGAAATCATTCAGAGTGGATCGGTTGTTTTACGAATTGAATTTGAGACAACAAAAAGTGTCGGTGATAACGTTTCAGCATATTGTTTAATATTACATGAAAAGGAGTTTTCCTACAATCCTCTCACTAAAATTGTAAAACAAGTTTAATGCGCATAATCCCCGATAACAGGTGTATATAGAATTACATACTATATAGATACATAAAAAAAAATATGAATTTGATAATAGATGTTCAAGGTTTTAAAATAGAGAATAACAAATTTGTGGTAAAAGAACTAGCAGCATATAATGGGATACAGGTTTGTCATTATGTTTTCAAACCACCTTTTCCCATAAGAATGTTGGCTCCATATTTACATAAACAAGCGAATTGGTTAACTAAAAACCATCATGGTCTCGAATGGGAGTCTGGATTTACTCCGGTACACTGTTTTGCTAATATCCTAAAAGACTTAGCAAAAGACGCCACCATTGTCTACGTAAAGGGATTAGAAAAGGCTGATTATATTAGAAAACATTTGAAAGTTCCCGTTTGTGAGCTAGAAGAACAACCACCTTTTAAGCATGACAATCCTACATGTTTTTATCACAAAAATGATCAATGTATTTGTGCTTTATCAAATGTAATTTGGTTGTATAACAATTTTTTAATGAATAAATAAAATAATTGGTATATATGTTTGTTTTATTTATCATCATTATAATGTTTGAAATAAATGCAACAAGTTGGGATCGGGACTTTCTGTCTAAATTCCTGATTCTTAATATAGATTCTATATTATAAAAATTGACTTCAGATAGTAAAAATGGATCCCCGATTCTAAAAATACACTCCAAATACTGATTCATAAGGGTACACGTGAATCAAAACATGATAGACACGTGAGTGTAAAAATAGAACCTTATCACATGGACCTAAAAATAGAACCTTATCACATAAGTCTAAAAATAAAACCTTATCACGTGGGTCTAAAAATAGAACCTTATCACATAAGTCTAAAAATAAAACCTTATCACGTGGGTCTAAAAATAGAACCTTGTCACGTGCAGAAATCGGCAGCAATAAATTTAAAAGTTAAGTTAATGTTCGGCTCGATTGTTAGCCTCTAAACGGGTTCCGATCCGTGTGTGGGAATCTTATTGACCTGACCCGTGGGGAGAGTAGAGAATTTGATTGTTAGGTCGAAAACATATCGGGTTTTTACTGTCTAAGATAATAGCTAAAATTTTAAATTAAGTAAATAAGTGCATCGATTTCTTTTAATATTACTAATACATTTAGCTTAATGAATTCGATTTAATTTTAACATCATTTCGGAAATCAAATTAATATCGAACAAGCCGTTTTTGCACAACGGAACACACTATTTCCCCTTCTATACTCACAAGTGTCATCGCGGTAAGGTTTGCGAGGATTAGCGTAATGTGGTTCCTTTTTGCATTTCAACGATCGTACGAACACATTAGAGTATTACTATCGAATTAAGTGACGCCATTTTGTGAAGTTGAAAGTTCTTTTGGCGATATTCAAGCCATCCGTATGGGTTTTTGAACTTCACTTCAATATATTTTATCTAAGCCTCATTTTTGGTTATTCCTTTGTGGTATTTTTTTTGAGTAGGCATATAGATAAATCCATATTTTTGGGATTTGATAAAATGGTGCTTCCTTCGGTAAGTTATACCTCATGCAAAATTATATAATGCCTTTTCTTGACACCGTAATTCGTTTATAGTGTGGTTGCTAAGAGAATTCGTTTCGAAGAAGCGTGGACATCCGATTTAGGGTCACGAAATTTACCACCGGGTGTTAGCGAATTAACATCGCAGTTTGGCTGCTTATCCCCTAATCCTATTATAAAAGGGTAAGTGTTTACCTGTGTTTATTCTATAAAATCACGTAAATTATCATCCTTATAATAACTACACGTACATACCTAAATATTACGTTAAATTATGGTATTTTGTTAATATTAGATCTATCGTTTTCTTTTTGATTAAATTCATTTTGTGTAATTAAATTTATCAGTCATAAATAAACCCGACTAAATTACTAATTTTAAGTTTTAATGGTTATTATTGATTTTTATATAAACTGTTGTAAATAATTTTGGAATCAGGTGCAATGATTATTTTTTGTAATATGCTTAACCTGTTTTAACTATAATTTAATCTATAAATTTTGAATTTAAATATATTTCATTGTGTTCCATTATTTTTTATATCGTATATTTTTTTTTTTATTTGTAAATTGGATTTCTAAATTGTAAATTGTATAATGACACATGTGCATCTGATTTAATTGATTTATTTGCGTATTAATTTCATCAATAATTCTGTTATTGTTTATTATTATAGTATACCTTCAGTTGTGTTATCAGTAAGTTAATCTTTAAAATTGCTTTTTCTTCTTCTTTTTATTAAGCAGAGTCGGTACTTGTAACTTTAATATATTTTGTTTCTTAAATAATTTAGTGTGTTTTTCAATCTTTAAATTTTATTTTGTAACAAGTAGAGTCAACATTTGTAAGTTTAACTTTTCCTTCTTAAATAATTTAACTTTGGATTTTTTTTGGCTAATTCGCTTTTTCGACTAGGGTTTTTGGTCCTGGCTGAACTTGTTTGTGGACCTGGCGAACATTTGTTGTTTTTGGACCTGGCGAGTGAAATTGTTTTTGGTTCTGGTGGAAATTATTTTTGGTATTGGCTGGACATTTGCTTTTGGACCTGGCGAATATTGTTTTCTTTTTGGACCGGGTGAATATTTCTGGATCAGGCTAAACTTGTGCCTCACCAACATCAAGCAGCAGGCTAATAACGAAAGCCTCACTACCAGCACTGCAGATAACAGATAAGCCAAAAATTTAATTTTAAGATTAAGACATTGTAAAAGTTGTTGGTTGAAGATTGATTATTTATAGTAATTTTTTTTAATTTTTAAATCTTTCATATTGCGCTGGGTGATCACTCTTAATTAAAACTGCCAGAGTTTTGACATTATTGTGGAACAAATTTTCTGATAATCGCTAATTTTTCTTATTTCATATATATATTTTTTTTCTTTTTATATATTGTATAACTCAATTGTTGGGTTTATTGTGCGGGGGGTTATTTATTTATTTTTGTGAATATAATTGATAGATCTAACTTTGTGTTTTACTCAGATCTTCACCCACTCACCACATTTGTTACTCAATCAATTTTTCTTTTTTTTTTTAATTAAGATTCTTGAATTCATTATTTATCTCCAGTAAGATAGGTCAGTGCCTGGAACATCAGGGGTTTCCGATTTGAACCGTTAAAATCGGTGGCGCGACTCACATTATTTTGTTTTGAATTACCCTCTACGGCTGAGCTGGGCACAAATTTGCCAGTAGAGAAACCACTTACCCATCTTAACTGGAGTTGGAGATTTCAATTTAAACCATAAGTTTAAATTTTCAAAATTTGATTTTATTTTACTTTTACTAAAAGTACGTGGCAAATTTTTGGCGCCCAACGTGGGGCATATTTTTTTAAATTGGGCATATTTTTTTAAATTGGGCATATTTTTTTTAAATTGGGCCATTTTTTTAAATTGGGGCGTAATTTTTATTTTTTTTTCCTTATTGTGTGAAATTATCACTTTTATCTTGTTTTAAAGTTCTTTTTAATTGGTGAGCTGAGTAAGACTGACTAACTTGGTAACTTTTGGGTATTTACAGCAAATATTTTTTATTATTACTTTTTTTTTATGCTAAAACATATTTAGCATTTATTGAATTACCGCTAACACCCTAATGATTTTAAACACCTATATTGTTTCGATTTTATTTTGAGACATATCCGGACATTTGTTTTGCTTTTATCTTACGTGATATTTGTAGTTTATCTTCCCGTATCATGGGGAATTTTCTTTATTGTGTAATTATTGCTGTCCGGTTATTTTTCTCATTATTTTTTTTTTTTTTACGTAATGTTATGATGCATTTCATGTGGTATGTTTATCTTATTGTAACTTACCTTATCTCTATCGTGACATTTTAATTTGTTATCTGTTCTGTAAATATGGATATTCTCGTGTTGTAACTTCTATATCGGAGATCCGAAGACGGTTGAAATGTAATAAAGCAAACACTTCTGGATTCAAGTAATTTCCTTATCTTACCTTACGTTACCTTACCTTACGTTACCTTACCTTACGTTATCTTACCTTACGTTACCTTACCTTATCTTACCTTTTTTTGTTGTTGCCTGCTTCGTCGACTCTTAATTAACCTCATGGTTTTGGTCTCTTTTTTTTATGCAGTCGTGTTAGGTACTGCTTCACATTTTGTGGATTTTGGAGGCCAAACCTTTTTGTTTTCCCGACTGGACCATTGGTTTTGGGTGTCCGGTGGGAAAAGCCTTAGTGGTAGTCGAGGGAGATTCTCTGGAGAGAATCCTACGAACATCTTACCTTATCTCTCCTACCACGTTTTGGGATTTGTCGAGGAATTTTGGTCGACTTAGTAGGAAACATGTGTTCGTTACCTCCCTTACCTTTTGCTACATTACTTGAATCCAGCCAAATCAACAACCATCGTTGATACCTGTCTGCGTTTTTCTTTTGTTTGTTTGTTTGTTCTCTTTTTGGTTGTCTTTCGTTGTTTTAGTTTGCGTGCCTTGTGGCTGGAGGCCTATGAATTTCACCACCCGAGGATATTCCAGGCGGAGTGGGTAAGAGTCCCCTAACCTTAACACTTCTGGGTTCAAGTTTCGTTATACCTTGGGTTGTTTTACTGTTATTCCATCTTACCTATCGTCACTTGAATCCAATCTTTTCAACAATCCCATCGTTGATCTCTTTTGAGTGCCTTGTGAGTGGAGGCCTAAGAATTTCACCACCCGAGGATATTCGAGGCGGAGTGGGTAAAAGTCCCCTAACCTTAACACTTCTGGATCCAAGTTTCGTGGTTTATTTCGTCTTGCGTTGTAATGAATAACTTTTACGTTATCTTATATTTACCTTATGTCTAGTTATTTCATTTACCTGCTTCCGTATCAGTTATCACCGACTTTAGTAGTAACCTCATGGTTTTGGTTTCAATTTTAGTGTATCTATGTCACTTAATTGTGGATTTTTGAGACCCTAACCTCTATTTTCCGACTGGACCATTGAATCCTTTTGCGTTTTGGCTTTTAGTTTGGGTTATTAAATGTCCAGTGGGAAAGACCTAGTTGTGGGATTTGTAGAGGAATTCTCTGAGTCGGACTAGTAAAAATCATATTATTGTCATATCTTAACTTTCGTACTTGGATCCAACACATTATTTTTTTTTTTCAACATGACCATCGTTGACTTTAACACTTTAGGATTCAGTTTTGTCGTAACTTTTCTTACCTTATCTTGTCTTATCTTCCGTACGCTGAATCCTCTTCCGTTATTCGTTTTCTTCGTTACTAATACCTTTATTTCTCTTTTCTTTTTTTTCCTCTCTCTCTGTATCTAACCCCAACTTTTTTTTTATCTCCATCTCTTTTAATATCAGGTAAATATATTTACTCCTTTCTTTTTCTTCTCTTTGGTCCTTAATTGCTAGTTGTACTGGTTGTCCCGAGGTTGACTGGAGCCAGATGCCTTTTGGTTTTTTCTTTTTGAGTACTGTTCAATGTTAGGTGTTGGGTTTAGTTCATTCTTGCTGTATTTGTATTTAGGATGTACCCTTCAGGTACACTTCCAAATTGTCACCGGATCCTTCTGATTCGTTTTAGTCTGGTGTGGGCTTTATCACACTGGGTCCCTTCAGGTCCCGGGCTTCGGCCCAAAATGTCCCTCCGCGATTTCTTTGTTTATGGCCTTAGGCTCTGGTGGGTGCCGGGGCTGCACGGGGTGTCGCCTTAAGTGGAACCGCATTGGTTACGCTCCGTCAGTGGGAGGTGGATTGCTCGCCGGCAGGGACCCGAGGGAAAACTGTCACTATGCGGGGGTCCACTACTGCTGTCAGAGTCAGATGACCTTGCGGGGCCTCCCGTGGAAGTCTCGGCAGTATCAGAATCTTTGATACCCTTTAACTTGTCCCTTTTTTATTTCATGATATACCGACGGAGGTTTAGAAGTGGAGGAGGCTTGTGAGCGTTGTTAACCGGGTGAGTGGACCTTGTACTCTGTAAGGTGTGAGGTCCAGGGGTGTGTAACCACGACGCGATTGAACATCTTTTCGCGAGGTCGCCCCTGGAAGAGTGCATTGCCTCTGCTCGCCTCGGGGAACATCGCTCATGGTCCTCTGAAGCGGATAACCGAAGTTGTTTCAGTTTGGTGCAACTTTATTGCACTGGGTGCTTTTGTTCCCGAGCTTAGCTCGAAATCTGTGAAGGTACTTTTGGTTCTGCGACCTTCCTTTTAATTTTATGTTTCTTTTACTTTTGTTGAGTCTTATATGAAGGTATGTATGGTAATTTCTAGCGTGTGCTTATTTCCGAATTACTCTTAGTGATCACACGAATCTGTAAGTCATCGTCGAAAATCTTACGAGTAAGCTTTTCTCCTTTCTAAGGGAGGGGGATGTTGTCACGTGCAGAAATCGGCAGCAATAAATTTAAAAGTTAAGTTAATGTTCGGCTCGATTGTTAGCCTCTAAACGGGTTCCGATCCGTGTGTGGGAATCTTATTGACCTGACCCGTGGGGAGAGTAGAGAATTTGATTGTTAGGTCGAAAACATATCGGGTTTTTACTGTCTAAGATAATAGCTAAAATTTTAAATTAAGTAAATAAGTGCATCGATTTCTTTTAATATTACTAATACATTTAGCTTAATGAATTCGATTTAATTTTAACATCATTTCGGAAATCAAATTAATATCGAACAAGCCGTTTTTGCACAACGGAACACACTATTTCCCCTTCTATACTCACAAGTGTCATCGCGGTAAGGTTTGCGAGGATTAGCGTAATGTGGTTC
Source organism: Altica lythri (assembly GCA_964028335.1). Lineage (NCBI taxonomy): Eukaryota > Metazoa > Arthropoda > Insecta > Coleoptera > Chrysomelidae > Altica > Altica lythri. The sequence goes on along the minus strand of OZ034806.1, from coordinate 27,791,226 downwards.
CTTTTTGCATTTCAACGATCGTACGAACACATTAGAGTATTACTATCGAATTAAGTGACGCCATTTTGTGAAGTTGAAAGTTCTTTTGGCGATATTCAAGCCATCCGTATGGGTTTTTGAACTTCACTTCAATATATTTTATCTAAGCCTCATTTTTGGTTATTCCTTTGTGGTATTTTTTTTGAGTAGGCATATAGATAAATCCATATTTTTGGGATTTGATAAAATGGTGCTTCCTTCGGTAAGTTATACCTCATGCAAAATTATATAATGCCTTTTCTTGACACCGTAATTCGTTTATAGTGTGGTTGCTAAGAGAATTCGTTTCGAAGAAGCGTGGACATCCGATTTAGGGTCACGAAATTTACCACCGGGTGTTAGCGAATTAACATCGCAGTTTGGCTGCTTATCCCCTAATCCTATTATAAAAGGGTAAGTGTTTACCTGTGTTTATTCTATAAAATCACGTAAATTATCATCCTTATAATAACTACACGTACATACCTAAATATTACGTTAAATTATGGTATTTTGTTAATATTAGATCTATCGTTTTCTTTTTGATTAAATTCATTTTGTGTAATTAAATTTATCAGTCATAAATAAACCCGACTAAATTACTAATTTTAAGTTTTAATGGTTATTATTGATTTTTATATAAACTGTTGTAAATAATTTTGGAATCAGGTGCAATGATTATTTTTTGTAATATGCTTAACCTGTTTTAACTATAATTTAATCTATAAATTTTGAATTTAAATATATTTCATTGTGTTCCATTATTTTTTATATCGTATATTTTTTTTTTTTATTTGTAAATTGGATTTCTAAATTGTAAATTGTATAATGACACATGTGCATCTGATTTAATTGATTTATTTGCGTATTAATTTCATCAATAATTCTGTTATTGTTTATTATTATAGTATACCTTCAGTTGTGTTATCAGTAAGTTAATCTTTAAAATTGCTTTTTCTTCTTCTTTTTATTAAGCAGAGTCGGTACTTGTAACTTTAATATATTTTGTTTCTTAAATAATTTAGTGTGTTTTTCAATCTTTAAATTTTATTTTGTAACAAGTAGAGTCAACATTTGTAAGTTTAACTTTTCCTTCTTAAATAATTTAACTTTGGATTTTTTTTGGCTAATTCGCTTTTTCGACTAGGGTTTTTGGTCCTGGCTGAACTTGTTTGTGGACCTGGCGAACATTTGTTGTTTTTGGACCTGGCGAGTGAAATTGTTTTTGGTTCTGGCGGAAATTATTTTTGGTATTGGCTGGACATTTGCTTTTGGACCTGGCGAATATTGTTTTCTTTTTGGACCGGGTGAATATTTCTGGATCAGGCTAAACTTGTGCCTCACCAACATCAAGCAGCAGGCTAATAACAAAAGCCTCACTACCAGCACTGCAGATAACAGATAAGCCAAAAATTTAATTTTAAGATTAAGACATTGTAAAAGTTGTTGGTTGAAGATTGATTATTTATAGTAATTTTTTTTAATTTTTAAATCTTTCATATTGCGCTGGGTGATCACTCTTAATTAAAACTGCCAGAGTTTTGACATTATTGTGGAACAAATTTTCTGATAATCGCTAATTTTTCTTATTTCATATATATATTTTTTTTCTTTTTATATATTGTATAACTCAATTGTTGGGTTTATTGTGCGGGGGGTTATTTATTTATTTTTGTGAATATAACTGATAGATCTAACTTTGTGTTTTACTCAGATCTTCACCCACTCACCACATTTGTTACTCAATCAATTTTTCTTTTTTTTTTTAATTAAGATTCTTGAATTCATTATTTATCTCCAGTAAGATAGGTCAGTGCCTGGAACATCAGGGGTTTCCGATTTGAACCGTTAAAATCGGTGGCGCGACTCACATTATTTTGTTTTGAATTACCCTCTACGGCTGAGCTGGGCACAAATTTGCCAGTAGAGAAACCACTTACCCATCTTAACTGGAGTTGGAGATTTCAATTTAAACCATAAGTTTAAATTTTCAAAATTTGATTTTATTTTACTTTTACTAAAAGTACGTGGCAACCTTATCTTATGTGACGTCACTTCCGATCTAGATCCGCTGTAGTTATACTACTGTTGTAAGTGCCACAGTACTCGCGTGCTGAATGCTCCTGTCATTCTGATCAGGAACCCTCTTTGCGTCCTGTCTACTTTCTCACAATTCTTTTTATTTTTTAATCTATGAGCCCATACACTAGCACTATACCCAGCAATGGATGCAAGTATCGCACTCAAATAGATTCTCACCTCTCTATATGGCAGTTTATATTCCCTTTGCGCTAGACTTATTAGTCTATGCATCGCAGTAGCAGCTCTTTCGCATATGCTAGTAATATGAAAATTAAACAGTCCCGATTCATCTATTACTACACCCAGATATTTATATATAGACAGTAGTATTTGCTGGTTCACTATTTAGGATAGGAATAAGTGGGTTAGCAGCAATGAAACGATAGATTAAGGAAACTCTTTTATCATGCCAAGCTTTCGGCCACGATTGCAGCCATCTTCAGGGATCTACAAAAATGTAATTAAGTACAACTTATAAAGAAAATATGTATTAATTGTTTACCGATAGTTGAGATTGTATCTTTATATGTTACTAGCAGCCCGCCCCGGCTTTGCACGGGGATTAAAGAAAAATAACAAAAGCCACTAAATATATTGGGTTAACGCTTCCCTGTAAACAATATTACATGTTGTTTTATTTTCTGGCAACAAAATAAATTGATATTCAGGTGCTCGACCCGCCTTAGGCGGTTGGCCATAAGAAAAACCGATCCCTACTAATTGGAAGGTTTGACCTTAAGGCTAGTATTCTCAGCTCACGCGATGTAAGGGTTTTAAGGTCATTTTTGGTTACATTAATGGCATTTTAGTAAGGATCCCTATCTGTTCTGAAAATAAAACATAGCCTATGTCACTCGGGAATAGTGTAGCTTGCCAACGGTTAAAGAATTTTTAAAATCGGTGGAGTAGTTTCGGAGCCTATTCATTTCAAACAAACAAACAAACCTTTCCCCGCCACTAAATATATTGGGTCAACGCTTCCCAGTAAACAATATTACATGTTGTTTTATTTTCTGGCAACAAAATAAATTGATTTTCAGGTGCTCGACCCGCCTTAGGCGGTTGGCCATGAGAAAAACCGGTCACAACTAATTGGAAGGTTTGACCTTGAGGCTAGTATTCTCAGCTCATGCGATGTAAGGGTTTTAAGGTTATTTTTGTTTACATTAATGGCATTTTAGTAAGGATCCCCATCTTTTTTGAAAATAAAACATAGCCTATGTCACTCGGGAATAGTGTAGCTTGCCAACGGTAAAAGAATTTTTAAAATCGGTCCAGTAGTTTCGTAGCCTATTCATTTCAAACAAACACACAAACGAACCTTTCCTCGCCACTAAATAAATTGGGTCAACGCTTCCCTGTAAACAATATTACATGTTGTTTTATTTTCTGGCAAAAAAATAAATTGATTTTCAGGTGCTCGACATGCCTTAGGCGGTTGGCCATGAGAAAAACCGATCCCTACTAATTGGAAGGTTTGACCTTGAGGCTAGTATTCTCAGCGCACGCGATGTAAGGGTTTTAAGGTCATTTTTGGTTACATTAATGGCATTTTAGTAAGGATCCCTATTTTTTTTTGAAAATAAAACATAGCCTACGTCACTCGGGAATAGTGTAGCTTGCCAACGTTAAAAGAATTTTTGAAATCGGTCCAGTAGTTTCGGAGCCTATTCATTTCAAACAAACAAACAAACATACAAACAAACAAACAAAAAATCAAACCTTTCCTCTTTATAATATTAGTATAAATAAAAGGAATAACTATGGTGGTGAGTCTTGCTCAAAAGCCAAACTTTTATGGTCAAAAATTGTTATAATAATTATTATCTAGGTACACAGACCAACAATTCACAATGGAATTAAGTATTATCCAAAACCAAATTCTATGGTAAACTTGTTATAGATCTTCCTATCAAGGTACACAGACCAAGATTTCACAACGAATTTAAGTAGTTTTATAACTATAATGTAACAAAATCCAAAAAACCGCAAAGTTTTCACAAAAGTTATGTGGTATGGTACCTTCACAATATTTAGGCAGGTAATATCAACAAATTTCCTTAATACAGAGAAATATAGGTATTTCTTGATCACAGTTCTTATACTAAAGCACAATTACAAAATTATGTGACAAAATCTTAATTTTAAACACGTGTAGATATTAATTATAGATTATAGATAGTTTTGGATAGAGAACGAAACACATCCAAGCGTACTTTCCTAGAAATGGCTCATATTACTAAGATCGGTGAACTATGTATGAATAATAGATCGGATATTCAAGGTTTAAGTGAGATATATGCTTACCTGCTTGCGATGGATTCTTGATACTTACCCTTTTTTAATTTTGTTTTCTATTTCAATTTCATAGCAGTGTGTATTTTGTGATTTTTGTTTACATCCTTTGAAAGATAACCTAAATGTCAATGGGATATTAAGATGCGTTTCTTTGTATTATAGGTATTTATTGTTTGTTTCATGTCTTTTGTCATTGCCTATTGTTCTACAGGACATTAGATAATATAATTTTTCATTAAAAAAATTTTTGTGAGAAACTCAACACTATATTTAAAAATAAACCAATTAAAAAATTTTTTTGTTAAACAAAATTTGGTAAATTGTAGATTGTGTAGTTTTATGTCTAAATGTATACAATTTTATCTAATTTTATGTATTTTTTAAAAGTGATGTACTTATTTTAAAATGTTTTATTACTGTAATGTTGTTTAAATGTTATTCGTCGCTTCTTCTATAACCTCAAGATTAGTAAGTAGTCACAATAATTTGTTACAATATTTTTATTATATAAAAAAATTGTTCTTCACTACAGCTCAGTGCCGGATTAAGCCAGCGCGGGGCCTGTAGCAAATTCTGTCAAGAGGCCCTTCGTTTGCTATAGTTTCTCAAGTTAAAGGGTATTAAATAAAACAAAACTATTACAAATAAACTATTCTGCATTTAATATGGGCAAATTTAGAGATAACACTTTCACTATCGACTTCTTTAAGCAAATTATACTCTATATTCATCAAAGTAAGGTGATTAAGACGTTCTTGGCCCATCGTGTTTCTTAACTCGTTTTTAATACGTTTTAACGTTGAAAAAGAACGTTCGCCACTGCAGTTAGTGATCATGAGAGACAAGTAAATGCGCAAGGCAATTTCTACGTTTGGGAAACACGATTCTAAGGAATTATTTAATAAAAGTTTATAAAATTGCAGTTCCAGAGACTCTTGTTTCTTGCTATCAATAACAGTAGCCACATCTGTTTTCAGCAGTTCAGCGAACTGCACTAATTCGTCGCCTAGGCTACTTTCCAAATCATCTTCGTAAGCACTGACCATACGTGAGGCGTTTTCCAAAATCTCTTCTGTTGTAAGGGATTTTAGCTGTCGAAATATTCCAAAAACACCAGTAATTTCATGATATGCTTCCATACGTTTAGTTAAAGCAGACAGTACGTTATCAATAATGACAAACACCTGAATTTCAAAACGTTGTCCAGGTGTTTGATTTTCAACAAAGTTGTCGAGTGTAGTAGAGCCGGTGAAATGGTCGTACTTTGTATTCCGTTTGCTTCGTCTTGAAGTCTGTTGCTGATACTCTTCACAGTCGGTCAGATCTTTGGCTTTTGCCTCAACATCTGAAAATGTAGATCGCATTGCTTGTACGTAGGCATATACTGTTTCATAAAGGGCGTATCCTGTGTTAAGGTCTTGATCAGACGACTGCAGCGAAGCACTAGTCGCTTCTAGGATTCGGTTCCACATAATTTTCATTATTCCCGTTTCTTACTTATTCATCGTTGAAACTAGTCCGTAAGCTTTATTACGGCACTCTGCTTTTTGATCTACCTTATTAAAAATGTCTTCCAAAACTTGCTTAATAGTGATAAAACCACATAAAAGCGCCTTCGTAGCATCAGCTCTGGCTGACCACCTAGTGTCCGATAACCTTTTCAAAATCGGAATTTTTGAAGTAGAATCTTTCAATGCGTTCGTGAGACGACTCCATCGGTAGGTAGAAGCAGAAAAAAACGTGTAGAGGTTTTCAACGTAATCGAAGAAAAGTAATGCTTCTGTACAGCAGTCTGCAGCGCACTTAGCAACCAAATTTAAGGAATGTGCAAGACAGGGAATATATTCTGCGTATTTATTTATTTCCTTAATTCGTGCTTGTAAGCCGCAGTATTTCCCACTCATGTTGCTGGCATTATCGTAGCTTTGCCCACGACAATCTTTGATATCAATGTCACTCTCACTTAAGAAATCTAATAAACTTTGAGCGAGTTGTTCAGCAGTATGACCTTCCATGTCTAAGAACTTAACGAATCTTTCCACTGGTCCAGATGGTAGAACATAGCGCACTATCAGAGTCAGTTGGTCTACATGCGATATATCTGGAGTAGAATCCAATGAAACTGAGTAGTATTTGCATCTCTTAATTTCGCAAATTATTTGATGCAGTATGCTTGATGCAATTAGATGAATAAATTCCTCACAAGTTGTTTTTGATAAATATGACGTATGTCCTTTTCCTTTATTAGCATAACTTTGAATATGTTGAGCCATAAAAGCGTCAAATTGGGCTATTAATTCTAATAAGCCTAAATAATTGCCATTGTGGGGGGAACCAACAATTTCGTCACTACCCCGAAACGCAAGACCTCGTTCTGCTAAAAACTTTATTACTGCAATGATTCGTTTTAAGGGTAGCCTCCAATAATTTTGCTCAGTCTCAATTTGGCTCACAAGTTGAGAATCAACACGCGTATTCTTGTTTTTGAGATTTACCAGCGAAATTATGGCTTGTCTATGTGGAGTGCTTTCTTCATGTCTTGTCAACAAATTGTGCGCATTCTTCCAGTCATCTAATCCATCTTTCGTAAACCGTGGTGACGAAGTATCTGAATTCGTAACTTTGCAAACAAAACAGAAAAGTCGTCCTTTGGTTTCCGAATAACACAACCAGTCTCTGACATGAGTTTTATTCGTTAGTTTATGTTTATAGCTGAAAAAGGACTTTTGGCAGAATCGTGGCTTATTTTGTTTTTCGTAAATTTTCTTTGAAGACAAAAAATCGCTATCCATATGTTGCAGTTCGCTGCTTCCTTTTGCAATCCAATAATCTCTATCGAAGTTGCTCGGCCATTCACCAATATCGTTGGAGTATATTTTACTTTCGTTTTGTTTTAGACTTGAAACTGTAGTGTAATCATGCAATAATATACCATCGACTGCTTTTTGGCTTGAACATGACGGCTCTGGATCAAGAGTACTGGCTGTGCTTTTAACTTCTCTTTGGCTAGAGCATGATATAACTAAATTAGAAGGAATTGCTGTCTCTTCAGCTACAGCATCACTTGTAGAAAATGTAGTTTCATTAGAAACAGTAGTAGTACCACTATTATATGTACAATGAGATGCAACTTCTGTATGTTTTGCTTTATTTTCAGTAGATTCAGCAACATCACTCTGAACATTAAAAAAGTCGAACAGCTTACGTGTTTTTGATAAAACAGCTTGGTTCTTTTTTTCCTTTTCGTCTTTTGCTTTACGCTTAGCACTTCCAGAAGCATAGTGTCGACCGGTATCTCTAGATCTGCTGCTCATGTTACCTATGGTTAGACAAATATTTTTTTAATTAATTGTTTATCTCGCCGATATTCGGACCGGGGCCTCAGACGCCGCAGGCAGGCTCACTACCAACCATGCCATTCGTTTTATGTGAAGCAAATGGAGTCTATGTGAAAGGCTCGACTGTACATTTATTTATCCAACGTTATTATAAATAAAAAAAAATAACTTGACAAATGCTATTTATATGTATTAAATAACTTACAAAAGTTTTATAAAAGGAATCAAATTTAATACGACATAAAAATAATCAAAAATGTTGCATAGAATAATAATTTTTTTTAAAGGACATGAAATGTAACTTTCTTTATACAACTTAATAACTTAAATGAACGAAAATTAATGAGATTGAGGTATTTGTTTTTATTTATATGCGTTTATAAAGTTTGACTCCGCAAATGTTAAGAGTTACTATAAATAATTTGAAGTGAATATGCAAAACATAACTAGTAAAATATTTTACCTTAAGTGAAATTATTCTCGTTTATGCTTTACTTCATTTACTACGTACAAAAACAAAAAATCTTCTACTGTGTTTTAAAATAGATAATCGTATGAGTTGCTTTTGCTTACAGCGCAAAGTCAGGTTAGAAAACTAAAAACAGTACTCGAAGCAATGTCAAAAGTTTTTATAGAACGGTCGAACCAAATTAACCAAATACCCTCGGCAATGAAAGCCAAAAAAGCAAGTTAAACAAAAAAGAAGAAGACTACCTTTAACCTCACATCTTCCGCTTTCCCGCATTTTTTTAGCGTTTTACGGTGGTAAATTGTTAATTTTTATTAATCATTCTTACTTCTTACCCTTATACACGTTTTTATTTGTGTTTTTTATTTAGTTTATAAATTTAACCCGCTACAAAAATGTTGAATCTGAACGTGTATTCAGTGCCACAGGACAAATTGTAAGCGAGCGAAGATAAAGAATGAAGCCGAAAAATATTAATATTTTAACTTTTTTAAATAAAAATTATTGGTTAGTGTCCAATGTTGGCGAATAAAGATATATAAGTACATAGAGAAATAGAAATGTTTTTTTTATCAAACTATCGAAAACTATCGATATTATCGATAGTAAAATTCTTAACTATCGATAATTATCGATAGTGGGCACTATCGATAGTTCTCCACCACTAATCAGGGGATTCCCCTGTTAGTTTTGCCGTGCTACCAACTTGCGTGTAGCGCAGTGCAAGCAGTACAACACAACTTTTGGTGTAGCCAGCGCTCAATTGTAGAAACGTGGTAAAATTTTAAATTATTGTTGTAGATTTTGATACCAACGTTTCTCGTGGTAGGTACGTGTATTTTTTTTACGGTAAGTGTATTATAAATTGATATTTTTTTACGGTCAGACAGGTATTAGACCGCGGGGCCCCCCGAGTCGCGGGGCCCGTAGCATTTGCTACTCTTGCTACGTGGCTAATCCGGTACTGCTACAGCTGTCCTGATGAAGAATTAAAATAATTCGAAAGCTTGACTAAAATCAAAGAGTTTTCTTTATTTACCTTGGCCACAAAGTTGACTGCAACTCCACAATTGACTTCAAGTTGTATTGAATCAGTCACTAGTACCATCATTATTATATTTGAGTTTGATTGTAACCACGTCCAACAACCCAATTCTCGCGTCAAAATATAACAGTGTCTACACCAGAAAGCCATTTACTGAGGAGCATCGGCGCTAGAGAAGCGCTTTTTAACAGATAAACCAAAGTTAAAGATATACTTAGTGTTAGTTCTATTTCTTATGAATCTATTGATTTTTGTTTTATGTAGCGGTTATTATTTTTGTAGTTTAGTATAATAATTTGCGTCGGGTGATCACTTATGAATTTACTGGTATTTTGTGCGGCATTATATTTTTTATATCTATTAATAATTCACTGAAAAATTTGGGTTAATTGTGTAATTTTATCTTATTACTGTCAATATATAGAGTGATAGATCTATTTTGGTGTCTGACTCAGTAAATCTCCTCGCTCACTTTTTCTGGTTTAATTTGTTTATGTTTTTTAATTCTTTACTTTAGTTATCTCCATTGAGATAGGTCAGTGTCTGGACCAACAGCGGTTTCCGATTTGTACCGTCGAAATCGGTGGCGCGACTCACTTTTTTTGTTACTTACCCCCTCCGGCTGTACAACAGTAAGGGGATGGATTCTCAGCATGCTCTCTATGCGTGCAATAGAAATAACTGTAAATAATGTCAAGATTGTCTTGTTCTTTTTGATGTTTGTTTATTTTCTTTTCTTCCTGTTCTTTGTTTTTGTCTTTTGATTTTTCTTGTTGTTTGGAAGGTTTTCTGTTAATTTTACCTTTGAGTGTTTTTTCTATTACTGTGGAAAATAAATCCTTTGTAACTTCTTGAGCTTTACTATTAATTGCTGGTTTTCGCTTTGTAGCAGTTATTTTGATTTGGGGCGAAATTAGTAAGCCCATACCTTTAAAAGAAGTGTCTAGTTCTGGAACTTTTTCGGGAGAGAGAGGTACCATATTTTTATCTTCGCTGTTTATATCATCAGATGTACTATCATGAACACTAAAATCGGATTCAGAATGAGACGATTCGCTATAATAAACGAAGACGTTTTGTTGATTTTTTTTTATGACTTATTCCACTTGTGCAGGGACCGTTTTTATCAATTGTAGGAGTTGATCGCTTATTTACGTTGTTATCGTCGACGTCTAGTCGTTCTAACACATTTTCTTCAATATGCGTTATAAGACTGGGTGCAAATGCTGATTCAGGTATGATGTCTGGGTTAAAAGGAAATATTTCGGTTGCTTTGAACCCAGAGATGATGTTAGCTGGTGTCATCGCTTTTAACCAAACTTTACTAAATATTTCACCAAATCGCATTTTGGTTAAATTTTTCCCAGGTTGAGTTATCAAAAAATTTAAAACCTCCTGATCCCATTTTTGCTATTTCCATTTCTTATATTATTATTATTTTCCATACTATTTCCATTTCTATATGAATTTCCATTTATACGATTTCCATTTTCTCTCCCATTGTATCCATAATTATAATTTCCATTGTTTCTATTATGCATTTCTTCTCTTCCTTTATTATATCCATTTCTGTTTTGATAATTTCTAAATCTATCATTTTCATAATTTTGTGATCTATTTTCATTAATCTTTAAATTTCTTTCAACTCGATTTAAATACTCAATCAATTGTTCCTTTTTTCTAATATTTTGTATGACTATTGTTTCAGAAACTGTTATATCATAATGTCTAGAAATATATAAAATAATTTCCTCTTCTCTCATAGAAGGTTCCAAATACTGGGCAACATTATATAATTGTAAAGCATAATTGGTTAAATTATTCCCTAATCTATAATTGAATTTTCCAAAATATAATTTTTCCCTACTCACCCCTTGTTTTGATTCACCCCAGAAATATTTAAGGAATTCCCTTTCAAAATCATTAAAAGTTAATATCTCATTTTCCTGTGTTGCATACCATAATGCAGCATTATCTTTCAAAGAACTTCTTATAATTTCTTTCCAATCTCTTTTATTCCTAGTTTTAGTTTTAATCATATTCATATAAGTGCAAGGATGTAATATGCTAATATTCCCTGTAAACTTTACTGCTCCTCCATGTATTACCATATAAGAACCATCCTCAGTTCTCTCATTTTGCATCTCTTGTAATTTTTTTGTTTCATCTTCAAATTTCTTTGCTACTTCCATTACGTTCCTTTCCATAGTTTGTTGTATTCTTTCATTTTCTTTCTTATTTTCTTCTTTCTGTAAATAAATTTCCTTCCTTATTTCCACTTGCTCTATCCTGATTTCTTCATTTTGTTGGTTGGTATTATTTTGTACTTGTTGTAATTTATTATTCATTTTATCCAAATTTTGTTGTATCATTTCATTTTCTTTTAAAAGAATATTTTTAAATTCTTGTTTCATATCAATTTTTACATTGCTTATATCCATTTTCACTTCATCTTTCAATTTCTGAATATCCACTTGCATAGTTAATATTTTACCATTTACTTTGTCCATTTCAGCTTTCATTTCATTTTTATTACTCCTCATTTCTTCTTGTAAATTCCTGGTATTTTCATCCATTTTTCTATTAGTTTCTTCTAATTTTTCATCCTTTTTTCTACTATTTTCATCCATTTTTCTATTATTTTCATCAAATTTATTTTCTAAAAATTTAAACATTCTCTCCATGTCAGTTTATTGATGTGGTTTTGAACTAGTCGCATCTCCTATCACATCTACATTTACCTCCTGAATAGTTGTATTTTCTTCTCCTTCCGAAGATCCATCATTTTCCCTTATACCAATATTTTCTATTGTTTCATCTACATCCTGTCTTATAACATCATTACTTTGTGTTTCATCTTCTCTCCTTCTATTTCTTCTATTTTGTCTTGTATCCATTTTATTTAAGTATTTAAAATGTTAATTTGTTATATTTATTAAATTTATATGTTGATTTTTAAATAATTTTAATTTTAAAATTAATGTTTAATTTTTAATTAAATTCTCCCCACAAATCACTGCTCTATTATGTAAATCAAATATCTCACCTTTCTGTCAGTCCTGTCTGTCAATTTTCTTGTCTTCTCTTATTCTTCCAGTTTCCGGGTTTTCTCGCAGTGGATTCTTGTAGTCAGTCTTGTAGTTGGGCTTGTAGTCGGTCTTGTAGTGGATTCTTGTAGTCGGATCTTGTAGTTGAGATGGCCCCACGTTGGATCGTCAAATTGTTATGATTCTCCTTTTTGGCTCCGGCTTCTAATGGGTTGGGTTCTTCTCTTTTATTCAAATTATTTTAATTTAATTAAAATATTGTTGTTTTTAGAATTCTCTTTTATTTTTCACTTCAAAATATTTTTTATAAAATGACAATCTTTCAAAATAATATTAACCATCAAATTCCAAATCTTAATAATCTCCATGGCATTTCACCGCTTTATATACAATTGAAAAAAACAATAGTCACTGGTCTATGTCGTAAAATTTGGGGACATTTTTTAAATCTAAATATTTTTGTATACATTAGTATACATTTATGTTGCTATCATAAAAAAAAAATTTTTTTAAAAAATACTGTTTTTTAAAGAATTGGTTATATACTGTAAAGTTTGAAGACTATTGTTTTTGTGAAACGTAAAATTTGAGGACTTATTTTTATAAGCTTTTTTTTTGCCGTATTTGAATATACATTTAGTTTAAAGACATGTAGTATTTTGTTGTAAATAATAAACATTCGTTTTTTACAAAAATCAAGTTGGTCACTCGTTCTAATAAAAGGCAAAGGTAACTGTTATTTGACAAATATTTTTGTCACAGTCACCCCTTTAAAAGCGGCTTTTATTTATGAAATGTTTATACTGAGACACATTATTGTAAAACTAAATATTTAAGACTATGTATGTAAAAATAACACTTTAAAATAAAAATGAAAAAATTAACATTTAGCAATAAATTCTAAATACCTACATAAGCTAAAGAATATGTGACTTTGTAATTATGAGTATTTGATAACATTTCCTTTTGCATCAATAAGTGCCTGTATGCGTCTTAGCATGCTTTTAATGCATTGTTCGGCACTTTCTTTTATTTTAGGATTGTGGTGCCAGTTTTATTTACTTTATAAATAGTTGCGTATTGATATTAAAATATATTTTGTAATAAAAACAATATTACTTTATTTATTGAAGTTATACTTCTATTCGTGCACTCGGCGGAAAAGATTTGTGTAGAGTTAAATGGGAAAACTCATTACATATGTAATGGTGTGAGTAAGAGAGAGACAGAAACACATATATGGTATATTGGTCCGTAGAAACAAAGATGAAATATTTACTACATGTTATTAGTCATAACTATGTCCTTTAAATATCGTTTAAACATTCAGTACATTGAAAAGAGATAGATATACAATCCGGGAGCGTACATAGAAGTATAACTTTTTCTGGCAGTCCCACTGACTGCTTCATCCGTTTTTTTTTTAACTAAAGAAAACGATATTTTGTGACTGTCCCTAATAATTTGGCGACCCACTATAATAAGGAAGCGAAACGTTATAATGAACTCAAATATCGTCAGATATAATGGTGATATAATGTTTTTTATCTGTTGTTATTAGTCATAACTATAAGTCCTTTAAATACCGTTTAAACATTCAGTACATTGAAAAGAGATAGATATACAATCCGGGAGCGTACATAGAAGTATAACTTTTTCTGGCAGTCCCACTGACTGCTTCATCCGTTTTTTTTTTAACTAAAGAAAACGATATTTGGTGACTGTCCCTAATAATTTAGCGACCCACTGTAATAAGGAAGCGAAACGTTATAATAAACTCAAATCCCGTCAGATATAATGGTGATATAATGTTTTTTATCTGTTGTTTTGATCAACAAAACCAAGATATTTTTTATGAATTTATATTAACATTTGGATCTTGCGTCGAATAAGTTAAATTCAATTCCAAAACTTCCAAAATAGAAGGAGAAAAGTTGTGCCACCAGGTATGAAGAGGGCTATTCATATCTTTTCAGTATCAATGGAAATACCCATTGTAAAATTGAAAAATTTATTGTAAGCAGGATATTAGGTACAAAAACTAATTCAAATTAATAATCCGCAAGTGAAATAAATGTGTAACGGCCGGAGGTTATCTTACCTTACTCACTATACCTTGAAAACGAAGCTATTGTATTTTTATTAAGCAATCAAATTATTTTTAGAAATAACACTTTTAAAATCATAGGAGTAAAAATTAAATAAATGTAAAAAACTGTGATTTATTTCTATCTTATTCAAATAACATTCAAATATGTATATTTAAATATATTTTGTGTATCTCACAATATTTTATATAAAACCTAAAGTACGTAATAAACCGAAATCACAAAAAAATTGGTTTAAATTATTGAAAAAAAAAATGCATATACCAAAACTTTTTCTATTTAGAGTTAAATTTACTCTTAAGTGGATTTTAATATAAAATATTTGAAAATGGTTTTATTATTATAACATACATGATCTTTCCTAACAATAGCAAATTCGTTTTGGAAGCTTTCTATAGTACCTGTTATTGTTATAAATATTTAGATTTGTAAATAAAGTTGTTTCTTTGTACTTGTATCTTAGTATTTATTGTTATAATCGTAGATAAAGTATAGTATTAAACTTGTGATAATGGCCATAACTCACTGGATGTCATCTGCGTGAGTTTGACCTACATTATCGCTCGTTACATAATATACTATTAATCAGTATGTTTCCATATTGATATGGTTAAGCCTTCTCGTTTATAATATTTTCTAGATCAGTTGTAAAGTGTTATTTTTACATACATAGTCTTAAATATTTAGTTTTACAATAATGTGTCTCAGTATAAACATTTCATAAAGCCGCTTTTAAAGGGGTGACTGTGACAAAAATATTTGTCAAATAACAGTTACCTTTGCCTTTTATTAGAACGAGTGACCAACTTGATTTTTGTAAAAAACGAATGTTTATTATTTACAACAAAATACTACATGTCTTTAAACTAAATGTATATTCAAATACGGCAAAAAAAAAGCTTATAAAAATAAGTCCTCAAATTTTACGTTTCACAAAAACAATAGTCTTCAAACTTTACAGTATATAACCAATTCTTTAAAAAACAGTATTTTTAAAAAAAAAAATTTTTTTATGATAGCAACATAAATGTATACTGATGTATACAAAAATATTTAGATTTAAAAAATGTCCCCAAATTTTACGTCATAGACCAGTGACTATTGTTTTTTTTCAATTGTATATAAAGCGGTGAAATGCCATGGAGATTATTAAGATTTGGAATTTGATGGTTAATATTATTTTGAAAGATTGTCATTTTATAAAAAATATTTTGAAGTGAAAAATAAAAGAGAATTCTAAAAACAACAATATTTTAATTAAATTAAAATAATTTGAATAAAAGAGAAGAACCCAACCCATTAGAAGCCGGAGCCAAAAAGGAGAATCATAACAATTTGACGATCCAACGTGGGGCCATCTCAACTACAAGATCCGACTACAAGAATCCACTACAAGACCGACTACAAGCCCAACTACAAGACTGACTACAAGAATCCACTGCGAGAAAACCCGGAAACTGGAAGAATAAGAGAAGACAAGAAAATTGACAGACAGGACTGACAGAAAGGTGAGATATTTGATTTACATAATAGAGCAGTGATTTGTGGGGAGAATTTAATTAAAAATTAAACATTAATTTTAAAATTAAAATTATTTAAAAATCAACATATAAATTTAATAAATATAACAAATTAACATTTTAAATACTTAAATAAAATGGATACAAGACAAAATAGAAGAAATAGAAGGAGAGAAGATGAAACACAAAGTAATGATGTTATAAGACAGGATGTAGATGAAACAATAGAAAATATTGGTATAAGGGAAAATGATGGATCTTCGGAAGGAGAAGAAAATACAACTATTCAGGAGGTAAATGTAGATGTGATAGGAGATGCGACTAGTTCAAAACCACATCAATAAACTGACATGGAGAGAATGTTTAAATTTTTAGAAAATAAATTTGATGAAAATAATAGAAAAATGGATGAAAATAGTAGAAAAAAGGATGAAAAATTAGAAGAAACTAATAGAAAAATGGATGAAAATACCAGGAATTTACAAGAAGAAATGAGGAGTAATAAAAATGAAATGAAAGCTGAAATGGACAAAGTAAATGGTAAAATATTAACTATGCAAGTGGATATTCAGAAATTGAAAGATGAAGTGAAAATGGATATAAGCAATGTAAAAATTGATATGAAACAAGAATTTAAAAATATTCTTTTAAAAGAAAATGAAATGATACAACAAAATTTGGATAAAATGAATAATAAATTACAACAAGTACAAAATAATACCAACCAACAAAATGAAGAAATCAGGATAGAGCAAGTGGAAATAAGGAAGGAAATTTATTTACAGAAAGAAGAAAATAAGAAAGAAAATGAAAGAATACAACAAACTATGAAAAGGAACGTAATGGAAGTAGCAAAGAAATTTTAAGATGAAACAAAAAAATTACAAGAGATGCAAAATGAGAGAACTGAGGATGGTTCTTATATGGTAATACATGGAGGAGCAGTAAAGTTTACAGGGAATATTAGCATATTACATCCATGCACTTATATGAATATGATTAAAACTAAAACTAGGAATAAAAGAGATTGGAAAGAAATTATAAGAAGTTCTTTGAAAGATAATGCTGCATTATGGTATGCAACACAGGAAAATGAGATATTAACTTTTAATGATTTTGAAAGGGAATTCCTTAAATATTTCTGGGGTGAATCAAAACAAGGGAAAAATTATATTTTGGAAAATTCAATTATAGATTAGGGAATAATTTAACCAATTATGCTTTACAATTATATAATGTTGCCCAGTATTTGGAACCTCCTATGAGAGAAGAGGAAATTATTTTACATATTTCTAGACATTATGATATAACAGTTTCTGAAACAATAGTCATACAAAATATTAGAAAAAAGGAACAATTGATTGAGTATTTAAATCGAGTTGAAAGAAATTTAAAGATTAATGAAAATAGATCACAAAATTATGAAAATGATAGATTTAGAAATTATCAAAACAGAAATGGATATAATAGAGGAAGAGAAGAAATGCATAATAGAAACAATGGAAATTATAATTATGGATATAATGGGAGAGAAAATGGAAATCGTATAAATGGAAATTCATATAGAAATGGAAATAGAATGGAAAATAATAATAATATAAGAAATGGAAATAGCAGAAATGGGATCAGGAGGTTTTAAATTTTTTGATAACTCAACCTGGGAAAAATTTAACCAAAACGGTCCCTGCACAAGTGGAATAAGTAATAAAAAAAAATCAACAAAACGTCTTCGTTTATTATAGCGAATCGTCTCATTCTGAATCCGATTTTATTGTTCATGATAGTACATCTGATGATATAAACAGCGAAGATAAAAATATGGTACCTTTCACTCCCGAAAAAGTTCCAGAACTAGACACTTCTTTTAAAGGTATGATAATTTTGAAAGTAAGTGTTGTATAACTGAAAATTATAAATATGCATATATGTATAAATAGAAAAGTGGTTCTAGCTTTGATTGAGGTATTTTTAAAAGTATAGAGAGAAGTTGTAAAAAGCATATCATAATAAATTTTTGTAATTATTATTGTGTAAAAAATGCTTAAATTCAAAAATTTTGATTACTGAATAGATCTGAAATTATTACTTATGCATCAAGAACGTATTTTAAAATGAAATTATTAGATTATAATAAGCAATTATAAATATGACAAAAATTCTACCAAAAAAAATTGGTGAAAAAATGTCTTTTAAATAAATTTGGCGAAAATGCCAGCCAAATTGTTTGAACAAAAACAGCTACTGTTTGTACTAAAACTAACATCTTTTTTGACAACAAAATTTTGCTGATTTCTTTCGGTCATAATCATTTTTTATTTAAATATACAAAAATTATAATTGTAACGTTACTTAATTTAATAATTACAAACATACTTTATACAATGTATATTTTTATAATCGCCGATTATGAATAAATTTCCTTCAATTATATCATTTCTTAATTTAATCTAGATATAAAGTGTTCTATTTACTTTCGGGCTTTAGCCGTAACATATGCACAAATTACAAAAGAGCAGGTCCTGCATAAGAAAATGAACTTTTTTTTAGTTAATTAAACATCACTATCTTTAAATCGTTTGACATCTGCTTTCTTTGTAATTATCAACATTACATAACATATAGCAAGAAATGCATGTTCATTTTAATTTCAGATTTAAATACAGAATCTTCGGAACAAAACTCTGCTATTGATTATTCGGATAACTCTATGGATGATCCTTGCTATGAACCAGATGAAGATGAAGCTGCTGCTCTTTTAGAAGAAGAAGAAAATGTACTGACAACAAATTTATCCTTTTCTGGACATGTTAGTACACAAGAAAAAACCATGCCTATATCAGATATTTCTTTTAACAATTCTGTAAATGGATGTAACGATTCAAATTGAATTGTTCCGGTATCAAAAGCAACTGGTGGGGGTGAAAAGTTCAATGTTTGTTTGTACTGCAACAAAAAACAAAAAAAAAATCGCTCAGCATCTTGAACATGTACACCACGACGAAGATGATGTTAAGAAATTTAAATTATTACCTAAAGGAAGTAAGGAGAGAAAAGACATAATAACTGTAGTAAGAAAAAAAGGAAACTTTAATTACAATACAAAGGAATCAATAAATGATGGACAGTTGATCGTATCTCGAAGACCTAACTCTACGAAACAAAGAGAAGCCAAAGATTTTCTGCCATGTGGAAAATGCAAAGCATTTTATTCAAAAAATAGTTTACGGGTGCATTTTAGAAGTTGCACAGGAATATCAAGTAAAAGTAATAGGACAGTTATGGTAGCAGGAAAAAAAGTTGCGGCAAGGTTAAACAAGACAGCATCAAAAATGGTGAGAGATAAGCTTTTTCCCCCTTTAAGAGAAGACGAAATAGTAAGGTTGATTCGTTATGATGAATTAATAATATTATATACTAACAAAATGTGTGAAAAATATCGCAACGAGAGGTATTTTGAGATGATAAGACAAAGGATGAGGTTAATCGGACGATTTTTACATACAATAAAAATCTTAACACAGAAATAGTAGACTTGTCTACAGTATTCGATCCAAAATATTGCATTGATACAATTAAATCAATTAATATATTAGCTGGTTTAAATGAAGAAACTGGAAACTTTAAAAATCTCACAGTTGCTTTTTCTGTAGGTTCCTTGTTGAAATACATAGGGACAATTCTCCAAAATCAGTGTATAATAAATCATGATGATAATAAACGTAAATCCACCAAGAATTTTTTAGCACTTTTCATACAAGAAATAGCAATTAATGTAAATCGGGCTGTGACTGAATCCCAAGTACAACTTAGAAGACACAAAACTGTTGTTCTGCCTTCTACTAGCGATATTAAAAAGTTTTATATATACTTGTGCAAAGAAAGGGAAAATGCCTTCCAAATTCTTCATTATCAGTTTAGTTTAGAAATGTTTATTAAATTAGCTGAAATGAGTTTATTAAGTATCCAAGTTTTTAACCGCAGGAGACCAGGTGAACTTGAAAGGATTCTAATTGATGATTTTCGAAACTACGAAGGTTTAAGCACTGAAGACATTAAAAACTATGCCCTCACAATAGAAAACAAAGAATTTGCTAATCGATACGTTCGATTTTTGATAAGAGGTAAATTGAATCGCAGCGTTCCTGTTATTTTGGACAAGAGGCAAGTTGAATGTATTGAACTTTTACTGAGGAACAGAAAGAATGCAGAGATAGAAAATAAAAACCCCTATGTCTTCGCGGTGCTCAGTATTCATGGTAACGTTAAATACCTGAGATCATGCATTTTAATAAGAAAAAATGCCTCTCGTTGCGGAGCAGACCATCCAGAACGACTTAGGGGAACCAAACTTTGCAAACATATTGCAACAACCTGCATACAGCTAAACTTAGAAGATGACGAAGTTAAAGATCTGGCTAATTTTATGGGTCATGGTGAAAAAATACATAAACAAATTTATAGGCAACCAGTTGTAGCTCGAGATATACTACGGATGTCAAGATTACTTGAAATAGCACAAGGCCGAGAACAAACGGACGTGAACAGTAGTGAAAAGTAGCGACGATGAAGCAGAAAAAGAAATTAATAAAGAAGCTACAACATCCAAGAAACGCAGATCAAGTAAGATTTATAAACTTTGATTTTTCAAATATTTTCTTATAATTTTTTTTTCAGCTTTACCTTATGGTTCTGTCAAACGAAAACGATGGACAGAGTATGAAAAATCCAAGACTATGGAACTCTTTTCAGAAAACATAAAGAGTCAAAATTTGCCCAGTTTTAAACATATTCAGGCTATAAAAAGCAAACATCCTGAACTAAAAAACCGATCCTCACCTCAAATTAAAACTTGGATCCACAACTTAATAGTAAAACAAAAGAAAATGTTTTAGCAAAACCAATTATTTGAATTTGTAAATAATAGAAACATAGGATTTTGTAGTTTATGTTTTAAAATTAAAGTTTATTTTGTTTAGTTGTCGCTATCATTTCATTTTGCCATAAAGATCTGTGTATTTCACTATATCTCTTATTATCTATTACCTACTGATGATTTTGACGTTCTTTTTACTTTTGTTTACTTTAATTAAAATTTTTAATCGCAGTTTTTATTTTTTTAATTTTCATATTACTAGTATTGTATTTTGTTTCTGAAAATATTGAATTTACAACTAACACATTAAAATAAAAATCTAAATATTCAATTTAAATAAAAGATTGATACAAATATTTAGTTTTTACCAATGAATAAATTAACACCGATTAAATCAATTTTTTTTCCATTCTTGTCACAGTTACAAATTATCGATATTCTGAAAATAGAATCACAATTTTTTGTTTAATTAAAAAGCATATGAAAGTTTTGGAATCTAATTTAACTTATTCGACGCAAGATCCAAATGTTAATATAAATTCATAAAAAAATATCTTGGTTTTGTTGTTAGATATCGATATTATTTGATCAAAACAACAAATAAAAACATTATATCTGACGGGATTTGAGTTCATTACAACGTTTTGCTTCCTAATTACAGTGGGTTGCCAAATTATTAGGGACAGTCACAAAATATCGTTTTCGTAACGTTTTAGTTAAGAAATGAATAAACTAATACTGTTTTTATTGCAAAATATATTTTAATATTAATAGGCAACTATTTATAAAGAACGCAGATTTATGTTTTCTGCGTTCCTCGATGTCCTTGTTTGTGGCTTACTGTTTTTCATTTTTCGTTTTTTAATTTTACAATAGTGAGAACTCTCAAATTGTTTAAAACTAATACTAGGAATTTAAACGCTGTTATATCAGAACAATTTTTATTGTATTACTGTTTTTGCTTGGTACAAATTATGTTGTATTTGAACACCTAAAAAATAATAGGAATATTAGAACATTTTCCTTTGTAAGTTTTTACATATATATATATATATATGAGTTTGATTGTAACCACGTCCAACAACCCAATTCTCGCGTCAAAATATAACAGTGTCTACACCAGAAAGCCATTTACTGAGGAGCATCGGCGCTAGAGAAGCGCTTTTTAACAGATAAACCAAAGTTAAAGTTATACTTAGTGTTAGTTCTATTTCTTATGAATCTATTGATTTTTGTTTTATGTAGCGGTTATTATTTTTGTAGTTTAGTATAATAATTTGCGTCGGGTGATCACTTATGAATTTACTGGTATTTGTGCGGCATTATATTTTTTATATCTTTTAATAATTCACTAAAAAATTTGGGTTAATTGTGTAATTTTATCTTATTACTGTCAATATATAGAGTGATAGATCTATTTTGGTGTCTGACTCAGTAAATCTCCTCGCTCACTTTTTCTGGTTTAATTTGTTTATTTTTTTTAATTCTTTACTTTAGTTATCTCCATTGAGATAGGTCAGTGTCTGGACCAACAGCGGTTTCCGATTTGTACCGTCGAAATCGGTGGCGCGACTCACTTTTTTTTGTTACTTACCCCCTCCGGCTATACAATAGTAAGCGGATGGATTCTCAGCATGCTCTCTATGCGTGCAATAGAAATAACTGTAAATGATGTCAAGATACGAGGCAAGGTTACGAGGGGCTGTCCACAGGAAGGGGTTTTATCACCCGTACTGTGGAACATTGTTCTGGACAGCCTAATTCACCGCCTCAATGAACATGACAAAATCTATACAGTAGCCTACGCTAACGACATTGTAATTCTGCCAACAGGAAAGTTTGAAAGCACCCTTTGCGACAGAATGCAAGTGGCTTTCAGAACTTCAGAGACATGGTGTAAAGAGCAACCCCAAAAAGACATAAATATTCTCTTCACGAAGAAAAAGAAACCTAGGGGCTTAAACGCGCCCAATCTTTTCAACGTTAAATTAAGCTTTGCTACAGAAGTAAAATAATTAGGTGTTATCCTTGACAGCAAGCTGACGTAAAACTCACACATAGAAAGCAGAGTTAAAAAAGCATTTATATCTTATGAGCAATGCCGCCGAACCATATGACAGACCTGGGGATTATCCCCCAAGGTCACCTTGTGGATCTACACGGCAATCATAAGACCTATGCTAACATATGGTGCTGTCGTGTGGTGGCCTAAAGTGAAACAAACGACTGCTATCAAAAAATTAAACCAAATTCAAAGATCAGCATGCCTTCTCGTAACAGGAGCCATGCGAAGCACACCGACCAGCGCAATGAAAGTCATACTCGGTCTCACCCCCTTGATATATTTGTTAAATATTATGGTCTAGATCAGATAGCAGTAAAAATTTTTTCGTGAATTACTTACAAAACAGGTGTCAAAGAGTAGTTCTAAACGGTGTTTCATCAGATTTTATTTTTCTCGATAGGGGTGCACCTCAGGGAAGTGTACTGGCTCCCTTGCTTTTTACACTGTATACGTCAGACTTGGGGAAACATTTAAAACACTGCTTTTCCCACCAATATGCTGACGACTCTCAGATTTATTACAGCTTCTCAGTGGACGATATTAAGTTAGCCATGCAAAGAATTAACTCTGATTTGGACATGGTGGGCAAGTACTCTAATGCTCATGGGCTTCAACTTAATGAAGGTAAAACTCAAATGCTTCTATTTGAAAAGACAGGGAACTTCTAGCCAGAGACCCGCGATTTAAGATAACCCTAAATAGTGTTGTACTGCACTCGGTAAACACCTGCAAAAACCTTGGTCTTCACTTAGATTGTGATATGAAATTCGTAAACCATGTCTCCTATTTACTACAAAAAACTTTTGGATTGTTAAAAATACTGTACGTGTATAAAGATAGTTTAAGTACCGATGTTAAATTAAAATTAACAGACTCGTTAATTATTTCTCATTTCAATTATTGCAATACTGTTTACTGGCCAGCTCTGTTACAAAAAGACAAATACAGTCTTCAAAAGATTCAAAATGCATGTATAAGGTACTGCTATAATCTTCGTAAATTTGACCATATTTCCGACAAATTTTTAGACACAAAGTGGTTTAATCTAGAGGAAAAATTTCAGATGTCGTGCACTGTTTACAAAATAAATTTGTCAGAAAAGCCAAAATATCTGCATGACAAACTAACAAAAGGATATAATATACATGACTGTATAACCCGCTGTTGCCATTCTTTCACAGTCCCTAGGCATAGAACATGCTTGTTTCAAAAATCGTTTAGCTACACCGCAGTCAAAATCTACAACACCCTGCCCCGCCACATCAGGGAAGCCCGCACCATAGCCGCATTCAGTAAAAGACTTAAAATATACATTTTAAGTAAAAGAGATTTATAATAATTGTTGTTTAGTTTCATTTTAATATTTTTATTGTTGTTCTCTTAAATTACGATCTTTTCATGAACTTATATCTGGGTATTCATGTAACTTTTAATCAGGTGGTTACATATGAGCAACCTTGTTGGATGTCGCCACCTTTTGTTAATGCTGCATTGAATTGTAATCTGGTTAAACGTAAATAAAGGCATTTATTATTATTATTGTAGCATTCCAAAAGAAACATCCTTTATTATACCCCAATATTGAAATTTATTTGATTTTAATTTATCTTTTGAACTCTGACCGATAGGCAACCACCATTACCTTTTTCTAGATTTTTCTCTAGAAGGACATCTCGGGAACGAAAATTGAACTAGCAAAGGCGGAAATATCTGAGACAAGCAACATGCCGCCCGAAGCTAATTTCGAAATTCATTCACGTTTAAGCTTGGAAACGGTACAGATGTACTGTCATTTTTGCGAATAGTAATGGCTGCCGTGTAAGGTTTCTGTTTACATTACCGGTTAGTTTTGTTGGTTTATACAGTGTGTAAATGTATTAGAAAGTAATACGTTTCATTTTGGTAATAAAGTACTAAGTCTGGAAGTACTATATATGTATTTATGGTATAATTGGAATTGAGTTGCCGTCTAGTGTTGTAGAAGCGACGCCATTTTGAAAATTTTGGAAACCAATTTGGTAGAGAAGCTGTTGAATACCTAGTGTTTATGGAATGTTATAAATAATTACTACAGAAGATTTCCTGCGATCTGGTAAATCATTTTATGTAGTTCCTGTCCTATTTTTGGTATATTTGATGAGGAATTTTCTATTCAAATGCATAACTCCGGCATTAACGTTTTTCGAATTTGATTCTGGATATCAAGGTAACCTTTTAAATATTCCTTACGAAAGAACTATAGGTTCAATAGTTAGTTGAACCAAAAGTGTTTCAAGTTAGTGTTAAATTTTTGAACTTGTAATGGAGAATTCTCTAATTCCCAGTAATTAATAAATTATTTTATCTAATCATACAATTAGTAAAAATATCGAGTTACTATTCAGATCTTAAGAACTTTAATCAGATGATATTAGTACAGTGCATTTAACCTTTGTTTCTTTTAACATTCTTTCAAGTGATTATGATTATTTTATATCCTATATGAATATTACCTTTAAGGTATATAAGTGGATAAGTTTTTTATTGTTACTTAGGTTATTGTTTAGTTAATAACACATAACGGAGTGCACTCTTTCTTTTGAGAACTTAATTAGATTTTGTTTTTCATGAAATGAAATAATCTTAACATCCGATTTTCTTATAATTGAGTTCTCCATATATTTTGATAGTAATGTAATCATACTGTCTTAAATAAGCTACGCAATATTATATTTGCAGGAGTTCTAGTTTTTTGATACTTATCAATCATTGATACCATTGTTTTTTTTTTGAAATATATTGTTTTCTTGTTTTGTTACTAAAACATTTTGAGTATTTATTCCTGATACCTTCCCAGTAAATGTTCTGATTTAATTTTTTATTTTTACATATTATTTCTATTTTCATAAAGATAAGTATATATAAAAGATTTATATAAAAAGATTCAAGGAACTTTAAGACCCATGAGGTAAGTTTAAATAGACACATATTTAATTAATTTTGTTTAAGTTAAGTGTGTTCCCTAACAATTCCCGATTTAGTAATTTTCTTTCTCTACAGGTTTCTTATTTTTCTCCTATTTCTTTCCAAAAAATAAGTGGCGCCCTTTACCGATTCCTAAATAGATCCTAGATATTTCTTTTATAGTCTTACACTCGCCCAATTGCTCCCCCGATCCACGAATCGCTCTCCTCCTTCCCCCTGAGTGCCGTTCGCCATTTAGCTAACCCCTGGTGAGCCTTCAACATCTAGAAAAAAGGGGTTACATTATTATTATTATTGTTAAGGAGGTCGCATTGATGACCATGGTACGCTTTCGCACGGTTGGTATCGAACCCACTGTAGGGACTGGCACCTATAGGGATAGTCTGTGGAGGGAATCGATAAAAGTGATACCACTCTTACAGGCAGACACGGATGCCGTCGCACCAAGATTTGTCTTTGACAAACCCTACAAAATATTAACAAACAAGACAGCAGACCCCAACGTAGTGAACGCTCTGAGCGTATATACAGATGGATCAAAAACAAAGCAAGGTGTGGGATGTGGAATTTACTCTAGATCCTTAAGCCTAAAAATAAAATGGGCTATGGATGGCTTGTCAAGTGTGGTTCAGTCAGAACTCACAGGCATAACCATAGCTGCAAAAGAATTAATCAATAGGAACATCACAGGCTGGAATATAAATACATACACAGACTGCCGACAAGCACTATTGACCTTGAATAGACCACGTTTCACTTCAAGTTTATTACTAGAATGTCACCAATCTCTAACTGAGGCCAGCCAGAATAACGTGGTCACTCTCAGCTGGATCAAAGGACATGGGAACTCTAAAGGCAACCGCATTGCGAACAATTTAGCAAGGAGTGCTGCGGGCTACAAATATGTTAGCCCTCGCCCATCTACCAAGCTATTATTGTCCGCAGTCGTGGACCTTATTAAACAGCACTCTCACCAAAAATTTATACATTGCTGGGATGAAACTACGAACTGTAGACTGGCCAGAGAGTTATGACTTCATCATGGCGAGGAAACAGCAAAAAAATTTAAGACATTGACCAGGCAAAATCTCCGAACAGCTGTAGGAATCCTGACAGGTCACTGCCAATTGTGACAACATCTCTTTAGGATGAAACTAACAGAATTGCCGCTATGTAGGAGAAGAGGAAACAGTAGAACACATTATGTATGACTGCTCTGCTTTTTCTGAAATCAAAAGATCCGTGTTGGGCGAGTATTGGCTTACACCAGCCGATGTCAGGGAGATCCCCCTCTGGAGCCTAATCACCTATTTTAAATCAATAGGCCTGGTGACAGCCTGAGGTAAGAATATCCCTACATACGGGAGAATGCACAATGGGTCATATGTGGCCTCAGAGCTGGCTAAGCACTAGTTCGCCCCTCCCAAATTTCCAGATCCAGAGATCCCCTTTCGGCTGAGCTGGGCATAATTTACTTGCAAAGAAGACCACTTACCGATTTCAACTGGAGTTGGAAATTAAATTCATTTTTCTTGGTTATTTTAATTTTTATTAGAAAAAAACGTGGCAAGCAGAATGTGAAATTTTTGGGGCAAATTTTCTTAAAAATTGGTATCTTTGCTAATCAAAACTATATGAAAGCTATAGTAGACATGCCTGAGCCTACAAATATGCAAGAAATGGTTAAGTTTGTAGGTAAATTTATACCAAACCTGTCGAAAGTGTCTACATCTTTGAGGGATTTAACTAGGAATAATATCCAGTGGCATTGAAACAATACTCATAAATTAGCGTTAAGCAAATGAAAATAGTTACTAACAAATACTCCAGTGCTTACATTTTTTGACCCAAAAAAGAAAATTATAATTGAAACAGATGCTTCTAAGCGTGGGTTGGGGGCTTATTTGCTTCAAGGTAACTTCTCACTTGACGACCTTCCATTTCCGGACCTACGAAATGTATACCTGTTTTTCTCTTATTTGACGACACGTGCGTCAGGACTACCCTTTCTGTTTATCACTTGCGCACCGAAGCCCGTTTCCTTTTAATTATTACCTCCTACCTGCTAACCGTCCTTAGATTTTATTTTGGACTACATTATCGCAGCCAAAATTTGGTTAAACGACTTGGAAGGAAAAGTGTTTTAAGTTTTGAACAAGAAAGAGATCTAATTCGCAGAATTCATAAACTAGCAGAGGTAGGCATGCCAATATCCAGTAAAATAGTAAGAAGTGTACTTTCGTATGCGATGATAATGAACATTCCTAATCCTTTTTCTGATACATCTAAATTAGCAGGAAGGAAATGACTGAAATTATTCTTTGCAAGACATCCCGATGTGGCTAAAAGGAAGGCTCAGGAAATGAATCCAGTTAGAGCACAGAAAATGAATCCATTTATTGTAAAGATTATTTTAAGAAACTGAAGGAAGTATTCATTAAATTGGAATTGTTTGATAAACCTGAAAACGTTTACAATATGGACGAGAAAGGTTGCCGTCTAACGATGTATAAACAGCAAACCGTATTGGCAAAGAAAGGTGCTAAACGTGTCCACTTGACAGCGCCTGAACACGGTGAAAATGTTAGTATTGTGGGTTGTGGATATGCCCTGGGGCAAGCCATCCCACCGTTCATTCTTTTCAAACTGAAGAGATTGAAGCCTGAATGGAATGATCATCTACCACCAGGATCAACTGTAATGATGACACAGAATAAGAATAAGTATAAGAATACAGGACCCACACTCCTGGTGCAAAATCTCATCTGGACATAAGTATTGTTGAAGCTGCAGACAATTATGGTGTTACTTTATTTTGTCTTCCAACTATCACTACGCATGAACTGCAGCCTATGGATCAAGCAGTCTTCAAAAGTTATGAGTCTTTTTGGGATCAGGAGGTTTTAAATTTTTTGATAACTCAACCTGGGAAAAATTTAACCAAAATGCGATTTGGTGAAATATTTAGTAAAGTTTGGTTAAAAGCGATGACACGAGCTAACATCATCTCTGGGTTCAAAGCAACCGAAATATTTCCTTTTAACCCAGACATCATACCTGAATCAGCATTTGCACCCAGTCTTATAACGCATATTGAAGAAAATGTGTTAGAACGACTAGACGTCGACGATAACAACGTAAATACGCGATCAACTCCTACAATTGATAAAAACGGTCCATGCACAAGTGGAATAAGTAATAAAAAAAAATCAACAAAACGTCTTCGTTTATTATAGCGAATCGTCTCATTCTGAATCCGATTTTAGTGTTCATGATAGTACATCTGATGATATAAACAGCGAAGATAAAAATATGGTACCTTTCACTCCCGAAAAAGTTCCAGAACTAGACACTTCTTTTAAAGGTATGGGCTTACTAATTTCGCCCCAAATCAAAATAACTGCTACAAAGCGAAAACCAGCAATTAATAGTAAAGCTCAAGAAGTTACAAAGGATTTATTTTCCACAGTAATAGAAAAACCACTCAAAGGTAAAATTAACAGAAAACCTTCCAAACAACAAGAAAAATCAAAAGACAAAAACAAAGAACAGGAAGAAAAGAAAATAAACAAACATCAAAAAGAACAAGACAATCTGAACAAAGAAAATAAAGAAAAGAAAATAAACAAGAATTTAAAAAGTAGTGAATCATGGTTCTGTCATGTATGTAATGAAGAACGCCAGGCTGATATGAGATTATGTCTTCCATGTGGCCAATACGTGCATGAAGAGTGTGTGGGTCTGACTAAACATGATAAGGATAAATTTATATGCCCCAATTGTTCTCAAAAAGAGCCAATGTCTCATTAGTTTTTTAAATGTTAAGGTTCAATATTATTACTTATTTTTATTAACAAAATTATTCAGTGTGTGTCGATAAGTCAGAAGAAGTTTTACTCCAAAGAAATAATAATTGTCATAACCATCCCTGCAGTGAAAACTTGGACGTAAAGGTAATATAATCTATACTTTTATAAATTTATTATTATACTTATTAAGTAGTAATTTATATGTAGACAATTGTTTTTTTTACTGTACCAGAAATTACAAAACGGTCTTAAGAGAAAAGCTATGGACGATATATCAGAACGACCATCTAAACTAATCAATAATGGCATTAACCAAGGACCTATCGACATAGAAGTTACAATTAAAGATATACAAAATATCCGAAAAATTATTTACAGGTCAAGAAGCAGTGTTTTACCACCTCTACCTCGCTCTAAAGAAGAAGTTCACGATGCTCTCGAGTCCTGCCCCTGCACAACCAACAAAGGCGAAAACTTCTTGTTAGTCAATAACCGAGAGCAAAATATCATTTTATTTTCGTGTCTATCAAATTTAAGGTATTTATGTTCCCGTCAAAAAATCTACGTTGATGGTACTTTTGAGTACCGTCCAAAGTTTTTTATACAGTTATTTACTATATATACAGTGGAAAATGGACACTACATTCCGCTGGTATTTATATTGCTATCGAATAAGAATGCGGAGACTTATTTTGAGGCCTTTAAATTGTTAGACAATTACCGTAATTCAGTCAATTTAGGTTTGAAACCAACAGAAATTGTTTGCGACTTCGAAAAAGCGATAGACGTTGGTGTGAAAAAAATGTGGCCGGAAATAAAAATTATTGGATGCAGATTTCACTTAACCCAGTCATGGTTTAGGAAAATACAAAATTTAGGGCTGGTTGCAGAATAGCTGGTTGCAGAATAGCTGGTTGCAGAATAGCTGGTTGCAGAATACAAAAAAAAGGAATCGGAAATAGGCCGGTGGTTACGATGGACCTTTGGATTGCTATTTTTAGATCCCGGTGAAGTAGAAGATTGTTTTGTTGAAGATTTGTATTTAGAAATTCCACAAAATGAGTCTGTCATATTATATGCTGATTACTTGTTGGACAATTATATATCCAGTGATTCTTCGTTTACGCCAAATATTTTTACAACTCTCATCCAGATATTTTTAAATTTATTAATGTTCTAAAAGATGTACAACTAAACACGTATATAAAGATAAACAGCGTTCATTTGCCAAGAACTGTTAGGAAAATTAATTACAAAATTTATTTGCATTTTTCTAAAAATATTTAATTGTAATTAGTTACGAATTAAAGGACTATAGTCATAACAGAAGTTGTCGTAAGTGCTTGAAGCCTTCTGTTAAGTTTTTATTATGGAACAAGGTTATACAAAAGCCGAAAATAGAAATCTCCCAAAAGTTGATATTTTCATGGTCATCAGTTTCTTTGCCACTAATTCAGACTTTTGTTCTGCTGAATTTAGAAATGTGAAAACATTTGTGTAAGTATTTTAATCTCTTTTTGTTTATCTTAACCATAGAAATAATTGAAGAAATAAGTAAAACATAACCTATAACACCTACATTACATACACACTAAATATAATTATTTGTATTATGGGCTGTGTAATAACACTCTAGGTACAGTACTTACATCAAAGTGATCTTCACAAAAGTAAATTGGTGAAGTAACAGACATTCCATCGCACTTTCGTCTTGCTAGGTCTAACCATTTCTTTCGTATGTCTGGTTTTCGAGGTACATCAATAAAAATTTTATTTGAAGTAGTTAGTGGTGTATTTCTGCATCGAGGTACAACACACCAACGATATCTTTTCTGGTCCATGATGATTAAGAAACACAAAATACTTAACTTGTAATATGGCTCGTAGTTTGTTTACCTCCATATGACGTTACGCGATCTGAATTGACATGAAGTGCTGTTTTCGCGGCAATTTTAAATAAATTATGTTTTTGACGTTTTCAAGTACTCCAGAGGATTTTTTTTAATTAAAATATTATTTTTTATGGCTATATATATGAATAAAGATTATTTTTAAACACTATTTGAAAAGTTGTCCGGTTCCCTATTTGGAAGCTTTTGTGAAACTGACCATGTTTTGTCTTCGATGTAACCAAGAGTTCGGTAATATATACCTACAATAAAACTATAAGAGTGTTTTAATCCAGAAAAGTTCCATTACAAAAAATTGGTGTCAGAAGTAAAGATCCTGAAAAAGTTATAAGCGCAAATTAAATAGTTTGCCAATTTCTTATAATTTTAAGTGAAAGCTGAAATACAAAACCGAAGTATTGCAGCCAACAAGGAGAAAAGGTGGAGTAAATTCAGTCAGTACTCGAATTCCTACATTCCTGCTGTTCCTACCAGCCAACCGACTAGTCTTAGTCATCGTTGCTACAAGGACTTTGGAAACTAGGAATCAACAAGAGAAGATCTACCTAGAATATAAAACCAGGATTGTTACTTTTTCTACTGTGAGTGCATTTAAATTTTAAACATTAATTTTCGTTTTAACAGAACTAATATGTCTCTATATCCAAATCTCAACGACCAAATAACTCAAGAAGACTCATCAATAAATTCAAATTCTCAAACAAATTCTTTAAATAGGGTAATTCCGGGAGAGATGGACCGCCGCCTGAGATGGACCATTCGTGTAATTTCGACGGTAATCGTTAGGGAGTGTTGGTTTACATGTCTACGCGAGTCAAAATACGTTTCAGTTATGCTCGAACAGTTGCAAGTGTAGGGTGCATTTAAAGCGTTTGCAAAATAGTTTTTTCGATTTTTACACGTGTTATAATTTTTGAATCTGATACTAGGGAAGCGATTTTGGCTAAATGTAAGTATTTCTTTAAAAGTTTTTGTTCAATATATAATGTTTGGTGTCCCTTTTTACTAGTATAAGTAGTGTGAGCGTTGACATGTAACTAAATTGTAGGTTATTGGGTGGTCCATCTATCCCCGAAATTTGGGATAGATGGACCAAACACACACGAACCGCTATTTTTTTAATTTTTTCCGAATGCCGACTAGATACCAAAGGAAACTAAGTGCCAGAAGGGCATTATGGTCAGAAAATGACCTAAATAATGCTATAACGGCAATTAATTCAGGAAAGATGGGCGTAAACGCTGCCGCCAGGCACTTCAATGTTCCAAAGGCCACTTTACTTAGGCGACGTAAGTCTGGAAATTTGAAAAAAACCGGATCGTTAGGCCCTTCATCGACTCTAGGAGATGCAACTGAGGCAAAATTAGTAGCCCACATAAAAAAACTTCAAAAGTTTGGATTTGCTCCAACACGATTTGATGTACGTCAGATGGCTTTTGCTCTTGCCGATCAATTAAAAATCAAGCATCGTTTTGACACGTCTGCCAAATTAGCGGGCTATGATTGGCTTAACCTCTTCTTAAATCGTCATCCTGATCTCAGCGTTAGAGTAGCTGAAGGGGTGTCAGTAAACCGTCAAACTGCTTTGTGTCACGAAACCGTGGATAACTACTTTCAATTGTTAGGAAGTATTCTTGAAGAATATCAGCTCTTTAATAAACCAGGCAATATTTTTAATGTTGATGAAACAGGCCTCCAGCTAAACAATAAACCGGGACAGGTTATAGCTGCTAAGGGTAGCAAAGCAGTAACAGCAATAACATCAGGAGAGAGAGGCGAAACAATAAGTGTAATAGCCTGTTGCAATGGTGAAGGAACCTTTCTCCCACCATACTGCATTTTTAAAGGGAAAAACCTAAAAGAAGAATTTTCTTCAGGGATGCCACCAGGTTCAGTTGTCCGCATCTCTCAAAAGTCAGCCTACGTCAATACAGAAATATTTTTCCACTGGTTAAAGGAGCATTTTATGCCTAGAAAACCATCGGGCAAAGTGCTCTTAATTTTAGACGGTCACACGTCTCATTGCAACAATTGTGAGATGCTGGAATTCGCCGAAGGAAATGGTATCATGATGCTGTGTCTTCCGCCACATACAACACACTATCTACAGCCTCTTGATAGGGCTGTATTCAAGTCTTTAAAATCACATTATAATGCAGCTTGTAACAATTTTTTGAAAACAAACCCCAGCGGAAAAATTGGGCGGCTCCAATTTGGTCAATTGTTGGCGGAATCATGGTCAAACGCAGCTGTAGCTAAGAACGCAATATCCGGTTTTAGGGCTACCGGAATTATACCTTTTTCACGGAAGGCTATACCGGATTATGCTTTTATATCAGAGGAGAATAATTCAGTAACCCAAGCCAGTGAAAATGAGGTCAGTTATTTCAATGGTTCACCTTTAATTATTATTAATGCCATTCTATCTTGCTATTTGTAGGTAGTGACAAATAAAAATCAAGGACGTACATCTAATGTTACACCTCCCCAACAACTTGCCACTGAGACTAAAAATACACACCGTAATCAAAAGGTAACCGGTAGGTATTTAGTGT
The DNA here is from genome assembly GCA_964028335.1 of Altica lythri. NCBI lineage: Eukaryota > Metazoa > Arthropoda > Insecta > Coleoptera > Chrysomelidae > Altica > Altica lythri. The sequence goes on along the minus strand of OZ034806.1, from coordinate 27,757,125 downwards.
CTATAAAATTGTTCCCTAGTGTTAAAGGCTTTATTATAAGGTCTTAATGTCTCAGATATTATTTTCATCTTATCCTGTGTGTATAGAACTATCGCCCACTCTGTACAATTTCAGTTTAAGTGTTGGCTATTTTAGTCGTTCCTTGTGTATCATATTTTTCTATAATTTCTGAGAACTCTAAACAAAAAGTGACTTTACCATTATGCTATGAACCTTTTTTGACCATAAGCGTAAGCCAGATGGCCCTTTTTAGTACCTAGTTTTTAAGTGTAGTGTAAATCAGACACTTGAGTTGAGAACTCCGAGCAAAAGAGACACTGAGACCAAATCAATAATTTCTAGAGACATTTTGAGATCATTTAATTCGAGTACTTTAATTCAGAGTTTTTACGTTTACGCCGTTAAAGAGTTTATTTTTAAGTTTCCTTATATATATTCCGTTCTTATTTTAATCTTGTAAATAAATTTAATTTAGTTAATTGTAAACAATCGGTTTTTTAATATTCCGGTAAATATTCCCGTGTGTTATCCTTAACAAGACCAATTCTATTAGCAATAATCGAAACTAAATTAACTGATAAAGCTAAAGCCATAACTCGAAATTGATGTTTTGAAAAATGGAATGACCTAAAAGAATTTTTATTAGATGCATACTCAAAACGTAGGACCAAAAGTTAATGGCAACTTCATTCCCTTCATCAAAATTCGTTCAAAAATGTCATCTCGTTCGCTAATAAGGTAGAAACATGTTATATTAAATTACTTAATACACTTGATTCTAATTTAGCTCAAGATGCAAGGGGTGTTGCGTTGGTGAGTTGGGCACAGCGCCAGGTAAATGAAAAAGGTACCGTACAGTTGGGCAAAAAACTGAAGTCTAGGGGATAAGGTAAGAAGTTCGTTATAACTCATTTTAAGTGGATTACATGTAATTTATATATAAAAATAATTCAGAAATAGGTAAATCGTTGAAACATTTTTTCGGGCTGCCATATTTAAACCGAGACGAAGTAAGCGATTGCTTTGTTTTTAATTTAATGAGTGAGATGCCAGTGGATGACCGCTTACAAAAATTTTGTGGTTATTTATAAGAAACATATATTGATAACGATTCTGCATTTCCACCACATCAGCTTCTGTTGCGAAAACCACAAATGCATGTGAATCATTCTATTCCAATTTTAATAATTCATTTTACAAAAGCCATCCAAATTTTTTTAATTTTATAAACACTTTTTTTAAATCAGATTTATGTTAAAATTATTTCTGCAAACAAGAGCACAAAATTATGTCGGTCAGTTATTAAAAAAAGACATTCCCAAGAAAAAAATGGCCGAATATGAAACAAATTAATAAAATACAGTTTGTCAAATTTGCTGCTTATAAAAATGCGCCGTTAAATTTATAAATTTAATTTAAAATATTGTATTTTTTTATTTTAATATAAGTACCTATCTACCTAAAAAAATTATAAATACAATTTCTTGTATAATATTAAATAAATAAATGTTTTAAAATTTGTGTGTATATTTTTTTCAACAAAAATTATTTAAACACATAACTTTTCCTTACATTAATTTATCTAATTTAAATAAGCAGACAGGTAGAGAAAAATATCTCTGTGCCCAACTCTAAGGTAAGAGAAACGTCTATAATCCATACCCTCTGATTTTCAGGTAAATGTGCCCAACTGTATAACTCCGGATGCAAGAGAAGCTTGCACTAAACTTCTAAAAAATCAAGCTCTGAACGTTTTTATTCGCGGCTTAAATAAAGAACTTTCACTGTTAATTAAATCTAGAAATCCAAACTCATTAGAACAAGTCATATCATTCGCTATAGCAGAAGAACAGGAACAATTGTCTAAACAAAAAATGTTTAGAGGAATTTACTGTTCAATATGTAAAAAAATAAATCATTTCACAGTTAATTGTAATAAAACAGAACGAAACGTCAGAAATTTTCAAAATGAAAATTCCAATAATTCTCAAAATCACAATAATATTCAAAATCTCAATCGAAACTTTCAAAATCCCAATAACTTCCAAAATCAAAATCATAACTTTTATCCTAGATCTAATCAAAACTTCAATTCCATAACAACAACAAACCCTGTCGTTACTGCAAAAAACTAGGGCACACAATCGTTGAATGCAGAAAAAGGGAATTCAACAATAAAAACCAACAACGTAGGTCGAATAACAGACAACCTAACCTGTGGCAGAAGCAATTTTGAAAAATGTACTTGCGCCTTGCGCCATATGTTTTAAAAAATATATTGGAGGACTTTTCAGATATAAAATACAAAAGCGCTTCCACTGACGCAAGCAATCATGGTGCTATTAATTTATTCCTGCTGTTAATTCAGTATTTTGACTATCAGAAAGACGCAATTCAGCGTTCGTTAATAGATATTCAATCACAACAAAATGAGACATCCGAAACGATATCTACGTCTACGATTCACTGCGTGACAGAAACCTTTCAGACAAACTAGTGGCATTTCCAGCTGATAATGATGCTACAAATTTTGGCGGCAAAGCCAAAGGAGAACAAAAGGAATATAATTACTGGATACTTCTCAGTGGACGATATTAAGTTAGCCATGCAAAGAATTAACTCTGATTTGGACATGGTGGGCAAGTACTCTAATGCTCATGGGCTTCAACTTAATGAAGGTAAAACTCAAATGCTTCTATTTGAAAAGACAGGGAACTTCTAGCCAGAGACCCGCGATTTAAGATAACCCTAAATAGTGTTGTACTGCACTCGGTAAACACCTGCAAAAACCTTGGTCTTCACTTAGATTGTGATATGAAATTCGTAAACCATGTCTCCTATTTACTACAAAAAACTTTTGGATTGTTAAAAATACTGTACGTGTATAAAGATAGTTTAAGTACCGATGTTAAATTAAAATTAACAGACTCGTTAATTATTTCTCATTTCAATTATTGCAATACTGTTTACTGGCCAGCTCTGTTACAAAAAGACAAATACAGTCTTCAAAAGATTCAAAATGCATGTATAAGGTACTGCTATAATCTTCGTAAATTTGACCATATTTCCGACAAATTTTTAGACACAAAGTGGTTTAATCTAGAGGAAAAATTTCAGATGTCGTGCACTGTTTACAAAATAAATTTGTCAGAAAAGCCAAAATATCTGCATGACAAACTAACAAAAGGATATAATATACATGACTGTATAACCCGCTGTTGCCATTCTTTCACAGTCCCTAGGCATAGAACATGCTTGTTTCAAAAATCGTTTAGCTACACCGCAGTCAAAATCTACAACACCCTGCCCCGCCACATCAGGGAAGCCCGCACCATAGCCGCATTCAGTAAAAGACTTAAAATATACATTTTAAGTAAAAGAGATTTATAATAATTGTTGTTTAGTTTCATTTTAATATTTTTATTGTTGTTCTCTTAAATTACGATCTTTTCATGAACTTATATCTGGGTATTCATGTAACTTTTAATCAGGTGGTTACATATGAGCAACCTTGTTGGATGTCGCCACCTTTTGTTAATGCTGCATTGAATTGTAATCTGGTTAAACGTAAATAAAGGCATTTATTATTATTATTGTAGCATTCCAAAAGAAACATCCTTTATTATACCCCAATATTGAAATTTATTTGATTTTAATTTATCTTTTGAACTCTGACCGATAGGCAACCACCATTACCTTTTTCTAGATTTTTCTCTAGAAGGACATCTCGGGAACGAAAATTGAACTAGCAAAGGCGGAAATATCCGAGACAAGCAACATGCCGCCCGAAGCTAATTTCGAAATTCATTCACGTTTAAGCTTGGAAACGGTACAGATGTACTGTCATTTTTGCGAATAGTAATGGCTGCCGTGTAAGGTTTCTGTTTACATTACCGGTTAGTTTTGTTGGTTTATACAGTGTGTAAATGTATTAGAAAGTAATACGTTTCATTTTGGTAATAAAGTACTAAGTCTGGAAGTACTATATATGTATTTATGGTATAATTGGAATTGAGTTGCCGTCTAGTGTTGTAGAAGCGACGCCATTTTGAAAATTTTGGAAACCAATTTGGTAGAGAAGCTGTTGAATACCTAGTGTTTATGGAATGTTATAAATAATTACTACAGAAGATTTCCTGCGATCTGGTAAATCATTTTATGTAGTTCCTGTCCTATTTTTGGTATATTTGATGAGGAATTTTCTATTCAAATGCATAACTCCGGCATTAACGTTTTTCGAATTTGATTCTGGATATCAAGGTAACCTTTTAAATATTCCTTACGAAAGAACTATAAGTTCAATAGTTAGTTGAACCAAAAGTGTTTCAAGTTAGTGTTAAATTTTTGAACTTGTAATGGAGAATTCTCTAATTCCCAGTAATTAATAAATTATTTTATCTAATCATACAATTAGTAAAAATATCGAGTTACTATTCAGATCTTAAGAACTTTAATCAGATGATATTAGTACAGTGCATTTAACCTTTGTTTCTTTTAACATTCTTTCAAGTGATTATGATTATTTTATATCCTATATGAATATTACCTTTAAGGTATATAAGTGGATAAGTTTTTTATTGTTACTTAGGTTATTGTTTAGTTAATAACACATAACGGAGTGCACTCTTTCTTTTGAGAACTTAATTAGATTTTGTTTTTCATGAAATGAAATAATCTTAACATCCGATTTTCTTATAATTGAGTTCTCCATATATTTTGATAGTAATGTAATCATACTGTCTTAAATAAGCTACGCAATATTATATTTGCAGGAGTTCTAGTTTTTTGATACTTATCAATCATTGATACCATTGTTTTTTTTTTTGAAATATATTGTTTTCTTGTTTTGTTACTAAAACATTTTGAGTATTTATTCCTGATACCTTCCCAGTAAATGTTCTGATTTAATTTTTTATTTTTACATATTATTTCTATTTTCATAAAGATAAGTATATATAAAAGATTTATATAAAAAGATTCAAGGAACTTTAAGACCCATGAGGTAAGTTTAAATAGACACATATTTAATTAATTTTGTTTAAGTTAAGTGTGTTCCCTAACAATTCCCGATTTAGTAATTTTCTTTCTCTACAGGTTTCTTATTTTTCTCCTATTTCTTTCCAAAAAATAAGTGGCGCCCTTTACCGATTCCTAAATAGATCCTAGATATTTCTTTTATAGTCTTACACTCGCCCAATTGCTCCCCCGATCCACGAATCGCTCTCCTCCTTCCCCCTGAGTGCCGTTCGCCATTTAGCTAACCCCTGGTGAGCCTTCAACATCTAGAAAAAAGGGGTTACATTATTATTATTATTGTTAAGGAGGTCGCATTGATGACCATGGTACGCTTTCGCACGGTTGGTATCGAACCCACTGTAGGGACTGGCACCTATAGGGATAGTCTGTGGAGGGAATCGATAAAAGTGATACCACTCTTACAGGCAGACACGGATGCCGTCGCACCAAGATTTGTCTTTGACAAACCCTACAAAATATTAACAAACAAGACAGCAGACCCCAACGTAGTGAACGCTCTGAGCGTATATACAGATGGATCAAAAACAAAGCAAGGTGTGGGATGTGGAATTTACTCTAGATCCTTAAGCCTAAAAATAAAATGGGCTATGGATGGCTTGTCAAGTGTGGTTCAGTCAGAACTCACAGGCATAACCATAGCTGCAAAAGAATTAATCAATAGGAACATCACAGGCTGGAATATAAATACATACACAGACTGCCGACAAGCACTATTGACCTTGAATAGACCACGTTTCACTTCAAGTTTATTACTAGAATGTCACCAATCTCTAACTGAGGCCAGCCAGAATAACGTGGTCACTCTCAGCTGGATCAAAGGACATGGGAACTCTAAAGGCAACCGCATTGCGAACAATTTAGCAAGGAGTGCTGCGGGCTACAAATATGTTAGCCCTCGCCCATCTACCAAGCTATTATTGTCCGCAGTCGTGGACCTTATTAAACAGCACTCTCACCAAAAATTTATACATTGCTGGGATGAAACTACGAACTGTAGACTGGCCAGAGAGTTATGACTTCATCATGGCGAGGAAACAGCAAAAAAATTTAAGGCATTGACCAGGCAAAATCTCCGAACAGCTGTAGGAATCCTGACAGGTCACTGCCAATTGTGACAACATCTCTTTAGGATGAAACTAACAGAATTGCCGCTATGTAGGAGAAGAGGAAACAGTAGAACACATTATGTATGACTGCTCTGCTTTTTCTGAAATTTGGTCAATTGTTGGCGGAATCATGGTCAAACGCAGCTGTAGCTAAGAACGCAATATCCGGTTTTAGGGCTACCGGAATTATACCTTTTTCACGGAAGGCTATACCGGATTATGCTTTTATATCAGAGGAGAATAATTCAGTAACCCAAGCCAGTGAAAATGAGGTCAGTTATTTCAATGGTTCACCTTTAATTATTATTAATGCCATTCTATCTTGCTATTTGTAGGTAGTGACAAATAAAAATCAAGGACGTACATCTAATGTTACACCTCCCCAACAACTTGCCACTGAGACTAAAAATACACACCGTAATCAAAAGGTAACCGGTAGGTATTTAGTGTCTATAAAATTGTTCCCTAGTGTTAAAGGCTTTATTATAAGGTCTTAATGTCTCAGATATTATTTTCATCTTATCCTGTGTGTATAGAACTATCGCCCACTCTGTACAATTTCAGTTTAAGTGTTGGCTATTTTAGTCGTTCCTTGTGTATCATATTTTTCTATAATTTCTGAGAACTCTAAACAAAAAGTGACTTTACCATTATGCTATGAACCTTTTTTGACCATAAGCGTAAGCCAGATGGCCCTTTTTAGTACCTAGTTTTTAAGTGTAGTGTAAATCAGACACTTGAGTTGAGAACTCCGAGCAAAAGAGACACTGAGACCAAATCAATAATTTCTAGAGACATTTTGAGATCATTTAATTCGAGTACTTTAATTCAGAGTTTTTACGTTTACGCCGTTAAAGAGTTTATTTTTAAGTTTCCTTATATATATTCCGTTCTTATTTTAATCTTGTAAATAAATTTAATTTAGTTAATTGTAAACAATCGGTTTTTTAATATTCCGGTAAATATTCCCGTGTGTTATCCTTAACAAGACCAATTCTATTAGCAATAATCGAAACTAAATTAACTGATAAAGCTAAAGCCATAACTCGAAATAGATGTTTTGAAAAATGGAATGACCTAAAAGAATTTTTATTAGATGCATACTCAAAACGTAGGACCAAAAGTTAATGGCAACTTCATTCCCTTCATCAAAATTCGTTCAAAAATGTCATCTCGTTCGCTAATAAGGTAGAAACATGTTATATTAAATTACTTAATACACTTGATTCTAATTTAGCTCAAGATGCAAGGGGTGTTGCGTTGGTGAGTTGGGCACAGCGCCAGGTAAATGAAAAAGGTACCGTACAGTTGGGCAAAAAACTGAAGTCTAGGGGATAAGGTAAGAAGTTCGTTATAACTCATTTTAAGTGGATTACATGTAATTTATATATAAAAATAATTCAGAAATAGGTAAATCGTTGAAACATTTTTTCGGGCTGCCATATTTAAACCGAGACGAAGTAAGCGATTGCTTTGTTTTTAATTTAATGAGTGAGATGCCAGTGGATGACCGCTTACAAAAATTTTGTGGTTATTTATAAGAAACATATATTGATAACGATTCTGCATTTCCACCACATCAGCTTCTGTTGCGAAAACCACAAATGCATGTGAATCATTCTATTCCAATTTTAATAATTCATTTTACAAAAGCCATCCAAATTTTTTTAATTTTATAAACACTTTTTTTAAATCAGATTTATGTTAAAATTATTTCTGCAAACAAGAGCACAAAATTATGTCGGTCAGTTATTAAAAAAAGACATTCCCAAGAAAAAAATGGCCGAATATGAAACAAATTAATAAAATACAGTTTGTCAAATTTGCTGCTTATAAAAATGCGCCGTTAAATTTATAAATTTAATTTAAAATATTGTATTTTTTTATTTTAATATAAGTACCTATCTACCTAAAAAAATTATAAATACAATTTCTTGTATAATATTAAATAAATAAATGCTTTAAAATTTGTGTGTATATTTTTTTCAACAAAAATTATTTAAACACATAACTTTTCCTTACATTAATTTATCTAATTTAAATAAGCAGACAGGTAGAGAAAAATATCTCTGTGCCCAACTCTAAGGTAAGAGAAACGTCTATAATCCATACCCTCTGATTTTCAGGTAAATGTGCCCAACTGTATAACTCCGGATGCAAGAGAAGCTTGCACTAAACTTCTAAAAAATCAAGCTCTGAACGTTTTTATTCGCGGCTTAAATAAAGAACTTTCACTGTTAATTAAATCTAGAAATCCAAACTCATTAGAACAAGTCATATCATTCGCTATAGCAGAAGAACAGGAACAATTGTCTAAACAAAAAATGTTTAGAGGAATTTACTGTTCAATATGTAAAAAAATAAATCATTTCACAGTTAATTGTAATAAAACAGAACGAAACGTCAGAAATTTTCAAAATGAAAATTCCAATAATTCTCAAAATCTCAATCGAAACTTTCAAAATCCCAATAACTTCCAAAATCAAAATCATAACTTTTATCCTAGATCTAATCAAAACTTCAATTCCATAACAACAACAAACCCTGTCGTTACTGCAAAAAACTAGGGCACACAATCGTTGAATGCAGAAAAAGGGAATTCAACAATAAAAACCAACAACGTAGGTCGAATAACAGACAACCTAACCTGTGGCAGAAGCAATTTTGAAAAATGTACTTGCGCCTTGCGCCATATATTTTAAAAAATATATTGGAGGACTTTTCAGATATAAAATACAAAAGCGCTTCCACTGACGCAAGCAATCATGGTGCTATTAATTTATTCCTGCTGTTAATTCAGTATCTTGACTATCAGAAAGACGCAATTCAGCGTTCGTTAATAGATATTCAATCACAACAAAATGAGACATCCGAAACGATATCTACGTCTACGATTCACTGCGTGACAGAAACCTTTCAGACAAACTAGTGGCATTTCCAGCTGATAATGATGCTACAAATTTTGGCGGCAAAGACAAAGGAGAACAAAAGGAATATAATTACTGGATACATACAACAATTTGTTTAAATTTACCCTGATGCTAAATAACACATATATTAGGTATTTTTGTTTTTTTTTTTAATTTTTTTTTTGTTTTTTTTTTTTTATTTTATTATTAATACAAATACATATTAATAACAATAACTGGATCATTGAATCAGTTCCTCTACAAAATTTCTGGACATAGCAAATACAAATTGTTTTACTTTTTTTTTTTGATAGAGACTCTCATTTCAGTCCTAATATCGAGTGGAAGTGAATTATAAATTTTAGGACCCAAATAGCTTTTTTGACCGATACTTTTTTTCATGTGGGGAGTAGTAAATTCCGTTTTATTTCGCGTGTCATATTTGTGACTGAAATTTATCAGTTCGTGTTTGTTTGCGTGTTGGATGATACAGATATTTATAAAAAATAGTTGCCTGATATCAAATATTTCACTCTGAAAGTAAAGAGTATTACTTGGACAATCATAGCTTTGATGAAGAATTGTCCTAAGAAAACGTTTTTGAAGGATTTCTAATGCTGAAAGATGTGTTTTTGAAACTCCACCCCAGCCCACTATTCCGTAATTTAGATGGGGTTCCACCAAACTTTTATATATCATTTGCTTTTGTTTAAAGCTAAGTATTTTACAAATTTCTTTGAATTTAAATAATATATATCGTAACTTTTTTAAAAGATGTTGTATGTGTTGATCCCACCTTAAATTTTGATCTATTATAATACCGAGATATTTAACTGTTTTACTAGGAGATATTGCAAGATTTTCAATAAGCATTTCAATATTTGGAAGAGCATTGGCATAGGAACTAAATGGTAAGTAGACTGTTTTGCTGATGTTAAGCGACAAAAGTCTGAAATCGAGCCACTTCTTAACAGCTTCCAAATCTTGTTCTACTTTCTGTTTTAAACTGAACCAGTTGCTATCTACACAAAACAATACGGTATCGTCGGCGAAACTGATGATTTTGCAGTTTGTTTCTAACATAAATAGGTTATTTAAGTAAATATTAAACAGGACTGGTCCTAAAACCGTTCCCACATGAGATTATTTTTTCACTACTATATGTATCTTTTATTTTTACTTTTTGTTTTCTGTTCATTAAATAATTTCTAAAGAGGTCATGTGGAATACCCCTAATACCAATATCCTCCAGCGTGTTTAAGAGGATTCCATGATCGACAGTGTCGAACGCCTTGGCTAGTTCTAGAAAATCTCCTATTGAGGGATTGGATTTATCTATAGCACTGTACATTTTTTTGTTAAAGATTTGATGGCATCATGTGTGATCTATTTTTTCTGAATCCGTATTGTGATGTAGATAGCAATTTGTGTTGTTCTAAAAATTTATTTAGTCTTATTTGAATTACTTTTTCAAATATTTTAGCTATATTACTAATAAGTGACACTGGTCTATAATTAACGGCCTTAGTTTTTTCTCCATTCTTGTAAATTGGGGTTATGATTGTAAGTTTAAGAGCAGTTGGAAAATTCCCCTTTTGTACTGATTTATTAATCAAATGTGTGAGTGGCTTCGCGATTTTATTTCTAATGACTTTTAGACTTTCTGCTTTTACACCGCCATAACCTGGCGCTTTTTTATTTTTTAGCTGCATTAATTATATCTTTGATTTTAATTTCATTTGTTGGATACATGAAAATGGAGTGATTACAAGTTTTCTTTTTTTCAATATAATTTGTTTTTTTTTTAATTTTAGCAGCCAGCTTTTTACCTACAGATACGAAATGTTCATTAAATGTTTCAGCTATTTCTAATGGTTTAGTTACGAGTACATTTTCATTATTTTTTAATAAATTTATAGGAATAGGTTCAGGAACAGTTAAGAATTCATTTATAGTTTTCCAGAGATTTGTGGAGGTATTTTCTTGTTCAATACGCTTTCGGTAGTATTTATTTTTTGTCTCTTTAATTAATATCTTTAATTTTATTTTGTAGTTTTGATAATTTTGCTTCAGTAACTCGTCATGTGTTAATTTTTTGTGTTGGTAAAATAATTTTTTTTTTATTTATTGAGGTGTTAAGACCCTTAGTTATCCAAGGCTTCCTTTTTTTCTGTTGATTTTTAATCCTTTTATATTTGGTAGATATATCTACACATTTTTTTATTATATCGATAAATTTGTTTGTTTTAGATTCTACGTCATCACCTAAGTTGAAAACCGAGTACCAAGAAACTGTCTGAAGTTCTCTTTTTAAAATCTTTTCATCTATTATTTTGATTAAGTTATTTCCTACATTATGTTTTTTATTAACCTTTTGAAGTACAATTTGAGCTAATATTGTATAATGATCTGCTATATCAGTTTCTAATGTCAAGGGAATTATAGAGTATCATAAATCATTTTTTTATTTTTAATAAATATATGATCAATACATGTTGAGGAGTTATTTTTTTCTCTAGTCGGAGATTTAATGGCTGGTAAGTAACCAAATTCATTCATCGTATCAAGGTAGCTTTGTGACTCTTCAGTATTTGTTAACAAATCTATGTTTATGTCTCCTATAAATATTTTGTAGTCGCCTGTTCTATTTTCTTGACATAGAAAATCTTGCAGGTCTTTTATAAAATTATCAGTTAAGGTAGCGGGTGACCTATAGATGGCATTTATTATAAAAATATTATTATGGGAGTTAATTTTAACTTGTAAAAGATAGCTGTTATTAAACCTAATAATTTCATGGGATTCATAAATATTATTTTTTACAAATATTACAACGCCGTCATTTTTGTTTAGATCTCCATGGTTGTATAATGTTTTATATCCAGGGATGATAAATATTGTAATATCAGAAGCACTCCACGTCTCTGTAAAAACTATACAGTCAAAAGATATATCAATATCATCCAACAGTAACTTAAATTCATCAAAATTATGGTTGATGCTACTTATATTATTGTGAATTATATTAAAAGTTTCCGACAAATAGTTCACTTTTAGAATATCTTTAGCTTCACTTCTCTTTAAATGAAAATTTTCTATTTGTTTTATAGAGAAATCTCTAATATATTGATCCATCTTATGTATATGTATGTATTTATATATTTAACTACCTAATTTAAAGCAAAAATAAATATAAAAATAGACTAAAAAATTACAAATTTAATTACCTATAATTTAAAATAGGAATAAAGAAATAGACTTAAAAATTAAAAAAAAGACGAACTAGTTCGAAATTGTGATGAATTAGATCACGTTAATGTCTTTTAACTGTTAGCAAAGTTTTAACTTCTTATTAAATAATCAGTTTTCTTTAAGACACTTTATGAAGTTGACTTCAATGCATTTCTATTTCTTATCGGCCTACCGTCTTTGATATTTTTGAGGGGAGTATTACTAATCTTAGAATTTGTAGATTTAGATTTAACTATTTCTAAAATAAAGTACACTAATAAAAAACATGAAATACTTAACTAGGTAAATAGCAACAAACAAATCAGTTCTTAAAGGTCATATTTGTATATAAATATTACTTTTACCGACAATTATGTCTTTCAGTCTTAATTCATTAAAGGCATTCTTATTCCTTCCTTTAAAGTTAAATTGTGTAGCCACATTATCACTTACTAACGCTTTTAAAATTTTATTTGCTTTCGTAACAATTCCTTCTCCAGCCAATGAAGACAAGTAGGTAACCTACAATAAATTTTACAAATCTAAAGATGCACTGAAAGTATAAATATTTGCTTTTTAGAAAATTAAAGAAAAATAATTACCAATAAATTTGCTTTATTATTATCTAAAATTTCTTCATTCAGCAAGAAAATACCTTCCACAGTTTTCACTGGCAATTTGTTAAGAAAAGTATCTGGAATTTGACCATCAATATTATTTTTTTGTCTTAAAATTGAAAGGATTTGATTGTTTTGTTCCCTAATTTTAATCAAAATAGGCATCAAACTAGCTGGAAAAAAAGTTCTATTTAAAATAATCGTAATAAAATAATAAAAATTAAAAGAAAACTTACCACCATCATATCTTATGGTATCAGTGATGCTACTTGATTGAGCTGGAGGATTAATCTCTTGAGAATTAATCTCTTTTACATGAGTGCTACTTGATTGAGCTGGAGGATTAATCTCTTGAGAATTAATCTCTTTTACATGGGTAAAACTAACAGGGGTTGATTCATTATTTTTTTGACCTTAAAATAAAAATATTCCCTATTAACAAAAATATAAGTAGAGAACATTTTGACTTTTTTCTATTGTTTCTTGCAATTTTAAAGCTAAAAAGCTGTAGGAAAAAAGTATAGGTACTTACTATCTTTTATCAAACTCTCAAAATTTATTTTTGTTTGTGATGATGGCACATCAAGTTCGTCTTCACTGTCATAAAGACGAGCCGGGGGAAGTCTTTTACGGGGACGTATATTATTTTCTTCAGTATGTTTTAAAGGGCGAGCCAGTTCTTCCTCAGTTTCTTCACTGTCACAGAAACGAAGAGGACGAATTCTTTTGCGAGGACGTGTATTTTCTTCATCTCCAGAGGACTCTAAATTAGACACTTCTTCGGCTAGAGACTCTTTCTGTAGCGCTTTTTGAAGATTATCTAAAAATAAATCCAAACATAAACCATAAGTCAGACAAATACAGGTCACACATTATGGATCTATTATAGTTTTACCTGTTCTATATAGACTCCTTTTAACAGGAAACAATGACCATGTCTTAAAATTTACCGCCTCTTTGCGGCTTAGCGCGCGATGAAAAGACAGCTTGTTTTCATAAGGTGGCCACTAGACTTGATTTTTCTCAGGCGTGAACCACTCATCTAATACAGTACAGACACTACCGTCTGCAAATTCTACAATAACGTATTTATCCATTGAACCCACAAACACTGACTATTAATGAAAATCCTCAATGCATCAAACCATTGAGGAATAAAATGAAAAAAAAAACAAAACGCGAAAACACGGTCACTGTCGTAGATGAAAGATAAAATGGCTGATCAGTGTGGCCAACCACCTAAAGTCACTGAAATACTACTGAAAACTACCGCAACTGTAAATGTAAATATTTCGTAATAGATCGTTCATAAATAGTAACAGATTTGTTTGTGAAAGTAAATTTGTCTTTAAATAGGAACATAAATACTATTTCACAAAAATTTGTTTGTATTGCAGAATAAATTAATTATATTTGAGCAAAAATTACTTGGTATTAATTCTAAAACAAAGTAATGTAATTAAAGTTATAATGTTAATAATTAAAACAGAACGTAATAGAGTACCCAATTAAGTAATAGAGTACCTAATTAAGTAAATCTATTACGAACGCAATTTAACTTTGACCAAACTTTGAGGGAAATAGAAGAATTTTTCTTTTTCTCTTCCATAGAATCTTTTTGCACTAAACGTATGCAATCCAATGTCACTGTATTATTTTCGAATAAAATAGATCTTGTTAGATATTTTATTTATGGCAAGGTGTAAAAGTTTATTCATTAAAGATTTCTTTTAAAATTAACGGAAAGTGTTTACAACTTGTGTAAGAAACTCAGAATTAGTTAACGGGTTTAGCCATATTGCAAAAATTATATATGTTATTTGGTTCGGCATAACCTCCATAGTCGTGATAAACGTTTAATATACGTCTTTAATACGTTATAATACTTACGTGATTAGTGGTACGTTTAGAAAACGTGATATAAAAAGACGTCTCTAAATCGACCAAAAAGAAACGTCTAGTTAACGTTATATAATGTCATCTGGTTGCCTGGGATTCGAACACGAAATCCAATAGAATGAACCTTTGGAGCATGGAAACGAAGATTTCCTATTTTATCTCTTGGAATTCGAATGAAAATAGAAAAAGTCGAAGCTTTAGTTATAGCTACAGGAGTGTTGCACAACACCGCCAAAAGGTTAAATGAGGTGGAACCTCCATTAAATGAGAAAGAAGAAATGCAAATTGAATGTGTAAATAATTTAATGGTAGGGCAGATATAAATAATATTGTCAGGCATCAATTAATTAATGAGTACTTCTCTAGACTCCTTCTTAAACTTAATGAAATAAACGAACTTATTTAAAATGTTTATTATAAAAAATATAAAAAAACAAAGTTATCTTAATTACTTATTATTATTTTCTTTTGAAGATATTTCATTTGCATTATTTGTAGATGCAGTAGTTCGCATTTTAATTGATGCTCTTCCTCCGTAGCTTTTAGTTTTGCTTCATGCTCTCTTTGCAAAATACTAATTCTGCTATTAGATTCTTCTTTTAATAATGCAATTTCAATATTAAACTTTTCTTGCATTAATTTTATTTTCAATTCGTATTCTTCACGTATTAACTTTTTTTTTCATTTTCTAAAAATGTTTTGGCTTCTTCCTTTCTCTGCTTTTTCGTCTTTCCTAGAAATAAATAATGTTATTAATATGCCTATTGATGTTAAAACTGTAAAAAATACCTGTCACCAAAACTTTAGATGTTGGGGTCTTCAACATATCTGGATTATATGAACTCCACTTTACCTCTGAGTTATGATTTTCAGAATTTTTTTGTTCAGTATCGGTTATTGAGGTAGCAGTGTGTATTTCAGTATCTGAAATTATTGAAGTATATAAAAAAGCAGTAATTACTGAACACCTAAACACCAATTTTGATTACAATTATGCTCACCGTTTTGTAACTCAACTGAACCAACATTTCGATAATCTTCGTTGACTATTTCTTGTAGTACATCATTACCTGAAATAATATAAATTTAAATGATTTAAATGTTGCGCTACCGTTGTGATAGTTTATTTAATACCTATAAATGATGTATAATAAATTTAAATATATGATATAAAATCGTGTATTTGTTCTCTCATAGCTAAACGGGTAAAACAACTTGATAAAAATAACCACTCTGTTATTCCCTCAGATCCTTGTGGCCTCGGTCTAGGTTAGTTGACAATACGATACTGTGGTATTTATTAACTATATGTTGTAAGGCCATTTAGATATAGGAAAAGAAGAAGTGACATATAACACACTTCAATAAATAATAAAATATTCCTTCCCTCCTAATGAGCACATGTATTTAAAAATTCTTGTTAAGTGTTAATATAAGTTACGTTCTAATCTAGAGTTTTATTAACTGTGCCAGGGTGCAGGATCAAGTAATACCCAATACATTACAGATACATTTGGGTTTCAAAAGTTCAAGTAAATCTATGATATCTCATTATAAAAGTTTTAGATACTTTACGTGGATAGGATTAAATAAGAGTAAGTGTTTAGCACATTAATAGAATTTTTGAAGATAGTTTCATTTATTTATACTTCACCAACTGAAACAAATTATGTAGATATTATGTTAAATATAATAAAAAAACTGAAAGTGTTTTGTAGTTTTATAAGACAAAATACCTAATACAATATTTTAGTAAGTAGGGTTTAAATCACCCGCGTTCAATTTGTTTTAAACGCTTATACCTTTTTCGAACCATATTTAAATATTCTGAGTAAAGCGGGAGTTTGAAATGATAACAAGATCCCTCATTAAAAATCCTTTATCTCTCTCTAGCTTGTTATACCACCTTCGCCTAAATATACAGAAATATACGCACAAGTGATAAACTACTCCCTCTACTATAATATTACATCTATGCTTTGACCAATAACAAAGGGAATGATTCTACTCATTTTTTATTTTAAGTATATACTTGTTATTATCTGGTCTTAGAAATAAGTCGTGCGTGCTGTCTCTATAAGGCCGGGAACAGACGAGCGTTTATTTTACGTGCGTTAAAACGCACGTTAAAACGTACGTTTCAGCATTATTATACTTACAATATAACTAGTCACACAGCAGCGCGCGTCTGGTTTAACGTCCGTTTCAACGCAGACGACGTCCGTAACATGCTGAAACGTGTCAGCGTGCGTTGTAGCTTTCTATTTGCTTATACCATTTCGGTCACACACAGGTCTAGTGTTTATTCAACGGCCGTTTTGTCGTAATATAGCATATAATTTTTCGATTTCAGTGAGAAATAATATTAAATATGGTTGACCCTGAACTTATAATAAGTGAAGCTGAAAAACGGGTAGTTTTGTGGGATCCTTCTTCTGAGGATATAAAGATAAGAATAAAAAAGACAATGCGTGGAAAGAAGTTGCTTCATCTTTATTTGAAACTTTTGCCAGTAAAACAGATGCAGAACAGAAAATATTAGGTAAGTAGATTATCTCTCTATATATATATCATTTTGAAACACAATTGTGACCAAATAAACACCAAATTTGAATATAGGCCCTATAGTAAATATCGAGGTAGATATCAATTGATAGAGAGAGCTTTATTCTAGATTTTATTATACTGCCAAGGCAACTCTCCAGCTTCGCTAACAAAATAATTTGCAAGTGCATCTCGATAGCGATTAATAGATCTATTTACGGTGATTGTCTCATCATTAATAAAATCTTCTAATAAGCCAACAATAGTTAGAGTATCGTCAAAACTGTAACCGTCGCGTTTGCGTACAAAGTTGTGCAATACACAGCAACTCTTTACTATGTCAATAGCAAATTCTACATCTACATCAATTGCCCTGTGAAGAATGCGCCACTTATTGCTCAAAATTCCAAAGGTACATTCCACATAACGCCGAGCCCTTGATAACCTGTAGTTAAAAACTCTTTTTGGCACTGACAAATGTTTGC
Source organism: Altica lythri (assembly GCA_964028335.1). Taxonomy (NCBI): domain Eukaryota; kingdom Metazoa; phylum Arthropoda; class Insecta; order Coleoptera; family Chrysomelidae; genus Altica; species Altica lythri. Next base: position 27,739,297 of record OZ034806.1, on the reverse strand, counting down.
CAGAGTATGGCCGAAGAAGATTAGGTGATAATCCAAAAGCCTCATCTCCTACAAACGCAAACGGTAAAGGTATCGCAACACCTGGCACTTCATTTGGTTTAGGAAGCATTAATGTGTTATTTTCTATCCCTCTATATAAAGACGAATTTCTAAAAATCGTAGAATCAGAGTCTTTACCATAGGATCCAATATCAACGCAAATAAAATTATAATTTGAATCAGCTATAGCTAATAAAACGATGGAAAAGTAATGTTTGTAGTTGATATAAGAAGATCCACTTGCGATTGGCTTTATAATTCGGATGTGCTTTCCGTCTACAGCCCCCACGTAGTTGGGAAAATTAGCTCGATTTCGGAAACCCTCCGCTGTATTATTCCAATCCAATTCGTCAGGAATAGGTATACATTTTCCTTTCATTACATCCCAAATTGTGCGACATACAGTTTTTACAATTTCGCCTGCTGTTGAACGTCCAATTCTGAAGTTATAGTGTAAATCCTTTAAACTACACCCACTGCCAAGATACCTGAAAATTTACAATAAATTGTTTGATTTATGTTTTTCAATCTGTTTATTGATGTTATTATTGTCTTACAGCACAAGATTTGGAGAAGAAATGAAGAAGCATAAGAGACAATTACGTCCGAAATCGAAGAAAAAATAATGAAGCGTGCAAATCGGGATCTGGCGCGAGTAAAAAAAAGAAGTACATTTATGAAGAACAACTACGTTTTTTAAAGAACACTATGGAACTACGGACGACAAACACCAGCATTCCAGAAGATCCAACACTGGATAATTGTTCTGTCGATATTCAGAGTAATGGAAATAATAGCGGCCTTGAGAATGGTGAAGAAAGTGTAGTTGAAGTTACCCCAACAACTTCTACAAAACGTGCATCAGTAAACGCGAAAAGATGTACACGAAAAAGTAACTTCATTGAAGAAAAATTGGTCAGTTTTATGGAGGCACATCAACCAAGGCAAGATTTATTGATTGAAGATGAAGACCTATCATTTTTCAAATCTTTACTGCCCACAGTTCGAAAACTGAATGCGGACAAGAAATTTACATTTAGAATGCAGACTATGCAAATTTTGCAAAATTTGCAACAAGGTACATCTGCGACTATAGAGGCTAGACCAAATAATTTTATTTCGTTCCCTCCACAACAGTCTACTGCTTCGTATGCCAACACTAATACAAATTATCAACCTGAATCTAGACCGTCATCAACGGCTACATATTTTTCAAATTTTTCACCAAGCTACCATTCTACTGATGATTCACATTCGCGAGCCGAATATGACCGAGACAATCCTCAATATTCAAACTTTTAGACCTTCAATAAGTTTTTTTCTGTGTTCTTATTTTGTATAATCAATAAGAATAAATTTTATAATCAAAAATTTATTTGTACTTAAATACTTATTTGTATAATCAAAATAAATTTAATGTTTATGTAACAAATTGTATTGACTGTCTTACGTACCTTAAAGTAACAGCGAGCATTTCTTCTGGTGGAATTGAGCTTCTCATGTTGGTATCCTGCTTTATTATGTACTCTCTTATAGAATACAACAATTCATCGAAAGATTTTATAGACATCCGAAAATAGTTAAAAAATTTATCTTCATCTGCTTTAAGACGTGCATACAAGGTGTAGAAATGACCACGTAAATGTCTTTCAGAATTGATAGGGTGTACCCACCACTTTCTGTTGCTGCACTTCTTTTTATTTTTTAAGTATTTTACCACCAGATATGAAAATTCACACATTTGAACAGCGTTCATCATGAATCAAGACCGTCGAGTCGTGTGCGTTGGTAATTTCCTGTACATACAACGTACGTTAGAAATTACGCACGTTTACGCATTCATGTGACATCCTTTTCGACGTCCGTCAGAAATTACGTGCGTGCGAGACGCACGTAAAATAAACGCTCGTCTGTTCCCGGCCTAAAAGTTCTTTGTTGTGTTTTTTTTAATTATAATCAACTGACATTAACATTTTTTTAGCTTTTTGAAGTTATACTTCTATTCGGACACTCTGTGGAATGAATTAGTGTGTAGCTAAATGGAAAAAATCATTACATATGTAATGGTGTGAGTAAGAGAGAGACAGAATCACATATAAGGTATATTGTTCGGTAAAAACAAAGATGATATATTTACTACATGTTATTAGTCCTTTGAATACCGTTTAAACATTCATTGCATTGAAAAGAGAGAGATATACAACAAACAGTCTGAGCTATTGTTATTGTATTAAATTGACGTATCGCATTATGTTTGACATATTATTTTATAATTCTGTCCAGTAAGTATACATATTAAGTTTAGTATTTTATATTAATAATAATATTCAGTAATGAGTATTGTATTGTAGTCCAAAATACCGTCAGATGGTTGCATTATATCCTTCACTATGCTTTTAAGTCGAAGACATGCGTGTGAGTTAAAACCTGTTCCTGCAAAGTTACTGAAAAGTGCAGTTCAAAGTACGTTAAAATTTTGTAAAAGTGTGTACCTATATGTTGTTAGAAAATGTTTTGCATTGTTTTCGAGTGTTTTAAAATCTGTAATAGCCCACGGTAAGCAAATCGGGTTTTGTAAACACTTTTTTTGTACATTGATCGTTTTACTGTTTGGTTTTCGTGTTTGAAGTAAGGACACACATCAACTGGTCTTATTTTTCTAAGTATTTATTTAATTGAATACAGTTAATTTTTAAAAAAATATATTTCTACTTGCCTGTGTTTGTAGTTATTAAGTTTTATTAGTTAACAGTGCATAGAAGTATAACTTCTGCCGGCAGTCCCACTGACTGCCACACCCTTTTTTTAATTTAAGAAAGTGTGTTTAGTGATTTTGAGGTAATGTATCATTTTTACTTTTTATTAGGTGTGCTGGGGTTGTCATTTTAAAGTATCGAAAATCGTAATTAAAATATTTAAATATATATTCATTTAGATATTTTTTATTTTCGTAATTTTTACATTTTGGATTTAAAAAAAAAACAAAAATGTCTTACTTTTGATTTTTTTGAAATTATAAATTTAATTAAACATTTTTGAATATTTAAATTTTACACAAAGTATTTGAAATCATTCAATATTTTTGTGTTATGTTTTATTAACTTTTGAAATTTTAGTACTGTTAATATATATTTTAAAAGCAATTGAATAACAAGAAAGTAAATTTTTTTCTATTATTTGGCAAACTTTTTGCCAATACAATAAATTAATATGCTTGAAAATTGCCTTTTATATTTTATTAATCTTGATGGATAAGTTAAATTTGTTAAGGGTCGTCTGTAAAATCTGAAAATGCCCAAAAAAAGAATAAATATTGGAGGATTTGACGAGAATGGCCAACCAAAAATTGTTGAGATTGATTAGAGCAAATTTGGTCGCAGGAAATACAACCGTGGTCGAGTTCGGGAGGGTCATTGGGTGTTCGGCGGAATAGAAAGAGGCAGTGGGAAATGTATCCTTGCAAAATATTTAAAACCTTTTCTAGTAGTTTAGTTAAGGGTTATTAGGTTTGAGCCATTTAAGTCAGGTTATAGAACGACATGAAAAATTTGTAATACAAAGTCTTTAAAGCAATCAATTTCTTCTAAAACGACAACTGATTCACTAATGCCCGGTTTCTGAGGTACTTTTAACGGCAGTTTATCAATTCGATAGCGCTATTGGTTCAATAACTCTTGGAATTGCGTTTCTGAACATGGTCGCGTCAGTTAAACTCCGTTTAAACTAAGGTAAACTTAACTGACCATTTTGTGCAGTTTATCGATTCCATAACTTTATTTGGCGTTTTTGACGTGGTCATTTCATGCGATTTTTAGGTTATTATTATTAAGTGGTGAATTTTAACGTTGCGCTACAGCTAAATTTAACTCGAAAAACCAATGAATATATGTATAATTAATACAAGCAGTTCGTCAGAGTCGGATACAGAAGTAATGGAGTTTTTTTCTAGTATATCTATACCTAGAAACTTAAGACAAAGGAGAAACCCTTTTGAAATTTTTAGTGATGAAGAGTTCACGTTAAGATATCGGTTTAACAAGAACACTGTGATACATGTCAGTGAAATCATCAGCCCTACTTTAGTGCCTATTTCGCACCGCAAATACACATTGTCTGTTTTGGAACAAATCTTTATCGCATTACGATTTTATGCCACAGGTACGTTCCAAGTTTATGACACAAACGTACATAAAAGTACCGTGTCAAGAGTAGTGTATAAAGTGAGTAAAGAAATAGCAAAATTAGCTAGGAGCTATATCAAAATGCCCAATGTGGAAGAGTTGAGAAAGGTTAAGGAGTAATTTTACAATATAGCTGGATTTCCAAATGTTATTGGTTGTGTAGATGGATCACACATACCTATTCAGTCGCCTGGTGGTGAACAAGCAGAATTGCTTAGGAACAGAAAAGGTTTTTTTTCTATTAATGTACAAGTCATTTGTGATGCAAAATTATATATCCGTGACATTGATGCTCGATGGCATGGATTGGCTCATGACAGCACTGTGTATCACAACTCATTCCCGCGAGCGCGCTTGGACAATAATGAGATAGATGGTCACCTGCTGGGAGAGAGCGGTTATTCTTTCGCTACTTCTATCAACAGCATCTTTTCACGTTCAGTGAAATTCTTACAGCGTTTTCCTGATTCCATATTAAATGAAAAAAGAACACTTTAAAACTTAACACGAAAAAAGCACACGCGGAAACAACTCAAAGCAAACAACACAACAATCAAATTAACGGAAGTATCTTCTGACTGGTTATTTTTCTCTATGTCAAATAACACTCAAGCACTCTTTTCCCCTCCAGTTTAGGGAAGAAGACGGTATCAACAATTGCAGATGAATTTACTTTAAATGGAAAAAACCCTAATAATCCCTACCGATCGTCAAACATCTGTATTCAAGGGAAAAACCAAAATTATTTAAACTAATAAATGTTAAATGGGTATAAGGATTGAATTTAATGCCTATTGTAAAATAGCTGTTTACGATCTAAGATTAGTTATATAATATCTGCTTAAAATTTATTTATTGTTATTACTTTTTTTATATCACTATTTGGGATTTCCCAAAAGAAAGTATCTATATCTTATTTTCATATTTTTACACTAAAATAGTAGGTATTTGATAACTCATTTAACTTCAAAAAAACTATTATCACAAATAAAACATGTAATAAGTACAAAATAAAATAAATAAAGTCAAATTTATGTCGCTTCTTTGAAAATTTCGATCTAGTGGTAAATGTACGAACTACTTATTGGTTAAATAGTTATTGAGTAGCCAGTTGCGTGTTCAGAAACGCAGTGACAGTTAAACGAAGTTTATCTTCTCCGTCAGGTCATAAGCCAAATATCTCATCTTCTATGTTCCTTGAGCCAGTCACAGAAAACGAAATAAACAGCATTATTGTTGGTCTGAGAGATGGTGCGTCGATGGGAGCTGATGGTATCTGGGTAAAGGTTATTAAAAATTGTCGTCAGCATTTATTGTCCCCATTAGTGTACCTTATTAATATGTGTTTTAATCTTGGAGAATTTCCGTCTTCGTTAAAACATTCCATAGTAACTCCTATTTATAAAAAATCTGGAAGTAGAGAAGATCCAAACAACTATCGTCCCATATCTGTCACCAGTCAGTTCTCAAAGATATTTGAAAAAGCAATAGCCATCAGACTTAATAATTATTTTGATAAATATAATATCATCTCTCACCGACAGTTCGGGTTTCGTAAGAACCTGTCAACACAAGATGCCTTATACTTCTGTTTTAAAAACATATATAATTCTATCAACTCTAATAATAAAACAATTGGAATATTTTTGGATCTACGAAAGGCATTCGATACGGTCCCTCACGGTCTGTTGTTAGAGAAACTTGAAAATTATGGAATAAGGGGTCAAGTTTTAAACTTATTTAGGTCATATCTGACTGGCAGAAACCAGGTGGTAAAAGTTGGAAATACTTTCAGTGAACCATTAGTCACTAAAACTGGTGTGCCTCAGGGCACTGTACTAGGTCCCATTATGTTTATAGCTTACATAAACGAGCTTTTTGAAACTGACATAGACGGCGAAATCATAACTTACGCTGATGACACGGCACTGGTATTTTCAGCTACTACCTGGGACGAAGCTAAGCAGAAGGCTGAAATGGGAATAAAAAAGGTTGTCAGTTGGTTGGATTCGCATAGACTATCTTTAAATATTACCAAAACACATTTCATGCCATTTTTTGCGAGTTCCTCGGAACAAATACATTTTAATTATTTGACTGTACATAGTTTGTCATGCCACGGTACATGCCAGTGCAACGAGCGCATCCTTGTCACGAACGAAACTAAATATCTTGGAATCGTTGTGGACAGTCGATTACGCTGGGAAGGTCATATAAACCAATTCACAAAAAAGTTAAAACCATTTCTTTTTATATTTTACCAACTTCGTCAAATACTTAATCACAGAAAACTTATAACCGTGTACAGATCATTAATTGAATCTATAATACAATATGGAATAATAATTTGGGGAGGAACTTACAAAACATTAACTAACTCATTAAACATACGTCAAAAATACTTGATTAAAATTATTTTATTCAAATTTTATTCTAGCGAACAACTTTATTTAGAGTCAGGCCTATTGGATATACAATGCTTGTACATTTTGAAATCGTGTACGTTCGTTAAAAGGGTATCAGAGTTGAGAGGGGTTATAAGTCATCCTTTTAGTACACGTAATCGTCTTGGGGGGACTCTTGCAGTTCCGAAAATGAGGACGACATTAAACCAAAAATTTATTTCATATCTCGGCCCAAAATTTTACAATAAAATACCTGCCAGCTTAAAGAGGATCAACAATCCTTCAATGTTTTCCAAAAAGCTGTACTTCCATTTATCACAATACCGCTCTGAATTTTGTTATTAATGTAAACGTATTATTTTTACTTTATACATAAACAAATATATTTGAAAATTATTTACACTTCACTAACATCCTCAGACTGCGATCATTAAGGTGTTTTTTTGTGTTTTCTTTTTTGTAGTTAATAATTAAGTTTATAGTCACTAAACGACATAATACAATTGACAATTACTAAAAATACAAGACGACCCTTTCAAGGGTCAGGTATAGCCTAGTTTATAATTGTGAGCAACGTACTATGTATCTTTTATGAATAAACGATTTGATTTGAAAAAAAAAAAAAAAAAAATGAATCGATAACTATTGAAAACTTAACTGAAGCCCTCGGAAACCGGGCATAAATGAGAAAAAGATAAAAGGGTTTCTGTTTTAAAAATTATAATTTATTTCGTTAAATTTTTAGCCGGTCAAAAATTAAGGTTTAGGGGTGAAAATAACAAGATATATGAGCAACAAAATGGAAGTTTTTTAAAATTAATTGAAACAATTACAAATTTTAATGATACGATATCCGATCATATTAACAAGATTAGAAGGACTCCATCAAATATGGCTCATTATTCAGGTGTTTATTTTCAAAACGAACTAATTTCCCTTCTGAGAAAGAAAATAATACATGAAATTATACTTATATTAAAACCTACTAAATATTTTTCTATAATTTTAGATTCGACTTGTTAATGAGGCTGCAAAAGCGTCTTCATAAATCACAAATTTCTTTGCCACTGTACAGGAACAATACGTTTTTTTTTCTGCATTTACTAAACGTTGGTAAGTTTTAAAAGATGAAACACCAATGTGTTAACAAAAATTAATAATGGAAGTAAAGTGATGCAGAAGTCAGATTTTACACTAGGTACCCAATTTCGTTTTAATCTTGGAGCAGACGAAAAATTATTTATCTAATATTAGATCAAATGATTGTTTTAATAATATTTTAAAAGAGACCAAAAAAATTGCCGATAATATCAACTGTGACCTTTCGTTTCCTCCCATTAATATTGTGAGACCCGAATAAAAAAGCGATTATTTGATTGCGAGTGTTAAGACGAGGCACCTAAAGACCCTGCTTACCAATTTAAGAATAATTTTTACTTTGTAATATTGGACACCGCATTAGCAAAATACGAAGAAAGGTTCGAGCGAATAAAGCAGCAAGCCTTTCCAATATGGCGACAACCTAGGGAATGATTGTGGATTATTGAGAATCGGGTGACCCCCATTGCCCGCTCGTGATTACAATTTCCCTCAATATAAAGGCATACGATAATTTCGTTATTCTGCTTTTAGATGCCAAAATTACGAGTAAAGACTACCACAAACGCTTCCTGGTCAACTGACACTTTGAATAAAGTGTTGAAACTTGTTTCAAATTTAAATTTATTCATTTATTTATTATTGGGTTTTCTATACGAAAAGCGGCTAATATTTCGAATATTCCATTCTCGAGCCTACAGAAAAGAATTAATAAAACCACGTCTAGGACGCCTGACTGTGTTTAGCGCTGAATAAGAAAAGCAATTGGCTGAGTATTTTCTATGGGTGCACAGGTACAAATATAAGAAAAGTAGCATATTTATGAATATGCCTAAAACTTAAACCTAAAGCACAATTTTAATAAGTTTTCGAAAATCGCTGGTCGTGACAGGCTGATATCGTTTATGGCAAAATATGATATATCTATTAGAAAACCAAAAGCCACCAGCATAAATCGGATCACGGCATTTAATAAAACGAATGTGCAGCTATTTTATCATTTGCTGGGCAAACTGATGACAAAACATCAATTTGTCGCAAAAACATATATAACTGTAATGAAATAGACATTACTACTGTCCAACCCTAAATAAAAAAAAATTAAATAAAAGATGCTAGGTATACAAGAAAAAAGAAAAGCCAACGACTTGTCAAATAAAAGTGAACCTAACATATGCGAAGGGTTTCGCATTGTGGATTTAAAATATTTAGGCAAAAGATTAAAGCTTCATTCACAACCAGCAAATTACAATTACAATTAGACTTAGAATTAGTAGTATCAAGCTTGACATATGACTAACAATATGATCATTCACAACTTTTAAATTATTGTTTCCACTTATATTTACAATTACACTTACAATTGAAGACAAGAGTGGATGAAGGTGTTATGTTACATTTTTTCAAAATTTTTGTTATTTGTGTGAATGAAGGTGTTATGTACTTATCTTTCATATGGCACCATTGGAAAACCAATATAATTTGATAACAGCCTTCTTTACGAATGAATGAAGGAGTTATGTTACAGTTTTTATACAAAACTTTAGGAAAGAAGGTGTTATGGGATGTTAACACATTCATTCACAGTAACCTTATAATTTAAGAACTTTATTGAATGGAAGAAGGCGTCATGTGATGAACATAACCCCTTCTTCCATGTCATATGTCTCTGATTCAGTCAGATTGCGTCAGACGCGGAGTAATAATCGTGTCGTTTTGTTAAGTTATTTCTTGTGTCACATTTTACGACAGTGTGGCAAAATGTGTTCCAGAGGTCAACTAATGGTTAAGCTTGTAGAACAACAAATAGATTCTAAACAGATAGACAAAAAATGTGTGTTTAAGGAACTTGAAAATTCTAACCTCAAAAAGCCACCTACAAATATTGTAAATAAAACAGGTAAGTTTGATTGAAACTTTTTCTCCCCACTGTATATCATTTTATTAGTTTTTTCTTAATTATTATATCTATAAATAATCAGAATTAAAACAGATTATTTTCAAAAAGTACCTTTTTTAATCTAAAAATTACACATTCATTAGTAACCTTTCATACTAAGATAGATAAGGTGCAAATAACAACTAAACTTTACCGAAATGGGCTTCTGAAAGACCTGTTAAACCCAAAATAAACAAATAATCATATTACATTAACTAGGTTAGTATTGTTTTATGTTCTGTTTCAGATTTGGTCCAACCATCAACATCAAAAATTATACCAAATAGTCCATTGGTTCTCCACACAGAAACTAGTAAAACGGAATACTATATACCCGATTTTATTCAAGAATTTGACGAACCGTTTCCAGGCAGCGATAGTGATGAGTACAAACCACGTGAAAGTGATTTAAGCAATTCCGACTCGGACGAAGAAAATGATGAAGTATTAAGAAAAAATACCAAATTGATACAAAATAGAGCTAAAAAGACTCGTATAAGTACTCCACCTTTTACTGAAATACAAAATGTTCCAGATCAAATCACACCTGTAATAAAGACTTAGAAGAACCAAATATTTTACAAAAGAGAAAACTGAAGATATTTCCAGTCAAAGAACATCGTTCAAAAAAAATTAAATGCGATCCTAATACTTGGAAGAAACGTAAAGCAGCTACTGAAAGATCAGCAGGACAGGCCTATTTATCCTATAAAAACACACTTGTTCCAAAGAAGCAAATTAAAACAGGTCTTTTGTGTCGAGAAAAATGTAGGCTGCATTGCAATAATCGCTTTACTGCAGAAGACAGAACAATAATATTGGAGCAATTTTACAAACTCGATATAAATTCAAAGAATGCTTTATTATTTGCGTCAATCATCAAGAAACCTGTGGACAGGGAACGAAAAGGAGCTATCAAGCATAAAAATGCCTCATATAAATACAGTATAACCATTAATGGAAAGTCAGAACCAGTTTGCAAAGTAGCGTTGTGTGCCTTATATCAAATTGGTAGAAAAAAAATTGACGTAATAAAAAATCACATAAACAGTGGTTGTTTGGCCCCACCTCCTGATAGAAGAGGAAAACATTCAAGCAGGCCCCACAAACTTGATGCAGAGGTTGCGCAATACATTACTGAGCATATAAACAAATTTCCTGTAGAAGAATCGCACTACTCCAGAAATCGCAATCAACATAAAAAGTACCTTTCTCCATTACTTAACCAAAGTAAAATGTATCGGCTCTATATTGAGGAATGTGAGAAAGGAAACCTTCCTGAAAAGTTTAAAATAAAGTCAAAAACTTATTCAAACATTTTTGTTTCCAAATTTAATTTGTCATTTGGTAATCCACGAAGCGACACATGCAGTAGGTGTGATAAAGGTGAATCAAATGAAGTTCACAAGGAAAATTATGTCGCAGGATTTCACGCCCTTAAACATGACAAAGAAAGGGTTAAAAATTCTAATAACATGGTGTATATTACAATGGACATGCAACAGACCATGCCTCTTCCAAAAATAACCACTTCAAAAGCTTTTTACCTTAGACAGATGTGGTTCTACAATTTTGGAATACACATTATCACAAAAACTGTAGAAAGAGCCACATTCTGTACTTGGACTGAAGACCTTGCCTGCAGAGGAAGTTCGGAAATATGTAGCTCCCTTTTACGATTCATTGAAGTCGATGAAAGCATTAAAGATAAAAACCACTTGATTATCTGGTCGGATTCTTGTGTAGGCCAAAATAAGAATTTTCTTATGATTTGCCTGTACCAGTACTTTCTGTTAAAGGGGTATTTTATTTGTATTGACCATAAATTTCCTGAGGTTGGCCATACGTATTTAGATTCCGATCGAGATTTCGGGAGAATCGAAAAAATTCTACGAAAGAACGACACTGTATATGTGCCAGATAGATATCGAGAAATCATATCAGAAGCAAGCCGAAAAAATAAAGTCATCGATATGGCTCAACATTTTAGAAACATTTCGGATCTGCCTGATAAACTGCGCCTGACCAATAGAAAAAAAGATGAACTACAGGAAACAGAAAGATTTAGAGATGGGATTAAATGGATAAGGGTTAAAGAGTATGGTTCCTACTTATATAAAGAATCATACGACGACACTGTGCCCTTCAAGAAAGTAAATATTCTTAAAAATAAAAAGATTTCTGCTCCACCAAATGACATTGAGATCGAGAGAATTCGTGAAAAATACGGAACAATCTCAGTTGAAAAAAAGGAAAACCTTCGGGAGTTGATTAAGTTTGTTAAAGAAGAATATCGATATTTTTACGAACCTATCTTGGAACACTAACGTTTTTTGTTTTTATTTACGTTAATGAAGTTCCTATTGTTATATTGCTTTTTCATCAACCATTTTATATCAGTTTTGCAACATCCATTACTGGATGAAGGTGTTATGTACATTTTTTTCAAAATTATGCAAAAGTTTTTTTTAAATTGGGCTAATGTGACTAAAATTATGTTATTTTTTATTAATACGTAAACATAATATATTATTAAAAAGTCTCACACGGAAAAAATTACATAACAAAAACTTTAACCCTAATTTTCTCAAAACTTTAGATTTGTAACATAACACCTTCATCCACTCGTGTCTTCAATTAGTACTTTGCAATGTCCAAACTTTAACCACTAATTGTAATTGTGAAATGTCAAAATTCTTAAATAACCTAACTTTTGAGGTTTGGTTAATGATTGTATATATAATGTTGCCAAGACGGAAAGCCGAGTTACGAAAAAAAAAGATTGGGCGCACTTGCTGTGGCGTTGGGTATTTGGTACCTTAGGTTTCGTAAAGGGTTTTCTCGCAGGTGGTGGGTTCGACCAATTTTCCAACGTCGCAAAAAATTTGGAGATTATAAAAACCTTATTCAAGAAATGCGTTTAAGTGACAGAGATATGTTCTTTAATTATACCGGAATGGATGTTTAACAGTTTGATCAACTCCTGGAAATTGTTGGGCCTGCTCTTAAAAAAAATAGTTATCGAGAATCAATTTTACCAAGTGCTCGTTTAGCTTAACTTTGAGGTAAATAGTATTATTTTCTTTAAACTAACACTACAATCCTTTATACACTACATACTTAAAAAAAACATTGTTTTCAGGCATTTAGCAGCTGCTGACAGTATCCCTACACTTTCTTTTGCATATCGAGTGGGAAAATCAACTGCTGCATAATAAATGAAACTTGTGAAGTAATATGGGAAAAAATACACAGCATTGTTTTGAAAGAACCCAGTGAAAAAGAGTAGAAAAGAATCTGTTTAGGTTTTGAAAAAACATGGAATCTGCCAAACTGTGTGGGGCTATAGACGGCAAGCATGTTGTTATTCGTGCACCTAAACACAGTGGTTCTTTATAATTTAACTATAAAAAAACCTTTAGTATAGTGTTATTTGCAGTGTGTGATGCAGATTATTGGTTTTCTTATGTAGACATTGGAGCGTATGGTTCTCAAAGTGAGGGGGTTTGTTAAAGAGTTTATCATTTGGTCATAAGCTAAATAATAATCATTTGCTTATCCCCACAAATAAACCATTACCAAAAACAAATGCTAATATGCCACTTTATTTTGTTGGGGATGAGGCATTTCCCCTGCAGACAAATCTGATGAAGCCCTGTGGTGGTAAAAATCTAACCAGGGAAGAAAGAATTTACAACTACAGAATTTCACGAGCAAGACGTTGCATTGAGAATGCCTTTGGGATTATGGTAGCCAGACTGAGAATATTCCACACCACAATATTTAAGAATCCAGACAATATTGATAAATTAATAAAGTGTGCAGTTTTTATTCATAATTATATCATTATGAATGATACAAAGAAACAATATGTTCCTACAAACTTCTCAGACACAGAAGCAAAAGGAATAGTTATTCCAGGTGAATGGCGAAAAGAAGTTCCTGATGATTGTGCTCTCAGAAATGTCTCTGAGTTAAAACGAAGAATTGGATGTCGAAATTTTACAGGAACAGCCTTTGAGTATAGGAAATATTTAAAAAATTATTTAAATACAACTGGAGCATTCCCATGGAAGGATAATGTAATATGATGTTTTTTTTCTTTTTGGTTAAGTATACAGATTTTCCTACTGTTGATAAAAATGTGTTGTTTTTTTTAATAAAATGATGTTTCAAAACTAAAAATTACCAATAGTTTTTATTTCTTTAATAAAACACCTTCTTTTTATATTTATAATCTTGCAATAACTTATTATTCTTCAATTTTAATTTTCTTATTGACAATCACAAAGGTTTAGATTAAAAGTAACTAAAGGGTAAATTTTCATTTTTATTAAAAAAAAAAATATTTATTGTAACTAAACAATATGTAAGTACCAAAAAATATAAAAAATAAAATAAGTGGCAGCGTTCAGTCAGTTCAAATTTCTAATAACAAAATAAAAGACGTAGCAGCATTCAGTTATTTTAAATTAATTTTATTCCGAATGATTTATTTTTTTTGTAGCACCAACATCATGATCTCATCTTTCAGTTCCTCCATTATATCTTCTGGCAAAGCGTCCAATTCATTTTTTAGATGTTGACAGAAAGTGCCTGTGGTTGAAGTAACTTCAGTTTTGTCATCTTGAAGTGAGTTCGAAACTGATAAAAGGGATTGAGACACTAAGCTATCAATATCATTACTACTTCCCCTTTTTCTTTTTTTTTTTGCTCTTTGCAGGAGTTGGGTAATGTTGACATGGATGGTTCAGAGTCACTGTGGGAAGTTCCTGGTGGACTTACTGACACATGTGAAAGAATCCCCTCAGTATCTGACATGACAGGCGGGACGATACCTGAAGAGACACATTCATCAACAGAAATATATTCTATTTCAATTTGCGATGCCTGAGAATATGTTTCTTCAAGTGAGGATTCGCCCTGAAGAGATGATTCGTGTTTAAAGCTGCCTATGGTTTTTCTAGGTCTAATAATTTGTTCCAAAAAAGACATCAAATTATAAATATGCCAGTCTTTTTCTTTAGGAGCCCCTGCGCCGCTTCTTGAATTGTTATCTATGATTTTCTTAATTCTTAAATATTTTTCTCTCAGCGATTTAAAATAGTTCTTCGCTTCTGCTTCTGAAATTTCAAAGATGTTTTATTTCCGTACCTACCTCCACCCTTAAAATCTACATACCTGTAATATTAAAACGTCCTCCTATGTCTCTCCAAACTCGATCCTTTTTCTTAGTATCCTTAAATTCTGGTTGGGATTTGTCATACAAAAAAGGGTTCTCCATAACCAAAGCAATAAATTTCTCGCTCAAATCACCGTCCATTTTTATAAACAAGAGAAAATAAAGCAAATAGAAATAGAAATAACCGCAAATAAAATTAAGTAAACAAATAAAAATTACCTAAATAAAAGTCATTAGGGGCCAGTTGTTGAATCAGTAGTTAACTCATGGATTAAGTAAACTATGATTAAATTTAATTCAAAGATTATTTCTTAATAGTCCAAGATCCCAGAGCGATAAGACATAACTTATTTTCTAAAAGATGAAACTTTAAGTTCTCAGTAGTGTCTCATGTACTTTGTATACCTGCGTGTTTGTGAAGTTTGCCCAGTGACACCTGGGCAGGTACCAGGTGAGAAAGGTGACTAAAAATAAGAGTTACTTTACTTAAATTTAGATGGCTGATTTTTAGATATATTTTATAGAATATCATTCTCAAATGGTATCGCAAGTATCAGACACTTCTCATGGACCAAAACTTTTGTCAGACGCTTTAAAGCGCCACTAAAAATAAATGAACTTTACTTATTTTTTAATGTCTGATTTTTTAATATGTTATCAAGATAACTATTACAAAATTATATTTAGTCAGTCAGACAAATTGGAATGACCAAAAATCCACTAAACACAAAAATTATTCGGCCGTGAGTACGAACGCGAGAGCACTATGCGCATGCGTGTCAGAGCGAAGAATTTAAATATTCCAAAAAGTACTTACTGCTTTCGATAAAATATTTCTGCATCTATTTTTAAATAAAATGAATTTCAACATTAAGGTAATAATTAATAATTATTAAAATTAAAATAATTTATTGCATATATTCGGTAAATTAATTTTTTTTCGGAGTAATTGTATTTTATAAAAAATTATTTTTATTTTTTTTACCAAAGATAACAGTTTTTACATTTTTTAAAAAAATTATTTTAGTAAAAAAGAAAATCAATATAGTTAGTTAGTGAAAGTATTTGATTGTCCTTAATCATCGTTATCATCATCAAAATAATCATTAGAATTTTCATCATTGAGCCAGTCATATTGTCTGTGGAGATAAGTCAGAAAGTAACACCGACCTTTCTTTATAACATTTTTCATCTTTCATCTTTTAGAAAATAAGTTATGTCTTATCGCTCTGGGATCTTACTCTATAACCAGTTGTTCAATGCAGCCTAACGTTCGAATTTATTAAACCCGAATACTAATGTGGTGACAATGTTGCCTAATGTCATGTAACAAATTATATCATAAAAATTGTAGAGAAAAATATGGTCTGTGGCATAAACATTGGTTCCGTGTTTATGAATTCTCTAGAATTTCTCGTTCAGTGTCATTGACATATAAAAAGTTGATGTTTTGAGGTAGTGTTTACCTACATTTGCTTGTTTTATATTTTCATTTGTTATGTTAATTTGTATCAGCGATTATTTTCGGTATATTTAAAAAAATGGAAGAAAGTAATAAAAGAAAGAGAACTGCTAACTTTACGGCAGATGAAGAACAAATATTAATATCTTTGGTTAAAAAGTATCAACATATTCGAAAATAAGAAAAGTGATGCAGTTACAAATTCGGAGAAAATGAAAATTTGGGAAACAATTGCACAAGAATATTCTAGTATAATGGGCTATTCAAAAACAAGTTTATGTTTAAGAACAAAATACAATAACATGAACAAAAATGTAAAGAAAAAATTTGCAGAAGAAAAAAAATATTTGAAATGTACTGGAGGAGGGCCTGCAATAAAAGTCGATATTTCCAGTACAGATAACACAATCAAGGAAATGTTAGGAGATACTGTGACAGGATTTGTTTCAAACTATGACGCAGACACAGACAAACACAATCTAGCTAATGATGTAGCGCAAGATGATTTTGAAGAAGAATTCATCATAGAATATGTTGGTGGTAAGTAAAACAAATACTGTTTTTTGATAGACTTTCACTGGTAAAAATCAGTTTTAAAATACTATTAAATTATATTTTGGATAATTATCTAGTTTTTTTAGAAACTGAACCCACAGTAAACCCAGAAGAAAGTTGTAAAAATAGCATCAATGATTCAGCGAACATTACTTTACTGCCAGAAACTCCCACGACCAATTCAGCCGATAGGTTAAAATATAATACTACAAAACTCAAAAGGCCAAAATCTGTCGGGTTGAGATTGGCAAAACAAGATGGGAGAAATGTTCAACAGAAAATTTCAACTTGGGCTCTATCCAAAACCGAATTAGTGGAATTGCAAAAACAATGTTTTCTAGAAGAGCACCTACTAAAACTGCGGCATATGCAAGAAAACCTTGAATTATGTATGAATATTCAAAAGGAAGAATGGGAAATTAAAAAGAAAATAATGCTTCGAGATCAAGAAAAACATATGTTAAAATAGTACTGTTGATTTTTTACCCGACTGACGGAGGGTTATGTTTTCAGCGCGTATCTTGTATCTATGTAATATTCTTCCTTACCTTGTATCTCCAGAACCGCTAAACGGATTTTCACATTTGAGGTATCGTTAGATTTGTCTTAATAGCCCAAGTGTTCTTAGATAGGTGATATTTAAAAAAAATCAAAATGGCGGATGTTTGACGCAACATTGTGAGGCAATACAAAAATAAATTGTACCAAGCATATCGAGTGGGGTATCAAAATGAAGGATTTTAAACACAAATTCTAAATATGTATATAACTTTTAGTTTTAATATTAAATAGAACGATAAAAAAACAAATGAATATTTTTTTTGCAAAGCAAATCGGATTTTTTTTTTGTATTTCTAAGTTCCTTGGCGAAAATTGTTTAGTTTTATGAGTAGAACACGTGGTATGGAAATGAAAAACATAATAATAATTGGACGTACAAAATGCTACAGCTGATTTCTCATTTACTATGGGAAATCAATTTTTTTCCATATTTCGATCTATATTTCTTAGGGAAAGTTGTTCAGTTTCATGAATAGAACACGTGAGTTAAATTAAGTTATTACTTTTCCTAACAACAGGAACGCTAAAAAAATTAGCTTTACTAATAAAAATAATTCAGAACTCACAAATCTCGCACAACTTTTTACAGAGCCATCCGATATTGATAATATATTTTTTATTGGAAAGAGCATACCGCGTGGGCGGTTCCATATCAATTTCAAAGGAAAAGTCCAACCCATTAGGGTAGTCAATCGGGAAATATTTGAATATTCCCATACTGATTGTTGTAAAGTAACACCACGTATAAAACCGTTGGTCCCGGTTGTTTTTGTTGAAAATAGTCATTAAGCCAACGGCCTCTGTAGCGCAGTGGTTGAGCGTGTGGCTCAAGTTACGGAGGTCCCGGGTTCCAATCCCGGTGACCAACGCACATTGTAAATAAGAATATTTGATTCAAAAACACATAAATATTTTAAAAATCCGACACAGATGTTTTGTAGCACCATTTAGAAATTAATGATTTCTCATGAACTCTTTAGCGAGTTTAGAATAAGCACTCTAAACTAAAAAGACATAAATAAAAAATACCTAATTAAATAAAAAAATAATTAAAAAATAACAAAAAACCCGCCTGTATGGATAGCTACAACTAAAAATCAACTGAAAAGACTGAAACAATACGAAAATTCAATGACTAGGTATTTAAAAAAATCAATGATAACCAGAAATATATTAAATATAATTTCCCACAAATGATCACTATTAGCCGCAAGTAATTTTAATGTAAAAATTTGCGTTTTTATTTCTTTCTAGATGCCAAAAGTACGAGCTAGGACAACTGAGAAGGCTTCCTGGTCTTCTAATAATGTTGAAAACGCTTTAGAGCTTATAAATAACGGTTCTTCTATAAGAAATGCTGCTAAAACAATGGGAATTCCATTTTCCAGCCTTCAAAAGAGTGCTAAACAAGGTTCTACTTTAGGACCACATCTAGGACGATACACTGTGTTCAGTCCTGATGCAGAAGCAGAGCTAGCAAACTTGGTAAAAAAAATGGCAAATATTTTCTATGGTTGCACCGCTAATCAAGTAAGAAAATTGGCTTTTGAATATGCTGAAAATTGTAATTTAAAGCACAATTTTAACAAAACTGGACAAAAATGGCTGGACGGGATTGGTTGTATGCTTTTATGACTAGAAATAACATTTTTGTTAGGAAGCCGGAGGTGACCAGCATAAATAGGATCACAGCCTTTAATAAGACTGAGGTACGTCTGTTGTATGATCTACTTGGTCAGCTAATGGAAAAGCACAGATTTCTTAAAAAAAACATTTATAATTGTGATAAAACAGGCATTTCAACCGTACAGACTTCCGGGACAATTCTGGCTACAAAAGAACAGAAGAGCGTGGGATCCATAACCAGCTGGGAGAGGGGGAAAAATATAACTTTGTTGTGTGCTATGAGCGCTGCAGGGGGATACATCCCTCCAATGTTTATTTTTCCTCGAAAAAGGATGACTCCTTTGCTCGAGAAGGATGGCCCAGCAGAGGCGCTTTACAAATCCTCAGAAAACGGTTGGATTAATGAGGCTTTGTTTCTTGATTGGTTGATACACTTTAAACAGCCCGCTAAGCCGTCTGCTAATGAACCTATTCTTTTAATACTAGATAACCACGCCAGTCACATTTCTCTTTCAATTTTCGAATATTGCAAATCTAATCACATTCGTATGTTGTCTCTTCCGCCACACTTATCTCATAGAATGCAGCCCCTGGATGTTTCTTTTTATCGGCCGCTCAAAACAGCCTACAAAAAAGAATGTGTTTTCTTTATAAAAAGCCGTCGTACAGAAAAAATAACCCCTTATGAAGTAGCATCCTTGGTGAAGAAAGCATTTAATAGTGTTGCGTCTATTTGCAAAGGAGAATCAGGGTTTAGATCAACTGAAATATTTACATTCAATCCAGAAGTATTCACAGAAGATTTTCTAGCAGCACAAATTCTCCAATCTGAGTCTTTTACAATCCATGATTGCAATGAATCTCTTCCAATTAGTAGTACATTAAAAGAAGTTCCCTCACCAATCCCAAGCACATCACAAGAAGTTCAACCACTAGTTCCGAACACATCAAGAGAAGATCATCCCGAAGTACCGAGCACACCAAAACAAAATAACTCACCAGGTCCTAGCATTTTAAGTCAAATTACATTCCATGATTTAATCAAGTTACCAGAGAAGACACATAATATTATTAATACAAGACAGGGCCGAAAGAAGCAGCATGCAACAATTTTAACTTCATCGCCACTCAAAGAAAACCTGATAGAAACAGAAAATAAAAAAATAAAGAAAATTGAAGGAACACAGAAAAAAAAAGAAATGGAAAGGTAAAGATCAGGGAAAGAAAACTAAAGTACAGAAGAACGGTCCTGAAAAGGTACTACAAGAATCAAATGAAACCTCTGAATCTGATGTTGGGACTAACGATTTGTGCCAGGACGATGATGATGACGAAGAAGATTTGGGAAACAGGTGCCTAGTATGCAACGATTTCGGAAGAAACAATGAGATGTGGTTCAGATGTACCTCATGTGGGCTATGGGCTCACTCAGAATGCACTGGGTGGGACTCGGCTCAAGGTAATGTCTGCGATATGTGCTAGGTTTTCATTGACTCTGATTGCCCCCCAGGTGACCACCATTACCCTCATGTCGGTGTAATGGGAGTCAAATCTGTTTTTTTAAACTTCAATAATTTCCAAAGTTGCTTGCCAAAGTGTTTGAAACTGATCTCAATTGATAGTATATTAAGTATATTATGTTTAAAGGCGGTTGCAATAAATATTTTATTTTAAAATTACATTTTATTTGATTTCTCGCTTAAGTGACCATTAGCCTCTTTTACCCTAATTGCCCTTCAGGATTTTTGACTGCAGCCTCAAGCCATACACAGTTTTTTTTACGCCCTCCCTTTAAAATTCCTTATATTACACCGGTTTATTGCACTTAAAACGGCTGTTTATAGTTAGAGTGAAAAAAAGTAAAAAAGCGTGAAATAAAGTGCCATAACGTTAACTTTATTTCACGCTAACCATTTGATTAATAGAAATAAAATATCAAGTTACCTTTAACCATTAAAAGACAAGACAAGAGTACAACAACCAGGGCTGCTGTCAAAAAATAAAAACAATCTCAGTGCAGGATCTCCCTCAACTCCTGGCAACAGCGCTATAGATGGTAAAAAGTTCACATATACGACTCGACTCTCACAAAAAGAACAATAATTTTTTTTGCTACCTTATCTTTTTAGTAAGTAGGTTAATTTTTAAGGAATAAACCTGTAGTTCATTAAACTCTTTTTTTAACTTCGTAAAAAAAAAACATAAAAATAAAGAAATATATATTGTTATGGTATCACTGTGTCTATTGTGTAAATTAAAATATCTTACTGTGAAGTATGACGACATAGACCAGTGACTATTTTTTTTTGATAATTGATAAATATGAGGGAAAATGTTATGGAAACGATTATTGATGGATTATTGATTTTGGATTTGATTAATAATTTTTGAATTTGATTGATTGTAATTTTTATTAAGTTAAAGTTAAAAGTTAAATAAAAGATTGAATTAAATGAAAATTTGGTTTGAGTTGAATCAACAAAGAAAAAGAGAAGGACCCATACCCAAAAGCTGTGGCATAGAAGAGTAACCATTACAATATATAGGTATACATTATTATTATTACTGTTATTTTTATTCTTTAAAAACAAATTACTTTCTTCAATTTCATTTTTGGTATTTAAATTTCTTTCTTAGACTAAAAAAATAAAAAATGAAATCATTTTCTCTCGCTTTTTATAATGTCAGTTCATTAACGGCCCATTTCAATGCGATAAAAAGTATTTTGCTAAAAGAAAAGTTTGATTTGTTTTGTATGTCCGAAACTTTGCTAAGTGATAAGATAATAGATAGACAAGTAAATATTTTGGGATACAGATTAATAAGAAAAGATAGAATTTGTATAGGGGGGCAAAGATATTTGGGGAGAGGCGTGGCAATGTATGTCAGGGACACTATTAAGTTTGAGATATTAAATTCTTTGTCAAATGAGAGTATCTAACAGGTATGGATTAGTTTTAAACTGAATAAATCTATTTATTGTGTAGGTTCGTTGTACAGACTGCAGAGAGGTAGCTATCCTATTTTCTTGGAGACTTTCGAAGACACTATCTCGCAGTTTTCAATCTTGACGGAAAAAATTATTTAATAATAATAATAATAATAAGAATCTTTATTATTTCCAAATTAAATATAGTACATTAAACTACATAACTTACATTTTAATCTTATTTAAACGTTGGAAATAAAGGGCGAAGTTCATCTCCTCAAATGAATCGAAAGACTCATTATGGAAATGCTCTTCCACTTAATCCAAAAGTAGTATTACCCACAGAATTCATTTATATAAAAAAAGATAATAAAAAAAAACAAACGAACAATATCAGATAATAGGATACTGGGAGAATAAAAAGTATCTACGGTTGACTATGTAAGAGCAATAATTTATATTTAACTTTAAAACTACCCAAACTAAGAGATTTTAGTTCTTGAGGAATTGAATTGTAAAGCAGATATACTTGATAAGTAAAGGAACGGCGGAATAATTCGGTTTTGAATTTTGGAGGAGATAATAAACCTTTGAACCTTAAATTTAAATTATGCACATCCGTTCGGAAGGAGAGCTTTTCATAAAGGTATGTAGGAACCTTTGCCAAGATTATTCCAAAATATAATGAAGTTGCATGAAGTTTTCTTCTGTTTTCCATGTTTAGCCAATTAGTTTCGATTAACTTATTTGAAATTCTTTGACGCCTATCAATTCCATATATCATGCGTAAACAGGAATTTTGAACCTTTTGAATTTTGCTCTTAAAAATAGAGGTTAAGTTTGGTCCATAAACTGAATCTGCAAAATTAAAATGCGAAAGTACCAATGATTCACATAATGTTATTTTAATATTTTTAGGAAAAAAATGACGATTACCATATAAAACTTTTAAAGAGGAATATGCACGCTGAAGCAGCTGGTTGACATGTCTTTCAAATCGTAATTCGTCATCTATGATAACACCTAAATTCTTTGCAGAATTAATGAGGGTTAACGGTTCATTATTTATTTTAATAGAATTAAGAGGAAAATTCATGTTAGCACGATTGTGTTTAGAACCAAACAGCATTAAATTCGACTTAGAACTATTAATTAATAAACAATGTTTAGTAGCTAAATCTACAAATTTATTTAATTCTTCGTTTATTACGTCACAAGCAATATCCAACTGTTGCGGAAAAAAACTAAAGTAGATTTGAGTATCATCAGCATATACCTGTTTTTTGCAACTTTCAAAAGAATTTATTAAGAAAATGGTATATATTGAAAAAAGCAAAGGTCCCAAGATGAAACCTTGTGGTACACCAGATTTTAAATTTAAATATTCAGACTCATCATAATCAATTTTTACGCATTGTTGACGGTTTATCAAGTACGTCTGTATAAGACTAACAGCATTACCTGTGAAACCAATGTAGTGTAAAATATTAAGCATTAATTCGTAGTTGATTGTATCAAAAGCCCTACTGAAATCCAGCAACACCAAAATAGTACACTGTCCTTTATCAATTGAAGTAAGAATATCATCAACAACATTAAGTAATGCTGTAGTGCAGCTGTATCCTTTCCGAAACCCCGACTGTTCATTAGGTAATAGTTCGTAGCTCATTAGGTGCTCCCTTATTTGAATTTCTATTGCTCTTTCAAGAACTTTAGAGAGCATAGGCAGTACACTTATACCTCTAAGATCCTTGTATTCCTTGGGATTCTGTTTTTTAGGCAAAATCCTTACTACTGCCTTTTTCCAAACATCAGGTACCACACTATTAATTAAACAGAAATTTACAATATGTGTTATATATGGTATCACCAAGGGACAGCAAAGACGAATAAGTTTCACATTTAAACCATCACATCCCACAGCATTAGAATTAATTTTACAAATAGTTTTATATACAAATAAGTCATTAACCTCTTTAAATTTAAAATTAATAGGAACAACATTATTGCTTTTATAGAATTGTAATACATTCTCCGGGGGTGTAATATTAGGAATAGAATTTACAAGGAAGTCATTAATTTCATTAGGTTTTCTTAGAATTTGTGGAATGTCATTTTTTTTGTCATTAATAAAATTATTTGATTTAAGAGTATGCCATAAGTGACGTGGAGTAGAATTGTTAAATTGAAATAGAAAGTAAGCTCTTTTTTCTCGTCTTATTGCTTGATTCGTGTAGTTTTTTAAATCTTTGTAAAACTGAAAATGCGTTTCTAGTTTTGTACGCTTGTATCTTTTTAAAGCATTGTCACGTATCTTCATCATTTGCCTTATATTAAATGTTAACCACGGAGCTTTCTTTCTCGTTATTTTTGAAGTTACAAGAGGTGCGTGTTTGTCAAATAAATTAATCAAGCAATTGACAAAATAACATATTTTTTCATCAACTGTTTCCTGGTCTAAAATGCGAAAAAAACAAATGCTACTCAGATCTCGATGAAATGACTCCTCATCAAAATCTTTGAAATTTCTATAAGTACACATCTTAGATACCTTTACCCTTTTCACATTAATTCTGCAAAAAACAAGGGAGTGATCAGATATCCCATGATTATGAACACCTTTATCAACTACAATTTTATTATTCACTACAACATAATCTAGTAAAGTTTTAGAAGAGGCCGTAATTCTAGTTGGTTCATCAATAATTTGTTCCAAATTAAAAATTTCTAAAATATTAACAAATTTGTTCAATACTGCATTTTTCCTGAGGAAATCTATATTAAAATCCCCCAAGCACAGCAGTTCATCCACTTCTGTGAATAAAGATGCCAGAGAGTCTTCAAATTCATTTAAAAAATCAGTATCACTCACTTCATGCGGTTTGTAAATGACCCCTACACCATAACTTTTTCCATTTAGAGTTAATTTTATCCACAATTGCTCCCAAATATACCCCAAATTTTTTACCTTTATTTCTGACATATATTTACTTTTTACATAGATGCACAAACCCCTCCCTCTAGCATTTCTATCTCCCCTGTATAATACATAATCATTTATTTTTAACATATTATCAGTAACATGACCAAATAACCAGGTTTCACATACCATAAAAATATCATAATCATATTTTTCCAGTAAATTCTTCACATCTCTTAGTGAAGGCAAAAGGGAACGTACATTAAGAAAAGCTATACTGAGATAGTCCATAGTCAAGATAAATATATTATATATATAAAAAAAAAAAAAAATTCTCCCAATATCCAAATTTTAAATTTTAAAAACAAACAAAATATTAGTACAACTGAAACTCTAGGTACAGCTGATAATCAACAGCCGACAAAAAGTTGTTAACTAAAATAGTCGACAATTGCACATGGCTCACAAAAATAATCCCAATTTTTAATTTTATAACAAAAGCGCTATTTCTAATTAAAATTTTAAATTCAATACCAGTTTAATTATATGATTTAAGTTAATTAAATTAAGGACTAAGAAAGAAGAAACGAGTTAAGATTTTATGATAAAAAAAATCTACTTACAAAAAAAAATTCTAAAAATTTAAAACATTTAAAAACATAAATAAAATTAAATTGTTTTTTTACTTGTAGGTGGCCCCGGTACCGATCCAAGCCGAGTATGATATCGTTTGTTCTGTTCTTTGTTTTGTTCCTTAATGTCGTGTTTTTTTTCTTTTCCTTTATCCGCTATAACGTTTGCCACAGTATCACTTATTGAGAAAACTAATTCTTGCGCATCACTTTTGTCTTGAACTGGTGTTTGAGGTGCACTGTCACTTTCCCTGGATGATATATGGGAAAGATTGTCTTCTGGATCGCTAAAAACCTCTTCTTTTCGTATATCTTCTGCAGTATATTCCTTTCCTTCTATTATAAGCTTTCTCCCCCTGATTAGAGCCCGTTTCTTTTCAATTTTCGCTTTTTTCATGCGACGAACGAGTATCTTCCTCTCTTCTAGATCCGATTGAATCAAATCTTCAGACATGTATATTCCAAGATTTTTTAGAAGTTTGCCATTTTTTAAGATCTCTGAGCGTTTTAGATCTGAGTGAAACTTAACTAGTACAGGCCTAATATTTTTATTTTTTTTCCCTATTCGATATATATTTATGATGTCAAAGCATTCAATATTTACTTTTAGATGATCTCTAATTACGGTAGTTGCAGCTGTTAATAACTCTTGTGTTGTCTCGTTTTGTTTTTCGCATAAACCGTAGACAATTACATTTTGTTGTTTCAATTTCCTTTCAGCTTTTTCAAGTTTTGTTTTCAAATTTTGGTTTTTAAAGTCTAATTCAACTATCTTATTTTCCAGTTCAGTTAATTTATTACCAAAACCGGTAGAAAAGTTTTTGAATTCTAAATTTAAATTATCAATTTTATTTGTTATATTCTGATTAGTTTGTTGCAACAACTGAAAAAGATCATCAAGTGTTCTGTTTTGATTCATAATAGTCAGGTGTACGTCTCTGAAATATTGGTATTAATATTTATTTATTTTTGCTATCAGGGATTAGTGTAAAAACCAGTTTTTGCCTTAAATTTTAATGAACTGATCTGCTATTTCGGATTTTCTTCGGGTTTTCTTCTATAATTAATGGATTAAAGTAATTTTGACTTACTGCATTGTATTTGTCACTATTTTTCACATCGATTGATATAAAATACACTTATGTTTTTCCACTTTTTCCACTAGAAAACGCATTACTTTCAGGAGCGGACAAATAAATATGTGTGTGTTACAAACAATACAATACTATTTTGGGTGGGGATGTTAACATAAATTATCTCGATATTGATGGTACCAACACACTTAAACTTGTCTCCATACGATTTGAAACAAATAATATCTGACCCTACCAGAGTTACAGAAACTTCAAAAACGCTATTGGATTGGATTATAATACCAAAAAGTTGTGGAGATATTTTGTCTAATGTGAAAAAGCATCATGATCTCTCAGATCATTCTTTGACACACTGTCAAATAAATGAAAAAGTTATTCAATCCTCAGACTACATTACATTTCGAAATTTCAAAAGAATCGATCAAAACGTTTTAAATCAGTTTGTTGAATCGACAGAATTTGGATATATTTTGTATTGTCAGAATGTAGATCAAAAAGTTGATCTGTTGAATAAAATGATTTTGTCAATTTTTGATATTTTATCTCCTGTTAAAACGGTCAAAATTAAAAAAACAAAAACCACCCTGGATGGCCGATAACATTTGTTTAATGATAAAGTTAAAAGAAAGAGCCTACTATCGCTATAAACAGACTCGAACCCAAGACCATTGGAATTATTACAAACAGCTGCGTAATACAACAAATATTGACATTAAAAACGAGAAAAAAAGTTACTTAGAATATTGCACACATCTCGATAGAAATCCAATTTGGAAACGACTAAAACAACTACAAATTTTAAGTAACTCCAAGACTAAACATTTGCCTGACCTTTTCAATAAACCTGTTGAAATTAATAATTTTTTTGCAATTTTCTTGAAGACATGTAATCCCGGATAAGGATTTGCTTAATTTTTATAAAAATAATAAAAAAACTGAATTTTCTGAGCAGTTTTCTTTTAGCACTGTAACTGTTGATGAGGTTAAGGAGCATTTGTTAAACATTAAGTCACTTGCAGTGGGACCAGATTTAATTAATATTCAGATGATCAAAATGTGCTGTCCCAAAATCTTACCCTTTTTATGTAATATAGTTAATTCATGTATATTAAGTAATGTTTTTCCTTCAGTGTGGAAAATCGCCAAAGTCAAGCCTTTACCTAAAAAACAAATGCATGTGACTACAATAACCTGCGTCCAGTTAGCATACTGCCTTGTTTATCGAAAATCCTGGAAAAAGTAATGGATAAACAAATTAGATTGAACCTCAATAAATTCAATATCTTACCGGAATATGAGTCTGGTTTTAGGCCCGCATATAGTTGCGCTACGTCTTTGGCAAATATTACAGACGATTTACTTAGGGAACATGATAAAGGCAACACTACTGCACTAATACTTCTAGACTACTCAAAGGCGTTTGATACAATCAATCATGATGTGCTACTTTCTGTTCTAAATTTTATTGGCTTTTCTCAGGATGCTACTAGCTTCTTAAGTAGTTTTTTAGAAGGTAGGACACAATATGTTGAGACGTCTTTGGGTAAGTCAGAGGAAAGTGCAATAAAGAGCGGAATTGCTCAAGGGTCAATATTGGGACCTCTTCTCTTCTCTATCTACACATGTAACATCGTCTCTTGCATAAGGTATGGGAAAGTTCACCAATATGCTGATGACAAGCAAATTTTCTACTCGTTTAAACCAAAAGATTGGAAAATCGCACAAAAAAATATCGAAAATTACTTAGAACAACTTGCAAAATTTTCAAAAAAACACAATTTAGAAATAAATCCTGACAAATCTGTTGTTTTAATCTTTGGTAAGGATAAACAAATTGTGAAAAATAATATGCAAATTAGTATGCAAGGGAATAGCTTATCATCTGCAGAATATGCACGTAACCTGGGACTGGTAACGGACACCATATAAATCAAAACATAAGAAGAGCGTATGGATCATTGAGACTGCTGTACCCTCATCGGCATCTGCTATCTGTGTCACAAAAAATTCAGCTGTCGGACAGTTTGGTTTTGAGTTATTTTAATTTTTGCGATGTGGTGTATGGACCATGTCTGGATTAAAACGACCAAGTAAGAATTCAGAAAGTTCAAAAATCTTGCTTGCGCTTTATTTATGGTATCAGAAAGGGTTTACCAATTTCACATAAATTGAGAGATGCCAATTGGCTAAACATGAAGGATAGACGACGTCTACACTCTTTGGTGTTCTATCACAAAATTATTCAGACTAAAACTCCACCATACCTTGCCAATAAGTTTAGATATAGAACTGACATTCATAACATTAACGTTAGGTTTAGAAACTTGATTAGTGTCCCTGATCATAAAACCGCAATGTTTGAGAGGAGTTTTTCTTATAACGTATGCAATTTGTACAATGGACTTCCGCCAGATCTCAAAAATATGTCGCTAATAGCTTTTAAAAGACAACTAAAAAAACATCTCTTAAATCAATAATTCATTTCTATTCACAAGTCCTGTTAAACTATAAGTATTATTATTTTTTAATCTGCTGTTTTGGGCTTTATATATTTTATTATTATTTTGATATTTCATCTATTGTAAAATTGTTTTAAACCGTTTTTTTTTATATTTGTTTTATTCAATTGATCTGCTACCTAAAGTAGGATGGGCATATAAAATACTGAAGTGTTTTTATATTTGTCTATTTAGTTTTTTATTCTTTTTTTTGGAATTTTGTGATGTAAACCTATAATCAATTAAATTAAATTCATTCACTAGATTTAAATTTTATATTGTTTTTATTTATTCGTTGCTTTATAGGCTATATAACTAGTTTATTTTTTATTTTTTGTTGTTCTTATTAATTTAACATAAATTTGCAGGGACTAGACTCGATCTTTTTTTAATTGCCTTCTAGTTCCTTTTTGCATTTTTTCGTGTATATAATATTTATAACTTTTGTATTGTATTTTAAAACTGAAAATAAATATTATTATTATTATTATTATTATTGCTTTGACAGCGTATGAACTGTACTTGATTTGACGTTAATGTTTTTGTTCATTGTGTCAATAATTCGAATTGGAAATTTAATTGTTGTTCTTACTATTATTAATAAAAGTAGTGAAGATTCTGAGGTTGAAATATGTACTCCAGAAGAAATCATAGAAAAGGCAAATGTGGCGACTTCAAATTTGCTGCCAGAAAAATCAAAAGAAAATTATACAAGAGAGTATGATACTTTTATGAAATGGTGGATTCAAAATAGTATCCACAGCTTTACAGAGCGAGTGCTTTTAGCTTTTTTTAACCCTACGTTGGTCGCGCGGTCTACGATTGTAGACCACACATATTTAAACGACGATAGTTTCAAAAATATGTTAAGCACGCAGGCGCAACTTTGAGTAGCTGTTGATTTTACCCGTGTCTAGCGGATCAGTATGCCAACGGCACCGAAATAGGCTGATAGTAGATGTTACGCGGTTCTAAAGACGACTGGTCTACGATTGTAGACCGTGCGACTAATTGTGTTACATTTTCTGTCAAGTACGAAGTGATTTTGTTTTTATAATATTTGGAATAGATAAGGTAAGTGATGTTTTTTTTTTGTTTTACATTTTAATACAAAGGTATAGACGATAATTTTTGCTAAAAATTCTTTGGTGTATGAATATTTTACTGCATAATTCTATAATTTTCTTATTTGTTTGTTTCAGAGGTAAATATGGCCGTGCAAAAAAAAGACGTGTAGAGCAAAGCAAGGATCCAGATGTATGGCTAAGATGGTTTGACGAGATATCAAAAGGAGAGGAAAGTCCAATAGATGAAAATGAAGAGGAAGGAGAAAGTGAAGAAGAGGAAGCAGAAAATGAAGTTATAATGTCAAGGAGTGATAATGAATGCAATTCAGAATTAGAGATAACATCAGGCGAGGACGAACACATTTCAGAAAGTGATAGTGAACAAATTGATAGTGGCAAAATTTACATAGGAAAGGACAAAATATCTAAGTGGAAAAAAGATTGTCCTAATACACGAGTGCGACTGCGTGCGCATAATATTATAAAACATTTGCCCGGATCGAAACGTGATGCTCGCAATGCCGTATCCGAATTTGACTGTATAAAACTTTTTTTGAGCGATGCCGTTCTTCAAATTTTAGTTACTTCAACAAATATTTATATTGCGAAAATAAAGACCAAATTTCTAAGGGACCGAGATGCAAGACTAACTGACGAAAGGGAAATGAGAGCTTTGATAGGAATTTTGTTTTTGATTGGAACAATGAGATGTGGAAGAAAAAATGCTCATAAAATGTGGGATAATTCTAAGAGCAATGGAGTTGAATCCTGCTATCTCGCAATGAGTGAACATCGATTTCGGTTTCTTAGCACCCATTAGAGAAGTTTTCGAAATTTTCGTAGCTAATTTCCAGAGTTGCTTTACTGTTAGTGAGTACGTTACTATTGACGAGCAATTCCTGGCTTTCCGAGGACGTTGCTCATTTAAGCAGTATATACCTAGCAAACCAGCAAAATATGGTATCAAAATGTTTGCTTTAGTTGATGCTAAGACTATACAATCAATCTCGAGACATACGTAGGAAGTCAACCGGATGGCCCTTATAAATCAAGTAACTCTGCTGAAGACATTGTACTACGAATGATTCAGCCCTTAGAGGGGACTAATCGCAACATTACAGGACATAATTGGTTCACAAGTATTCCATTGATAAGAAAGTTACTAGAGAAAAAGTTAACATATATTGGTACATTGCGTAAGAATAAACGAGAGATCCCCTTGGAGTTCTTACCTAATAAAAAAAGGGAAGAGAAAACTTCGCTTTTTGGTTTTCAGGAAGATATGACAATGGTTTCGTATTGTCCTAAAAAAAATAAAGCTGTTATTTTGGTGTCTTCAATGCATCATGATGATGCAATTGATCCTGAAACAGATGATGCAAAAAAAACAGTAATAGTGACCAGTTACAATCAAACTAAAATTGGCGTAGACCTCGTAGATCAGTTATATGGAAATTACAACGTTGCCAGGAACACGCGTCGATGGTCAATGGTTATTTTCTACGACCTTTTGAATATATCTGGTATAAACGCCCTTTGCGTTTACAAGGCAAATCATCCCCTAGAGAAAATCTGTAGAAGTAATTTTATTGAAACAATTGCTTGGGAACTGATTAAACCACAGATAGAGGCAAGATCAACTATTGCGCAGCCGAAGCAACTAAGAATTCGTGCGTGTACTCTTCTTGGAACTGAAGCAATACCCCCTCCTCCTCTTCTGCCAAGGCAAGAAAATTATGTCCCAATTAGATTTATTAATTTTTTTTTCAACTCGTTTAATGGCGGGTGTATAGCAGGCCCACCTCCTGTGGCTTCTTGCTCTCTTCTCAGCTTGGCAGCTTTTGATTTTGTTTTTGACTTCCAGGTATTTTTTTAAATCTATAAAAAGAATATAGGTACTAATGTCAATAGCTTCATGTTCAATTTTTAGACTTTGTTATTGTTTTCTAGAGCTACTTTCAAAACAGCGCTAGTTAGAACACAACATTAAATAATTGGACAATCTTATCTAGGTTCTTATAATTTAACAATTGAAAAATATGACCAACATTTGCATCCAAAGCTCTATCACTGAACAAATTACTCTCATATTAAACAAACGTGTAATTATAGTTTATTAATATTATCTTACTCACTCTTCACCATTCTTCCACGGTTTTTTCTCCGAAGCCCAAAGCATTTAACTGCTGTGCTAAGTTTTGCCACAGTGCTCTCCCTTCCGCTTTCCCTGCAGGGCCATTGAATTTATTAATTAATATACTTGGGTTTCTTTCAGCCAAGTCTAGAAGTAATAACCAATGGTCGTTTCGAACTTTCATTTTCATTTCAAAGCGAAAAAAGGAATAAAATTGAAAACTACTTAAGCACGATGGACGAACGACAATAACCAATTAAAAATTTAACGGGATTTTTATGATTGGGATTATTTAAACTACCCTCCATAATTCAAACGACAAAAAGACGTTAAAAATATCCAACATATTTTCTATTTCTTTCCCTCTTTCTCTCCGTAAAGCAAAACAACATGTGTTTGTCTCTATCTCGAGACGTCAAGAGGTATCGTTTTTAGGCGGATAAGTCGAGGTCCGTTTGTCGCTTTAAAACGACAAATAGTCCAGGAGCGTCTAAATCGGACCTCATATCGAAGTTACTACGCATGGTTTTAAAGTGCCACCTGTCATCTGTCAATATAGTGTCAATTTTGATATTTATTGGATTGATACCCTTTTGATACATTTTTATTTTCATTCTTTATTTCTATTAATATTTGATTTAATATTGTTATTTTAATAATATTGTTTGTGTATTGTTCGTTATTTTTTTGGTTACACAGAAAATGGCAGTGACGTGTTTAATTTGTGCAAAATTATACAAATATCAAAGTGCGTTAAATAAACATTTGAAGAACATTCACCAAGTGGAAAAAAATGTAATGATATTCATTTTAAAAAAGAAAAGGAAACGAGGAGAACCATTACCCATAACCCATGATAATTCAGAACTCACCATTTACATGGAAACCTTAAGAAAAAATAATTCAGAAAATGAAATTAATCACCTTAAAAATGAATGTTTGAAAATTATAAATCGAATATCGTCTAAATCACAACAAGTTGATGATAGCAACATTTTGTCACAGTGTAGACAACAGTTAGATAAAGTAGATTTATTACTTCATATTAATGAAAATCAAATAGAGTTCGAAACAGAAGTGGATATTTGTAATAAAACTGCTCCAAATAAAAAAATTGAAAAACAATCTTTTTTTTCAACTAAGAAAAATAAGTCAAAAATTTATAACAAAAAACCTACAAAGGAGGAAAATTTAATTATTCAAGAAATTCTTAATAATGAATTATTCATTTCAAAAGATCCCTCTCATGATCACAATTATTTTTGACTTAGCTTTTAAATTAATGTAAATAAAGTATATATTAAACGTTTTATTTTGTTTTAATTTTAAATTCTGGGTATATTCATTTTTATTATTATTATAATTCAGAAAAGAAATGAACGAACATGTTTTACTCCAAAATTTTTCTGATAACCATCGTCATCAGTTATGTAAATGGATTATGGAAGTATATTTAAACACGAGATTTTTTTACGAAGCTAAAAAATTGTCAGTTAAAGATAATTATGTTCGACAAAAGTAACTTTTAGATTCGAAACCGAAAGTTATGTTTTTAAAAAAACTACAATTGAAATTAAACCGAAAAGGAACTTTATTAACAAGTTATTATAATGAAATATAATGTCAAAATGCTAAAAATGCCGGGATGTCGAGAGTTTTGTTCTAGCCTTCTTGTGGAAGGGGCATCTCCTATTTCTGATGACTTCAGCGAGAAATGCTTAGATGCGTTTCTATAACTCCTCCACCCTTAGAGAAGAATCCGGGGTGCAGCAACCGGATTTGCATTCACAGGAATTTCCATGTTTTCTTGACTATTTTCTTCTGTTAATTTCTTGCTATAACTTTTACAATAAAAATAATAAAAACCATAGGATATAGTAATAGTGATAAAGACATATACGAAAATTGTCCATATGCTAATATTTTTGTAATAAACTGGGTTTTCAAAAATTTCACTTAATTTTTTAGTTTGTAAGTCTAAAGAGTCTTTTAGAATATTCATTTTTCCAACGTCTATATCATTAAGTTTAAAAGGTTGAATATTATAAGAATTTCCATTAATAGAGTTTTTGAAGTTAAGTTTTGGAAGTTGAATAATTTTAAATTCACTTTTCGGAAGTCTATTACTACGAAGCACTGTTTTTTCTATTTTAACTAAGCACTGTTTGTCTAGTTCAACTACAAAAGTTCCTAAGAGAGGTATATTGTCTTTGGTGCCACCACAAATTTGTTGAGCGGCTGTAACAAATGGCGAAACAATTAACCACTTATTTTCACGAAGTTTATGAATTTTGGTGTCGGTAATGTCTAC
Source organism: Altica lythri (assembly GCA_964028335.1). Lineage (NCBI taxonomy): Eukaryota > Metazoa > Arthropoda > Insecta > Coleoptera > Chrysomelidae > Altica > Altica lythri. The sequence goes on along the minus strand of OZ034806.1, from coordinate 27,704,664 downwards.
TTGGTCAATTTCACAGTTTGTATGGTCACTGGTAAATTTTAACATTTGAACTTCACAAGGGGCATCTTCTTTAATTGATGAAGGCGTGGATTCGTGGCAGATAAATTATTCTTTATCGATCTCTTGACATTCTTTGTTAAATGACATATAGTTTTGCTCGTTTAGGATCAGGAATTGGGTTTTTGGAATAATAATTTGGTATTTGTCATTTTTAAGGATTGGTAAAGGGAAAAGCTGATACAGATTGTAGTTTTCAATTTCTACGATTGGAATTTCGATTATAAATATGATTTTGTTATTATTACTATAGCTTTTTATATTCATTATTTTTTCAAATTTTAAAATGTTGCTACTAATAGGTTCAAAAGGCAACTTATTGTTTAATAAATGAACATCAATTAATTTAATATTTCTCAGTAGTGTTTCTGGTTCAATAATTGAACTGTGAAAAAGTTTAGCTTTTGAAAAGGTAATAGCCACTTCTATTTGCTCCAATAAATCATAGATATATTGATATAAATTACTTATTTGGTAAGTGACACTTTCAATATAGGCAAGCTCAAAAGTTTGTTTTGCCTGTGCTTGTGCTGTATTAATGACATTGGCAATATTATCAATTTGTGATTTGATTGTTAATTGGTTTTGTGCTAAAACTTGAATACTGGAGTTAAAAGTGTTTATAGAATTTTCGATAATTGTAATTTGTTCATTAACTAAAGTTTTTATTTTATTTTGTGTTGTTGAGAGAGTTTCGATTGCTTTATTATATCTGTCAGCATCGCTTTGATCTAGATTGCCCGTTATTGATTTGATAATGGAACCGAAGCCATTAATTAGTCCTCGTTTCTTTACATGGTTTTGGTTAAAACAAGAATTTAGTTGGTTGATCTGAGATTTAGTTTTATTTTCAATTATAGTGATGGATTCAAATGTATTCAATATATTTTCAAAATAAGTTTCGGTGTTGTTTGTTGTTTTGTCTATTATCATTTGTTTCAAACTAATAAATTTCTTTTGAAGTGTCAAGAATTCTTCAATTATGTCTGTAATGTCAATGATTCTAATGAATGACCAATAGTCCACGATATTTTCGGCGTTTCCTAATTTTAGAGGTAATAGTCCAGGATTGTCAAGTATTTTATGGAAGGTCGGTTTCGTCAGGCTGATGTCTGCGAAGTAGAGGATTCCGAAAAATCTGTAACGAAAGGTTTTCTAAGTTCTTTAATATGAATTGTTTCAGTTTTATTTTTATTTTGTTCATTTATAATTTCGACTTTATTTCTATCTAGAAGTTTAGATATTTTATAGGGGCCTATAAATTTGTTGTCTTTTTTATTTCTGTATTGAAAGTTTTTCTTATATACAATGTTTCCTACTTTGAATTGGTCGTTTGTATTGCCTTGTGTATTGTGTTTGTCCGCGATTTTCTTTTTGTTTGTTTCTAGTTTGTCTTTAACGTTATCGTAAACATGTTCTAGTCTTTTCTTGTGGTTTTCCGCATAATCTGTGAAAAATGATGTAGGTAGAAATATTTCATTGGGGTTTCGGGAATTAGTATGACCAAAAGTAAGTTCGAAAGGTGTAAAGTTGGTACTACTGTGTATGCTGTTATTATAGCCTAAAATTGCATAATTCATAAGGTTATCTTTTTCATTTGGATATAGGGATTTGAGAATTCTTAGGTGCTCAATTATTGTCGAATGAAAGCGTTCTACAATGGCATTACTTTCGTGGTGACCTACTGTGGTAAAATGGGCTTTGATTTTATGTACTTTTAAAATTTCGGATACTACATCGTTTTTAAATTCTGTACCATTGTATAAAATTAAATTTTCTGGAACTCCAAAAGAAGTAAAATATTTAATTAGTCCATTACTTATGTGAATAGCGGTTTTTCCTAGAATTTCGTATGCTTGAGCAAATTTTGTAAATCAGTCTACAATTGTCAGATAAATTTTGTTGTCGAAGAAGAATAAATCAGCGTGAACAATTTGGAATGGTCTAGAAGCCGTTTCTGTAATCATTAAAGGGGAATATGGATTTTTCCTAGCATATTTTGTTGTTTGACATATATCGCAAGCGTTTATATATTCAGTGATCGTGTTTTTAATACCTATCCAATAATAATTTCTTTTAATTTTTTCTAAAGTTTCTAAAATTCCTCGATGGTTAGTTTTACTTTCATGATGATTTTTAATAAGAAGTATTTGGTCCTCTTTGTCTTTTACTGTATTAACTAATTTTGTACATCTAATTAGTTTTGGTCCTTTCTCTGAAAAGTGTCTTAAGTATACTGTGTTAAAGTCGCTGTAGAGTTTGTCTGTGTGGAAGTACATACAATAAGTTCTTTTTTCTGTTGTATAATTTTTTAAGAAGTCAAAAATCAATTTATGGTTGTTTTCAGTCGGAATTTCGACGGTAATTATTTTATGGTGTTCATAATCGTCATGTTTTACAGTTAATTTTTGATAAATTTGTCCAAAAACTAAAATTTGATTTACTTTGTTATTAATAATGTCGTCTAATAATTTTATTCCGTCGTTAGTGGTTTCATTGGCAGTTGTATGCTGTGTTGATTGGAGAGTGTCTTTGTCAATTAATGGATCGGGAGGTTTTAGCTGTACGTCAGAATGAATAATTATGTTAGGGTCCTCGTCCGAAATATTTATAGGGTTCTCTGCTAGTTGTTGAAGGTATTTTAAAGTGTCCTCGTTAATATTGCCGGGATTGTTTACTGTGGATTCGTTTTCTAAAACATTTAAAGATATTCTTGAAAGGGCATCAGCATTGGTATTAGTTTTACCCTTTTTTTCATTAACTGGTAATTTAACTATTTTAGTAGTTCGGGCTGGAATATTAATAGAATAGTTTTCAATTTTTAATTTGTGTTTTAATTGGGACAGTTCTTCGGATTCATAAATAATCGGAATTTTAACTTTAGGAGTAATAATTAGTTTTTTGTTTAAATCTACGGATGCGTTTAACTGTCTTAGCAAGTCTATACCTATAAGACCATCGTATTTGTTACTAAAATTAAAAAGGTAAAATTTGTGTCTTTCTTTTACTTTAAACAAGTTAAAAATAGGAATTATTATTACTTCATTATGGTAGCTAATACTGTGAGCGGTTTGTATATTAAATTGTTCATTGAAAATAAATTTTTGGTAAAATTGGTAAGCTAATTTCGGATTCATTAAACTTCTACTACTTCCTGTATCTATTAAAAAATTTGCATTTAGTTCGGGAATATATATAAAAGGCAAGTTTGCTTTTAGTAAGTTAAGATTTATTATCTGTTTGTTTGATAAGGATGGTCTATGTGAAAATTTCCCATATGGTCATTTGATACACTGTGTGACTGACTCTGTGGAATTGGCAATGAACTTGTGTTCTCACAATGTTCTTGATAAGAGTACATCTCATTTTCTGTTTCGTAGGAATCGCAATTGTGTTGTTGATAATTATTTTGCATATCATCATTTTCTGAGAAATTAAGATCTTCGTTATGTTGATTTTCGAAAGGATTTTCAAATTGAAATGTATCTGGTAAATAATGATTATTAATTCTAGTATTTCCTGTCGAAGTATCCATTGGTTCTGGGACGTAGTTTTGTCTATTGTTAAAGTTGGGGTTTCTCGAAATTTGACTGTTTCGATTAAATGGATTCGAGTTTTGAGCGAGATTGGGATTTTTAGAAATTTGACTGTTTCGGTTAAATACGTTAGATGTTCTGTTGAAATTCTGGAAATTGTTAAAGGGTTGTTGATTACTGAATTGTGGTCTTTGAGGGGTTAAATTTGAAACGTTTTGGAAGTTTGAGTTATTGGGAAAATTAGAAAATTGTCTATTAAAATTATTATTGTTATATTGAAAATTGGGGATGTAATTAGGTTTAGAAATTTGTTGAAATTGTTTTTGTTGTCTGTCAGTTTTGTGGTTACTGGGCGTCAATCTTTGACCTGGTCTAAAAGAATGTGTATTTAAAAAATTTGCTTTTTGATTGCAATAAAGAAAATTTTCTTCTTCTATGAGAAGAGACATAGCTTTTTCTAAAGAATCTGGATTACGAAGTCTAACATTATTTTGTAATTGACCAGTAAGGCCTCGAATAAAAGTTTTTAATGCTAAATCGTCATAATTTCGAAGGTGAATTGTTTTTTCTTGTAAGTTAATAGGCATAGCATTTAATTTTGCTGTAATGAGACTTCGGGAGTCTTGGCATCGCATGCCGAAATTATAGGGTGATTCATTTTTGTATGGTTGTAATGCAATTAAATCTTGCACTAAGCAATCAAGATTTCTTTGATCGTTAAAAGTTAAATTAAGTAAATTTTTAATTTCATTCCATGTTTTTAATTCGGTACGTGAGCCTATTAAACTAAGGGCTCTTCCTGTTAATTTTCCTATAACAGCGCGTAAAATATATGAATTTATTTGGCTAGCTGGTGTCGTGCGATCTGAGAATTGAGCAATCAAACTCTCACAAGCATCCAAGAAAACACCAAGAGTATGTGGATTACCATCAAAATTTGGTATGGTATCAACATATAATTTTAAGAGTTGATAGTTAGTAGCCATTTCCGTTTCTAGATCACTATCTGATTCTGTACTAGGTAACGGTGGTATATTATTGATATCTGTTACTACACTACTTTCTGAGCTAATTAAATTAAGTGAGCTGTTTAATATTTCAGCTAATTCTTCTACGTTTGACATAAAAGTTAATAAGTTTAATACTTTTCTTTTTATTAATGGTAAAAATCAATCTGTATTATAATAAAAAAAAATAGGAAAAATTTTAAAATAAATATGAATTGATAGGTTTATAATAGGAGAGCAAAACTTACATTAGTCCTATTTTTATTTTCATACTTTCTTCTTATTTACTGCCAATAGGGTTGAGCGATGTGGTCTTTCTCCCCTGGGCTTCCTAATCTAACTAGATTTGGCTATTTTGTCCTCCTCTAGGTTCTCCAAACTTTGGCGATGTGGTCCTAATTTGGATGATACTTTTCGGTGACTTCAAACACTTTCGGTTTTCGATATTTGCCGTTAAACTGTTAATACAGACCGGTTTAACGCGATTTTTGTCGTATTACCGTTAGGCAAATCCTACTGACTGCGCCACTTTTAGATTTGAAACCGAAAGTTATGTTTTTAAAAAAACTACAATTGAAATTAAACCGAAAAGGAACTTTATTAACAAGTTATTATAATGAAATATAATGTCAAAAAGCTAAAAATGCCGGGATGTCGAGAGTTTTGTTCTAGCCTTCTTGTGGAAGGGGCATCTCCTATTTCTGATGACTTCAGCGAGAAATGCTTAGATGCGTTTCTATAACTAGTATAATAAACTCATTTTATTTTATAATCAATAAAAATTTAACTTGTACATTATAATTTTTTGTGTTGAATAAAATTCTATTAGCTGATTTTATTTTTGTTTTCAATTTTACTAATATTGTTACGTCCAAGTACTTGTTATATTTTTATTAACTTGTCATTTTTCAGAAGCATTTGTGAAAAACAAAAAGAATATGAATAAGGTTTGTTTGATTCTATTTTTTAACAATACTTCTAGAATTTAATAATAATCACTATTTATAAAAAGAACTTTTTATAGTAGAAAGTTTTTTTTACTGATTTATAGGTCATATTACTATTATATAAATTATTTTGTTACTTAAATTTGTGGATTATGTGGGAATTTTGTATTCGATTTAAAACTCATATCAACCCGAAAAAGAAATTTTTAAACTGAAATTTTATAAACAAGTATTTATTTATTATAAAATTAATTTTATACATTTTTTTGGAATTTCTTGCCTACTACGAGGAGGTGAAGCATGGCAATATGAGTATGAAAGGCTACGTGTAGTGTAAACTACATGTATGACCCGTTGGACGGACAAACAGAGGGTCATTTTAAGAAAAACTTGAGCTTAATCACTTTTTATTAAACTGCAAAAATATTAAGTCATACACCTATAATCTACGTCGTCGAGACATTCAATTCAATGTTGGTGATAAGGTATGGAGAAGAAATAAAGTCCTCTCCAAAGCTGCCGATAAGTTTATGTCTAAATTAGCCCCCAAATATATCTTATGCACAGTCGTTAGGAAATTATCTCCCCTAGTTTATTCATGAAGAAACCCTGATGGGTCAAAAGCTGGAAATTGGCACATAAAAGACCTCAAGCCGTATGTCTCTGATTCCGACGATTCTTCTGAAGACGAACTCTCCGAATAGGAACGATGGTTCCTCTTTCTTCTTAGAAGTATCTGTATAAACATTTCCTTTTTTATCTGCCCCCTTCTTAATATCTTGTACCATTTTAGCTACAAAAGCATCTCGTTAACTTCCTCCCCGTTTGGGAGGCGGGAATATAAAGAATACGCCCAAAGTGTTAAACTGCTTGTCGTAAGAGGCGACTAAATGCAATTCTTTCCCTTTTCTTTTTCGTTGAAATTCCATACTTCTCGTTAACTTCCTCCCCGTTTGGGAGGCGGAAATACAAAGAATACCCCCAATGTGTTAAACTGCTTGTCGTAAGAGGCGACTAAATGAAATCTCCGTCCCTTTCTCTTTTACTTGAATTTCTTATATCTCGTTAAGTTTTCGTTAATCGTTTGTTTCTCTGCGCCTACCCTCCTATGAACTATATATCTATCCCTTATTACTCAACTTAGTTGTGAAGCCTTAAATACCTTTAAGTATGTTTTTTTAAAGGACATTATTTTGTAAACCGATAGTCAGCTAGACTATGTGAAAACTACTTTTCTCTTACCTACCGTTCACTGGCACATAGGTGCACAATATAGCTTATATCTATCGTCTCGAAAGAGAAAGATTATTTTTCTCTTGCCTACCGTTTATCTACCGTATAAGTGCAGTAACACTTATATTTATCGTCTCGAAGGTGAAAATTTAATTTAATTATTTTCTAATAAGTGAAGTATATATTTATATAGTTATATAGGTCATATTTGGCACAATTAATATTTTCACACATAACTCTTATAAATAAAGCCACATACCGAACTATTTTTGCATAGGTGGTCATATATGAACCATATTTCATAAATCTGGTAGTGTAGCGACATCTCTAAGCAGCTTGGTGAAGTTTCATAAAAATTTGTACATGGCCGCCGGCGCCGTGTGAACAGGTGTTGTTTGTTTTTACGAAATTTGATCCACGATCATCCGAGGTTTTGTCGCAGATTTTAATTCAAAAAAAATATCCACGTAAAGTTTAGTGCCTCTAGAAGGAGTTATTGTAAGTATACCCATATAATTTTTTATTTTTTTGCTGTTTTTGATGATAAATATTGTTGTGCCATATTTGGAACAATATGCACTTTCGCCAAAACTCTCGTGGACATATATGGCACAATATGCATTCCGGACTTTATATTTTATTTCTTTATTTTAGAAAATGGATCCAAAAATATTTTATGGCAAATGTATGCCAATGGATTTACCGGATGGAAGTGAGGATGAGAGACTGTCGGACGATGAGGAACCTCCTGTAATCTTAGCTCCAAAGTCTGACGACGAAGACGAAAATGATATGGACGAAAATCAATCAGATATTATCTTAGAAACGGATTTAGAAGACAGTTCCGATGACGACGACGATCTACCTCTGCTCCAACAGTTGCGTAAACTGAAGAAGAATACAAACAAGAATCATCCTACTTGGAAGCGAGGTAATTTAGTCACGTCGGATGAGGACCTAAAATTCCTTGGTTCTCCTGATATACTGCTACCTGAACTGAAAAATGCAGAGTCTCCTTATGAATTTTTCAAATTTTTTCTAACAAAGGAGATGATGTTGGATATTGTATACCAAAGTGTATTATATTCAACACAAACAAGGCCACAAAAACCTTTAGACCTTACGGAAAAGGAGCTAGAACAATTCATAGGGACCTGCATTTATATGTCAATAGTGCAATTACCTAACTCTAGAAGTTATTGGAACCTGAACCTGAACCACCGCTTGATCTCAGATGTTATGTCATGCAACAGATGGGAAGAAATAAAACGGTTTTTGCATTTTGCGAATAATGATGATGCTGTTGCAGCCGGCAATCCTGGGCATGATAAACTCTTCAAAATTCGACCTGTACTCAGTAAACTAAGGGAGCAACTGCTCAAAGTTCCAAAAGAAGAGGATTTGGCTATTGACGAGCAGATTATTCCTAATAAAGCGCGTTCGTCCATAAAGCAATATAATCCCAAAAAAACCACACAAATGGGGATATAAGGCGTTTGTTCTTAGTGGTGTCAGCGGATTTTCGTACGATTATGAAATTTTCACAGGAAGTCAAACCAATATTCTTCCCAATGGTTTTCCTGATCTGGGAATAAGTTCAAACGTAGTTCTTCGGCTAACACAAACTGTTCCAAGGCACATAAATCACAAACTATTTTTGATAATTGGTTCAACAGCGTCCCACTTCAAATTTACTTAGCGCAATACGGTATGTTACCTCTTGGAACGGTTAGAATAAACAGAGTGCCAAACAGCAATATGCCAAAGGAGAGTGAACTGAAAAAGCATGGCCGAGGAGCAATGCTGGAGAAAGTCGACACAATTGACGGCACACAAATATCTGTTGTTTCATGGTATGACAACAAATTGGTAAATATGTTGTCTACATATGCCGGCAGTACACCAACAGTTGAGGTTCGACGATTTTCAAAAAAGGATAACAAACATATAACGGTTCCATGTCCAAAGGCTGTAACAATTTACAACAAATATATGGGAGGAGTAGACCTCTTGGATTCCATGCTGGGATACTATAGGATCAAACTGAGATAAAAAAATGGTACATGAGGATATTTTTTCATATTATTGATTTGATGGTTGTCAATGCATGGATACTCTGGAGAAGAAGTGAAAACGAGTTCAAAAATTTACCTCTGGCAGATTTCAAAATGGCCATTGCTGAGTGCTTGTGTAAATTAAATAAAACCAAGCTAACAAAGAAAAGAGGCCGTCCCACTGGATCATGGATACCTTGCAAAACAAGAAAAAAAGGGGCCCAACATCAGATTTTCCCATCCAAGAGATTAGAAGAGATCAATATGGCCATCTTCCAATATGGTGGGATAATCGGCAAAGATGCAAATATTCATGTGGTGGAAAGTCTTACATAGAATGTGAAAAATGTGGTGTTTTTCTTTGTTTGAACAAAGACAGAAACTGCTTTTATAAGTTCCATACTGAATAGGTTTTAGTTGATTTATATTATTTTTACACTTATATTATTTTTGACGTTTTGTTGTTTACATTGCTGCATATTGTTCCGTATCTGACCCAAAAAAAATACAAAAAACAAAAAAAAAAATAGTGAATAAAGAATTTTTTAAATATTTTTACGGTAATCCTGATATTTTTTCCCACCTAGAGAATTTTTTTCATAAAAAACAAAAAATTCACGCAGTAAGGGGTTAACACTTGTGCAATCATTTTATATCTACACATATTCAATGAAAAGAAAATGTTATACCTACCTATTTAATAAAAATTGAAATACCTACAATTTCTAACTTATTCTTTTTTTTACAGTGGCATCTAAGCATGTTATATCATTTTCTGTAATAGCGAAATTGTTTAAAAATGATACAACACAGCTGAAAAGAGGTGAAAATTCTTACGAAAGTGGGAATGTTGTAAAGATAATTTTTGATGGAGAAGTTGTACCAGCTCTATTGAAAGGCGAAGTTAGAGCAAGCAAACAAAAATTATACAGTGGAGGTATGTCCTTGATCTTAAATAAATAGTAAAATTTTGAATTTTGATCAAAAATTTGTGTTTTAGATCGATACAATTGATTTTAATGATGGCATAGTGGACAGTAAATGCTCTTGTCCAAGAGGTCTAGCTGCATGTCACCATATGGCAGCCCTTTGCATTTATGCTCATCATAACATCAGTGTAACTGATAACGCATGCCTGTGGAACAAACCAAATCAACCAGATGAAGTTGATGTCTTTACGAAGATAAAAGACATCTACCAGCCTAAAAGAACAAATTACATGGTTGTTCAAAGACCAGCAAATGAAAATGAACTTGATCTATTCAAGAAAGAATTGGGAGATGCAAATCCTACTGGATTTTCATGGTGGCTTCCTTAAGAAAAGATTAATCTCCTTATCCCAAGCATTGAAGATGTTATCTTTTCAGAAGAATATGGAAATGCTTCAAATAAAGAAGCATTTTTTATAGAGAAATGTGGTGTAACTAAAGCCATAATACTCTCAGTACCCCAACTAACAATTGGTCAGAGAAAGAATGAAAATTGGTTAATTGCACGTAAGCACAGAATAACAAGCAGTAAATTTTGTGTTGTTTTGTCTGCTTGTAAAAGAAATAAATATTCAAAATCATTGTTTAAGTAGTGTGCAGGCAATTTAGTGGGGCAGGGATAATGAAAAATATGATGTAGAAAAATTCCAACAAATTACTGGACTTATTGTTGAACCTGCAGGATTTCATTTACATGAGTGTGGTTTTTTGGGTACAAGTCCTGACGAATATGTTAGTGAGAAATACTCTTTTAAATATCGCAAAGAAACTGATTATTTATTGTGACTTATTATGACCAAATTCAGGGTGGGCTACTTATATGGATCCCAAATGATTGCATCATTAAGAGGATTTCAAGAAATCATGAATGGGAATATTGAAGTCATTTTATTTAAGACAATTTCTACTACACATTTGTAATTAATATTGAATAAAATATTTATATTTTGTAAGCAGTTTGTTTATTTCATATAAATTTTATAAAATAAATTATAATTATATTTATACATCATTTGTAAAATAAGTAAAATAACTGTATATTGTACAAATGCATACTAATAATTCAATATGTATATGTCGTAGGCAATCGCCGTAATCGTCATTCCCTGAGCCTAGACATTACAGGTACTGTCGGCAATCGTCGTAATAGAATTATTATTACGCTGTTTGACGAAAATTATCCGTCACTTCAGGGACTGACGTTTAAACATTTAGGCAAACGGTGTAACCGCCCGAATGATTGAATTTTACAGCGACCGCCGGATGCATGTTTAGTCAATTCAGAATCATGAAGTTGGTGCTGTTTTTGCTGGCTTAAAAGTAGTATTTTTTCATCATTTTTTGCAGTTAAAAGGATAGCCACAGGAGTACATTTTATGAGAAAATAAATCAATATTTTCTAGACAATAAAGAAGCCAAAAAACTGTGGGATTACGATGAAATGAGTGAGGAAATGACAACCTAACCTATTATATAAACAAATGTAGGGCCCGATCATTCCGATGTATTATAGTCCAGTCAACCTAGTCATCGATGAGATGATAATTAAAAGAAAAACAAAAACAATTATATGTAAATACTTTAATTTACTTCCATAAATAATAACTCTAGAAAGTAATTTGCTAAAACTTAGGTTTAACTTTTTTGTGTTCAAATGGGTAAAAAATGTTCCTAAAGTTAAGCTAAAAAAACATTCCTAGTTATAATCTATTTACATGTTTTTCTATAATCCATTCAAGTCTTTGAAATATTATATTTTTTATTTAAGTTTATCATATAAACAATAAATAACTAAAAAAATTACTCCACTCCCCAGCAAACACACTTCAGCCGGCCCATCATTGGCAAGATTTGCCAATATTATTTTAATACTTTATATGTATTGGCAAATAATTAAAATCAAAGAAAGCACAGCCAAAAAGTGTTCAGTTACTTGATAATTCCATCCCTTCCCAAAAGTTTAAAATTTCTAACTCTTTCGTAACCAAACATAAAACCCATATCCAATAAGCCTTCGATTAACCATTTCCATCACTTCACAAAATGTGAAAATCCCTTCCCAACATTTGCAAACTCTTCGAAATATCAACAACACACTCACACCTAATAAGTCTTTTTTAGTCTTCCGTTACTTGAAAACTATAATTTTCCATCCTTTCCTAACATTTTAAAGCTATTCATAATCTACATCATACTCACACCCAATAATATCCTAATATTTTTTCTACCTTTGTGATATTATTTGTACTCCAGGTTGACTGGACTTATAACCCCGCAATTTACTAAAGAATTAACGGACTATACAACCGTCAAACGCCGTAATTTTCAATCACTCAGAAAGTATACCGTTTGCCTAAAACGTTAGCGTCAGTCCCTGAAATGACGGCGATTGCCGGCAGTACCTGTAATGCCTAGGCTTTTCAGGGAATGACGGATTACGGCTATTGCCTACGACATATACATTGCATTATTTGATTTTGATTGTACAATAAAACATTGAATAAAAAAATTAAATAATATTAATTATAATATATTGATACTTATAATCAGCTAATAATACTGTTCTACTTCTCTGATTAAATTGGTTAAAGCATCTATAACTTGAAAAACAGCATCAGCATGTGGTAATAATGAATTGGGAATAAAATCTATAATATTATATATTTTCATTCTACGAATGGCTTTTTCCACATGTATTCTGGCTCTTGCAATACATTCTGTTTGTCTCACGTGTTTTGGGGCAAACTGGGCTGTTATTGTTAAAAAAAGGGGAATATTAATATGAACTCCCGCAGGCATCATGTCTTTGATCAAAAATCCTTTGTCTGCTAACACTGAATCACTTGCTTCAAATTGATCTAAAATACCACAATCTTTAACAATCTTCTTATCTGATGTTGATCCTTTCTATGCTTGTATAAACTAAATGTTAGTTTCTGAACTTTCATGCTAGATCGAGAAACACATGTATATGTCGTAGGCGTATTTGAAAACCAGGCTTTTTATAAAATGCCTAGGCTTTTTCAAAATGACTTGGCATATTGTAAAACCATTATATTTCTACAATCTGACTACAATTTTAAGGCATATTATAAAACGCCGATGAGATTTTAGGCATATTGAAAAAATTAAAACATTTTACAATTCACCTAGTTTGAGTTAGGCGTTTCGTAATACACCTCTGCCTTGCTTCGGCTTATTCAAAAACTGTTACGGCGGATACAATGTTACAAGAGGCTGACGATATTGTCGAAAGGAGGGAGAGAAATAATTATTACATAGAATTAGATAAATTCTATGCAACTTTTAGATTCGAAACCGAAAGTTATGTTTTTAAAAAAACTACAATTGAAATTAAACCGAAAAGGAACTTTATTAACAAGTTATTATAATGAAATATAATGTCAAAATGCTAAAAATGCCGGGATGTCGAGAGTTTTGTTCTAGCCTTCTTGTGGAAGGGGCATCTCCTATTTCTGATGACTTCAGCGAGAAATGCTTAGATGCGTTTCTATAACTCCTCCACCCTTAGAGAAGAATCCGGGGTGCAGCAACCGGATTTGCATTCACAGGAATTTCCATGTTTTCTTGACTATTTTCTTCTGTTAATTTCTTGCTATAACTTTTACAATAAAAATAATAAAAACCATAGGATATAGTAATAGTGATAAAGACATATACGAAAATTGTCCATATGCTAATATTTTTGTAATAAACTGGGTTTTCAAAAATTTCACTTAATTTTTTAGTTTGTAAGTCTAAAGAGTCTTTTAGAATATTCATTTTTCCAACGTCTATATCATTAAGTTTAAAAGGTTGAATATTATAAGAATTTCCATTAATAGAGTTTTTGAAGTTAAGTTTTGGAAGTTGAATAATTTTAAATTCACTTTTCGGAAGTCTATTACTACGAAGCACTGTTTTTTCTATTTTAACTAAGCACTGTTTGTCTAGTTCAACTACAAAAGTTCCTAAGAGAGGTATATTGTCTTTGGTGCCACCACAAATTTGTTGAGCGGCTGTAACAAATGGCGAAACAATTAACCACTTATTTTCACGAAGTTTATGAATTTTGGTGTCGGTAATGTCTACTTGGTCAATTTCACAGTTTGTATGGTCACTGGTAAATTTTAACATTTGAACTTCACAAGGGGCATCTTCTTTAATTGATGAAGGCGTGGATTCGTGGCAGATAAATTATTCTTTATCGATCTCTTGACATTCTTTGTTAAATGACATATAGTTTTGCTCGTTTAGGATCAGGAATTGGGTTTTTGGAATAATAATTTGGTATTTGTCATTTTTAAGGATTGGTAAAGGGAAAAGCTGATACAGATTGTAGTTTTCAATTTCTACGATTGGAATTTCGATTATAAATATGATTTTGTTATTATTACTATAGCTTTTTATATTCATTATTTTTTCAAATTTTAAAATGTTGCTACTAATAGGTTCAAAAGGCAACTTATTGTTTAATAAATGAACATCAATTAATTTAATATTTCTCAGTAGTGTTTCTGGTTCAATAATTGAACTGTGAAAAAGTTTAGCTTTTGAAAAGGTAATAGCCACTTCTATTTGCTCCAATAAATCATAGATATATTGATATAAATTACTTATTTGGTAAGTGACACTTTCAATATAGGCAAGCTCAAAAGTTTGTTTTGCCTGTGCTTGTGCTGTATTAATGACATTGGCAATATTATCAATTTGTGATTTGATTGTTAATTGGTTTTGTGCTAAAACTTGAATACTGGAGTTAAAAGTGTTTATAGAATTTTCGATAATTGTAATTTGTTCATTAACTAAAGTTTTTATTTTATTTTGTGTTGTTGAGAGAGTTTCGATTGCTTTATTATATCTGTCAGCATCGCTTTGATCTAGATTGCCCGTTATTGATTTGATAATGGAACCGAAGCCATTAATTAGTCCTCGTTTCTTTACATGGTTTTGGTTAAAACAAGGATTTAGTTGGTTGATCTGAGATTTAGTTTTATTTTCAAGTATAGTGATGGATTCAAATGTATTCAATATATTTTCAAAATAAGTTTCGGTGTTGTTTGTTGTTTTGTCTATTATCATTTGTTTCAAACTAATAAATTTCTTTTGAAGTGTCAAGAATTCTTCAATTATGTCTGTAATGTCAATGATTCTAATGAATGACCAATAGTCCACGATATTTTCGGCGTTTCCTAATTTTAGAGGTAATAGTCCAGGATTGTCAAGTATTTTATGGAAGGTCGGTTTCGTCAGGCTGATGTCTGCGAAGTAGAGGATTCCGAAAAATCTGTAACGAAAGGTTTTCTAAGTTCTTTAATATGAATTGTTTCAGTTTTATTTTTATTTTGTTCATTTATAATTTCGACTTTATTTCTATCTAGAAGTTTAGATATTTTATAGGGGCCTATAAATTTGTTGTCTTTTTTATTTCTGTATTGAAAGTTTTTCTTATATACAATGTTTCCTACTTTGAATTGGTCGTTTGTATTGCCTTGTGTATTGTGTTTGTCCGCGATTTTCTTTTTGTTTGTTTCTAGTTTGTCTTTAACGTTATCGTAAACATGTTCTAGTCTTTTCTTGTGGTTTTCCGCATAATCTGTGAAAAATGATGTAGGTAGAAATATTTCATTGGGGTTTCGGGAATTAGTATGACCAAAAGTAAGTTCGAAAGGTGTAAAGTTGGTACTACTGTGTATGCTGTTATTATAGCCTAAAATTGCATAATTCATAAGGTTATCTTTTTCATTTGGATATAGGGATTTGAGAATTCTTAGGTGCTCAATTATTGTCGAATGAAAGCGTTCTACAATGGCATTACTTTCGTGGTGACCTACTGTGGTAAAATGGGCTTTGATTTTATGTACTTTTAAAATTTCGGATACTACATCGTTTTTAAATTCTGTACCATTGTCTAAAATTAAATTTTCTGGAACTCCAAAAGAAGTAAAATATTTAATTAGTCCATTACTTATGTGAATAGCGGTTTTTCCTAGAATTTCGTATGCTTGAGCAAATTTTGTAAACGAGTCTACAATTGTCAGATAAATTTTGTTGTCGAAGAAGAATAAATCAGCGTGAACAATTTGGAATGGTCTAGAAGCCGTTTCTGTAATCATTAAAGGGGAATATGGATTTTTCCTAGCGTATTTTGTTGTTTGACATATATCGCAAGCGTTTATATATTCAGTGATCGTGTTTTTAATACCTATCCAATAATAATTTCTTTTAATTTTTTCTAAAGTTTCTAAAATTCCTCGATGGTTAGTTTTACTTTCATGATGATTTTTAATAAGAAGTATTTGGTCCTCTTTGTCTTTTACTGTATTAACTAATTTTGTACATCTAATTAGTTTTGGTCCTTTTTCTGAAAAGTGTCTTAAGTATACTGTGTTAAAGTCGCTGTAGAGTTTGTCTGTGTGGAAGTACATACAATAAGTTCTTTTTTCTGTTGTATAATTTTTTAAGAAGTCAAAAATCAATTTATGGTTGTTTTCAGTCGGAATTTCGACGGTAATTATTTTATGGTGTTCATAATCGTCATGTTTTACAGTTAATTTTTGATAAATTTGTCCAAAAACTAAAATTTGATTTACTTTGTTATTAATAATGTCGTCTAATATTTTTATTCCGTCGTTAGTGGTTTCATTGGCAGTTGTATGCTGTGTTGATTGGAGAGTGTCTTTGTCAATTAATGGATCGGGAGGTTTTAGCTGTACGTCAGAATGAATAATTATGTTAGGGTCCTCGTCCGAAATATTTATAGGGTTCTCTGCTAGTTGTTGAAGGTATTTTAAAGTGTCTTCGTTAATACTGCCGGGATTGTTTACTGTGGATTCGTTTTCTAAAACATTTAAAGATATTCTCGAAAGGGCATCAGCATTGGTATTAGTTTTACCCTTTTTGTATATGATTTCAAAATCAAACTCTTCGAGTTTAAGTCTCCACCTAGTAAGTTTGGAATTTGGTTCCTTTAGATTAAATAACCAAACTAAAGGTCGATGATCGGTGAAAATTTTGATTTTTCTACCCCAAATGTAGGGTCGAAAATATTTGCATGCCCATACAATTCCTAATAATTCTTTTTCTATAGTACTATACCGTTGTTCGGATTCGTTGAGGGTTCTTGATGCGAAAGCTATAGGCTTATCGGAACCAATAGGGCCTTGAGATAAGATAGCTCCAAGTGCAACATTCGAAGCGTCTGTCGTCAATATAAATTCTTTCGAGAAGTCTGGATATTGAAGAATTGGGGCATTAGTTAGTAATTTTTTACAAGTGTCAAAAGCGGTCAAAAAGTCATTGTCATGAATTATTTTTGCATTCTTTTTTAAACATTTTGTCATTGGTTTTGTAATTTTTGCGAAGTCTTTTATAAATTTACGATAATATCCAATTAGTCCAAGAAAACTTTTTATTTCTTTAGCGGATTTTGGCAAAGGAAAATTTTTTACTGCTGCAATTTTGTCGGGGTTAGGTTTTACTCCGTCTGTTGTTATAATATGTCCTAAGTAACTGACTTCTTTCCTTAAAAACTCGGATTTGTCCAATTGTATTTTAAAATTAGCTTGTCTGAGTCTATCAAAAATTTCTCGAAGTCGTTCTAAATGTTCTTGTAAGGATGTGCTAAAAATGACAATGTCGTCTAAATAAACTAAGCATGTCTCGTTTTGTAAACCTCTTAAAATATTGTCCATTACGCGTTGAAACTAGGGGCATTTTTTAGTCCGAAAGGCATTCTTTTAAATTCATAATGTCCATTTTCAGTTGAGAAGGCTGTTTTTTGTATATCGTCTTTGTCCATTTGTATCTGATGAAACCCGCTCGCTAAGTCCAATGTACTGAAATATTGACTTTTCCCTAATTTGTCTAGAATGTCTGTAATGTTCGGAAGGGGATATTTGTCGTCAACTGTTTTTTCGTTCAGTTTCCTATAGTCTATTACAAGTCGCCACTTACGTTTACCTGAAGCGTCAAGTTTTTTTTCAACAATCCAAATGGGGCTGGACCATGGACTGTGCGAATGCTGTATAATGCCTTGCGATAACATTTTTTCAATTTGTGATTTTACTTCGGCTTTATGTACTTGAGGATAGCGATAAGTCTTTGTAAATATAGGTGTTTCGTTAGTTAAATTAATTTTATGTTGTATTGCGTTTGTAAAAGTTAAAGGAATTTGTTCACAATAAAATATATCTTTATACTCGAAACATAGGTTTTCTATAGCTTTTCGTTCTTCTAGGTTACAGTGAGCTAATCTTAAATTTTCTAAATTTTTTGTTAGTATATCATTGTCAAAGGTAAGTAATTTATCGTCTGGCTCTATATTTTCCATATAATTTATTTGTGTTATGTCTAATAATTCTACATTAAAAGGAGCAGTAACTGTAATTACTTTAGGAAAAGTGTCAGAATTAGTTATTGAAGTTATAGCAAAATGATTTTCTATATTAACTAATGCTTGTGGTGTCTCTAAGTTATTGTGAAATTTAATATAATTAAGACATCCTATACCGTTTTTTTCATTGACTGGTAATTTAACTATTTTAGTAGTTCGGGTTGGAATATTAATAGAATAGTTTTCAATTTTTAATTTGTGTTTTAATTGAGACAGTTCTTCGGATTCGTAAATAATCGGAATTTTAGCTTTAGGAGTAATAATTAGTTTTTTGTTTAAATCTACGGATGCGTTTAGTTGTCTTAGCAAGTCTATACCTATAAGACCATCGTATTTGTTACTAAAATTAAAAAGGTAAAATTTGTGTCTCTCTTTTACTTTAAATACGTTAAAAATAGGAATTATTATTACTTCATTATGGTAGCTAATACTGTGAGCGGTTTGTATATTAAATTGTTCATTGAAAATAAATTTTTGGTAAAATTGGTAAGCTAATTTCGGATTTATTAAACTTCTACTACTTCCTGTATCTATTAAAAAATTTGCATTTAGTTCGGGAATATATATAAAAGGCAAGTTTGCTTTTAGTAAGTTAAGATTTATTATCTGTTTGTTTGATAAGGATGGTCTATGTGAAAATTTCCCATATGGTCATTTGATACACTGTGTGACTGACTCTGTGGAATTGGCAATGAACTTGTGTTCTCACAATGTTCTTGATAAGAGTACATCTCATTTTCTGTTTCGTAGGAATCGCAATTGTGTTGTTGATAATTATTTTGCATATCATCATTTTCTGAGAAATTAAGATCTTCGTTATGTTGATTTTCGAAAGGATTTTCAAATTGAAATGTATCTGGTAAATAATGATTATTAATTCTAGTATTTCCTGTCGAAGTATCCATTGGTTCTGGGACGTAGTTTTGTCTATTGTTAAAATTGGGGTTTCTCGAAATTTGACTGTTTCGAGCAAATGGATTCGAGTTTTGAACAAAATTGGGATTTTTAGAAATTTGACTGTTTCGGTTAAATACGTTAGATGTTCTGTTGAAATTCTGATAATTGTTAAAGGGTTGTTGATTACTAAATTGTGGTCTTTGAGGGGTTGAGTTCGATACGTTTTGGGAGTTTGAGTTACTGGGAAAATTAGAAAATTGTCTATTAAAATTATTATTGTTATATTGGAAATTGGGGATGTAATTAGGTTTAGAATTTTGTTGAAACTGCTTTTGTTGTCTGTCAGTTTTGTGGTTACTGGGCGTCAATCTTTGACCTGGTTTAAAAGAATGTGTATTTAGAAAATTATATTTTTGATTGCAATAAAGAAAATTTTCTTCTTCTATGAGAAGAGACATAGCTTTTTCTAAAGAATCTGGATTACGAAGTCTAACATTATTTTGTAATTGACCAGTAAGGCCTCGAATAAAAGTTTTTAATGCTAAATCGTCATAATTTCGAAGGTGAATTGTTTTTTCTTGTAAGTTAATAGGCATAGCATTTAATTTTGCTGTAATGAGACTTCGGGAGTCTTGGCATCGCATGCCGAAATTATAGGGTGATTCATTTTTGTATGGTTGTAATGCATTTAAATCTTGCACTAAGCAATCAAGATTTCTTTGATCGTTAAAAGTTAAATTAAGTAAATTTTTAATTTCGTTCCATGTTTTTAATTCGGTACGTGAGCCTATTAAACTAAGGGCTCTTCCTGTTAATTTTCCTATAACAGCGCGTAAAATATATGAATTTATTTGGCTAGCTGGTGTCGTGCGATCTGAGAATTGAGCAATCAAACTCTCACAAGCATCCAAGAAAACACCAAGAGTATGTGGATTACCATCAAAATTTGGTATGGTATCAACATATAATTTTAAGAGCTGATAGTTAGTAGCCATTTCCGTTTCTAGATCACTATCTGATTCTGTACTAGGTAACGGTGGTATATTATTGATATCTGTTACTACACTACTTTCTGAGCTAATTAAATTAAGTGAGCTGTTTAATATTTCAGCTAATTCTTCTACGTTTGACATACAAGTTAATAAGTTTAATACTTTTCTTTTTATTAATGGTAAAAATCAATCTGTATTATAATAAAAAAAAAATAGGAAAAATTTTAAAATAAATATGAATTGATAGGTTTATAATAGGAGAGCAAAACTTACATTAGTCCTATTTTTATTTTCATACTTTCTTCTTATTTACTGCCAATAGGGTTGAGCGATGTGGTCTTTCTCCCCTGGGCTTCCTAATCTAACTAGATTTGGCTATTTTGTCCTCCTCTAGGTTCTCCAAACTTTGGCGATGTGGTCCTAATTTGGATGATACTTTTCGGTGACTTCAAACACTTTCGGTTTTCGATATTTGCCGTTAAACTGTTAATACAGACCGGTTTTACGCGATTTTTGTCGTATTACCGTTAGGCAAATCCTACTGACTGCGCCACTTTTAGATTCGATACCGAAAGTTATGTTTTTAAAAAACTACAATTGAAATTAAACCGAAAAGGAACTTTATTAACAAGTTATTATAATGAAATATAATGTCAAAAAGCTAAAAATGCCGGGATGTCGAGAGTTTTGTTCTAGCCTTCTTGTGGAAGGGGCATCTCCTATTTCTGATGACTTCAGCGAGAAATGCTTAGATGCGTTTCTATAACTTGCAGGTGAGTACAAATGATACAAATCTTAGAATTTAACGTAGAAATAGGTAGCCATAACCTCCAAAAATGAGAACGCGGTAAATACCATGTTTCGGACGGCGTTGCCAGATCTTTAAATTTATTGGTGAAAGCAAAGAATACACCAGGTGTATTCTGTGGTGGTGAAGGTTTTCTCAGATTTCTGTATCGATAATATATGCTTTTTTATTGCAGAACAAGAAAAAAGTATTAAGAAACCATGGAATTCGGCGAAAATAGAGGAAGTATGCAATATTTTAATACTCGCAAGGCAAAATAGAGAGCAGGGTAATAGAAGATCAAATAAACAGCACTATTTCTCAAGAATTTATGAGATATTGGATATTGGTGGAGTGAAAAAAGTCGTAAAGAAAAGGTCTTGTAATGAAGATGAACTTTTATTGTGCCTTATGAAGAATTTTTTGAGAAGTTGAAAGACGTTCACGTGAGTACAGGTCATGGAGGTCGTGATAAAATGATAAAAGCTCTTAAGCCAAAATATGCAATACCTCGACCAGCAGTCGAAGTTTTTGTGAAATTGTGTAGAACTTGTGATACAAAAAAACAGCTACCAAAAAAAGGAGTTGTCGTCAAGCCCATACTTTCCAAAAGTTGGAATCACAGAGGGCAAGTAGACCTAATTGATTTTCAATCAACTCCAGATGGCGACTATAAATGGTTGCTGAACTTCCAGGATCACCTGACTAAATTTGTTCATTTGAGACCGTTAAAATCAAAGTGTGCATCAGATGTTTCATCAGAACTTTTAAAAATATTTTTAGAATTTGGTGCCCCCAGCATCTTACAGAGTGATAATGGAAGAGAGTTTGTCAACGTCATTATCAAGGATTTAGTCTCAAAATGGCCCTCTTGTAAAATAATCAATGGGCGTCCCCGTCATCCACAAAGCCAAGGAAGCGTCGAAAGATCTAATCAGGATGTTGAAAATATGTTAAGAGCTTGGATGAGTGACAATGATTCAACTAGTTGGTCAATCGGCTGTTATTTTGTGCAATGGCAGAAGAATGCATCTTACCATCGAATAATTAGGCGCACCCCTTATAAAGCATTATTCGGCATAGATTTTCAAGTTGGGCTGTTTTCTTCTAATTTGCCCAATGACGTTGTAAAAGAAATAAACACCGAGGAAGAGTTAGAGAATATGATATCAGAATGTTCCCAAAATGTTGAAGAGGCAAATCATATCGAGATAGAAGAAACTCCACAGTCGACCGATTCAACTTCTAAAACTACAAATGATGACATTCAAATAATGAACATTGACGATATCCCAATAATACTAAATTACGAACAAGATTCTGTTGTAAATGATACAGAGTTTCTAGAAATAGCTGATAATATGTTTCTAGAAGAAGCCGATAATCTGCCAGCAGTCTCAAATCTTTATTGCTTAAAATATAAGATGAAAAATCCCTTTAAACAGACTGTTGCTGATGGACAAAAATGGATGTGTAATTTGTGCCTCAATCAAGAAAAAATAATAACAGAAAGAATAGACAGTGCTATCGGACAGAAACGTGCCGCCGAAAAAATGCTTGAAACCTCAAACAAGAGGTTGCAACCATTGAAAATCGGACGAAACGTTATAATTGAGGTTTCAAAAGTAGACAGGGGACCTCTAGATCCTAAAAATATAATTGGATCAATTTTGGATTTTAAAAATGGAGTGTATCAAATTGGTACGAAGTACGGTCTGTTAAATCGATGGTTCTCCAGAGATGAGATCAGTGGAATAGAGAGTAACGAACGAATTGAAGTTCCAAGTGAAAAAACTATTTCTTTAAGAGAAGCAATGGAAATGTTTTCCAAGTTTGGAAAGCAAGGTTTTAAAAAATGTATGTGCAAACCCAACAAAAACCAATGTAGAATAAATAAGTGCTTTTGTTTCAAGGCCCACATGAAGTGTACAAGCAAATGTCACTTTAGTGGCTCCTGCGGGAATAAATAATCACTATCTGGCGTTGATCCTTCAGTTTTATAAGTTCCTTAATACATTTTTAGTTTATGTCTAAGTTATATTGTAACAGCAATAAAAGAGTTATGTTAATAATTACTATTATTATTATTTTACTGGCGAATAGTCACTGAGTATGTGTACCCTACCTATTTTTAAATAAGCCAAAGCAAGGCATAGGCGTATTACGAAACGCCTAACTTAAACTAGATGAATTATAAAATATTTTAATTTTTTCAATGTGCCTAAATTCTCATCGGCGTTTTATAATATGCCTTAAAATTGTAGTCAGATTGTAAAAATATAATGGTTTTACAATATGGCAAGCCATTTTGAAAAAGCCTAGGCGTTTTATAAAAAGCCTGGTTTTCATATACGCCTACGACATATATACTTCAGTACAATCTAAAATTATTCTGCAGTCCGTAAAACTGCTAAAACAATTTGGCAAACAAAGTTTATTTTTAGATCTAGGTGGAGTTTTTGATATTATTTGTTTGAAAATAATTTCATGTAACACGTGAAGCTATGTTGTAACCACATTCGATACAGATGCCTGTGACACATTGAATCTAACGGCTAAATCCTTATAGGGAAAATTTTGTCTCAGTTTCATCAAAGTCATCAATATCTGATCCAATTTTTTCAATTTTTGTACCTTCCAATGATAGTAATAATTTATATCTATGTTTTTTAATAAATTGAAGAGGGACATAAATATGTTTTCTGTAGGTATGCCTGTATACAACAGTACCTATGAGTTTGTTGTGGCCCCTTATATTTTCAAAAGAAAAATGTTCTGATAAATATGTGTTAGTTTATCTGATGCTTGCTGCAGATCTTGCTTCAGAAAATAATTTTCAGCATCAATTTCTGCAGACATAGGTCCTGGGGGTATGGCTTCTTTTGAAGTGGATACGGTATCAAAATTTTTAATAAAATACCCAATGCAATAAAAAAATTGGAGACCAGTTAAACATTCAAGACTTTGTTGTTTACAATGCTCGCTAACAAAGCTTATTATGATCTGACAGTTTTTTTGTGATCACTAAAGACTCTTATATGATTTGAACGGTGTTTGTATTTTGTACTTGATATTGCCTGATTTGTATTTTGACTAATATATTTAATATTTTATATTTATATGTTAATTTAATATGTTACATTTCATATTTAAGTATTCTGTTATCCCACCAAAAACATAAATGTAAAAAAGGAGAGCCAAGTTCAATACAAAAATAATGCTTGGCTGTGTTATATGCAAAATCCAAATATGTATTTATAGGAACAAAATAACATTATGAACAAATATTAAACTCTATTTCTTTGCTTTATTGAATACCTATAATAATTGTTGTTATTTAAAAATGTGAGATCTTAAAGAAGGTTAGATTTGACTTGGCCAGTTTTTATTAAATCAGTCATTTTATAAGTTATTCAACATATATTTTTGAATTCTGATAAAACTGGCCAAGTCAAATCTATCCTTTTTTAAGATCTCACATTTTTAAATAACAACAATTATTATAGGTATTCAATAAAGCAAAGAAATAGAGTTTAATATTTGTTCATAATGTTATTTTGTTCCTATAAATACATATTTGGATTTTGCATATAACTTGGCACTCATTTAGATCTCCATTCTTTTTGCGGCGAAGCCCACAGCCAAGCATTATTTTTGTATTGAACTTGGCTCTCCTTTTTTACATTTATGTTTTTGGTGGGATATCATTACTTTTTGTAAAGAAAACTAGACAGGTATTGAGATTTAATGTTTTTTCTTGCGTTTCCGCTGCATGGTTATATTTTTTAAGCTATTGTTTACATTCTCTTGAATGTTAGAGACAATAGTGCGCATTGCCCATTCATTATCTGCTTCCTGTTTATAATTAAATTAGCAAAGTCTGGGCGATATAACGATCTCAGGCGGTTATATTCTACTATTAAACTATTTTGTGTCTTAATTTGACTAGGGTCTAGATTAATAAGGTGTAGGTACTCGGTCTAGTGTTTTAACTCTGGAGGGCGCAACGTAGGCCTGTCCTCTGCTATATAAAAATCGAAGTGTCTATGTCAAGAAGAGCGCTGTCCAGACTAAGTTCTTGTGATTTGTGGATGGTAATAGCGTAAGCCAAGCAAATAGGGAACTGTTCCCGGTGAACATATGCATTATTTAATATATTATGAACCTTAGTCTTGACACGTTCTAGTTCATAAGTTAAATTATTAAATTTGATAATAATTTTACGTGCACTATTATTTCTATCAACATCCCAGTTTATTTTCTCTATAATTCCAATAGAGCCGTTCACTAGCCCTTTAATAACATGTATATTCCTACGCAACATAACTCGCGCACCCAATTTGATCGTGATAACGTTTTCTAATCCAGCGGTTAATGATGAATTATCCTCGTTCTTTTTCAGCACTTCCTTTGCTCGCTTGTTTAAATACCGTGGACAGTCTATTTCATCGATTGAATTCAATTTAATTTGCGCGCCGCCGACGACACACCGTTTGTTTAGCGCGTATTTAAGTTTTTGTGTGGGGACACCACATATTTTTTGACTTAACTTTATTTTTATATTTCTGTTATATAGTAAATATAGCAATATACATACATATATTGGGATAGTTTCAAATACCTGCTTGTAACGGTTCCAACGCTACAATTAAAAAAATTGTTTTGTATGGGGACACCCCCTATTTTTTAACTTTTTTTATTTTTAGAATTTTTCCTACGCTTACATAGAATTACCGAGCTGGATTCCAAATTTCACCCTTCTAGGTCATCTGGAAGTAAGTTAGGTTTAGGTACATACTTATGTCAGTCAGTGCTAAAATTTAAGACTTTTTGACCTTCATATCTTTATAACCGTTTAAGCTAGCTTCATGAAATTTGGGCTCCTAGATGTCCTTATGGATATAATTAAACACACGTAGTTTTATGTGTTTACGTTAAAGAGGTTTTGAGTTATAGAAGCGTCAAAAGTGGCACCAAGTGGTTCGTGTAGTATTACACTTGGCGCTGGCTAGCCAGTTCCTTTGCTTGAACTTGGCTTGACACGCTACCGCGTGTCTAGATTATATAAGACATTGCTACACTATTTGTAGTGCATATAAGTATTAATAGATATTATACTGAAACACTTATTGGGGGCTTTTTACACAATTTATTTACAAAATTGTTAAGATACACTGAACTCTGCTGGATAACGTCTAACTACTTGACAATACAATGAACTCTTGTGAATACTTGAACTTGAACTCACGTTAACTGCCCTTGCATCCCCTTATATACAACTTTATTTAATCTAGTTAGTGTCTTTAGAAGTTTCTAGAATTTTCTAGAAACATTATTTAAAATGGTCAGTTGATTTTTAGAAACTTCTAAAAATCAACTGTCAATAAGAATCTTTCAAATTAAGGTCCCTTCCTTTACGGTTATCCCGTTACAATACTTTATACCTGTTGTACACATAACGCTCGCCCAAAATTACACGGGTGTATGTTACAAAAATTAACATATTGGTTTCTATACTACCACAAGGTCGTATGTTCGTCAGCTACACATAGAACTCGGTTTCGTTAAAATATAACCAATACAAAAAGTTCAGGAAGAAGAAAATAAAAGGTGTATGTCACGTTACGACGCATGTCTGGCATATCAGAGGTGTATGTTCATAGAACCCTATGAGATTTTTATAGCGGTATTTAATATTATCATGGTTGTATGTAACACTTTGGACTTTGCTATTATTGCAAAAACTGATATTACAGGGTTCTATGTTACAACATACAACTCTGTAATCCTATTGAGCGGAAAAATATTATAGGTTATGCTGGTTATGTTTGTTTACCTTTAAACCAACCTGTTATGCAAAAGTCAAGTTAGCTCTGCTGCATTCTGATTAGTTTTGGATGTTAATGTTTTGTGAGAAAATGGAAGATTATGACACGAGTTTCACTGATGGATACGACTCTGATAAAGACGGAGAATATATCCCAGAAGCAAAGAAAAAAAGGTAAGTTAGTAACCACGTTTATTTATAGTTACAATTATTAGCGTTTTTAAGTCATGTGTGCTAATTAGAGGTGTGGTAAAGGGGTACTATTGGGTTGTCTATTTACCTAAAACCCGGGTCTTATTTGTTATTGTTTAAAAATCTTGCAAAAAAATCGAAAAAATCGTCATACTGAACTTAGTTTTTTTGTTTGTTTACAGGACATTCATCAAAATTAGAGGGAAAATTATCAATTTAAAATCGAAAAAATCGTCATACTGAACTTATTATTTTTTTTTTACAGGACATTCATCAAAATTAGAGGGAAAATTATCAATTTACCTCAAATCTCACCCAACCCTTCCAGTGCTTCTGACTCTGATGACGAGTTACAGCTGTCAAAAATAAAAAAGTCTCCAAAAAGTCAGATACAACATAAATAAAATGAAGAGTACAATGGCGCCGGATATGAAGAATACGAAGTTCCTGTTTCAAGTAAACCTGCCATAAGAATTCTTCAGAACATAAGTTTTTCACTCGGTTTTTCAAAGACAAGTTGTACATCCTTAGAAGCAGATCAAATAAGTCTTGATAAAGACATTTCTGTACAGCAAGAAAAAAATTATATACAGAGCAAAACACAGAGTGTCACGGATTTTATTCAAAGTAATGAAGGAAATTCAAAAGATCCAAGCACAGTGAGGTCTATTGAAATTTTTGAAGAGAAAACTAATCAAAAAGATATAATGGACAGAGAAATAAATAAGAAAAAAAATTCCAGAACAAGACAAAGAAATCCAAAAACGTGGGCTAGTAATGTGAGAAAAGCATGCTTTGATAGGGGTAAAGAATACATTTCGGTTCGAAAAAAAAATAGTGCCCGCCAAAGAAATAAAAACTAAGAAAGACTGCTTAGAAAAATGCATTTTCAAATGTTCCCAAAAAATTAGCGATGAGCAAAGAAAGGAAATTTTCTCTAATTACTACAAATTAAATGCCCAAGAAAAGAAACTGTTTATTTTAAACACTACCTCAATGATTGTTCCAGAAAGACGAAGGAAGGGAAAGAATTCCAGCAACTCTCGGAAAATTAACAGTTTCAAATTCTTTTTTACGCTGGGAAACGACGAAATTCAGGTCTGTAAATTATTTTATTGCGGTACTTTGTCCATTAGTCAAAAGCCAGTTTACACTGTTCATAAGAATAAAACAATTTCGAACACACCACTATCAAGTACCCAGGGTAAACATAAAAAAAACTTACTTCCGAAGAGAATGCTAATCTTATAAGAGAACATATTAACATGTTTCCCAGAATTCAATCGCATTATTGTCGAGAGAAAACAAGTAAAGATTATCTGGAAGATGATTTATCAATACCAAAAATGTACGAGTTATACAAAATTTTCGTTCAAGAGAAAGGACTTCCTGCTGTTAAATTTTGTGTCTACAGAAACATTTTTTGTAGAGAATTTAATATAAGTTTCAATAAGCCTAAGAAGGATACTTGTGACTTATGTGCGGAGATTGATATAAAAGGAAAGGAAAGCAATATATCGGATGAACTTAGTAATGAGTATAAGAAGCACCTTGCAGAGAAAAAGGCGATGAGAGACGAAAGAAAGATAGATAGAGAAGGCAGTGTTCCAGTCTTATGTTTCGATCTTGAAAACGTATTAAGTTGTCCAAAAGCAGAAATTAATTTTTTTTTTATACGTCAAAACTTAGCGTTTACAACATGACTGCGCATTTATCTTCAACAAAGGATGTATACTATGCTGTATGGTCTGAGGTTTTGCAAGGAAAAACCGGCAATGATATTGCAAACGCCGTTTACAAGATATTAATTCGTGTACTTCAGAACCACCCGAATATGGAAGAACTAATCCTATGGAGCGATAGTTGTGTTCCTCAAAACAAAAATAGTTTGATAATTTTCGCTATAGCCCATATTATGCAAAAATTTCCGCATTTTAAAAAAATAACCATGAAGTTCTCTGTACCAAGACATTCTTGCATTCAGGAGGTGGATGCCGTTCACAGCGTAATCGAGCGTTTTTTAAGGAAATCGGAATATTTTTCGCCACTTTCTCTTTTGAGGCTGTTACTTAAAGTTAAAACACGAAAACCCTATCAAATAATTCAGATGAAGACTGACGACTTTTTCAATTTTCATTTTACGTCAACCAATTTAAGACCCAGAAGAAATTTTAGAGCTGCCCATGTTACTGCCAACTCAAAAAATACTGAAGAAGTTATACCTGTTATTTTACAACGCTCCACTACGGAAATGATTTTGCCTCAGAACAAGATTGACGCGCTACAATCAATGCTTAAATGGATGCCAGAAGTTGATAGACAATATTATCAGAATAATAATATACTTCCGTCATGTAGGTACAACCAAGAAGAAAAAGTGACTAGGACAAAATTATGTCACAGATCCAGAATTTTTTTTAGTTTATATTTCTATTTTTTTATTACCAGTGGAGTATATTACTTTAATGTTACCAAGTTTAAATAGTTACAATTTGTGTTTTCAATTTTGAAGTGCATCAAATTTGTCTGAGACAATTTTGTTGAAAAATAAAGTTTTCGTGATAATACTAAAGTTGTATGTTGAATTTTATTTTTCAAAATACGTGTTATTATGATAAAACTTTCTACAGTTATAGAAACGCATCTAAGCATTTCTCGCTGAAGTCATCAGAAATAGGAGATGCCCCTTCCACAAGAAGGCTAGAACAAAACTCTCGACATCCCGGCATTTTTAGCTTTTTGACATTATATTTCATTATAATAACTTGTTAATAAAGTTCCTTTTCGGTTTAATTTCAATTGTAGTTTTTTAAAAACATAACTTTCGGTATCGAATCTAAAAGTGGCGCAGTCAGTAGGATTTGCCTAACGGTAATACGACAAAAATCGCGTAAAACCGGTCTGTATTAACAGTTTAACGGCAAATATCGAAAACCGAAAGTGTTTGAAGTCACCGAAAAGTATCATCCAAATTAGGACCACATCGCCAAAGTTTGGAGAACCTAGAGGAGGACAAAATAGCCAAATCTAGTTAGATTAGGAAGCCCAGGGGAGAAAGACCACATCGCTCAACCCTATTGGCAGTAAATAAGAAGAAAGTATGAAAATAAAAATAGGACTAATGTAAGTTTTGCTCTCCTATTATAAACCTATCAATTCATATTTATTTTAAAATTTTTCCTATTTTTTTTTTATTATAATACAGATTGATTTTTACCATTAATAAAAAGAAAAGTATTAAACTTATTAACTTGTATGTCAAACGTAGAAGAATTAGCTGAAATATTAAACAGCTCACTTAATTTAATTAGCTCAGAAAGTAGTGTAGTAACAGATATCAATAATATACCACCGTTACCTAGTACAGAATCAGATAGTGATCTAGAAACGGAAATGGCTACTAACTATCAGCTCTTAAAATTATATGTTGATACCATACCAAATTTTGATGGTAATCCACATACTCTTGGTGTTTTCTTGGATGCTTGTGAGAGTTTGATTGCTCAATTCTCAGATCGCACGACACCAGCTAGCCAAATAAATTCATATATTTTACGCGCTGTTATAGGAAAATTAACAGGAAGAGCCCTTAGTTTAATAGGCTCACGTACCGAATTAAAAACATGGAATGAAATTAAAAATTTACTTAATTTAACTTTTAACGATCAAAGAAATCTTGATTGCTTAGTGCAAGATTTAATTGCATTACAACCATACAAAAATGAATCACCCTATAATTTCGGCATGCGATGCCAAGACTCCCGAAGTCTCATTACAGCAAAATTAAATGCTATGCCTATTAACTTACAAGAAAAAACAATTCACCTTCGAAATTATGACGATTTAGCATTAAAAACTTTTATTCGAGGCCTTACTGGTCAATTACAAAATAATGTTAGACTTCGTAATCCAGATTCTTTAGAAAAAGCTATGTCTCTTCTCATAGAAGAAGAAAATTTTCTTTATTGCAATCAAAAAGCAAATTTTTTAAATACACATTCTTTTAGACCAGGTCAAAGATTGACACCGAGTAACCACAAAACTGACAGACAACAAAAACAGTTTCAACAAATTTCTAAACCTAATTACATACCCAATTTCCAAGAACATTGTGAGAACACAAGTTCATTGCCAATTCCACAGAGTCAGTCACACAGTGTATCAAATGACCATATGGGAAATTTTCACATAGACCATCCTTATCAAACAAACAGATAATAAATCTTAACTTACTAAAAGCAAACTTGCCTTTTATATATATTCCCGAACTAAATGCAAATTTTTTAATAGATACAGGAAGTAGTAGAAGTTTAATAAATCCGAAATTAGCTTACCAATTTTACCAAAAATTTATTTTCAATGAACAATTTAATATACAAACCGCTCACAGTATTAGCTACCATAATGAAGTAATAATAATTCCTATTTTTAACGTATTTAAAGTAAAAGAGAGACACAAATTTTACCTTTTTAATTTTAGTAACAAATACGATGGTCTTATAGGTATAGACTTGCTAAGACAACTAAACGCATCCGTAGATTTAAACAAAAAACTAATTATTACTCCTAAAGTTAAAATTCCGATTATTTACGAATCCGAAGAACTGTCTCAATTAAAACACAAATTAAAAATTGAAAACTATTCTATTAATATTCCAGCCCGAACTACTAAAATAGTTAAATTACCAGTTAATGAAAAAAACGGTATAGGATGTCTTAATTATATTAAATTTCACAATAATTTAGAGACACCACAAGCATTAGTTAATATAGAAAATCATTTTGCTATAACTTCAATAACTAATTCTGACACTTTTCCTAAAGTAATTACAGTTACTGCTCCTTTTAATGTAGAATTATTAGACATAACACAAATAAATTATATGGAAAATATAGAGCCAGACGATAAATTACTTACCTTTGACAATGATATACTAACAAAAAATTTAGAAAATTTAAGATTAGCTCACTGTAACCTAGAAGAACGAAAAGCTATAGAAAACCTATGTTTCGAGTATAAAGATATATTTTATTGTGAACAAATTCCTTTAACTTTTACAAACGCAATACAACATAAAATTAATTTAACTAACGAAACACCTATATTTACAAAGACTTATCGCTATCCTCAAGTACATAAAGCCGAAGTAAAATCACAAATTGAAAAAATGTTATCGCAAGGCATTATACAGCATTCGCACAGTCCATGGTCCAGCCCCATTTGGATTGTTGAAAAAAAACTTGACGCTTCAGGTAAACGTAAGTGGCGACTTGTAATAGACTATAGGAAACTGAACGAAAAAACAATTGACGACAAATATCCCCTTCCGAACATTACAGACATTCTAGACAAATTAGGGAAAAGTCAATATTTCAGTACACTGGACTTAGCGAGCGGGTTTCATCAGATACAAATGGACAAAGACGATATACAAAAAACAGCCTTCTCAACTGAAAATGGACATTATGAATTTAAAAGAATGCCTTTCGGACTAAAAAATGCCCCTAGTACATTTCAACGCGTAATGGACAATATTTTAAGAGGTTTACAAAACGAGACATGCTTAGTTTATTTAGACGACATTGTCATTTTTAGCACATCCTTACAAGAACATTTAGAACGACTTCGAGAAATTTTTGATAGACTCAGACAAGCTAATTTTAAAATACAATTGGACAAATCCGAGTTTTTAAGGAAAGAAGTCAGTTACTTAGGATATATTATAACACCAGACGGAGTAAAACCTAACCCCGACAAAACTGCAGCAGTAAAAAATTTTCCTTTGCCAAAATCCGCTAAAGAAATAAAAAGTTTTCTTGGACTAATTGGATATTATCGTAAATTTATAAAAGACTTCGCAAAAATTACAAAACCAATGACAAAATGTTTAAAAAAGAATGCAAAAATAATTCATGACAATGACTTTTTGACCGCTTTTGACACTTGTAAAAAATTACTAACTAATGCCCCAATTCTTCAATATCCAGACTTCTCGAAAGAATTTATATTGACGACAGACGCTTCGAATGTTGCACTTGGAGCTATCTTATCTCAAGGCCCTATTGGTTCCGATAAGCCTATAGCTTTCGCATCAAGAACCCTCAACGAATCCGAACAACGGTATAGTACTATAGAAAAAGAATTATTAGGAATTGTATGGGCATGCAAATATTTTCGACCCTACATTTGGGGTAGAAAAATCAAAATTTTCACCGATCATCGACCTTTAGTTTGGTTATTTAATCTAAAGGAACCAAATTCCAAACTTACTAGGTGGAGACTTAAACTCGAAGAGTTTGATTTTGAAATCATATACAAAAAGGGTAAAACTAATACCAATGCTGATGCCCTTTCGAGAATATCTTTAAATGTTTTAGAAAACGAATCCACAATAAACAATCCCGGCAGTATTAACGAAGACACTTTAAAATACCTTCAACAACTAGCAGAGAACCCTATAAATATTTCGGACGAGGACCCTAACATAATTATTCATTCTGACGTACAGCTAAAACCTCCCGATCCATTAATTGACAAAGACACTCTTCAATCAACACAGCATACAACTGCCAATGAAACCACTAACGACGGAATAAAAATATTAGACGACATTATTAATAACAAAGTAAATCAAATTTTAGTTTTTGGACAAATTTATCAAAAATTAACTGTAAAACATGACGATTATGAACACCATAAAATAATTACCGTCGAAATTCCGACTGAAAACAACCATAAATTGATTTTTGACTTCTTAAAAAATTATACAACAGAAAAAAGAACTTATTGTATGTACTTCCACACAGACAAACTCTACAGCGACTTTAACACAGTATACTTAAGACACTTTTCAGAGAAAGGACCAAAACTAATTAGATGTACAAAATTAGTTAATACAGTAAAAGACAAAGAGGACCAAATACTTCTTATTAAAAATCATCATGAAAGTAAAACTAACCACCGATGAATTTTAGAAACTTTAGAAAAAATTAAAAGAAATTATTATTGGATAGGTATTAAAAACACGATCACTGAATATATAAACGCTTGCGATATATGTCAAACAACAAAATACGCTAGGAAAAATCCTTATTCCCCTTTAATGATTACAGAAACGGCTTCTAGACCATTTCAAATTGTTCACGCTGATTTATTCTTCTTCGACAACAAAATTTATCTGACAATTGTAGATTCGTTTACAAAATTTGCTCAAGCGTACGAAATTCTAGGAAAAACCGCTATTCACATAAGTAATGGATTAATTAAATATTTTACTTCTTTTGGAGTTCCAGAAAATTTAATTTTAGACAATGGTACAGAATTTAAAAACGATGTAGTATCCGAAATTTTAAAAGTACATAAAATCAAAGCCCATTTTACCACAGTAGGTCACCACGAAAGTAATGCCATTGTAGAACGCTTTCATTCGACAATAATTGAGCACCTAAGAATTCTCAAATCCCTATATCCAAATGAAAAAGATAACCTTATGAATTATGCAATTTTAGGCTATAATAACAGCATACACAGTAGTACCAACTTTACACCTTTCGAACTTACTTTTGGTCATACTAATTCCCGAAACCCCAATGAAATATTTCTACCTACATCATTTTTCACAGATTATGCGGAAAACCATAAGAAAAGACTAGAACATGTTTACGATAACGTTAAAGATAAACTAGAAACAAACAAAAAGAAAATCGCGGACAAACACAATACACAAGGCAATACAAACGACCAATTCAAAGTAGGAAACATTGTATATAAGAAAAACTTTCAATACAGAAATAAAAAAGACAACAAATTTATAGGCCCCTATAAAATATCTAAACTTCTAGATAGAAATAAAGTCGAAATTATAAATGAACAAAATAAAAATAAAACTGAAACAATTCATATTAAAGAACTTAGAAAACCTTTCGTTACAGATTTTTCGGAATCCTCTACTTCGCAGACATCAGCCTGACGAAACCGACCTACCATAAAATACTTGACAATCCTGGACTATTGCCTCTAAAATTAGGAAACGCCGAAAATATCGTGGACTATTGGTCATTCATTAGAATCATTGACATTACAGACATAATTGAAGAATTCTTGACACTTCAAAAGAAAGTTATTAGTTTGAAACAAATGATAATAGAAAAAACAACAAACAATACCGAAACTTATTTTGAAAATATATTTAATACATTTGAATCCATCACTATACTTGAAAATAAAACTAAATTTCAGATCAACCAACTAAATCCTTGTTTTAACCAAAACCATGTAAAGAAACGAGGACTAATTAATGGCTTCGGTTCCATTATCAAATCAATAACGGGCAATCTACATCAAAGCGATGCTGACAGATATAATAAAGCAATCGAAACTCTCTCAACAACACAAAATAAAATAAAAACTTTAGTTAATGAACAAATTACAATTATCGAAAATTCTATAAACACTTTTAACTCCAGTATTCAAGTTTTAGCACAAAACCAATTAACAATCAAATCACAAATTGATAATATTGCCAATGTCATTAATACAGCACAAGCACAGGCAAAACAAACTTTTGAGCTTGCCTATATTGAAAGTGTCACTTACCAAATAAGTAATTTATATCAATATATCTATGATTTATTGGAGCAAATAGAAGTGGCTATTACCTTTTCAAAAGCTAAACTTTTTCACAGTTCAATTATTGAACCAGAAACACTACTGAGAAATATTAAATTAATTGATGTTCATTTATTAAACAATAAGTTGCCTTTTGAACCTATTAGTAGCAACATTTTAAAATTTGAAAAAATAATGAATATAAAAAGCTATAGTAATAATAACAAAATCATATTTATAATCGAAATTCCAATCGTAGAAATTGAAAACTACACTCTGTATCAGCTTTTCCCTTTACCAATCCTTAAAAATGACAAATACCAAATTATTATTCCAAAAACCCAATTCCTGATCCTAAACGAGCAAAACTATATGTCATTTAACAAAGAATGTCAAGAGATCGATAAAGAAGAATTTATCTGCCACGAATCCACGCCTTCATCAATTAAAGAAGATGCCCCTTGTGAAGTTCAAATGTTAAAATTTACCAGTGACCATACAAACTGTGAAATTGACCAAGTAGACATTACCGACACCAAAATTCATAAACTTCGTGAAAATAAGTGGTTAATTGTTTCGCCATTTGTTACAGCCGCTCAACAAATTTGTGGTGGCACCAAAGACAATATACCTCTCTTAGGAACTTTTGTAGTTGAACTAGACAAACAGTGCTTAGTTAAAATAGAAAAAACAGTGCTTCGTAGTAATAGACTTCCGAAAAGTGAATTTAAAATTATTCAACTTCCAAAACTTAACTTCAAAAACTCTATTAATGGAAATTCTTATAATATTCAACCTTTTAAACTTAATGATATAGACGTTGGAAAAATGAATATTCTAAAAGACTCTTTAGACTTACAAACTAAAAAATTAAGTGAAATTTTTGAAAACCCAGTTTATTACAAAAATATTAGCATATGGACAATTTTCGTATATGTCTTTATCACTATTACTATATCCTATGGTTTTTATTATTTTTATTGTAAAAGTTATAGCAAGAAATTAACAGAAGAAAATAGTCAAGAAAACATGGAAATTCCTGTGAATGCAAATCCGGTTGCTGCACCCCGGATTCTTCTCTAAGGGTGGAGGAGTTATAGAAACGCATCTAAGCATTTCTCGCTGAAGTCATCAGAAATAGGAGATGCCCCTTCCACAAGAAGGCTAGAACAAAACTCTCGACATCCCGGCATTTTTAGCTTTTTGACATTATATTTCATTATAATAACTTGTTAATAAAGTTCCTTTTCGGTTTAATTTCAATTGTAGTTTTTTAAAAACATAACTTTCGGTATCGAATCTAAAAGTCTACTTTTTATTATGTAATATAGCATTTGGAGTAAACAAAATAACATGTTGTCACAGACATTTTTAAAAAAATCATAAATATTTAAAATTCTAACGTCAAAATTGTGAAACCCGTTTTTCTCAATTCACACTTTATGTTACTTAGAACCCTGTAATTTTGGGTGAGCGATAAGTAACATAGTGTTTGTCAACAAGATAAATTATCTTAGACAATAAGCATATATTCTCTCTCTTTCTGTCTCATCATGTGGTTGGTCAGATCGAACGATCATTGGACAAGAAAGAGTCCACCCTATTCATAGATATGGAGGGAGCTTTCGATAAAACCACGTTCCCGAAAATAATGCACTCGCTTACTAATCGAAATGTATCTACAACAGTAAGCGGATGGATTTTCAGCATGCTGAAATGACGTCAAGATACGAGGCAAGGTTACAAGGGACACCACCGCTCTTCCAGCCCCAAAAATTTCTTTAAAAAAACTAACTAATATGAAACCTTCAGGTCATTTCTTCTTTAGGGAGTAAGTAGAACATTCCAGAAAAATTTCAGGCAATTTCTCGATAGCAAAGTACTGGAACCTTATGCTGTAAAAGGCCAAAACTTTTGAAGTCGCATACAATTTACAATTAACTCAAATACAGTTGGTTCAGAAATTTGTAACAAAACAACCCGAATTATAAAAACGAAAACCAAAGTGTATTACTTCAGGCATTATTATTTTTCTGGAATGTTCTACTTACTCCCTAAAGAAGAAATGACATGTCTTTCTGTCAACCATCTTAACAAAGAAGCTTTTCTACTTCTAATTTTGAACTGGCGGTTTTTTGGGTTTATTCCAACAAAAAAAGAATTTTTGTAACATTATTTTATTGTTCTCTTATATTTGTCAATTTTTACAAATATTTTATTAACACTGTAATCCTCATGTTGTTATGTAGGACCTAACAGGAGCACAAAGAACGTTTTCCTGGTAAGATTATCCATCAAAAAGAAATATTTCTTTGTACTCACTAACACTTTATTGTATTTTCCATTATAGGCGCTGATGAAGGCAAAAATAAGTTGCCGAAATATTCGCTATTTGGATTAAAGTTTCTTACTTCGTTCACGGCTTTTACTACCTGCCACCGAAACTCCTGATTTTGTTAGCGCTTTCCCGATAGTTACCTAAGAAAAGAAAAGATAATCTGTTTTATTATAACGCGCTGTTATCCAACCTCTATATATATATATATATATATATATATATATATATATATATATATATATATATATATATATATATATATATATATATATATATATATATATATATATATATATATATATATATATATATATATATATATATATATATATATAATAAAAGGATAATAACGGCTGACTAGTTAAATAAAACAGTATTTGGTTTAACGGGTATACAGCCTTGGGGCTAGATTAAAGAAAACTCTTTATACTTTTAGTGAAAGCTTTCGGAAAAACTTTTATTCCTTCTTCAGTCACAACTATAAAGTGAAACGACAAAAATTATAATAAAATACAATAAAAGGCTTATATAAGTAATAAAATAACTTACAGTAAGTGAGGTTGTAATCCTTTTGTAAAACATGGTTCACAATAATTCTACTAGAGAATATTAAAATCTTGATGAAACAGTTAGATTTTCAAATATTAGTTTAAAATTTTTTTATAAAATAGACAAATTATTATTTTAACATTTCATTAATTAATTGACATTAAAAAGTATATAATTGATGGATAGTGAAATGCTAAATTTATTAGTCTATGGTTGAAGGTAAGATGTATATTAGATGATGGACTTTTGTTTTATTTAATCAAATTTAAATAGAAGATAAAGTACTATTATTTATGTTTCTAGAAATTAAATTGTTCTCTAAATTTAATAAATTGCAGTAAATAACATTAAGATTTTGAATGTCTGTTCTTTTGTTCATAGCATTTGGTTCGTTGTTAATATGTATCATTTCTAAAAAAATTCGTTTGTGATAATTCCTCTCTGAAGCTAAAATTTGTGTGGAATTAAAATTAGGATAATGTCCTGTTTCATTGATGTGAATTGCTAGAGCACATGAATTTTTTTTGGTTTTGATGTCACTGCGATGGGATGTTATTCTAGATTTGAGATTTCTAAGAGTTTGGCCTATATACTTCATTTCACAATAATTGTTACAAGGAATCTGATAAATTACATGAGATCTCTCTAAATTTGGAATTTTGTCTTTAAGTTTGGTGAAGAAACGATTGACAGTATTTGTGGATCTATTAGCGATTATTATGTCTTTTTCTTGTTTAAGAATTTTTATGATTTTAGGGGTGAGTTCTTGGATATATGGTAATGATCTATAAAATTTTTGTACTTCATTATTAGTATGATTTGGAGGATCTGCAATGTAATTATAAGGTAGATTTGTTTCAAGAGGACTAAAGTGATTTTGATGATTACGATTTTGTATAATATCTGGTGTGTTATATAATAATTTTTTTAGAAACTTTGAAGGATAAGAGTTATCTAACAATTGCCTTTCTAAAATTTTAATGTTACGGTTTCTCAAAGTAGGGTGACAGATAGAAGTAATTCGATTTTTTAAGTTCAAAACTAAATTGGTTTTCATTTTATGAGGTTGGTGAGAAAAAAAATTCATATATCGACCTGAATTGGTTGGTTTTTGAAACCAATCCAAAATTATTTTATTTTCTTCTGTTCTTATTAGTTTATTAAAAAATACGTAGATGACATTATCACAAGCGTTCCTCAAGGTATGGAAAAACAAATTTTAGAAGAATTCAACAAATATAATAATCATATACAATTTACCATCGAAAAAGAAACAAATAATAGTGTTCCTTTCTTAGACACTAAACTAATAAGAACAGAAGAAAATAAAATAATTTTGGATTGGTTTCAAAAACCAACCAATTCAGGTCGATATATGAATTTTTTTTCTCACCAACCTCATAAAATGAAAACCAATTTAGTTTTGAACTTAAAAAATCGAATTACTTCTATCTGTCACCCTACTTTGAGAAACCGTAACATTAAAATTTTAGAAAGGCAATTGTTAGATAACTCTTATACTTCAAAGTTTCTAAAAAAATTATTATATAACACACCAGATATTATACAAAATCGTAATCATCAAAATCACTTTAGTCCTCTTGAAACAAATCTACCTTATAATTACATTGCAGATCCTCCAAATCATACTAATAATGAAGTACAAAAATTTTATAGATCATTACCATATATCCAAGAACTCACCCCTAAAATCATAAAAATTCTTAAACAAGAAAAAGACATAATAATCGCTAATAGATCCACAAATACTGTCAATCGTTTCTTCACCAAACTTAAAGACAAAATTCCAAATTTAGAGAGATCTCATGTAATTTATCAGATTCCTTGTAACAATTGTGAAATGAAGTATATAGGCCAAACTCTTAGAAATCTCAAATCTAGAATAACATCCCATCGCAGTGACATCAAAACCAAAAAAAATTCATGTGCTCTAGCAATTCACATCAATGAAACAGGACATTATCCTAATTTTAATTCCACACAAATTTTAGCTTCAGAGAGGAATTATCACAAACGAATTTTTTTAGAAATGATACATATTAACAACGAACCAAATGCTATGAACAAAAGAACAGACATTCAAAATCTTAATGTTATTTACTGCAATTTATTAAATTTAGAGAACAATTTAATTTCTAGAAACATAAATAATAGTACTTTATCTTCTATTTAAATTTGATTAAATAAAACAAAAGTCCATCATCTAATATACATCTTACCTTCAACCATAGACTAATAAATTTAGCATTTCACTATCCATCAATTATATACTTTTTAATGTCAATTAATTAATGAAATGTTAAAATAATAATTTGTCTATTTTATAAAAAATTTTAAACTAATATTTGAAAATCTAACTGTTTCATCAAGATTTTAATATTCTCTAGTAGAATTATTGTGAACCATGTTTTACAAAAGGATTACAACCTCACTTACTGTAAGTTATTTTATTACTTATATAAGCCTTTTATTGTATTTTATTATAATTTTTGTCGTTTCACTTTATAGTTGTGACTGAAGAAGGAATAAAAGTTTTTCCGAAAGCTTTCACTAAAAGTATAAAGAGTTTTCTTTAATCTAGCCCCAAGGCTGTATACCCGTTAAACCAAATACTATATATATATATATATATATATATATATATATATATATATATGTTCCTAAAACGCAAGAAACAGCGCCTGTTTTCGACCTAAATCGCATGAAAGCGCTGACGACTGCATGAAATTGCGACCGCCA
This sequence comes from Altica lythri, assembly GCA_964028335.1. NCBI lineage: Eukaryota > Metazoa > Arthropoda > Insecta > Coleoptera > Chrysomelidae > Altica > Altica lythri. The sequence goes on along the minus strand of OZ034806.1, from coordinate 27,663,496 downwards.
AAGTGTGACCTTGTAGAAATATCTAGTGGTAGAAACAGCGACAGAGTCGGACCTCAAAATTAGTAAATTGGTGTGTGGTGTAAACCTGTCTTTTGTGATTAGATGCCGTGATCGTTTAGTTTCGTAATTCTTTTCATTCATAGATAGATGGTGCCAGCAGTATAATTCTTTATTTATGCCGAAATAGTGTTAGTGGTTGTCTACTGTATCTAGCATTTGACTTTAATTACTATGAATAAAATTATTTAGCAACAGAAAAATAACTTAATTGCAAATGTTAAAAAAAAAAGTTTTATTTCTAAAGGATCCGGCAAAAGAAAAGTTAAAGTAGTTATTGAAAATACAAAAAAATAAAAACGGAAAAACAAATAAACTTACTAATTGCACATTTTATAATAAAAAAACAGTCAATTATACAGGGTGAGTTATAAAATATAAACAAATTTTACTGGTATTTAAACATAAAAAGTAGCAATAAAATACAAATATGTATGTAATTTAAAATTAGCAATTGAAAATTTAACAATTTTTGTTTTAAAACAAAAGTAAAAAACATGGTGACCAACGCTAAGTTTCTATCAGGGAACTCGAAATGCAAAAAATTTTCTTATGTAGTGAAAAACAACTTCTTAAAATTCTATTAATGACATGAAATTACAAATCTAAACTAGAACTGAATGTAGAACATTTAAAAAAACGTTTTATTTATACAGGGTTTCCAACAATAGGAAAGTTATAGTAGTTATAAAAAATTAAAAAAAAAACAAAATATTCTTACTTATTGCATCTTATAAAGTAAAAAAAAATAATTGATACAGGGCAATTTATAAAATATCAACAAATTTTACTATAAGTTCAAAAGATAGAATGATCACGTGAACAGCACGCACTCTTTGAATATTACTCTCCCCAACCAACGTCACAAGTTCGATTTGCACCACTCAACAAAAAAGTACCCACCCTCGATGGAGAGAAACTTGAATATTTAATACTGTTAACAGTTTATTTTTTGTTTTTCAAATAATAATAAAACTACGGTAGTTATAATATACTTATACTAGTTTTTACCCGCGGCTTTGCCCTCGTGGAATTGGGACATCCACAAATGATTTAGTGACTGTCTATTTTACACATAAAAATTTAAATTTAATCATTCTGTAGGTATATCTTTAGTAAAATAGGTCTGGCCTAACTACTTTTAATTTTTTTTATTTAAAATTTATTGATGTACAGTATAATAATAGTCGAGGCAACGAAGCACTAAAAAGGTCAAATATAGGAAATCTTTTAGGATAGGACGGATCGGAATGCGGTTTTTTGCATGTGCTTTCTAAAATTATTTATACCATTCTTTCCTACTTTCTACTTAGTACAAACCAGAAGTTGCATTGCTGTAGCCAAAAATGCTTTCAAAAAATGCATTTTTTGAGGAATTTTTGGGCAAATTTAATAACTTTGTAAATAAGAGTCAGAATTAGCCCAAGTTAGGTAACCAGGTGGTTTTGAGGTCGCTGATCACAATTATGATGTGTTAATTGACCCCCCGAACACCTGGAGCTCAAGAACGTCGACGAACGTCATCTCCGGGGGACTATCCTGAACTTCATGCGAGGAAGGAGAGAAAATCGAGACCACGGGGTTTTTTGGGTCGCTGAATTTAAATATGGCTCCAGCAAACACCACACTGACACCTGGTTTGCCCTAGCCTGGATGCGGACGTCATCTTTAAGAATTTTTCTGGAAATAGTGACAAAAACGAACCGAAATTCATTATGGGGGCATTTTTTGTGCGCTGAATCCAAATTTCATGTGGAAAACGACTCCCCGAACACCTGGTGCGCCCTAACTTGGCTCTGAAAGTCATCCCCGAGGTTTTCCCATACACAACTGAAAAATAGGAACCGACAATCGTTACTGGGGGTTTCTTGGGACGCTGAAGTCAAATATGTTTCCGGCGAACACACCACGGACACCTGGTGCGCCCTTACCTGGCTCTGGATGTCATCACCGAAGTTTTTCCAGACAAAATTGAAAAAGACTAACCGACAATCGTTACGTGAGGTTTCTTTGGGCGCTGAATTCAAATATGACATCGACGAACATTGAAAGATATTCAGTTGACAACGTTATTGTGGCAGAGACAGAGGCTTTAGATAAGGGAGATGTTACCCGTATGAGTATATTTGTCGATGACGAAAACAATGAGCAGACTATGGATGTGTCACTTGATAAAGAATTTGATATTTAGTTGCTTATTAGAAAATCGAAGTAATTGATTAATGTGGTTAGGGACCATTCATTAATTACGTAAGGGTATTGAGGGGGAAGGGGGGGTTAAGAAAATCTCTACAAGTTCTTACGTTGGGGGAAGGGGAGGTAAAATTCAGTCTTACGTAATATTTCGTGAATCAAAATTCAAGATTAAAAATCTAATTCCATTTGGGATTCCAAATTGTTTTCTTAATTTTAAAGTGTATAGTCGATTTTTTATTTTATTTAAATAATTTTTGTTGTTTATTGAAAAAAATAAAAAATAACTTATTTTATGAACAATGTTATGAGTTTGTAGTTTTACTAATTTATGTTTGCTAGTACTATTTAAATTATTCCTTGTTAAAAAATAAAAATTATGGATCCACGTTGAACTGTAAGTTTTAGTGAAACTGATCCTTTCCTCACATAACAGTTTATTATTTAGAAGATAAAGATAGAATCTTACGTAAGAAAGGGGAAGGGGGTTCGAGAAATCTTACGTATACTTACATGGGGGGAGGGGGGGGGGCAAAATTGACCAAAATTGTCCTTTCGTAATTAATGAATGGCCCCTTAGGTGAAGTAACGGTTGGATTTTATTTGATTTTAGTTCAAAAAAGTGTTTTAAAATATCAATTACATAAACTTTGACTTTTTATTCATTCTATTCCTTTCCTCCATACATATTTTAACTAGAATCAACACTTCCATACAGTTATTGAAGTACATTGACGTCAGTCTCTAAAATATCAGGTTTAGTTGACGTTCATGCAATGCACCAGGTTTTGGGAGGGCATGTTCGGCGTAAAATTTTAATTTGGCGACTTAAAAAACCCCCCTAGCAATTTTGGGTTCGTCATTTTCACTTGTGTCTGGAAAAACTTCGGTGATGACGTCCAGAGCCAGGTTAGGGCGCACCAGGTGTCCGTGGGGTGTTCGCCAGTGCCATATTTGACTGCAGCGCCCCAAGAAACCCCCAGTAACGATTGTCGGTTCCTATTTTTCAGTTGTGCCTGGGAAAACCTCGGGAATGACTTTCAGAGCCAGGTTAGGGTGCACCAGGTGTTCTGGGAGTCGTTTTCCACATGAAATTCGGATTCAACGCACACAAAATGCCCCCATAATGATTTTCGTTTCGTTTTCGTCGCTATTTCCAGAAAAATTCTTGAAGATGACGTCCGCATCCAGGTTAGGGCGCACCAGGTGTTTGTGGGGTGTTCGCTGGAACCATATTTGAATTCAGTGACTCAAAAAACGCCGTGGTCTCGATTTTCTCTCCTTCCTCGCATGCAGTTCGGGATAGTCCCCCGGAGATGACGTTCGTCGACGTTCCTGAGCTCCAGGTGTTCGGGGGGTCAATTTACACATTATAATCGTGATCAGCGACCTCAAAACCCCCTGGTTACCTAACTTGGGCTAATTCTGACTCTTATTTACAAAGTTATTAAATTTGCCAAAAAATCTCTCAAAAAATGCATTTTTTGAAAGCATTTTTAGCTGCAGCAATGCAACTTCCGGTTTGTACTAAGTAGAAAGTAGGTAGGAATAGTATAAATAATTTTTTAAAGCAAATGCAAAAAACCGCATTCCGATCCGTCCTATCTTAAAAGAATAACTTTTAAGATGCTTCATTGCCTCGACTATAACGTAATTTCAACATTTTATTGGTTTCGTTACAGATCATATGCACCGATTTGTTTATATGTAACTCCGACTCGACGTTATTTTTTCTTAAAACTGTACTTCATTTATTTCAGTTTAGAAGGCAAAGCATTCTTTCTACGATTGCGCCGTTAAGATATACAAAATACATATTTACTGATCACGCATCCTTAAATTCTATCTTTGGCTTGAATATAGTTTTTCAAACATAAACAAATAGCAATAAAATAACAAATACATTAGTTAGTACGTTTAAAAACGACCATAAATTAGTCTTAAAATGCAGAATATGTTGAATGCTAGAAAAAATAAAAAAGTTTAAAATTCAATATAACGCCCTAGTATTGTTATTTTTTTTTTTTTTAAGTCAGAGTCTGAGAGTTTTGTTTTTAAAATTAATTTTTGCTTTAGTCTTATAGTGCAGAAGTTTTCTTACATAATCAAATAAATCCAACCTACTTAAAATACTAATAATAAAATTATTTACAAACATAAAATTAACTGAATTTAGAAAAGTAAAAAATAAGTTTTATTTGTACAGGGTCCGGCAATATGAAAGTTAAAGTGTTTATTAAAAAGTAAAAAAAAAAAAACAGAAAACCGAATATTCCCACTTAATAAATATTATAAAATAAATAAAAACAACTAATTGTACAGGGTAAATTATTAAATATCCACGAACTTTATTGATTATTTAACATAAAAAAAATATAATATGAGAAGGTAAAGTACCTACTTAATAAAAAACGAATTTAAACTACAGGGTTTTAAAATGCAGAATAATTTAAAAAATACAAAAATAAAAAAAGTGTAACGGCCTAGTTTTGTTATTTCTGCAAAAATTTGTTTTTAACTAGGAATCTAAAAGTTTTTGATCATGCTAAAAACATTATTTTTTGTCGTAATTAAAAAAAAAATCAAGATGGCTACCGAGTTTTGTTATTTAAATTAATATACCTAAGTTTTAAACTATGAGTTCAAAGGTTTTCTTATATAAAAAAACAGCCAAATTAAAAATCTAAAAAATAACTAAATTTAAAACTCTAAGTAATAAAACTAGCGTAAAGGACAGGGTCTTAAAATACGGACTAATTTAAATACTAAAAAAAGTTAAAAAATTTAAAATAACTTCTTATATTTTTTTATTTATGTATTTTTTTACGGTTACTATTGAAACCTGGCTGTTCCAATTTCAAATTACTAAAAGATAGTTGGCGTTTGCCACCATCTGTCACTTTCTTCTCAAGAGCGAAAATTGTTAAATTACACATTGCTTAATTTAATTTAAATAGCTTTTTGAATATTAAGAGCAGAAAGTGCTTCTTTGTCGATTAAAATAAAAAAAAATTATTAAAAGCCGCAAAGAACTTTCTGATCGAATTACAAATAAAAAAAATTCTACAATCATATGAAATTACAAAAAAAAGTAGCATATGTGTATTTTGTGTTGGCAGTCCAAAAAGTTGACGTTTATTTACAGATATAATATTTTAATTTTTTAGCAGTTTTATTCTGGTATTTTTTTTGATTAGATAATCGAACAAAATATTCAGTAGTCTAAGTTTTATTGTAATATACTATAATGGGTCCCTTTTTTATTTACTTATTTTAAATAAATCGATTTAACTACGAATGGCCATTTTTCTTATTACATATTTTGCTTTATTCTTCAGTGGGAAATGCGTCAATATCTTTTTTATCCTATGTTTTTAAATATTAAGATATAAGATAACAGTTATCCATATCTTGTTTTTTAACTTCCCGCTAAAAAAATTAATTTTTTTTTTTAAATCGGGAAGTTATTGGTTTTACCCCGTTTTTCGAAAATCGAGCTTTCATCGGATCTCAACGTTTTGAGGTATTTGGAACCTCACCTGAATATTTTTACGAGGGTGTCTGTATGTACGTGTGGATGTATGTAAACCTCTTATAACTTTTGAACGGCTTGACCGATCGGAATGAAATAAAAAGTCTTCCAAAGAGTTCCATCTAGCTTAGATTACCTGTAAGTTTGAACCGATTCGAACCAGTAGATTTCGAGAAATTTTAAGATAACCGAAAAAAACAATTGCTAAAAATGATGTTTTTTGGGCATATCTTTTTGGCCATTACATCGATCAATTTCATAACCTAATCAGCTCTCAAGCTTAAAAAACCACGTCGACTGCCGTTTTGCAAATTAAAATCGGTTGATTCGTTCGTGAAATATCGTTGTCGAAAAATTTCAAAAATAACTTAGAGATTTTTTGACTAATCGATTTTGCACTCCCGGTAACGTTTTTAGGTCTCAAAAAACTGCATCGAATGCTATCTTGAACATCAAAATTGAATAACGCGTTAACAAGTTATGGCTTTTTAAAAATTTCAAAAAAAGTCAAAATACGTCACGTTACTATAGCTTTACGGTTAAAACTAGCGGGAAGTTGCAAGGATGGCCTTTAAGGTCTACCCCTTTTCGAATTTTTTTTAAAGAGTGTATATCATTTTTCCATTACATAGGGACCTTTTTGTCACTTACAATAAAATTTATATATAAATCAATATATAAAGTTTTATTTTTCATTAATATTATATATCACGGATCTACACCAACTATCGGCTAAATGTATTATTATTAGCATTATAAAATAAAACATTTGTTTAACTTTATTTATAATACTTTTATAATATTAATGAAACTATATTATACAGAAACTTTTCTTTAGGATCAGTTTTAAAAGATTTATTAAACTTATTGCTTCATGCACCTCTGATATTGTTTTTGGCAGTGTAGGAAAATTTTTATTTTTCTTTCGGTTCATGTTTCGTATTTACTCCAAATCATAAACGGTCAACTCATTTTTATAAGAAGAAGTTGCTATTTCTTTATTAATAATTTTTGAGGGCTTTTCAAATATATCTTTTACAGCTTTCCCTTTGCACACATTGCTGACAATTTTTTTTTCATCTGGCTCATGATTGTGGTTTAAGTTTTAATCAACTAGGATGCTAGTGTTTCCCAAAATTAAAGAATTTTTTTTCAAGTACATAAAAAATTAATCAAAAAAGTAGGTATAGTCCAGCACGAATCGGCGCATGAGTACCGAAAACTATTCCACCTCAATTTTTTTATGCGATCCTCTTCAAATTGCCCTAGTGATGATATAAATGCATTTTGCCAGGGGGCAACCCCGGGCGATATTGTTTATACGGAAATTGTTTAAACAATTACATGCAATTGTTATTTTTCAACCGGACAAATTTTTTTTAGATGCTTTATTAAAATACAAATAAAAAAGGTCCCCTGAATTTTCACGATAAAGTTAATATTTTCCGAGATATGAATTTTTAAAAGTTCGAAAAATCTCAAATTTGGGAACTTTCGACCCATGAAAAATATATTTAAAAAAATAACATATAAATAGTATACATTTTTTTAAATTTTTTATACAATAATTAATAATGTTATTAATAGAGATTTAAAAAAATTTAATTGTTTATACCTGTTTATTAATTGTTAATTTCGCGCGCTCTCAAATACCCGTCGCTTACCTTTCTGGGACTTGAATCGTTTTTAATAATTTATCTTAAAAACTATTAACTTTATTAAAATTGCTAATAAGAGCAATGTTATTAAAAATTTTTTATGGGTCGTAAGTTCCCAAATTTGAGATTTTTCGAACTTTTAAAAATCCATATCTCTAAAAATATTAAGTTTATCGTGAAAATTCGTGAAACCTTTTTTATTTGTATTTTAATAAAGAATATAAAAAAAAAATTGTCCGGTTAAAAAACAACAATTGCATGTAATTGTTTAAACAATTTCGGTATAAACAATATGACCCGGGGTTGCCCCTGGCAAAATGCATTTATATCATCAGTAGGGCAATTTGAAGGGGATCGCATAAAAAAATTGAGGTGGAATAGTTTTCGGTATTTACCACCCAATAAAATAGGAGTCATTGGGTGGTAAATATTGTAGCCCAAACACATAACTTAAAAATTTACCCACTTCAGTTTTCTTTTCTGTAATCTACAGCCAAACCAAGTTGTTGAATTTTACGCCACCACGCCGGGCTTAAAAAATTATATACAATTTTGCACCACAACCTTTCACTGTACAACGCCACTTTTTTTCGCTTGACGATTCTAAAATCTTCTTTTTATAAAACTTGTTGTTCTCAAACAAAATTAAAGTTTTACCACGTTCACTTATTACATACGAAATGTTATTTTTTTAAATATTTTAATGCACACCACAAACTGAGAAAAATATTAAGATGCTAACTGCATAGGAACTAGCCCAGAAATGTGTTAAGATTACATTACTTCTAATCCAAACTTAAACACTAATTCATAGTTTTGTTGATTTATTATTATTATGATAGTTGTCAATTGTTTTTAATTAATGAAAGTCATACAGGGTGTGTCACGACGAAGGGACAGTACAAATATCTCGAGATCTATGTTGATTTGAAATCTAAAATTTGTACTTGGCCATTTTCTTTGATGGCCTATCTGCCTTAAATAATATCATTAATCTTACACTTCCGGTTATACCGGAAGTCGCCATCAACTTCGTTATTTTAAATAGAACACCCTGTATATTATTACTACGCATAAAATTCTAGACTAATTTTATGTAAGGTAGTCTATATTTTAAATCGTTAGTTTTTGATTTATTCAACTTTTTTCAAAAATTTTGACAGATTCGACTGTATTTTGAAAAATTAATAACTGGACTATTTCAGAATCAAATGAAACAAAAGTTGCTACGCTTAAACGGTAAGTGATGTTCTTTAATGCCATAAAGAACTAATTTAGTTTTACAACACAGGGTGTTCTTAAACGGTGTGTCATTTTTCAGAACTTTGAATCAGAATAAGTCAAAATTTTCAAATAGGACACCCTGTATATACTTACGTCGTCTTACGTGAAATTTATTTGGCTTTCAAATTGTATTAGGTTTCGCTTTACCTAAAATCAATAGTTTTCACATAAATCAGAAATTATATGAAAGTTAATTTGAGAAAATTTTTAAAAAACATAGCAAACTTTCTAAATTATGAGTTTATAATGCATTTATTACTGTCGTCCTAAAAATTAAGTCTCTATAAAACACCAAGCTTCCATTGAAAGAGGTAAAAAGAGTCTTACGAAAGAGATTACCTATTGAAATTATGTATGTACTTGATTTCAAAAAGTTGGCCATGGAAAAAAGTCGCTAACAATCCGTCAATCCGCATTGTGATTATTATTAGGTAGCATTTTTTGGTCGTCACTCTGTGTTACAAAACTTAGTTACCAACTATTTTTAAAATCATGGCGCTTTTAGGCTATACTAACGAAAATTACTTAAATTTAGTGTTAATATACGGCAAGTGTCACAAAAATTTGGCCAGAACGTGTGAGACAGTTACCGAAAGATACCCAGACGTCCCACGCCCTAATAGGAAACTTGTAGGTACGATCAGTTATAAAAAATCTAACTATGGTTCATTTAAATCAAAAATTGAAAAGAACAAACCCATATTGAACAATGAAGACATTACTATTACAATACTGGGATACTTCACTGCCGATCCTAAATGATTCTTTACGAGATGCTCAAAGAGACTTTTTCTATTTTAAAGGGGCTCGATGGGGTTAATCTTGTGTTACAAAATATGGGATATGAAAATTTTGAAAGAATAAGCTAAAAGGGTATGGCTTACGTGAAAAAAGTTTTAAAAAGTCTTATACTTTACGATAAATAGATTTTTTATATTTTAAGGGGGCCCAGTGGGTTTAATCTTGTGTTACAAAATATGAGATATGAAAATTTTAAACGAACAAGCTAAAAGGGTATTGCCCTACGTTTTAAAAAGTATAAAACACTTATAAAAGTCGAAAAAATATTACTCGGAACTTTTTTATAATATTCTGGGACATAGCTACCCCTGTAAGCTATGTCCCAGAAACGTTTCTGTCTTCACACCGGTTCTATTTGCTATGTACATATTCCAAAATTTCGCAGAAAGAAAATGGACAAATAGGCTGTTAACGGAATCTTACTTGGTTACGATAACATTGACGAAATGATTTTATAATAAGTCAAGAAGAGTTTAAAAAAGGAGGAAATGAAGGCGAAGATGATGTTAAGTCCCAGAGTACAGTTGAAAGTCAAGAAAATTTAGATCTGCAAAAAGTCTTATTTAAATCAAACTTTATTTGGACTTTAATAAACGTTCTGAGGTTTTACAATATTTTACTGTGAGTGACTGGACTATAAATAAAATCTGAAAAAACTTCCATTTTTTCTCTTCAAACATTAAAATAAATGATTTAAAACAATGTATTTTTTAATATTTAAATTTTAATATTACCTTTCTAAAAACAATTCGTCATCCTAAAAAGAACTAATTTTTGTATATTTGTATACGTTAACTCATATTGTTTATTATTTAAGATAAGACATTAGATGTGTCATCACATTTCTGTGTCTGTAAACACTTTATCTTAATACGTAATAGATATTGGTTTGGGAACAGAAATATGCGTTTAGTTTGTTTTCAAATAAAATTTAATTGAAAATGCAACCATCAGATATTATTTTTTCAAAGCAGTATACGAGGTTTGTCAAAAAATTCTAATTTTGTAAAGTATCTTTATTTTTTACAATTCAGAAAAATGTTATAAAGTAAGGGTGTTTTAAATTAAAAGTTATGTTTAAATATGCAATTGCAGCAATGCAAATTTAGGTTTTGTGATTATTTACTAATTATTCCGTATTAATTATTCTTGCAAGAAAAAATAGTAAATTATTTTAACAGAATAAAAGATAATATACCTAGTAAAACAAGAGGTTATAAAAAAATAAAAAGTAAACGGAAATGCGATAGCAGGATTAATACATTAATTAGAAAAATTCAAATGGGTATTGTTTAATTTATAGAGAACTAGCTTTTAACCGCGGCTTTGCTAGCGTGAAATTGGGATATTCACAAATGATTTCATTTTATGTATAAAAGTTTAATCATACTGTAGGTATATTCTTAGTAAAATAAGTCTGGCCTAACTACTTTTAATTTTTTTTTATTTAAAGTTTCATGTTTGTCAGTCAATCACGCTGAAACCAGTGAACAGATTTTGGTAAAAATCACAATTTATAAAAAAAACTTTTTATAGTCAAAAGTTTGTTTTGGTAATTTATGTCATATTATCATTGTTAAATTATTTTAAATGATTGCTAAGTGCAACCTTTTCCTTGGCCAATAGCGCTTTACCGAGATAGATTACGGCAGGGTCCACAGTACAGTCTAAAAAACTTACTAAAAATTTTCTAAATTAGTTTATTTTATTAACAGTTAAAATAATAATTACTGTTTTAACATGTAGAACAAAAAAAAAAACAGAAAAAAAACTTCTCTCTTCGCGTAATCGATTCCTTTATGATAACGTAACAGAACTGTCACAACTCGACTAATCCGCCGCTTAACCAAATAGGCTACGAACAACTTATTTAAAAACTTTCAAAATGATAATATCTAAACACAGCTTATATCATATTTAATATCAATTAAGTATAAATTTCGAAATCTATGTATATGCCACACTTGAAACATGCATTGTCATCCAGTTCTTAGCTATCCTAAAAATTTCACAGCTCTAAGTAGTCGGGAATAAAGACAAATACATCTGTGAAAAACGCATTCGAATCGAATCAGTAGTTTTCATGTGATGCGTGCACAAACATACAGACAGACAGACAAAAAAAATCTAACTACATTTTTGGGTTCCAAATCGATGTACACGCGATGTCGTTCGCGTGGCGTGTTGATTGTTGTATAAAATGTATCCGACCCCCGTTTAATCCTTATGGAGGGAGTTGATTTCTAGAAATACAATATAAGTACACCTCTACAACATCTGAAGAGCACACATTTTAATTTTCTAGTCCCTGACTTCAATAACATAGGACTTTCATATAAATTTTCAACCCCCGTTTTACCACCTTAGGTGTAGAGTTTCGTAAAATCCTTTCTTAGCGGACGTTTAGACCCTATAGGGAATCTACTTACCAAATTTCAAGTTTGTAGGTTTTATAGTTTCCGAGATATATATAAATAAAGAAATATATTTTAAAATGTATTAATTTTTTTATGATCACTATTGGCTTTGCCACAACCACATCCCTTATAGAAAGTTGGTAAATAGTCCAGTTAAAAAAGACATTTGACTTAGCCAGAATTTGCATAGAGTAATTGGCAAAGACATTAAATACATCATTATATAAAAAAGGTAAAAAATCCACTTCGATCCTACTTCTTAATTTTTTTTTTATCTAAGATTAAAAAGTTTTTTCCATTTATCTTGAAAACCGTAAATTTTATCGTAAAAATAGGTCAGACAAAAGTTGTACATCGTTTTTCTTGTACGACTAACCATTCGTGAGATATCGCGGTTTTAAGAATTACAAAATTCATACTTTATATCCAAACGGACCAATAAAACATGCAATTTTTTACGAATTAACAGCGATAAAAAACTCTTCGTAATCCAAGTGTAAAGAAAAGCAATGTTTAATTCTAAGTATCATAGGTTTAGAAATAGTAACTAGTGTTTAATGGTTAATCTAACTGTTAGAATTTTATATGAAGAGTTAACAGGTTTAAGGAAATAATACTTTTGCTACTCAGTTCTCTAAATTTAAGGTAGGTAAATGTAGCCCCTAAATAATAAACTATCAAATGTATATTACTTGAAAAGATATATGACAATTACAAAATATTAATAAGTCAAACTTAACATTTTTACATAATTAGACTATGGCAACATTTTTAATATACAGTGTCATTTCCAATATATTCCCCTCTTTTCGACGAAGTTGAAAAATAAAAAATCGTCATGTATATTGCAATTTTTTAGGACTCATGATCGGTCGTCCATATCTTGAAATTTTAACTGAAATTTCATTAGAATTGGACTTTTGGCACCAAGTCTTGATCTTTATCTATTTTTTATCTATATTCATCTTTACTTCTCCGTTCTTCTCTACTTCGTCTTCTTCTGGCTCGATTTCAAGTAGATAAAGCCGCTGTAAAGGTCTAATAAGTTCCTTAGCTTATCTTACTTTAGCCACTCTTGTAATTCAATCTTTACCAATATACATTTCTTTTATCTGACCTAAGGGCTAGTTAGCTCTTCTGACATTATCACATTCCAAAAGTACAACATTTCCTACCTCTACTAAATTTCCCATGTACTCCTTCCGGAAACGACTTCTTAAATGATCTTTCATAGTTTGTAAATATTTATGACTTTTCTTCAAAGAGGCTTTATAAATGTGTTCTAAATCAGGTATGTTACTATAATAGTAATCTCGTTCTTACTCGAAGCATGCCTTTTTCGTCCAAAAACTTTTAAATTTTTAATATTTTTAAGATTTAACGATCCAAAAGATTCCAGCTGAACAATTTTGAGAAGTGCTGTCTCTGCCTTCTCTATCTCAAGATATGATAGTTCTGCTATCTCTGTTTCTTCTATCTCTTGGAATGAGGGTTCTATCTCTCCTTTCTTTATGTCTGCAAATTTGTATTTCACTGATTTTTGAAATAATTAAAAAATCGAAAAATCCAGCCAAATATTCTCAAAATGTTGTGATATTTGGAAAAAAGAATTTAACCTTAAACTAAAACAATCTGTCAGAAAAGCAACAGAGGTTATGGCTGTTTTTCTTCTCTCAGCATTTGCTTCTGAGCAAAATACGATTGGTAAACTTGGCCACAATGTATCTATTTTCCTTAGCCAACTTTGCCCAACATTTACTGTTTAATAATTGCTTACCATTACAGCCTCTAGTGAGTGGATCTGCAGGATTTAACTCCCCAGGTACAGTTTTTAATATTGTGGTGTGGTTTGAGCAGGCAAAACAACAATTTTTGATTGTTTTGTTGCCTCGGTGCCCATGTTCTTGATCCATCTTTTCGGGTAGTAAAACTATTTCTAATTAGTGATATTCTTGCTTCAGTATTTACTTCGCCTCTTAGGAAATCTAATAACATATTTAAATAATTACTAGTAGAATCAGAATAACCCTGTAAATTCTTGTCGTTCCTATAACGTTCCCAAACTTGTAAAGTTTTTGTTGGTAAAGATGATTCAACTAATGGGAAAAGCATTGCTGCGTACTCATCACTTGTGTTTCCTCATGTCACTAAAGCTCTTAATTGAGTTTCTAATTTACAGAATAGAGTTGAAAGTGACATAGTTGAGTTACCTTTTATAGCCATTTTCAAAACCAAATTTAAAAGTTCTCTTACATAATATTCTACTAGAAATTCATTTCTAGAAAACCTTGATTTAAGTTGCTGGATAGCTATGTCATAGTTTGGTGCAGAGGGTGAAAAACTTTCAACAAGGTTTCTTGCAGCGGAACCTTCATCAAATGCCTGTATAAAATACTGGAATTTAACTTCTTTATCTATGTGTTCATCCTCATCAATTTTTTTGAACTATCCCCAGAATATTACCCAATTTTTCACCTTCCCATTAATTTTTTTTAGCTCAAATTTTGGTAATATGAAATTTCTTTTTGATCCTCCTTCGCTACTGGAAACACTAGCATTGTCTTCTTAGTGAGCTTAATCTTTTTTAGATTTGATTTTTAAAATTCTAGAATATTTAGTCTTGTATTTGATAAATTCTTCTATGTAAGTTTCTGCTGTTTCTACTTCACTCTCTATGTCTTCTTCTGTTACTTGGTCTTTTTTAAACAGCAGTTTTTTAATTTTCTTGTCTAGTTGAATTAGTCTGTAGGCTTTACTTTCTAATCCATTCATCTTAATTGTCATTTTATCGATATCTACACTTTCTTCGCCTAGTAAGATGTCAAGTTCTCTGCAAGTCTTTGTGAACATTCTTTTTAAGAATATCTCTTTTCCTTCAAACTTCTTATATTCTCCATAATTGAGTCCTGCCATGGTCGCCAAATGTTAAAATTTTATAATATAAAGAGTTAGCAGTTTTAAGGAAATAATACTTTGGCTACTCAGTTCTCTAAATTAAAGAAGGTAAATGTAGCCTCTAAATAATAAACTCTAAAGAATAAACTATCAGATGTATATTTCTTGAAAAGATATATGACAATTACAAAATATTAATAAGTCAAACTTAACATTTCTAAATAATAATAATAATAAGACCATGGCAGGGTGGACCATGGCAACATTTTTAATATACAGGGACATTTCTAACATAAAATATACAGGGTCATTTTGAACACTAACAGTTCCATTTGTTTGTGTTCTGTTTAAGATTACATTTGGCAAGTACTATTTTGTATTTATTAATTGGTTATCGTCTGTCGGAATTCTTTGCAGTACTGGAGTGTAAATGCCAAAAAAATTATTGGAATTTATTATGCCTGCCTTCTGTTAGGTTGTTAGTATATTATTTCAGGCCAATTGCAAGCCCTTTTGTCATAATAACGCGAATTATTTTTTCGTGACAGTTTTAAGCACTGTTCTCAAGTAATGAAAGGACAAACGGAAAATCCATTAGTTTGACGTGATCTGTTGACCCTTACTTGATTTACCGCACCTAAAATTAAGAACAACTTGTAAAAGATTGTGGGCGACGCTTCGAATGTCCCATTGACAAACCAGATGATGCTTTTGAAAAGCTGCATCCCAATTTTTACGGCTAAAAAGATTATATTTTTCTGTCCAATTTTTATCATCATAGTCAATCGAATCATAAATATATAATATAATATATTAATAAGATATCTTGTTGTTCTCTAAGAATCATAAATCAGCCTTTCAACTACATAATTTGTGGTAAAATTAATTATAAATTTATTTTTTAATTTAATTAATTAATTAATTAATTTAAAACTTTAAAATTTAAAACTATTAATATGCTATTGTTTTTCGATGTCGTTCATTTTCATATGTACTCGACTGTAAAAAATATGCAATGTCGATTAAAAAATAAATTGTCAAAATTAAAATGAAATTCTTGGGGTAAAAAAGATTATAGTTACGATATACGATTTATATTTGCTTTTCAAACAAATTTTTAGAGCTTAATTCTTTATAGAGTAGTACACATTTTCAATTTTTCGTTAAAGAAATTATTTATTTTACTTTTTTTTAATTTTGCTGGGGAAGTAGATCATTTTTTTTTGTTTCTTAGTTTTGAAATTAGCAGTGTTAAACTGTTGCAAAAAATTTATAGGTACCTTATCACATTAAAACAGTAAAATTATTAAACATCGACTTAGTTAAAGTAATAAGTATAAATAAACACGGTGAGCCATATAACTTTGCAGATGCTTATTAATAATTACAAACTAAAAAATTTAATTAAAAATAGAAAATCAATCGGACAAATAAAAATATTGATCGCACAATAAATAAAAAAAACGGAATCTTATCACATTAAAAACTCGACTAATAAGATTTTCTGCGGGTTCATCAGTTCCGTTATTTTTTAATAATTGTTTATTTACGTTATATCTCTAATGCGTATATCGTGTTGTGTTGTGACGTTGTGTGTTCAGTGACTTCAGTGTTCGTTCGAGTTCAATGTTGAATTTTGAATTGATTTAGCCGAAACATGGCGTAGTGATATAATGTAGATATTAGATATGTGGATTTTATAATAAGTGTTTTGTTATCTACTTGTGCTTTTAAATAATTATGTTTGTTTTCGGTAAGTATTTATTTAATATTTTTTTTCAATAATGAAAACATTTAAAACTACAATTAAATGAAAAATCTTACTAAAAAAAACGCAAAAATGCTTGATGCGCTTTATTCTGTTAGTCATAAAATAGATTGTGTATTGTTTTTTTTTTCTTTAAACAAACAGTTAAAACAAATTATTATTATTAGTTAAATAATACAAGATTAGTGGTGCGTCATTGTTTTTAACAGACTTGAAATTGCTCTATTAACAAATAATTTTATAGCAAATTTATCAGAATTCATTTTAAGTGTAAATTTTTTTTTAACATTACCAAAATTACTATTTATTTACTTATTTGTTAAAAAAAACAACTAGGTAATCTAGGTATCACTTTTTTGTATGATCCACCAAAAAAATATATCATTTTTTATCTTTATTAAGACTTTTTAACAATAAAAATAACGCTCAGTAATTTTCAAGATTTTTTGCTGACATATTTTACAATACTACAGTATTTTCATACATATTAAAATATAAAATATATCTCTTTTAGAAAAAATCCTTTAAAATTAAGAAACCTATAGAATATACTGACAACAAAAGCCTGGGTATTTGCAAAAACATAGAAGTGTTTAAATATGATACTTACACATTAGCAAAAAGAGAAGACGGTTATTATATGGGTAAAATATTATTCTCTTCCGATAATATTGAGCTTTTAAGGAGTCTACAGAAAAGTATAACTTTGGGTCTTCCTTTGATTGTTATTAAGCGTATGAGGGACGAAAAAATTCCAATAATTAAGGTATTTAATTTTAATTTTAATTCACACGCTAAAACCTGTTTATAGTATATTTTTATTTAATAAACTAAGTTTACCAAATTAATTACTAAATTTATAAGAAACTAATATTATATTCAGAATATTTTAAAAATACTCCTACAAATATTGAAATAAATAAATTAAAAATTGTTAAATCATCAGTTTATAATTTACAGGGTGATAAACTTAAAAAAAAAATTAATGTATTTACTTTGGAATCAATTTAATTAATTTCCAATTTAATTGAGCAACAATTTTGATACTTTAAAATTATTTAATAATAATTTGGTTGCGTAACCCAAATTATTTTATTTCAATATTTTGGAAATAGTTTAATATTTTTTGAAAAATACAACATATTTCCGTTTTTAGATTTAAAATTCTGTAAAAATATCCATGGACGTCATGATAATAATATACCCACAAAACAGCTCCGTAAAAAAACATTCCTGTTTTTATTGTGGACAACATTTATTAAAGAAACATTCTACCCAAGATATGGTCAAATCTGTTCTACACTTTAAAAAAGGTAATTATGCCTACAAATTTAAAATTGCCTTACGATACAAATATAATGTATTTGATATAAATTCTTTTAACGACAAAACCAATTTTAAACGGTCTAAAACAAATGCATATATTATTAGAAGAACAAAAATTGTTTACAATGTCATCAACTTTTTAATTTACATAGAAAAACTACTCATGGTTAAGATTTTTTTATTTGTTTTTTAAAATATAATATAAAATTAATTTATTTCGGAAATAATTATTTTATTTAAACAGATCAATGCATTTTGTTATAAATTATTCGTCAATCTCTAAACTGATAACTCATCTACATTTTTCTTATTATAGCTTTTAATATTTCGCTTTTATATGTTGCTAATTGCCACAGCGTAAATATTGTAAAAATATATTTAATGAATAATAAGCAACGTAATTTATTGTGAAAATTAAAATAAAAACTTTTTTTTTGTTTTGATTTCCAAAAAACGTTTTTTTAATTATTATTTATAATTTTATTTACAGACTTATTTTTAAATTTTATTTATCGTTTTAGGATCTTTGGTCTACGCCGCAAAAAAATTTTACTGCGTGTATTTGAGGATTACTACCACGGCAAATATGCTCTTAATAAAGAAATGCATCAAACTATCCACAACTAAAAAAAAGACTACTCCTGTAATCAGAAGCTATCTGCAACATGATATTCAATACATTAAAAATCGTTTGTTAAAAAAAATTAGGTTTGTTTAATGTTTGTTTATAATACAAATATTTTTTTTTTATTTCGTATTATTTTTTCTTTTAATATTTTCATTTTAAAAGTCAGTTTGTATAAATGGTTAGATTTTGTGCTTTTAGATATACATAACAAATAAATTTTAAATGTTTTTTTTTGTAATTACCAGTATGTCAAAATGTATGTAAAACTCTTATTTTTATTTAACATTTAAAGCCACCATTTTAATTTTGATCATCCAGTTATATAATTCACATTATTATTTTTATTAGTAATATCAATTTTTTTTCTATTAATTGGGAACTTCTTAAGACTAGAAAACATTTAATTATTTCATTATGTTTTAATTTATAAATATTAACAAAAAAGCAAATATCTTCTTAAAACATATTAAAATATGTATATATTTTTTAAGTTGCAAGGAGTTCCTAGTTAATAGAAAAAATAATAATTAAGTTCCACATTGTTCATTCAATTGTTTTCTTCCCAGTTTATATTTTTGCTCCATTTGTTAATATCTGTTAAAAAACGTCATTGTTTGTGCTTTATGTTGGGTTTTTTGTAGTAAATGTTGTACATAAAATTTGGAGATGTCAATTTTGAGATTGGTGACTTTATATGATTATAATGTACCGATTGTGACCAATTTGCTACACTTATTTGCTACACTTATATTATGGCTAAATATGTCTTATTTTATTAGTATTATAAAATATAATATTTGTTTAACTATTTTTTTTATTTAAGTCTTTTTTCCTGATCACCTTCTTTTAGTAAACCAGTATTTTAAGCATATTTTACATACTTCATGTATTTATATGTTTATATTATTATACATATTTTGTTAAAATATTTCAAAGAAAATAATTAATTTAAATGTAATTAAATAAGCTAACAAATTTATTTTTAGTTTCGAAAAACATTATTTTAATATGATTTTGCACAAATTTAAATTAAAATAGTTTTAGTTGTTTTAAAAATGTGACTAATTTAAATAAAATTTTAATTTAATTAAAAAAATCTCTCCAAGATAAAAATTTTGTGCACAATTTTTAATTAATTTAAAAAAAATCGGCACAACAATGGTTAGTTGAATTTTTTTACACCATTCTAAACAAAAAATTGATACGTTACTGTTTTTTTTTTTATTTTAATGTCATTAAAACACTGATTTTTTGCAAATTTTTGTTTCAAATATTGACATTTCAATCTTTATCATTATTTTTGTTTAATTTTATTGCCATTAAAAAAGTATGCACATTGTTTTTTTTTTTGAAAATTTTTGAAAAACTGCTTTGTACAAATTTTTGTCACGTCACTGCTTTTTTTTTAAATACAATAAAAAAAATCATTATTTTTAATACGATAATATCAGCGCCACCAGTAAAGAACTGTTTAAATTAAATAAAATTGTAAAAAAAAATTGGCACATCACTGATTTTTTCACAAGTAGTCACCGTTTAATCTTTACTTTTTGCAAATTTTTATTACAAATATTGACCGTTTATCTTATTTTCTTTTTAATTGCCATTAAAAAAATATGCACGACATTGTTTTTTTTTGCAAATTTTTGTAAAACTCCTTCGTATAAAACTTTGTCACGTCACTGCTTTTTTTTTAAATACAATAAAAAAAATCATTATTTTTAATACGACAATATCAGCGCCACCAGTAAAGAACTGTTTAAATTAAATAAAAATGTAAAAAAAATTGGCACATCACTGATTTTTTCACAAGTATTCACCGTTTAATCTTTACTTTTTGCAAATTTTTATTACAAATATTGACCGTTTATCTTATTTTCTTTTTAATTTCCATTAAAAAAATATGCACGACATTGTTTTTTTTTGCAAATTTTTGTAAAACTCCTTCGTATAAAACTTTGTCACGTCACTGCTTTTTTTTTAAATACAATAAAAAAAATCATTATTTTTAATACGACAATATCAGCGCCACCAGTAAAGAACTGTTTAAATTAAATAAAAATGTAAAAAAAATTGGCACAACACTGATTTTTTTCACAAATATTCACCGTTTAATCTTTACTTTTTGCAAATTTTTATTACAAATATTGACCGTTTATCTTATTTTTTTTGTTAATTGCCATTAAAAAAATATGCACGACATTGTTTTTTTGCAAATTTTTGTAAAACTCCTTCGTATAAAACTTTGTCACGTCACTGGTTATTTTTAAATACAATCAAAAAAATCATTATTTTTAATACGATAATATCAGCGCCACCACTTGAGAACTGTCTAAATCAGATAGAAATTTTAAGCAACTAAAATTATTAAAAATCCCATACCATAAATGTTTTAGGAACATATATATATATATATATATATATATATATATTAATACGCGTTTTCTTGGCACTTTGTTTATTTTATATATATATATATATATATATATATATATATATATATATATATAAATATATATACATATATGTTATGATGTAGTGTTTCACGGATGGTAGAATGAACAGTAGTGGTGTTCCGGGTTTTAATCCGTTGGTTGTTTGTGTCTTCACGACGTTTCGCCAACATCTCAGCTGGCATTTTCAAGTGATGCTTCCTTTGCGGCTGCTAAACTTGGAATTCCAAGTTTAGCAGCCGTAGCAGCTGTAATGACAGAACCGTAAATAGTGGTTAACTATATGAAAAATAATAAATTAATTACTGCAGCGATAGAACAGTTTTTTTAGTAGATTTATATCTACTATTCAGCTGGTTCGCAGGTCACGACTTTGGGAAAATTTCACTACAGTTTTTCGTTTTGGGCCCCCCTGACCTCTGTGGACACGATAGCGGTCGCATTTCTTAACAGATCGAAATGAAATTTGGTACAAAAATCAGTCGTCCCAAAATCTCGGTCGAGTTCGTTAATGGGCCAAATCGGTAAGGCCGTTTGGGCGTGACATCAAATCAAAATGGAAAAAAATTCGTAACTTTTTTACTTCACCCTGTATAAAAAAATGTTAGGGGACTTTTTTGTTTGTCTTAATGAGACCTACAACTTTTATCTAAAACATTTTTTTCTAAAACGTATACTTTTAATATATTTAATTAATATAAATCTACTGATGCGCCTGGCTTACCAAGGGCCATTTTTTTATTAAAAACAATTTCAGATATTATTACTTAAAAGAATGATTGTTGAATATAAAGAATTTTCCCAATCTTGTTTTCATTAGTTTATTTATTATAAAAAAAATTGAATAATTGATACTGCCAAATTTTTTAACATTCACAATCGGATTGATCGTTTTCATCTTATTCGCTAGCATTATCTATATCTGATTCGTCATCTAAAATAGGTACGTATAATACTTTTATAAATAAATTATATTATGAGACCTTTATATTATGCAATAATTTAATACTATAGCTTTAGATTCTTCATTATTTAGTAAGATTTCTTTTACCTTATGTATGTATAGATCCGATATAACGAAAACTGTGGACACGATAGCGGTCGCATTTCTTAACAGATCAAAATGAATTTTGGTACAAAAATCAATCACCCAAAAATCTCGGTCGAGTTCGTTAATGGGCCAAATAGGTCCGGCCATTTGGGCGTGACATCAAATCAAAATGGAAAAAAATTCGTAACTTTTTTACTTCACCCTGTACAAAAAAATGTTAGCAAACTTTTTTGTTTGTTTTAAAGAGACCTAAAACTTTTATCTAAAACTTTTTTTTCTGAAACGTATACTTTTAATATATTCAATTGATATAAATCTATTAATGCGCCTGGCTTACCAAGGGCCTTTTTTTTAATATAGTTAACCACTATTTGGGGTTCTATCATTAGATACACTGAGTTTTTAAACTATAAGTAATATAAAATAACGATTGTCAGAACTGCACCTTGTCATTTCATTTTAAGAACTATTGTTTTCAGTTCAAAAACTTGCAAAGATTTAATTAGCTTATCTTTACTTAGCCACCAGTTAGACTTCTAGCAATATACATTTAGCTTTTTTTAGCAATAAATAATATAAAAACAAATTCCGCCCGCCCACGCGTTCCGCTTCGGGAGAGACTTCTGGCAGTGGACACTAAGCGCTATACAATAGATAAGGAAGGTTTTTATATAATCATTTTTACTGCACCTTATCATTTTCAATTTTCGTAGCCAGCTCTCCGTCTATAACTATCTGGTTTAATTATTATAGAATTAGTTATATTAATCTGAACAGCTTACAAAATTAGCTGGAGTTTATGATTCATCTAGCTCAGCTCAACTATACGCTATTAAAGAACCTCTATACTTACTGTAATTTTCGTGCCGTGGACAAGGTTTTTAGAACTTTTATCTTTAGCTTTCTGAAGTCGTGACAGCTGTAAAATATTTATTAAAGAAAATTATTATTTTAAGTACTTTAATTTCCAACAAATTCAAATGCGGCTACATGCTTGTAATGTATAAATCTGAAAATATCTTTAAAAGTAACAAATAAGACTGTGAATTAAAAATGTTCATACTGTCAAGATAGTATTAATATTTTGTATCTATGGATGATATCTAATAATATTTATATGTAAATAAATAAATTATGAAAGAAATTAATCGTAAATTTAAAAAACTATAGCTTAAATCAGTAATTATTCTTTGTAACTAATTGCAAAAAATATCTGTGAAGTTTGACAAAAAAATTGTCTGATGGCATAATTAGATCATCGAAATAACACTGATTATTGTAATTACCTTATCGGACGGATCATGATCATGATTCGGTTCGAATTTTGTAACAGTTAGCGCTTGTTTGTCCTTCGTAGTTCTAGAAGTTAAATGTGCAGGACACTGTTTCACCTCCACCCTGTAAAAGAGATTATTGAATAAATTATAAAAATTTTCAACCAACTTTTATATCTACATCTACATATATGCATTAAAAAAATAATTATACAACCTACTCAGGATTTTTTTTCTTAAATTCTCTCAAGGCTGATGGTTTAGGATTTACACTGCATTTAAAATATTTATCATCATAAATTAAGTCTTCATTATAGTTTATTTGTTTGCTCTTCAAAGATACGAGCTTTACACTATTGAGTGTATTGAACTCGTAACGTGTAGTCGACCGATATAAATCCAATTTCTTTTCTACCTCCTTATAATTTAGAAATAAATCTCTAACTTTAAATATTGGCTGACTCATAGCCATTTTGAATCGTACAAAAAAAAATACTTTTCGATTATTAATTCACAAAAAAAGTAGTTATGGGAAATTACGTATGATTTTCCTCAGAAGCGTTATTTTTATTAACCTAATATCGAAGCAATATTACTAGCCAAACTAGATACAGTTTATCCAACAAAATATAAGTGAACGGTCAGTAGTACTGACTGTCGATAATGTAGGTTTCCAGCGTGAATATATTAATTACGCCCAATTTTAATACAAACTTAATAGATGGTACAATGTTTTATATAACCTCTCTGTTATTACCATAGAATCACCAACTGCGCCAAATTGGTAAGAATGAAACAGATGGAAATACGAGCAATGGGAAAAGAGTTGAAAAATGTAATTATAACCAAGCGATTGATCGTGAGAGACACTAAAAATAACACAAAGAAAAAGTTGAACGTTATTTATATAAGATCAGGGCAACTTGAAACAGTAAGTATAGCAATTCGTCAATTATGAAAACTAAATTAGAAAATAACTTATGAAATACTTTATATGAGAAATCAAAGACTTTTTAGTATTAATTTATCTTTCAAATCTAACTAAAAACTTTGTCAAACTTTTTTTATTGGTTATAACATTACAAAATAAATAATTGATAAAAAAATTTCACAAGACAAATTTAAAAAAAAAATCGAATTTTTTAAAAATAATTGCTAACAACTACTTTATTTGATAAATAAAATTCGAAGTCTGTTGACTTTATAGTGTCATATAAATTTATACAATGACGATGACAAAGAATTTCATAATTTATTTAGATGGAGCAAAGTGAAGAAATGTTTTATGTCGGAAAAAAATTTAGTAGTTATGAGGCTTGGAACGATGTGTTCAAGGATTACCAAAAAAAAATAAACTTGTATATACAATTACCAACAGTCATCGATTGAAAGCAGGTTCTGATATGGCTCAATCCATTGTTGATACTTTTCAGTACTCAAATGTAAAATTTGCATGCAAATTCGGTGCTCATCGTGGATCAACAGCCACAAAACGTCAGACAAGGTAACAAAGTTTTAATAAATAATTTCTAAAAATAGTGTATTGAGAAATGTAATATAGATTTGGACATTTTTTTTATTTGTGCATTAACTATTTAAGTTATTATGAAGGAAAGTGAATATATTTTTTATGTTAAACTTGTGAAATTTGTAAATCTTTTGCAGTACCTGAAAGATGGATTGCCTCAGTTATTTCCATATTTCATTAAAAAATATGAAATATTTAGAAATAATCGGATTCAATTTAGAGCACGAAAATCACGAGGAATCTGCAGTAAGTATTTTTTTATAGGTCAGATAGACGGTACAGAATTTCCGATAAATATAAAAAATATTCATTTATTTATGTGTTTACGCCAATCAGCTGTAATAAATATTAGTTACGTGACGAAAAAACATACATGAATTATCTATGAAATACTCTGAAATTATGTTCATAACAATTAATTTGGATATGTCACAAAAGATTGACACCTCTGTAATAAAAATATTTTTTGGTCCTCCGTCCAGAAACAATACTATTAATTACTTCAAAATCGTCCGGAAAATGGCATTTTCCGGCCTAGGCCGGCAAAGTAGCTTTTAGATTATCTAAAGAGATGGCGCTATGAGTTTAAATTTTAATTCACCAAAAATACATAATAAATATAACTTTTAATTAAATTTAATTAAAAACAACGTACAATATACTAAACTTACCTATAACTTTTTCTAAATGTAAGCGGGTTCTAATTTACATTTAATTTCTCTCACAACTTGTATTATAAAATTTGACATTTATGTCAATTTACAACTACTTATCATTCGATTATGGATATAGTTCATTGTCTCTGCTATTTTTATATAAAATTATTAGATATTGATTTTAATATTTTCAATATAACAATTTTCTCTGTGCTGCTTATTAGCCAGAGATAATAGAATTAATTAATTAATTAATTTGTCTATGTTATTAGCACAGTATTTGTATGTATACAAATTAATTACCAGCTGACATTTTGTCGGCTATCTTCTAGTCAGTGGTCTTAGTTCAGTTAGCACAAGCAGTCAAGTCTTGAACATAACAGAACTTTTGAAAATATTAAAAATTAGTCGAACCAAAAAATAGTGTGTGTTACACGTCCGGAAAATATTTTGCAAGTGCTCGTATTGTTTCGCCTCGGTGCTACGCACCTCGGCTACACAACTTTACTCGCTCTTGAAAAATGTCATTTTCCGTCCTTGTGTCACAAATAACTATTATTTTTTTACCAAAAATAAACAAATAATTACATAAATGATCATCAGGTAACCCATGCCAATTGCTCTTGACATTTAAATAAATTTATTGTTAAATAATTCATAAATTTTTAGGCTTGAAGTCATTATTAGAGTATAAACAATCAAACTAACTTAAAAAGAGAAAGATTTATAAAATTTTAATTATGTTTAACGGTCTTATGCCATATTATAAGCCAAGGAACTGAGTATTTTGATCAAATTGTAGAAAAATCAAATAAACTATTTCCATGCAAACAACTTTTTAAGTTCCCAATGAATATTTACATTAATGAATATTTACATTAATTAGGATGATATTAACCCTCCAGTGGTGACCTACGGTCTGTGACACGCAAATTTTTTTTTCTTAACCATCCGCACGGGTCCTGCCGCCTGACGAGTCCTAGCAACTTGCGTTTGCGCAAATCGTTGACACTTAAAAACGAATATTGTTTATGTATACTGTGAACATGGTCTAACCTCATTTTAAGGTGGATTAGTTTATTTTTGTATTAATATATGGATATTAGGAAATACCGTTAAATACATAGATACCT
Source organism: Altica lythri (assembly GCA_964028335.1). Classification (NCBI taxonomy): domain Eukaryota; kingdom Metazoa; phylum Arthropoda; class Insecta; order Coleoptera; family Chrysomelidae; genus Altica; species Altica lythri. The sequence continues at coordinate 27,636,842 of OZ034806.1, read as the reverse complement.
TTTTGATTACTTTTATTTTTTATTTTCATTACGTTCAACAACGTTCAACGAGTGGCAGGTTAAGATTATTGTTTGTTTAATTGGAAACTTCTGGATATCTAAAGACTTGTATGATGGATACAGAGAAAATTCAAGCTGTAAGTGATCGTACCTAATAAGTAATTACCTAATTACCTATATGTAACTAAATATTCATTTACAGATGTTGCCCATAACTTTTCCAACAACTGTAAAAACAGTGAGTGAGAATGGTTGCGAAATCGAAGTGAATTGTGAGGCAACAGATTTTGAAACTTGGTTGAAAGAATTTGAAAATATTACCAAAACAAATTACACGGTTTGTATTTTGTGCTTCAAAAACAATGTTTCATTAAATTAATATTACACTTTATAGATTAGAAAAAAATATTGCAAGGGACAGTTATATGAAAGAAGTATATATGCTACATGTCACCATAATACTTACGGAAAAGTGGAAAATAAGGAAAAAGTTAAATATGGATAAAAAACACGCAATGTCCTGCAAAGATCCAAATGAAGAAAGCGAGACCTCTTTTAAGCGGGCTTAATACATGTGCTGTGATTTCAGTACATTTTAATCATTACCATCCGATTTTAGCAGCTGATTCATTAAGATTCCGAAAACCATCTAAGGAAATTGAAGAAAAGTTCATAGAACTTTTTCGGAGTGGACATACCCCAGTGTATAAATTTCCTATAAATTCATACATGGTTCAGCTCCCGCTGTATATATTTTCAATGAACACACTCATGGTTAGCTCCCATTCTATCACTCAAACGATCCGTATCGATTCTGCTCGAACGTTAGCCCTCCGGGGTCGATATATTAAAAATTTCTGTCTCTGTCTCTGTTCTCATGTTCTCAACTGTGGCAGCAAGAGCATCTCAGCTCCTTAGTAATAATGTGTTCAACTTTCAATATATAAGTACAGGTTGTCTACATTTTCCAGTTTATAAGTTTTAAATGACTAAGTTTAGAGTCAGTGATTGTGTCCAGGTTCTGTAAGTACTTTGAACTTAAATTCATGTACAACTAGTTAGGAAATACTTTTCCATTTTAACCGTCATTGTCGCGCTGTTGCCAACATTAAGATTTGGAGCAAAGACACCTCATAATATCTTACCAATGTTATCTCGCAATTTATGTAATACTCTTTAAAGTATCTCTGCATGTATACTTGATATTTTTAATATAAAGATTGGTATCTCAATTCCTGAATTTTATTTATTTCTATAATCAAAATCGTTCATAGCTGCTGGCGCTTTTGCTAGCTGGTCCTTCGAAGCTGCTTTTTCTCAACCTCTGCCAACTGAACTTGGCCAGCTCATATTTGAAGCCACTCAAAACATGTGCAAGGAAATCAACCAGCATACCTCGCTACGGCGAGCTCCTTGAAAATTGCACACCCAGCGTCAAGTATTCAAGTACATAATTTAGATATTATTTTAGAAAATCCTGATGATTATGAAATAATTCTATCAGACAATAGTTTAACACCAAACTATCAATGGGTGTCTCGTGTTCATAGAAAAATTGCAACTTCTAATTATGGAAGCAATACTTTAACAAATATTGAAAAAGCAGCCCTTATTAAAGCTTTAGCTTCGGAAAAAGACTGTTGTTGTAAAATTGTAGAGGACGGGGATCAGGTATTTACTTTTTGTAATTTTATTTTCAAACAAGTTCTAAATAGGTATATTAAAAAGACAACATTAAGTACTAAATGAGTTGCAAATATATTGGTATTTTTGTTGTTTTTTTTTGGTGTCAATACTTTTTTAACCAAACCAACTTTTTACAGGTAGCCATTGTATTAGTAACTAACATGATGTTACGCATTTCTTTGATGCCTGAATTAGGAGAATCCTGCTTTATAGATTCCAGTGGAGGCGTAAACCGAGATGGCACTAGATTTTTTGTTTTGTTAGGAAGGTGTCATGCAGGTGGTGTACCTTTAGCGATTGTCCTATCAACATCTGAAAATCAGAGTATATAAACTGTTGCTTTTAATGCCATACAGGTAATTCAAGAAATTGCCATTTAAAGTTGCATTATAACATTATTTTAATTTTAAGGAACTACTCCCAAAAGATGCTTTTGGAGGAAGGTCTAATCTAATTGGTCCTTTGGCATTTATGACAGATGATTGTGCTGCAGAGAGAAATGCACTCAAACAAGTCTGGCCTGAATCTGCTATTTTGCTTTGCATTTTTCATGTGCTCCAGGTAAACTATTTAAGTAACTAACTGAAAAAGATATTTCACTGTATTATTTTAGGCATTGTGGAGATGGTTGTTTGATAAAAAGCATGGTATTGAGTTAGATGATCGTAGCCATCTACTTAATTTATTTAAAGCAATGATGTATGCATCTACAGAGGAACAATTAGAACATCTCTACCACACTTTGTTAAATGATACTTGTGCAAACAAGTATCCTAATTATTTAAAACATATTGCTTCGTATGTGGACCGACGAGCTGAATGGGCTTTATGTTATAGGGAACAGCTACTAGTTCGAGGACACAACACAAACAACTTTTGTGAATCGGCTATGATGATAATGAAGGATTACATACTACAGAGAGTAAAAGCATATAATATTGTACAGGTTCGCAACAATAGTTAATTTCTGTAGGATAGAATTTAATACCTAATTTTTAAAATCATGTTTTATTAAGTACTTATAATTTTTTGGTAGGTTGCAGATTTTGTATTTTGAGCAAAAAATACTCAAAGTGGCTTTCAATCGATTGACAAATAGTGGACTTTCCAAAATTGCATTTCTGGAAAATAACGTAGAATTTGCCAGAGAAAAAATTTTTGAGGTTTGTTAATTCGTTTTTTTGTTGCAATAATAAATAATAGAAAATAAATGCTATATTTTATGGGAAGGGGACAACATATACTCTGTTCCTAGTGAAAAAAATTCCACACTAAAGTATTTTGTTAATATGGATCTTGCAACGTGTGAATGTCAAATGGGAAGAGATGGCAGGCTTTTTAAACACCAAATAGCTGTTGCTAAGTTTATGGATGTTTCAAATAGAAATATAATCCCATTAAATGATCCCAAACAAAAACAATATTTATATTATATTGCAACTGGAAAGGAAATGGAATTAGAATTTTTTCAGTCATTAAGAACACAAACTATTAGACAAATAAATTCAAATTAGAGACAATGATTTAATCATATTAATTATTTAAGCAACACTCTACTTCTCAAAAATCAGCGATGGATAATTGTGATGTTTCAAGTTATGAAGGTGATCAAAATCGAACTGATAGGTATGAACGTTGAGGTTAATGAAATTCCTACTTTAGAAAAGTCAAATACCCAAATGGTAATTCGGTCATTCTTTATATCTATGCATTTATGTTTAGCTGACTCATCGAAAAATAAAGCAAAATAATATATTAATAGTATTAAATTTTATTTCATTTGAGATTATCATAATTTTTTATTCAAGTGTCACCCTGTATAATGTAATCAAATACTAAAATATCTATAATTTTTTTATTTTTAGACTATGATAGAAGCTGAACAAAATTTAAAAGATATATTCGATGATTTACTGAATAAATCGAGAGAAAAACCAGATATCTATTTGCCAGCTATACAAGCTTTTTCAAAAAAGTATAATAATATGAAGCCAGATGCTAACTTTATCTCTTCATTGTATTGTTTTGGGAAAACATTAAATGGTATGTTTTTCATAATTATTCATTTAAACAAGTAATTAAATTGAAATATTATTCTAGAGAGCACAACATCAACTAACGTATTTGCAGTTAAAAGGAAAGGCAAAAAAATTCGTGTGCAAACTACATCCATCTCTCGTCGACGTAATATGAATTTAGGAAAAGAAAGTTCGTCTTCGGCTTATATCGGTACACCACATAAACCTAAAGTGTTACAGGAACATAAATACGCAACTGCTCATCAACATACCAAAGCACCTCACAGTTTAGCTACTTGTGTCGCAAATGATGTCAGCATTGGTCGTTCCCAAATATTTTTTATTCAAGTGTCACCCTGTATAATGTAATCAAATACTAAAATATCTATAATTTTTTTATTTTTAGACTATGATAGAAGCTGAACAAAATTTAAAAGATATATTCGATGATTTACTATATAAATCGAGAAAAAAAACAGATATCTATTTGCCAGCTATACAAGCTTTTTCAAAAAAGTATAATAATATGAAGCCAGATGCTAACTTTATCTCTTCATTGTATTGTTTTGGGAAAACATTAAATGGTATGTTTTTCATAATTATTCATTTAAACAAGTAATTAAATTGAAATATTTTTCTAGAGAGCACAACATCAACTAACGTATTTGCAGTTAAAAGGAAAGGTAAAAAAATTCATGTGCAAACTACATCCATCTCTCGTCGACGTAATATAAATTTAGGAAAAGAAAGTTCGTCTTCGGCTAATATCGGTAGACCACATAAACCTAAAGTGTTACAGGAACATAAATACGCAACTGCTCATCAACATACCAAAGCACCTCACAGTTTAGCTACTTGTGTCGCAAATGATGTCAGCATTGGTCGTGAAACCTCAACAATTTTTCGACAAATGTCTAAGTACACTTACAGTAATACACATAAAAAGACTCGTACACTTAGGTTATTCCAACCTTATATTAGGAATAGATGTCCTAAGTATAAGGTAAGTCTAACAACTGAATATATTTTTACAAATAAACTCGGTGTAACATCTGTATAACTATCATCCCTTTATTAGAAAATAATGGCTTGGCTTGGCTCCTAGAGCAAGTACATAGAACAGCACAAATTTGAGTGACATGTGTCTAATCTTTATGTGCTGTGGTATTGGCGAATGTATTTTTGTGTATGCTATTAACGAAAAGCAGAACACTTGCATTGTATAAGCACGTGGAGCCAAAGTTAAGTGTTGATTTGATCAATTGGGAAAGCGAAGAAAAGGTAAGCAAAGATATTTTCGCTACCTGATTATTAAATTAATGTGAATATCTGTATTTTATTTCAGCGCCTTTTAAGGGATATTATGGGAGACTATCTCAGCATAATAGAAAATAAAGATCTGAGTACTAACACAAATAAGGCAAAACTAAATGCATGGTTGGAAATTACTGAGAGGTAATTACATCTTGGAACGAAATTATTCTAAATTTTAAACTGAAACCAAACATTTATAAAAGCTTTTAATTTTAACAATGTTTTTATGTTCTTCAGGTTTAATTCTGCTAATGCGAGAAATGGGGATAAGAGACAATTGATGAGTCAGTGGAAACTGGCTAAACTAAAATGCAAGAGGGAAATATCTCATTTGAGAAGGGAGCAAAATATAAACTGTCCTAAACCTCCATCGCCTCCTCCAGAGATATTGGAGATAGCCGAAATGATTCCTCTGTAGTTGGAAATAGATCACAATGAATTTGATTGTGACAATGCAAAGATAGACTATATTATTGTTGTTTGTTCTTAAAAATAATAAAAAAAAAAATTAAGAAGTAACATATGTTCATGCTGAAAATGTGCCTAGTACTTCATATGAGGTAATATATTTCAACTCAATTATTATTATTAGTACTTGCTTAATATATGATATTTGTCATGGTGACAGTGCAATGGTGTACTAGTGAAATTTTTCTCCCATGTGCTGAAAAATTTTTTTAGGAACCGATATATAATGTTGATGCACAAAATGTTTCCAATACTTTACATGAGGTAATATATTTTATTTCAATTATTACGATTAGTACTTGCTTAATATGATTGTCATAACAATTAGTTATAATCCTAATAAATATATAACACATTTATTACTTATGAAAATTTTACTGTAGGAAAATGGTAATGTTCAAGATCAACATTTATGTACACCAAGCAAAGCAACACCTGTAGTTAAAACACCGGTATGAAAACACAAATAAATTATTATTATACAGCAATTCACATATATTTTTTAGACATCAAAGAAAATAATTTCAATTTTTCCAAAGGATCTTTTCAAGATATGCATATGTTTCGAAGGCTAGAGAATGAAAGGTTGCAAAAGGAGCATGAGTTGCGCATAAAGCATATGTCAGAGCAACATGCACAGCTCATGACAAATTTAAAACTACAAAAGAAAATTCTCAAAAAGAATCTGTAAATAACAATTTTAGAAGTAATTTAAGTTAACTTTATTTTTTTGTCAGTTGATTTATTTTAGTTAAGGTTAATTTTTTAGTATAAGTTTATCATTATTAATATTTAATGTTCCTATTTTGTTCATTCATTAAATAATAATTTTATACAGCTATATAGTTATTTTATTAAAACTTTTCCTCAATAAATAAGGATCTTGCTGCAGCTCCACGAAGAACATTTTGGCGAGTGACTGGTGCTACTGGTGGTTGAGGTAGATGTTGCATGCCGTCATCAACAAAAGGTGGCTCATCCAATTCAATGGCAATGTTATGTAGCACTGCCAAAGCTACTACATACATTTTGGTGTTATCCAAAGATGTTCTGAAACCTGTCAATAAACACCTAAATCCATTTTTCCAAATGCCAAAGCATCTTTCAACATTATTACGGGCTCTAATATGTGCATAGTTGTATCGTTCTTCACTTCTGGTTGTTGGGTTGAGCAGAGTAAGGAGTGCAAGCATAACCTGAATCACCGAGCAGCAGCCTGTGAAATTCTCCATCTTCCAAACGTTGCTTTAGCATGCTCTCATAAAAAATGCGGGAGTCATGGGTACTTCCACGCCAATGGGCAACAATATTTCTTATTTTTAGGCTGCTATCACAAACCACCTAAAACAAAATTCTTATCATAAGATCCATAGTTATCACAAAAAAAATTCAGTTTACCTGAACATTCAATTTTAATTAATATAATATTGTCCATTGGGACCTTGTAATTTTGGTATTTTAATATGGGTGCAGTCGATATCGCCCCAATAACTCTTTTAAATCCAGCCAAATTTTCAAACCGCTGCATAATATTTACTTTTTTCTTGTAAAGAAGGCATTTTTATGAACTTGAACTTCTTCTCCAATACTGCCATTGCAACACAACGACATACATTATTAATCGACTGTTGTGTTAGACCATGAATGTCTGCTGCATCATATTGTAGGGGAAGTCCGGGCAAAGAGAATAGAGCAGGCAAAGCGAATAACATATTTAAATTCAAAACAGCGAGCCCAAGCGTGCCTGTCACGTACTATGAGGTAGTAGCAAACAGAGCTAACGAAAAGTCACGCGTGGGTTGTTCAAAAAATTGAAAATAATAAAAAGTAGTATTTGTTACGATATTTCAAGGTACGTACTATCGTAATTACTTATGTACAAGTACATGTAGTGCTATTGTACTGGCTTGATTTTGTTTTAAAAGTGCATGTTTTCTTGTTAAAATACTGATAGTTTTATTGAGTTGGTGATCTTAGATTTGGTTCCAATTTAGGTTATGTTCAGCAAGTACCAGTTGGGCAAAGTGAATACGGGCAAAGTGGACAGAGTATCCGATTTGCCCGTTAGGCAAAACCAAAAGTATAATGAATAATGCTAGAATGCCACGAACATTCCGGGAACGTCCTGATCATTTTACGAAATGGTACGACAGTGAATTTTTGCAAAGATTTCGCTTAACAAGAAACACTGTAACTTACATTATTGAAAAGGTAAATTAGTTTGTTTTTATTATTGTAATATATTAATTATTATAATATATATTTTATTTTTTTAAAGGAATCAAGCTCTATCAGCTTTAGAAATGGTACTTTTTACCCTTAGATTTCACGCCAGGATGTATTTTGCAAGTGGCTGGAGATTTTTCAGGTGTAGACAAATCTACAACAAGTAGAGTCATTAATAAAGTAACTCCAGCCATTGCAAATATGCATAAATCTTACATATCATTACCTGATAAGGAAATAAATAATGTTCGACAAAGATTTTTTAATATTAGCAGATTTGCTAGATGCATTGGAGCTTTGGATTGTACCCATGTGAAAATTCAATCTCCTGGTGGAGAAGAACCAGAAAATTTTAGGAATAGAAAAGGTTATTTTTTTTTTAATGTACAAGTAATATGTGACTTTCAATAAAAAATTTGGGATATTGTCTGGCCAGGATCTGCTCATGATGCAAATATATTTAGGAAGTCAACAGTGCGAGCTTGTTTAGAAAATGGAGAATTTGCTGAGAATTTATTGGTGGGTGAGAGTGGATATGGTAATAAACCATACTTTATTACACCACGTTCTAATCCAAGAACTCCTGTAGAGCATTTATTTAACAAATAAAAACAAGAAATCCTATAGAGAGATGTTTTGCAGTAATAAAACTTCGATTCCCAATTTTAGCATTAGGGATTAAATTAAATGTACAAATGTGCAAGCAGTTGTTGTTTCATGTACAGTGCTTCATAATATTGCATGCATATTGAGAGATACTGTCCCTCTTGTAGAAGAAGAAGTTAAGGCTGCCATTGAATTCGGAAATATTGCAATACCTGTGGTACAACCTGGTATTGATAATTTAGCTTTAAACAATATTGTCCGACTAGCTTTGATAAATAAGTGTTCACAGCCTTTGTTAGATAATGTAGCACCAAAATAGTGTAAAAATTTAATAAAAACAATTTGATACCTATCTAAAAATGCATTTTTGATGTGAAACATCTATAGCCGCACGTGAATCAGATTTCTCGCGTGGCGACGGTGACGTATGATTCGTATGACGTAAAAAACCTAACGCATCGATAATATATAATAAAGAGATGTACTGATACCTTATATGAAATTGGTCTCATGTTTTGAGCGACGCCGACGGTGGCGCGCCAACAATAGGGGGAAGAAGCTCATCGATTTAAAAATTTGGCGGGACAGGGTATGAATTGTTGCTTATTGCTGTTCCTTCATACTTTTAAGTATTGTGTCAAATTTTTGGTAAGATTAAATTAAAAATTAATAAATATATTCTATTGTAAGTTTGTTTCTCAATTGTAGCAAGTTCTGATGAAGCCATACGTTAGTTGGCGAAAGCTTGACTAAAGAATAAAGACACTCGCATTGAAGCACCTGTTTTCTTTTGCTTCCTTATTTAAAAAAAGGGTTATTCCCAAGTTAACCTCAAGAATCTATTATTTACTAGTAACCCGTTACTACCCTCACTCTCTCTCTCTCTCTATATATATATATATATATATATATATAAACAAAGGGGGATAACGGGCATATATATATATATATAGAAATATCGTCCAATCTCCCGAACTAATTCAAGTAGGAGCAGCGAATATGAGAACTGCAAATTCAGCATTACGCAAAACATCCTTTCGTTATACTTTTTATTTTTCATTTTTATTCATTCAATTTTCAAGATTCGAATCAAATAGTTGTTATTTTTGTATTTTTCAATTCATAATAAAACTTTGTAATTTTAATAAATAAATATATTTTTTTAAAAAGTAAAATTAAAGTGCTTCAACATTTCTGGCGCTGCGAACAGGATCAATTCGTACAGAAACTAGTGGTCAACTTCAGTTGTTCAACGAAAACCCAAAAGAACCTGGGAAAAGAAGAAATAGCATGCAGACGACATCATCAGTGATCATCCTCTTGTAAGTCTATTTATCCTTTTTTCCTTTAATGAGCACTTTAAACGACATTACTGAGGAAAATTTACATTTATTACTACATCTTAGGTGGACGAGGTAAAATAATGGCTACTGTTATTAATGTAAATTAACATTTATTTCACCCAAGAATTGCAGTAACAAAAATGGTATTTTATTCCGTTTCATATGAAACGTATACGAAATAAAAATACAATGTAAAAAATTATCACTTAGAGATAAGAACCGTAAAAAAAACAAAAATATATTTTAATACATCGCATTTATTAATAGCAGACATTAACTTAAACACTGACGACAACAAAGACAATCATAATACGACAAATAGTTCTCGATCTAGTTCTCGAAACGTTAATTGTCCACAAATGAGTCTTAAAAACAGTGATATTAATAGCTTATGTGCTACGCTACCTGAATACAACACGGGAGATAATCTCTCGACGTTTATAAAGTCAGTTGATAATTTACTTAATTTCTTTACAAATCAAAATCTTTCTGCCGCACAGCAGTTCGTTCTTAACGCTAATATTATTTCTCGAATAAAAGGCGAACCTAGAGATTTTTTAAATTACTCTAATAAAACCGTATGGACGGAAGTAAGACCTTTGCTTTTAACTAAATACGGAGATCGACGATCTGAAGATATTTTAGTCACCCAACTATCTACAGCGGTACAAAAAACCCAAGAAACGTATGATCAATACCACCAACGAATTTTAAATAATCTAAATGACTTACTACAACATGTATCATTACACGATAACTTTGAAACAGTCAATTTTAAAACACCCTACTTCAAAAATATTGCTCTTAAAACATTTTGTACTGGCATTAATGAACCCTACTGCGAGTATTTATCTCATTTCCAATTAGATTCTCTCGATGAAGCTCTTCAAAAATGCATTGCTTATGATAATCATAGAAATCAACAGCAATACATGAATTTCTTAAAAACTCAACAAGCCCCAAAGCCAAAAGCCAGCCAAACTGATCGAACAAACTTTAGACCAAAAAATAATTTTAATCAGCCGCCAAACCGATTTCCATCCAATTCAAACAATTCGTCGCCATACAATCATTCAAGACAAGATAATTTCAGAAATCATATGAATTTCAACAATTTTCCCTACCTAATAATTATTCTACAAACAATCACAATTTCAATCGACAATCTTCATCTCCAATTACAACTAGATTTAACCAAAATTTTAATAGATCAACACACCCCCAAAATCATCAAACAAATCCCACTCCTATGAGTGGCATACAAACGATCTCGACAAGAAATGATCAACCTATGAGTACTTCTACCAGAAGAACTCATGCTTTTAACGTAGAGGCTGCTGATAATGAAAACTTTGAGTTTTCGACTAATATATACGAACCAAACGAGCAAGATTTGTATGAACAAAATTTTCAGGAAGTTCCTTTAGAAGAACATCCACCCCCTCAATAGATTTAAATAATATTCGTAACTATCCTCAGCTGCCTTACTTTATTCTACCAAAAACGAAATTAAAAGTTTTAATAGATTCTGGAGGATCAGATACAATAATCTCACCTAACACCCTTAAATATTTTAATCCCTCTCATATATACGAGAAACCATTTAATTTGACTTCAATGAAAATAACGCAAAAATTTTATTATAATATTAAAACACCTTTATTTAAAGAAATTAATATTTTTGAAACCATTGATGCTAGAGTTGCTGACTGGAATAAAGAATTTGATATTTTACTAGGAAACTCTGACCTGGAGAGGTTACACGCGGTTATTAATTATCACCTGTTAATTTCCGAGTGTCCGTCAACGTGTTTCTTGTGCAAGAGTTGTATAATTTTTTTTCGTCATCCACAAAAAGTGGGATCTTATAAAAAAAAATGTTCCCGGGTTAAGTTTAAAGCCTCTAAGTGACACAAAATGGTCCAACAGAATTGATTTAATAAAACGCCTTAAACTTTATTTAAGTAAGGTTTGCGAAAGCCTTCTACAAGTACCTAGCTAAAGATAATTCCTTTCACATCGATGCAAGATATAAAGCGAGTTCCATCGTAACGTCTGTACAAAATTTTCAATTTATTTGTGGAATTATTATATGGCATGAAGTTTTATTTCATATAAATAAGTTCTAGAATTTATATTAAAATATGCCAAACATACCTAAAAAATGAAGTAATTTAGCAATATAGCAATCATTTCAAGAAATTCTTGTACAAGCGAAAAAAGTAGCACGCTCTTTCGAAATTGAATTTTACAATATATATTTGAAAACAATTTAATCTCCACTCTTCCAAACCTTAGCATTGCACTAAGAATTCTTTTGACAATACCTGTTTCTGTAGCATCGAGAGAACGTTCGTTTTCAAAGTTGAAAATTATTAAAAAATATTTAAGATCGACAATGCTTCAAGAAAGATTGTCTGGTCTATTGAACAAAAAATTGTTGATGGTATAAATTTTAACGATGTAATTGATGAATTTGCAACAGCAAAGTCTCGAAAAATGTCGCTACTACAATAGATAAAATCTTTTATTGAATCTTTCTATTGTATCTCATTTTTTTGTAACGAAGTTACCTACAAAGTATTTTATTAGGATTACTTGCATATTTTTTTAAATGTTTAAGTATACGTAGATATTAAGTATAATACTAGAGGTATGATCGGCAGAAATGTTGGATTTATTGGTCTGTGTGAAAAGGATGAAGATTTTCCTAAATTTAATTTCTACCACTGTGTTATACATCAGGAAAACTTGATTGCCAAAAAACTTAACCTTGGCCATTTAATGAGCGTAGTAGTACGAATTGTGAATTTCATTCGTGGACGAGCGTTGAACCATCGTCCTTTCAAAGATTTGCTTGATGAATTGGACAGTGAACATGGTGATTTGATCTGCTTCGCTGAAGTAAGGTGGCTCAGTCGTGGTAAAGTGCTGACAAGATTTGTTGGTTTGATGACAGAAATCAAAATATTTTTGCAATCTAAAGATAGCTATGATAAAGTTTGGCTGGCCGACTTGGCATTTCTAACTCATGTAACTGCGAAACTAAATAAACTCAACGAAACACTACAAGGAAAAGAAAAACAAATATCAGATATGATGAGTGCAATTTCAACTTTAGTAAAAAAAAATCGATCTATGGAAGAGCCAGTTAGAGGAGAAAAATTTTCAACATTTTCCTTCTATTACTCTCCTTTTGGACTCCGAATATCTTGCGGAGTATAACCCAGCTAAAGATGTGGAGCTGTTTCACCAGTTAAAATCGGAATTCGAAAGGCGTTTTGACAACATTTTCTGTATGGAACCTCTGTTTATTTTTGTCAAAAGCGATAGCGATGTTTCACAACTGGCTTCGTTGATGGAAACCCATTGTTTCGTTAACAAAACGGAAGCTGAATTAGAAATTATTACACTTCGCAGTGATATCATCCTTAAAAGCTCAGACAGTAAAACCGACGCAGTTTTCAAGCTCATGAACCCAGTTAAATACAAAAACGTACGTAACTGTGTTCTCATCATTAAAGCATTTTTGGTTCAACATATCTGTGTGAACGTGCTTTTTCTCAACTAAAAGTAATTAAAACCAAATACAGAAGTATGCTAACTAACGAACACGTCAAAAATTGTATGATTTTGGGTTGCACAGAAGATTACCAACCAGACTTTAAGAAGCTTTCTGAAAATGTGAATAGCCAAGTATCGCATTAGCTTTTTTCTGTTACGGTCTATTCTCTATTCTTTTTGAAGTGTAATGTGTCATATAACATAATAAATAAAAAATAGTGTAATTGTATAATGCAGTTTCCTTTATATTACTTATGTTTTTATATTAACTCGGAGATGCCCGCGTGGCGTATCGGGATTTTCAAAATAGCCCTTGGAGCAATACCAGTTGGGCACCACTGACTTATAGTTTAAAAAAGCAGTGTACTTATGTCATGACAGAACCCTAAATAGTGGAGCCAATATTGAAAGCACAATTTCCAACTTTAAAAATTGTTCCATTTACCATGTCTAGCTCATACCTTAAATCTAATAGTGACAGAAAGTATAGCCGATATTCCAGAATTAAACATTCTAAAGAAGAAATGTAGGACACTTGTGGCTTGTGATAAACTCAGATCCATTCAACAACAGATGGGATTACCTCTCCTAAAAAAAGTGACATGCAAGAATGGTTGAGATCAAAGAATATTGTATTTCAAACAGAAATGGTCAGATCAGAACTATTATATTTAATCAAACAAAATAAACAAAAATATAACTTGTACGTTACTGATGACATGGCAAAGAAATTTAATAAAACAGTACTAAGACTACCACTATATTATGGCGAACTGAACCCCATCGAGTTAATTTGGGCACAAGTGAAAAGTCAAGTAGCAACAAAAAATACGACTTTTAAAATAAAAGAGGTTAAAGAGCTCTTAATACAGGCTTTAAACGATGTTTCGACTACTGAGTGGTTAAAATGTATCGGACACATTCTCAAAGAAGAAGAAAGTATGGGCAAATTAGATGAGAGAATTGATGCAGTTATTGACCCATTATTATTTCTCTTGGTGGTGATGACGATGAAGAAAGTGAGCCAGGAACTGGAGAAGACTGAAAGACTGTTACCTATATTAGTTTAATTTTTAGCTATGTAACAAGCCATATTTTTCCTTAAAATAAATATACATGTTGTAGCGTTTTTAAAAAACCCGAATAATAAAATTTCTTTTTTAACAGTTTTTTTTTCACTTAAGCCGATTCTGTCCTAATTCATTCCAGAAGCTTCTAATACTTTCCAAATAACAGTCGTTTTAGGTACAACAGTATCGATTTTTTTAACTGTCCAATCAAATTTCATGTTTAAGATCAGATGACTTCAGCGGTAAACGTTAGGAAGGTCTTGCGAGTTGCTAACGAAATTACACTCTGGGTGTGGTAGCGTGACTGATAACATCTCAGTGACACAGCTAGTTTCAATTTTGGCGGTTTTTCCTGTTTGATGCTTAAAATTAAAAGCGAATTAATGTTCCTAGTGCCGATAAAGTTCGTTAGTGTTTATCGTTATTGGTTTTGGTGAAAGTTGCCGATAATTACCTGTAGTTGAGGCTAGTAAGCAGCCGTATTTTGCCGTATTTCCGAGATTAAGCTAGAAGCTGATCAAATTACCTTGGAGCAATTTTGTAAGTCTTTTTATTGCATAGTTACTAATTTTTTACTACAAGAAAAAGAGTACTGTTTCTTTCTTTGGATATTGGATTTAATTGTAATCCAAATAATCAATATCTACGTATGAAGAGTTAACATAATTAGTGACCGTAAACTTCAGAGTGTAACTCAGTTTTTTTTTTTGAAAAGCCGGTAACTGTAAATCTAAGTGTGAAGATTTTTAAAAATTGCATTCAATATCGATAATACCTACATAACACGCTTTAAAAAACAATAAGTGATCGCGACGCGCGAAGTGTTATTCAGTTAAAAAAAAAACTTTTATTAATAGATTTTGTTTATCTCTGTACCTCTCATATGTATGCTTACTAATTATAATTGGTTGTATAAGTACTCTTTTTTAACTCGAGTTAAAACCAAAGCAAAAGGTGATATAATTTTTTTAATATAACGTTTTATCTAACTTTAATCTCTTTCTCACTTTTCGCTTATCAGAGTACACACAAATAACAAAAGAATTTACTTAGCTGTTATTTTATGTGTAGTAATAGTTATGTTTTTGAATTAAACACGAATGTGTTTAATAATATGATTTACTATTTATGACATTGATATTCTTTTTTATTTTATTTATTGTACATCTCATTTATTACCACACCGAGTAATAAATATTGTTTAGTGTTTAATTAGATGTTTTCTTTTCCTATCTGGTGTATGTTATTCTGATCAAATTTTATCAATGAATAAAACGAATTTTGATTTATGGATGATATCTCTATCTTACATATGGAACCTTAGCCATTGGAATAAGTAAAGGAAAGAGTAAGTACAATTATCTTTTTAGTTTTACGAATAAAAGTGTGTGATCTTAACTTTAACTAGAACATCTGACAAATTATTTTATCCAACTTATATATTTTTTTTTCATCTGAGTTTCTTATATTTCCCCATCCTGAGGATAAAAAACATAAGTGGCGCCCATTTTCCTTTCGTTTTCAATTCTTTCATTTTCTTTTTTTGTTCACAAACATTGATAGCAATGAAATTTACACTGGAGTTTATGAACCTTGCCTTTCAGATCATCGAGGACAATTTATTATATTAAAAAAAAATCTTAAAAATCACACAAATATTACACTTCAACGTAAAATCACAAATACCGGTTTAGTTAAATTGAAATCTTCTCTTTCTCAGTTTGACTGGACTATATTCGATAACAACGATAATGTAAACGACCTTTCCTCTATACTTGTAAATATATACAAAGATTTAGCATTAACTTTTTTTCCTTTAAAATCCTGCAAGGAAAAGTATAAAAAGACGCCTACTTCATGGTTCAATGCTGAACTTAAAGAATTTAGAAATACATTGTCTAATATAAAATTTATCGCTGATACTACCAACAATAAGACAATATTAGATAGTTATAAATCCTTAAAAAAAGAATATAAACGTCAACTGAGATCGACAAAAAAACTAGCTTATAATAATTACATTTCATCTTCTGTAAATAAATCAAAGGCCTGTTGGAACATCATCAATTTTGAACGAAACAAGCAAAAATCATCTTATATAAATACTGAACTTACATCTGAACATTTTAACAGCATTTTGTTGAAGTTGCTGATAATATAATTAAAACTCTACCTAATGTTGCACTCCATGATTTATTATCTTTTACTAAATTTCCCAGACCTTGTAAGTCTTTTTTCCTACAGCCTGTAACTAACACAGAGATATTAGATATCGTTAATTCTCTTAACAATTCTAGATGTTTAGATGTACATGAACTTAATAGTAAAATTATTAAAGAAACCATCCAGGTAGTTGTGGAACCTCTAACTAAACTAATTAATTTAATTTTTTCTACCGGCACCTTTCCTGACGTTTTTAAACTTTCAAAGGTCATTCCTCTATTTAAAAAAGGCGATAGGTCATCAGTAGATAATTATAGGCCAATTTCCATAACAAGTATTTTCAGTAAAATTGTTGAAAAAGCTATAAAAAAACGGCTTGTTATATACTTTGAACAAAATTTTTTTATTACTGCATCTCAATATGGTTTTCGAAGTCAACGTTCAACAACACATGCTGTCCTTAAAGTACTTGAAGACATAATTACTGAAATTGAAGAGGGTAACATTACAGCTGTTACACTCTGCGACTTATCTAAAGCTTTTGATTGTATTTCTCATGAAGTCTTGTTGGACAAACTTAGTTTTTATGGTGTAAGAGGGATACCGTTAGCTCTTATCAGCACTTATTTAAGAAATCGGTGGCAAGCTGTGAATTTTAACGGTAATATTTCTGATTTCAAGCGTATTAATCAAGGTGTGCCTCAAGGTTCCGTACTTGGACCGTTGCTATTTATTATATATATAAACGATCTACCACAGTATGTGTCTCCGTTTAAATCAATTCTTTTTGCGGACGACACATCTTTTATATTTTCCAACAAAAATTTAACTGGTCTATATGAGATGTCTGAATTAATTGATAATAAAGCACTTGAATGGTTTTCTGCACACAGACTTAAACTTAATAATGATAAAACACAAAGGCTACAAATTTCAGCTGGCTCTTCAGCTTCTAACGTCGATAGCGTAAGGTTGCTTGGTATAGTATTAGATAATAAACTATCTTGGGTTAGTCATACCAGTGCTTTAAAGAAAAAATTATCAAGTTGCTTATTTTTATTGCGTCAACTTAAGAACATTACTAATGCCGAAACTATAAAAATTACATATTTTTCTCTTTTTCATTCTCTAATTAATTATGGTTTAATAATTTGGGGTAATTCTTCGTCTGCCATTAACATCTTTCGTATGCAAAAAAAAGCTATTAGGCTTATAGCTAAAGCTAGTTACCTAGAGCACTGTAGACCTCTTTTTAAAAAGTTTGGGATTATGCCTTTGCCTACACTTTACATTTACAACACACTTCTTGAAATTCATAGTCGATATGAATTTTTAGAAAAACAATCTGATCTACATGACTACAACACGAGATACTCGGAAAATATTAGAACAAAAAAATTTCGACTTACTAAATCTCAGAAAAATACTTTAAATTACCAACTGTATCATATTTTACCATCTAACTTAAAGAAATTATGCAAGAATAAATTTAAAAGAATAATAAAGCCTTTCCTTATCAAACATTGCTTTTATACGGTACAAGAATACCTCGATTTTCTTCAAAGTTGTCCATTGGGCATTGTGTGAAATATATTGACATGTTTTTCTTTAAGATATTTTATTAATTTTATTGCTTTTAATGGTATTGTTTGTATATTCTTATAATGTTGTACTGTTTTTATTGTTTATTTTATTGTTTGTTTTTATATTGTTTATTTTGCACTAGATAATTTTAAAGTCGGTATAAAAAATACCAAACATATGACTTGCTACAAATGTATTTAAAATATGTAATGTAGTCAAATAAAGCTCTCTCTCTCTCTCCCTTCTATCTTTTATTATTTAAGTAAATATACCCCTTGTCATTTTTATTATTATTCATCATCTAGCTCGATCGAACCCACGCTCGCTCTCCTCCAACCCCCTGAGTGCCGTACGCATAAGGTAACCTCTCAAATCGAGCATTTAACACCTTCCGGGAAAAAAGAGGTTACACTTTTATTTGACGCCCAAAACGTGGGGCTCCAACGATTAAATTATAATTTACCGACAATAAAATTACACACTTTCTCTTATATTAAAATTTTCATTACCTTTCCTTGTCAAAATGGCCAACTTTGAAGTAAATTTTCTAACGGCAGATGAAATTAATTACGAACTTAAGATCAGAGGAACAGCCACCACCAGGAAAATAGATGAGAAAAGAAAAGTTCTCAAACGTTTGTTAGCCAAAGAAACAAACGGTACGTTCACGTTAGAGAATATTAACAAGAAAAAATAGCGATTAAAAGTTCTATCGACAGCTTTTCCTATATAGTCGAAGAGTTTGAAGGTTCTGCTTCAGACTCATGCTTCCGTAGAGTAAAATCTAGAATTGCTCATTTGTTAGGTAGATTGCAACGTTTACCTTTACCCGAAAATCCTTCCGCAGAAGATTTAAATTTCCGCGATGAATCTAAAACTACTTGCCTTCTATTAGAACAGGAAATGATAGACAAAACTACCCCGTTAAACAATTCACCCTCTTCTAGTTCAGTTCAGAATACAGATACCACTGTACCAGTTATTAATGTTTCTACTCCCGAAATAAGATATCTAGATCGTTTTCCTCTATCTAAATGGAACATTAAATTCAACGGTGATCCCAAAAGTGTTCTTGAATTTCTGGAAAAAATTAAAGAATTAGCTGAATCTCGCAATATCCAACCCGAAACTCTCTTCGAATCAGCAGTTGAACTTTTCACCGGGGATGCTTTAATTTGGTTTCGCAGTATCAAATCTTCTCTTGGTTCTTTGGACGAACTCACTCACGTTCTTAAATCAACCTTCCTACCCCCAGAAAATGATGAACTACTCTGGGAGGAAATTAAAAATTACAAACAGAAAAAGAATGAGTCCATTATTATTTTTGTTGCTCAACTAACTTCCCTTTTCAAACGCCTCTCTCGCGAACCAGCTGAAGTAAGTAAATTAAAATACATCACTAGGAATGTGCTTCCAGAATATATCCCTCATGTCACCTTTTCCAATGTTAATACCGTTTCTGACTTAATTCAGCTAGTCAAAAAATTAGAAGATGCTAAGTCACTTTCTACACAGAAACCCTTCTTTCAATCCAAAGTATCTGTCATTGACTCTACAAATAAGCGTCCCAAACAACAACTTAATAGAACTAGGGTCCCTAATTCACTCTCTACCTCTAACAACGTGGCTAGTAACTCTAATCCGACAAGTACTTCTAGTAGTAGGGATGTTATTTGCTGGAATTGCCAGAAAAAAGGACATATCTATTCTAGCTGCTGAAACCAACAAAAATCCTATTTCTGTTATCGTTGTGGATCTCCCAATGTCACTGTTTCTACCTGCCCCAAATGTTCAAAAACCTAACAAGGGGAGAATGTCGTATCGGTGCACCCTCTATATACCGCCCTAGCAAAACCGATATTAAAAAACAAGATCGATGGGAGAAATGGCTAAAAGTCGTTAAATTTTTTTATCGAAATTCTTCACAAATAACTGCTCCAGTTATATCCAATAAAATCTCGTACCTTGATGTGGACACTAACCGTATAGACCCATGGTTTGATGATTTCCGTACCAAAATTCTCCAACATCCCAAAAATTATCCTCAATGGAAAATTGAGAATGATTTAGTTTACAAATTAATCCCTTTGAAATTGCCTTTCGCCACCAATGAAACTTAATGGAAAGTTCTCGTACCGAAGCCCCAGAGACATGATATCATTTCATCTTGTCATGATCCCCCTACCTGTGCCCATTTTGGATTTTTCAAAACCCTAAGCCGAATCCAAGAGCGATATTTTTGGCCCAAAATGAGAGAAGATGTCCTTCGTTATGTTAGACCTTGTAAAACTTGTGGAGCTCAAAAAATGCCTACCTCCACTAAGATAGGTTTAATGGGAAAAGAAAAATCGGCCAAATTCCCTTGGCAATTTATTGCTCTTGATCTTCTTGGCCCTTTCCCTCGTTCAAAAAAAGGATATACCTGGCTTCTTGTCGTTACCGATTGGTTCTCTAAATTTACCTTATTACAAAAACATCATAAATTTACTAGAAAATGAAGTGTTTCTTATGTTCGGTGTCCTGCAATTCCTTATATGTGATAACGCTAGAAACCTAAATAATCTCATGATGAAACACCTTTGTGATCAATATAAAGTTCAAAAAATATGGTTCAATGCCGTTAATTCACCACAGTGTAATTTTGTAGAAAGAACGAATAAAACCATTGGAACCTCTATTAGGTGTTATATCGATGAACATTCTAACTGGGATAATGAGCTTCCTAAAATTCGACAAGCTATCAACACCGCTAAACACGAAGTCACGAAATATTCTCCATCTTTTTTCAATTTTGCGAGACATGTACCTATAGCTGGAAATTACTATTCCTCTAATTCCGTTAATTGTTCTATGCCCCTTAATGCCCCTGAACAATACGATAAATATGTTTCTGATATACAAGGGTTAAAAGATATTTTTACCGAAATACAACATAACCTTCACCAAGCCTATCAAAGGAATTCCAAAACCTATAATCTACGTCGTCGAGACATTCAATTCAATGTTGGTGATAAGGTATGGAGAAGAAATAAAGTCCTTTCCAAAGCTGCCGATAAGTTTATGTCTAAATTAGCCCCCAAATATATCTTATGTACAGTCGTTAGGAAATTATCTCCCCTAGTTTATTCATAAAGAAACCCTGATGGGTCAAAAGCTGGAAAATGGCACATAAAAGACCTCAAGCCGTATGTCTCTGATTCCGACGATTCTTCTGAAGACGAACTCTCCGAATAGGAACGATTGTTTCTCTTTCTTCTTATAAGTATCTGTATAAACATTTCCTTTTTTATTTTCCCCCTTCTTAATATCTCGTACCATTTTAGCTACAAAAGCATTTCGTTAATTTCCTCTCCGTTTGGAAAACGGGAATATAAAGAATACGCCCAAAGTGTTAAACTGCTTGTCGTAAGAGGCGACTAAACGCAACTCTTTCCCTTTTCTTTTTCGTTCAAATTCCATACTTCTCGTTAACTTCCTC
This sequence comes from Altica lythri, assembly GCA_964028335.1. Lineage (NCBI taxonomy): Eukaryota > Metazoa > Arthropoda > Insecta > Coleoptera > Chrysomelidae > Altica > Altica lythri. Next base: position 27,615,322 of record OZ034806.1, on the reverse strand, counting down.
CCCGTTTGGGAGGCGGGAATACAAAGGATACCCCCAAAGTGTTAAACTGCTTGTCGTAACAGGCGACTAAATGAAATCTCCGTCCCTTTCTCTTTTACTTGAATTTCTTACATCTCGTTAAGTTTTCGTTTATCGTTTGTTTCTCTGCGCTAACCCTCCTATGAAGTATATATGTATCTATCCCGTATTACTCAACTTAGTTGTGAAGCCTTGAATACCTTTAAGGATGTTTTTTTAAAGAACATTATTTTGTAAGCCGATAGTCAGCTAGGCTATGTGAAAACTACTTTTCTCCTAACTACCGTTTACTCTATCGTATAAGCACAATATAGCTTATATCTATCGTCTCGAAAGAGAAAGATTATTTTTCTCTTGCCTACCGTTTATCTACCGTATAAGTGCAGTAACACTTATATTTATCGCCTCGAAGGTGAAAATTTAATTTAATTTAATTATTTTCTAATATGTAAAGTATATATTTATATAGTTATATAGGTTTTAACACTTGTGCAATCATTTTATATCTACACATATTCAATGAAAAGAAAATGTTATACCTACCTATTTGATAAAAATTGAAATACCTACAATTTCTAACTTATTCTTTTTTTTACAGTGACATCTAAGCATGTTATATCATTTTCTGTAATAGCGGAATTGTTTAAAAATGATACAACATAGCTGCAAAGAGGTGAAAATTCTTACGAAAGTGGGAATGTTGTAAATATGATTTTTGATGGAGAAGTTGTACCAGCTATATTGGAAGGCAAAGTTAGAGCAAGCAAACAAAAATTATACAGTGGAGGTATGTCCTGGATCTTAAATAAATAGTAAAACTTTGAATTTTGATCAAAAATTTGTGTTTTAGATCGATCTCAATTGATTGCTCTTGTCCAAAAGGTCTAGCTGCATGTCACCATATGGCAGCCCTTTGCATTTATGCTCATCATAACATCAGTGTAACTGATAAGGCATGCGTGTGGAACAAACCAAATCAACCAGATGAAGTTAATGTCTTTACGAAGATAAAAGACATCTACCAGCCTAAAAGAACAAATTACATGGCTGTTCATAGACCAGCAAATTAAAATGAACTTGATCTATTCAAGAAAGAATTGGGTGATGCAAATCCTACTGGATTTTCATGGTGGCTTTCTTCAGAAAAGATTAATCTCCTCATCCCAAGCATTGAAGATGTTATCTTTTCAGAAGAATATGGAAATGCCGCAAATAAAGAAGCATTTTTTATAGAGAAATGTGGTGTAACTAAAGCCATAATACTCTCAGTACACCAACTAACAATTGGTCAGAGCAAGAATGAAAATTGGTTAATTCCATGTAAGCACAGAATAACAAGCAGTAAACTTGGTGTTGTTTTGTCTGCTTGTAAAAGAAATAAATATTCAAAATCATTGTTTAAGTAGTGTGCAGGCAATTCAGTGGGGCAGGGATAATGAAAAATATGGTGTAGAAAAATTCCAACAAATTACTGGACTTATTGTTGAACCTGCAGGATTTTATCTACATGAGTGTGGTTTTTTGGCTACAAGTCCTGACGAATATGTTAGTGAGAAATACCCTTTTAAATATCGCAAAGAAACTGATTTGAAAAAAGCATTGGCACATGGCAAATCATATATTATTTCTTGTGGGCTGCTTATATGGATCCCAAATGATTGCATCATTAAGAGGATTTCAAGAAATCATGAATGGGAATATTGAAGTCATTTTATTTAAGACAATTTCTACCACACATTTGTAATTAATATGGAATAAAATATTTATATTTTGTAAGCAGTTTGTTTTATTTCATATACATTTTATAAAATAAATTATAATTATATTTATACATCATTTGTAAAATAAGTAAAATAACTGTCTATTGTACAAATGCATACTAATAATTCGATATGTATATGTCGTAGGCAATCACCGTAATCCGTCATTCCCTGAAAAGCCTAGGCATTATAGGTACTGCCGGCAATCGTCGTAATAGAATCATTATTACGCTGTTTGACGGAAATTATCCGTCACTTCAGGGACAGACGTTTAAACATTGTCTTTGACGTTTGCATATAGCGTCACACACTTCTCTAATTATTGTAGATATTGTTGTATTACCGAGTCTGTAGTTGTAATATAGTTCCATAAATGTACAACCTGTTGCAAGATACCTGCAAAAAAAATTTATAAGTCTAACTTAAAATTTACTTTCAGCTGTTGCATTACAAAGAAAGTGGAAGAGTATCCGCGGCTGCTTCAAAAAAATGTTAAGTCTGGATCTGGCGGTGAATCACGTAAAAGTGAATATATCTACTTTAAACAGCTGCAATTCTTAAAAAATGTTGTAGCTATAAAGGAACCTGAACACGTTGCTGATGAAGAACCTGTGGAGAACTCTGAACCAGATAGGCAGATGGTACAACGTTAAAAAATGAGAACAAAGGCCACTACGTGTCCCGAAGATGATAAATTGCTTGAAACTCTACAGAGAAGCATCGAGACGAGAGAAAAATTTGACGAAAAAAATGATGACGAAGACAGGTTATTTATGTTGTCTTTGGTAGGTACATTAAAAAAAGTACCTCCAGAAAGAATGGATACGAAAATAGATAATGTCTATACTCGACAACGCAATTAAGCCTGTATATTACCCCCAAAGCTCATGGTCGCAATCCCAACAAATGCAGCAGTCTCCTTCAAGCTACCATCCTGGATATTCTACTCGTTCCGGAGGATCTGAAATGCCACACACCTTACATGCACCTTTGTCGAATTTGTCAAATTACTCCGACGAATCGATCATTTTAGACATGTATGATTAAATTATAAATATATGCTTACCTCAATGTCACAAATAGTTTTTCTTCAGGACTTATAGATTTTCTTAATATTGTATCTTGTTTAGTTAAATCATTCCGACATAAACTCAGTAATTCATCAAATGATGTTAGTGGCATCCTCAGATAATTGAACATTTTTTCAGGGTATTTTCTTAAATCTTCATAGAGTTTGAGAAAAACACCGCTTTGATTTCGGTTTGATACAAACGGATGTACCCATATTTTATTCTTTTTTCGTTTTATCTTTTTGCGACGCTGGTAATAATATAATAACAGTGCAGTAATTTTCACGTCCATTCCTGGTGTCGAGACAGAACTGAATGTATTGGCGACGCGATTGGGCGACTCAGTCTGGCGACGCAGGGACACCAGACGTAGCCATGGCAACGTCGCTGGCCACGTCGCCATGGCATCTCGGTGAGGTATGGCCCTTAGGGTAGGTTCAGATGACAAGCGCTCAACGCGCGTTTTGATAACGCGCGTTTACAACTACATACATTTTATTCAGGCCGTACACATGCTAACGCGCGTTTTAGTAACGCGCGCGTTCAACGCTGCGCTAGCGCTCGACTGTTGTCAACGCGCGTTAACGCGCGCTTTGAGATCATTGGTTTTCTATGTTTCCGTTCAGTTGAGCGCGCGCTTTCGACGCGGATAGACGTATTTTAGGGTTCGTCAAGTTCGTGCGAAAATCGTCCCAAAATGGAAACCGAAGCTTTTAATACGGAATTATTAATTGGTGAAATAGAGAAACGTCCTGCGATATGGGACATGACAAGTAGCGATTATTCAGATAAGAATTTGAGAAGACGGGCTTGGGAAGAACTCGTCCTTATATTTTGTGAAGGACATGACAATGAAGAAAAGAAGAAAATATTATGTGAGTATATATATTTATTTACATTTACAATCGGTTTGTGTTACAAGTTAAATATAACGATCCTGCCAATCTACTTTTCCTTCATTAATGAAATAGTTTGTTAAATGTACTCGAACATTATCCGCCTGTCGCACAGCACGTCCGGTATAATGTGAGGCTAGATTTTCCAGGGGTGGCGTATAAAGTGTGTCTTCAAAATTGTAGCCATCCCTGATTCTGACATAATTATTTAGTGTACATATCGCTTTTACGATCTTTTCTGCAAAACCGATGTTAACATCTAACGGCCTGTGTAAAATGCGCCATTTATTGCACATTATGCCAAAAATACATTCAACATACCGGCGTGCTAATGTCAAACGGTAATTAAATATTTTTTTAGCATAAGTTAGTGACCTTCCCCCATATGGACGCATTAAATTCTCCATCATGCCAAAAGCTTCATCAGCCACTATCACATATGGCAACGTTGTCGGTCTATTTTGTATAAACAATGCCTTTGGCTCAGGTAGATCTAATGACCTTTCTGTCAGCTTTTTGTACAATGAAGAATTCTTGAATATACCTGAGTCACTGTTTTTACCGTAGGCACCTATGTCAACCCACACAAAACAATAGTTTGCATCCGCTAGCGCCAATAAAACTAGCGAAAAATAATTTTTATAGTTATAATACATAGAACCCGTGTGTTCAGGCTGGATTAACCGTATATGTTTCCCGTCCAAGGCTCCCAAACAATTGGGAAACTTTGAGTTCTTTTCAAATATCGTGGATATTTCACACCACTTTTCTTTCGTTGGTTTACTCATAACAACGGGCCTTAATTTTTTCCAAATAGTTTCACATACATGTGGTATTATAGTAGCCACAGTAGATTTGCCAATTCTATAGTCGTAGCTTAATGTCCCAAATGAACATCCAATGGCCAAATATCTGGAAACAAACATAAACTATTACTAAATACTGTTTTTTTTTCAGCGTCATCCCTGCAAAAAAAGTGGAGGAGTTTACGGGATAATTATATGAGAGAGATGAAGAAAATAAAGACTGTCAAATCTGGATCAGGAGCTTCCAAAACTTCGACATATATTCATTATAATAGACTACGATTTCTACAGGCATCAATTGCCAACAAAGATACAGAAAGTAGTTTCGATGCAGATAATGAATCAACTTCGTCAGAGGTTGCTGAAGTAGAAATAAGTTCTTGCTTTAAGAGTCCTAAATCTACTTCAAGAAAAAAAAAAATTAAATCCTGCTGATGAAAGATTTGCAAACATATTAGAACAGAGTTTAGCACAGAAAAATGTGTCTCATCCAAAAGAAGATGACGATGAAGACAAGCTGTTTTGTTTGTCACTCGTTAAAGAGATTAAAAAAATTCCGGAATATAGGCGACTTCAAACTAAAATTGCCATTTATAATTTAATTTTGCAAAACCAAAATGAATTTCAAGGACCACAACAACAGACATATGAAAATCAAAATTACCCGGTATCACAACGAAGAAATTATTCATCACAAGAGCAGCGTCATCAGTCATCAGCTTCTGTTGAAGGCTTTCGTTATCATGATTATAGATCACAGCAGTCTAGTGTGTCAAATAATTTTGCACATTATGGTTATACTACAGCAATGGGGTCTCCATCGCCAGTAACACCTACTCCATCGCCAGCACCAACTAATGTCAGCAATGAATCAGAGTTAGAGTTATTCTGCGAGTAACAAAATGTTATTTTTTCTTTAAAAAAATTGTTCCTAAACAAGTTGATTTGATTTATTTGATTTATAGATTATGTTGATTATTAAAAAACTTACCTCAATGTAATTATGAGTTTTTCTTCCGGTGAAATGCTATATCGCACAGCGTTTTTATCTGCTACGAGTTCATCGTTTATGAGAGTCAGTAAGTCATCAAATGACTTGATGGACATTCTGAAGTAGTTAAAGAATTTGTGCTCAAATTGCCTTAACTTAGGATATAAAATAATGTACTGACTTTCAGTCAGCCTGGTTGACAAAATTGGGTGAACCCAATATCTCCGTCTTCTGTTGTGTCGTTTCTGCCGTCTGTATAAAATCACCGATAAAACTGTTTCTACGTCCATCTTCGACAAATGTAGAACTCAAACTGGCCGCAACAACGCGTGTTTAACGCCTGACAAGCGCGCACCATGTGAACACTATACAAAAATTCAACGCGCGTTCAACGCGCGCTGAGCGCTTGTCATCTGAACCTACCCTTAGGCAAACGGTGTAACCGCCCGAATGATTGAAATTTACAGCGACCACCGCGCCGGATGCATGTTTAGTCAATTCAGAATCATGAAGTTGGTGCTGTTTGTGCTGGCTTAAAAGTAGTGTTTTTTTCATCATTTTATGCAGTAAAATGGATAGCCACAAGAGTACATTTTATGAGAAAGTGAATCAATATTTTCTGGACAATAAAGAAGCCAAAAAACTGTGGGATTACGATGAAATGAGTGAGGAAATGACAACCTAACCTATTATATAAACAAATGTAGGGCCCGATCATTTCGATGTAATATAGTCCAGTCAACCTAGTCATCGATGAGGTGATAATCAAAAGAAAAACAAAAACAATTATATGCAAATGCTTTAATTTACTTCCATAAATAATAACTCTAGAAAGTAATTTGCTAAAACTTAGGTTTAACTTTCAAATGGGTAAAAAATGTTCCTAAAGTTAAGCTAAAAAAACATTCCTAGTTATAATCTATTTACATGTTTTTCTATAATCCATTGAAGTCTTCGAAATATTATATTTTTTATTTAAGTTTATCATATAAACAATAAATAACTAAAAAAATTACTCCACTCCCCAGCAAACACACTTCAGCCGGCCCATCATTGGCACAATTTGCCAATATTATTTTAATACTTTATATGTATTGGCAAATAATTAAAATCAAAGAAAGCACAGCCAAAAAGTGTTCAGTTACTTGATAATTCCATCCCTTCCCAAAAGTTTAAAATTTCTAACTCTTTCGTAACCAAAGATAAAACCCATATTCAATAAGCCTTCGATTACCCATTTCCATCACTTCACAAAATGTGAAAATCCCTTCCCAACATTTGCAAACTCTTCGAAATATCAACATCACACTCACACCCAATAAGTCTTTTTCAGTTTTCCGTTACTTAAAAATCCATTTTCCATCCCTTCCCAACATTTGCAGACTCTTCGTAATCATCAACATCACACTCACACCTAATAAGTCTTTTTCAGTCTTCCGTTACTTGAAAACTATAATTTTCCATCCTTTCCTAACATTTTAAAGCTATTCGTAATCTACATCATACTCACACCCAATAATATCCTAATATTTTTTCTACCTTTGTGATATTATTTGTACTCCAGGTTGACTGGACTTATAACCCCGCAATTTACTAAAGAATTGACGGACTATACCTACAACCGTCAAACGCCGTTGCACAATGAAAGGATCGAAGCATTTCGGGATTCAAAATATAAAAAGAAGGTACTGTATGGGCAAATACAGGAGGAATTTTTAAAAAAATGGATTGAAATTAGTACAGAAATTTTAGATAAAAAAATTAGAAATTTAAAAAAAACTTACAAAAACATTTTGGATAACAAAAAAACAACTGGGAGGGGTCAAATTACTTGGGACCATTCATTTTGGCCCCACAGTATCTGCTTTACCAGAGAAGCCTGGACCTTCTAATAAAGTACAGGCACCGAAAACATCAGGGACAAGTAGAACATCACTACGTCAAAAAACATACGAACTGGAAAAATTAAGAATAGAGGAATTGAGAAGCTTAAGAGAAACCATACAAAGAAATAACGAGATCCAAGAGCAAAGGAATATGATAATGATAGAAAAGAATATTCTGTTGAAACAACTAATAGAAAAAAAAAAATAAATACATCTCCTATAAGTTATAGGACAAATAATAGGTATATTTATTAGCTAACTAAATTATTGCATTTTATCCAACTAAATATAAGCATGTGATAAATTATAATGTAGATAATAAATATTTTTGACGTTGTCTGCACTAAGTGCTTGATGCTAAGTTCATTCAAAATAAAAGAGAAAGATAGACATATATAAAATATAAAAATATTTTATTCAACTTATCGATTGCACATTATTTGAATCAGATACTGAAGTAAAGTTGTACTTTCTTAGTTTTTTCAAATTCCAGTATCTCCACTACCAGTGCCCCAAAAATCTCTACTATCAGTACCTCAACAATCATCTAAAAACATTTTGATAGAAATTTTGGATGTAGGTAACAGTAAAGGAAATACAAATTTATTATAAAAAAAGAGTTGTGATAACCCAAATGAAAGAAAACGAAAAAGACTAAAAAAGAACAAATCATTTGTTTAAAAATATGAAAATATATCTACCCAAAGAAAAAATGTACTGCAAATTCAAACAAAGAATGCAGAAGTTGAAAGCAGAATCTTAAAAAAAGTATCATTATTAGAGGAACAATTAAAATTTCAAAAACTGCAATATAAATTACTTGCAAAAAATAATGAAAATTGAATTAGCAAATATTATTATGGGTGAAGATTCAGAGTAGTTTTTTATGCACATATACGATAAGATAGTGTGTGACCAAAGTAATATTACTTTATAAAAAAAGTAGAAAGTTTAAGTTTTTAATTTTTCATTTATTGTTCAGTTAGATTAAACATTAGGTATTATAAAAATTGTTCATTATAACATTTTTGTTTCATTTGTTAAATGCAAAAAATAAATCCAAATTACAACATTTGTTGGTAATAATTAATGAATGTTTGTCAAGCGTTATTATTTTTATAATCATTAAATAAATGTATTATAAATACAATATTTAACTTTATTTTTATTTCTTTTTGAGTTTAATACAGTGGTGAAGCGTACATAGACTAAACTATATGCATCCTCATGCTATCTTAGATACTTACTGTTACGTAAACCTTACCGTCTTGTCTTCATATAAAGTAGGCAAAGACAGGACATATAATCGAAATTGGCTATGTCCACACTTCTGCGTTTTTCTTTTCAACTTTCGTTTCGTCTTGCTTTTAACGCATGCTGTTCCAAGCAAGTTTTTAACAGATGCTGCAACGTTGTCCACATTTATGCGTCATATGTATGCTTCAAGCAGGATTGTTTGAGCCAAAATGGACGACGCAGTGGTGTTAGCTGGTATTAGTGCAGCTTGTATATTATTGTCAAAAGTGCGAAAACGTAAAAAGAAACCTCGAACTATGGTATATTGAATGATTTGAAGGAGAACGAAAATTTGCTATTTAAAAATTTTACCCGAATGAGTAGAGAAAACTTTGAGACCCTTCTACATATAGTGCGACCAAGAATAGAAAAGAACGATACTTACTTCAGAGATGCTGTTCCCCCAGAGATCAGGCTAGCTATATGTTTGAGATATTTAGCAACGGGTGACTCATTTACATCTTTGATGTACTTATTCAGAGTTTCAAAGCAAATGATTTCGTCGATGTTGCAATAATTGAAGGACTTCGAGAATTTGTAAAGGCAAGTGTTTTATTTATATAAAATACAAAGTGGTACAAAATGTAAAAAGCCAGAACATAATGTTAATATAAAACTACTTTTTGGTGTTGTGCCCTGCAATTTTAAAAGTAAGAAATTACGTAACGGTGTTTGTGGACGTAGATGGTACATTGATAATATCACAAACATCGTTCGAAGTTTGTGATGGACTACTGTCTATTATAACGGCATCATCCACAGTGACATATTGTGGGCATTGGGAGCTTGATGTGCCCTCCATGTCCTCCATTTCTAATTGGAAAAGAATATTTTGAATTCGGTTTCTAGCTATAGCTTGGTTTCGAGGACTTAGTTTTCTTAGTTGCGAAGCCACCAACTGACCAAAAACTGCGCTGTCATCCTTATTCATAAATTCCTTCGCTGCTACGTCGAGGAAAGCGTATGCTCGGTCTTCTTTTGTTTTGTCGTCATCTAGTTTCCTTTTCATATTCCTTCGATTTTTCAGGGGTGGGACAAATCTTTCCTGAGCACCATCTTTTTCAGTACCTTCATCAGTTGTTACCTCCATCATGTCTACTTGCTCCAAAGCTTGGGGAGAGGAACTAGCATCCTGTCTTCCCTGTAACAATACAATTTGTCTGAGTACCTAATTAAAATTTTATAAAAAATAGGTTTTAATATTTTTTGTTTTAGGTACCTGCCGACAGCAATGAATGGAAAAGAGTAGCTCATGTTTTTAATAACCTGTGGAATTACCCACACTGCATTGGGGCCCTCGATGGTAAACATGTACAAATACTACGCCCAGAAAATACAGTTTCAGATTTCTATAACTACAAAGGAACACACAGTATTGTTTTGATGGCGATAGCTGATGCTCATTACAATTTCCTATATGTCAACGTGGGCTGTCTGGGAAAGATATCAGATGGAGGTGTTTTCAAATACACCACCTTTCATCGGAAATTGATTTCAAACGACCTCGGTATCACAGAAGAAGAACCATTATTAGGTCGTTCTCAACCCGTCCCTTACGTTTTACTTGCTGATGATGCATTTCCCTTGACAGACAATATTATGAAACCCTATGTAACAGATTTACATAAAGGGTCACCAGAGAGAAACTATAATTACAGACATTCTAGAGGAAGGGTTGTCGTTGAAAATGCATTTGGAGTGATGTCAGCAGTTTTTAGAGTATTTCGCAAACCTATAGAAGTAAAAGTGGAGCACTGTTGTTGACATTTCCACTTTAGGATCTTCCTTATCCCCATAATTTGGCTCATTATACTGCTGCGCAATATTATGAAGTGTTGCTGTATCTAGGACAAGGGGGAAGTGATTTCTAATTCCTAGTGCAGGATTGGAAGTCTTTTTTCCATATACCAAAAGTCCTTTCTACTATGATTCTAGTTTTTATTTGTGCATTATTAAAAGCAACCTCTGCTTAACTATTTGGATAAGATATAGGTGTCAAAATGTATAAAACATTGTTACCCATTTCTATGTTTCGAAGCGCATTCTAATCCGTGAGTTGTCAAATATATGACCGTCGTAACTTGAACCTGGATGATTAACAACAATATCTTGAATTTTGTAGGATGCACAACCAACTATTTGCATGTTGTATGAAAAAAAAACTCTATATTACGAAAGACTTCTGCTTGGTCTCCACATGAACAGTATTAAATTTATAGATGTGTATATGGTATACCTATGTATAACACGTACTGCAAACATACATGAACTTACCAAGACTATGAATTTTAATATGAGTAAAGTCTATTATGCCCAGAACTTGGGAAAATACTTGTACATAAAAAAATTCCTGTATGACAACATGCCTCTCATATTCATTTCTTGGCATAAAAATGAATTGTTGCCGTAGACCAATAATTGCCAGTGTCACTCTTTTAATTTATTTGTCCGGCAGTTGTTTTATGGACCCCTACAAAATCTGCACATGTAATTTGGAAACTCCCTGTAGCATAAAACTTCAGGGTTAACAATATATCACCCTACTCCATCGCCAGCACCAACTAATGTCAGCAATGAATCAGAGTTAGAGTTATTCTGCGAGTAACAAAATGTTATTTTTTCTTTAAAAAAATTGTTCCTAAACAAGTTGATTTGATTTATTTGATTTATAGATTATGTTGATTATTAAAAAACTTACCTCAATGTAATTATGAGTTTTTCTTCCGGTGAAATGCTATATCGCACAGCGTTTTTATCTGCTACGAGTTCATCGTTTATGAGAGTCAGTAAGTCATCAAATGACTTGATGGACATTCTGAAGTAGTTAAAGAATTTGTGCTCAAATTGCCTTAACTTAGGATATAAAATAATGTACTGACTTTCAGTCAGCCTGGTTGACAAAATTGGGTGAACCCAATATCTCCGTCTTCTGTTGTGTCGTTTCTGCCGTCTGTATAAAATCACCGATAAAACTGTTTCTACGTCCATCTTCGACAAATGTAGAACTCAAACTGGCCGCAACAACGCGCGTTTAACGCCTGACAAGCGCGCACCATGTGAACACTATACAAAAATTCAACGCGCGTTCAACGCGCGCTGAGCGCTTGTCATCTGAACCTACCCTTAGGCAAACGGTGTAACCGCCCGAATGATTGAAATTTACAGCGACCGCCGCGCCGGATGCATGTTTAGTCAATTCAGAATCATGAAGTTGGTGCTGTTTGTGCTGGCTTAAAAGTAGTGTTTTTTTCATCATTTTATGCAGTAAAATGGATAGCCACAAGAGTACATTTTATGAGAAAGTGAATCAATATTTTCTGGACAATAAAGAAGCCAAAAAACTGTGGGATTACGATGAAATGAGTGAGGAAATGACAACCTAACCTATTATATAAACAAATGTAGGGCCCGATCATTCCGATGTAATATAGTCCAGTCAACCTAGTCATCGATGAGGTGATAATCAAAAGAAAAACAAAAACAATTATATGCAAATGCTTTAATTTACTTCCATAAATAATAACTCTAGAAAGTAATTTGCTAAAACTTAGGTTTAACTTTCAAATGGGTAAAAAATGTTCCTAAAGTTAAGCTAAAAAAACATTCCTAGTTATAATCTATTTACATGTTTTTCTATAATCCATTGAAGTCTTCGAAATATTATATTTTTTATTTAAGTTTATCATATAAACAATAAATAACTAAAAAAATTACTCCACTCCCCAGCAAACACACTTCAGCCGGCCCATCATTGGCACAATTTGCCAATATTATTTTAATACTTTATATGTATTGGCAAATAATTAAAATCAAAGAAAGCACAGCCAAAAAGTGTTCAGTTACTTGATAATTCCATCCCTTCCCAAAAGTTTAAAATTTCTAACTCTTTCGTAACCAAAGATAAAACCCATATTCAATAAGCCTTCGATTACCCATTTCCATCACTTCACAAAATGTGAAAATCCCTTCCCAACATTTGCAAACTCTTCGAAATATCAACATCACACTCACACCCAATAAGTCTTTTTCAGTTTTCCGTTACTTAAAAATCCATTTTCCATCCCTTCCCAACATTTGCAGACTCTTCGTAATCATCAACATCACACTCACACCTAATAAGTCTTTTTCAGTCTTCCGTTACTTGAAAACTATAATTTTAAAGCTATTCGTAATCTACATCATACTCACACCCAATAATATCCTAATATTTTTTCTACCTTTGTGATATTATTTGTACTCCAGGTTGACTGGACTTATAACCCCGCAATTTACTAAAGAATTGACGGACTATACCTACAACCGTCAAACGCCGTTGCACAATGAAAGGATCGAAGCATTTCGGGATTCAAAATATAAAAAGAAGGTACTGCATGGGCAAATACAGGAGGAATTTTTAAAAAAATGGATTGAAATTAGTACAGAAATTTTAGATAAAAAAATTAGAAATTTAAAAAAAACTTACAAAAACATTTTGGATAACAAAAAAACAACTGGGAGGGGTCAAATTACTTGGGACCATTCATTTTGGCCCCACAGTATCTGCTTTACCAGAGAAGCCTGGACCTTCTAATAAAGTACAGGCACCGAAAACATCAGGGACAAGTAGAACATCACTACGTCAAAAAACATACGAACTGGAAAAATTAAGAATAGAGGAATTGAGAAGCTTAAGAGAAACCATACAAAGAAATAACGAGATCCAAGAGCAAAGGAATATGATAATGATAGAAAAGAATATTCTGTTGAAACAACTAATAGAAAAAAAAAAACAAATTAAATACATCTCCTATAAGTTATAGGACAAATAATAGGTATATTTATTAGCTAACTAAATTATTGCATTTTATCCAACTAAATATAAGCATGTGATAAATTATAATGTAGATAATAAATATTTTTGACGTTGTCTGCACTAAGTGCTTGATGCTAAGTTCATTCAAAATAAAAGAGAAAGATAGACATATATAAAATATAAAAATATTTTATTCAACTTATCGATTGCACATTATTTGAATCAGATACTGAAGTAAAGTTGTACTTTCTTAGTTTTTTCAAATTCCAGTATCTCCACTACCAGTGCCCCAAGAATCTCTACTATCAGTACCTCAACAATCATCTAAAAACATTTTGATAGAAATTTTGGATGTAGGTAACAGTAAAGGAAATACAAATTTATTATAAAAAAAGAGTTGTGATAACCCAAATGAAAGAAAACGAAAAAGACTAAAAAAGAACAAATCATTTGTTTAAAAATATGAAAATATATCTACCCAAAGAAAAAATGTACTGCAAATTCAAACAAAGAATGCAGAAGTTGAAAGCAGAATCTTAAAAAAAGTATCATTATTAGAGGAACAATTAAAATTTCAAAAACTGCAATATAAATTACTTGCAAAAAATAATGAAAATTGAATTAGCAAATATTATTATGGGTGAAGATTCAGAGTAGTTTTTTATGCACATATACGATAAGATAGTGTGTGACCAAAGTAATATTACTTTATAAAAAAGTAGAAAGTTTAAGTTTTTAATTTTTCATTTATTGTTCAGTTAGATTAAACATTAGGTATTATAAAAATTGTTCATTATAACATTTTTGTTTCATTTGTTAAATGCAAAAAATAAATCCAAATTACAACATTTGTTGGTAATAATTAATGAATGTTTGTCAAGCGTTATTATTTTTATAATCATTAAATAAATGTATTATAAATACAATATTTAACTTTATTTTTATTTCTTTTTGAGTTTAATACAGTGGTGAAGCGTACATAGACTAAACTATATGCATCCTCATGCTATCTTAAAAACTTACTGTTACGTAAACCTTACCGTCTTGTCTTCATATAAAGTAGGCAAAGACAGGACATATAATCGAAATTGGCTATGTCCACACTTCTGCGTTTTTCTTTTCAACTTTCGTTTCGTCTTGCTTTTAACGCATGCTGTTCCAAGCAAGTTTTTAACAGATGCTGCAACGTTGTCCACATTTATGCGTCATATGTATGCTTCAAGCAGGATTGTTTGAGCCAAAATGGACGACGCAGTGGTGTTAGCTGGTATTAGTGCAGCTTGTATATTATTGTCAAAAGTGCGAAAACGTAAAAAGAAACCTCGAACTATGGTATATTGAATGATTTGAAGGAGAACGAAAATTTGCTATTTAAAAATTTTACCCGAATGAGTAGAGAAAACTTTGAGACCCTTCTACATATAGTGCGACCAAGAATAGAAAAGAACGATACTTACTTCAGAGATGCTGTTCCCCCAGAGATCAGGCTAGCTATATGTTTGAGATATTTAGCAACGGGTGACTCATTTACATCTTTGATGTACTTATTCAGAGTTTCAAAGCAAATGATTTCGTCGATGTTGCAATAATTGAAGGACTTCGAGAATTTGTAAAGGCAAGTGTTTTATTTATATAAAATACAAAGTGGTACAAAATGTAAAAAGCCAGAACATAATGTTAATATAAAACTACTTTTTGGTGTTGTGCCCTGCAATTTTAAAAGTAAGAAATTACGTAACGGTGTTTGTGGACGTAGATGGTACATTGATAATATCACAAACATCGTTCGAAGTTTGTGATGGACTACTGTCTATTATAACGGCATCATCCACAGTGACATATTGTGGGCATTGGGAGCTTGATGTGCCCTCCATGTCCTCCATTTCTAATTGGAAAAGAATATTTTGAATTCGGTTTCTAGCTATAGCTTGGTTTCGAGGACTTAGTTTTCTTAGTTGGGAAGCCACCAACTGACCAAAAACTGCGCTGTCATCCTTATTCATAAATTCCTTCGCTGCTACGTCGAGGAAAGCGTATGCTCGGTCTTCTTTTGTTTTGTCGTCATCTAGTTTCCTTTTCATATTCCTTCGATTTTTCAGGGGTGGGACAAAACTTTCCTGAGCACCATCTTTTTCAGTACCTTCATCAGTTGTTACCTCCATCATGTCTACTTGCTCCAAAGCTTGGGGAGAGGAACTAGCATCCTGTCTTCCCTGTAACAATACAATTTGTCTGAGTACCTAATTAAAATTTTATAAAAAATAGGTTTTAATATTTTTTGTTTTAGGTACCTGCCGACAGCAATGAATGGAAAAGAGTAGCTCATGTTTTTAATAACCTGTGGAATTACCCACACTGCATTGGGGCCCTCGATGGTAAACATGTACAAATACTACGCCCAGAAAATACAGTTTCAGATTTCTATAACTACAAAGGAACACACAGTATTGTTTTGATGGCGATAGCTGATGCTCATTACAATTTCCTATATGTCAACGTGGGCTGTCTGGGAAAGATATCAGATGGAGGTGTTTTCAAATACACCACCTTTCATCGGAAATTGATTTCAAACGACCTCGGTATCACAGAAGAAGAACCATTATTAGGTCGTTCTCAACCCGTCCCTTACGTTTTACTTGCTGATGATGCATTTCCCTTGACAGACAATATTATGAAACCCTATGTAACAGATTTACATAAAGGGTCACCAGAGAGAAACTATAATTACAGACATTCTAGAGGAAGGGTTGTCGTTGAAAATGCATTTGGAGTGATGTCAGCAGTTTTTAGAGTATTTCGCAAACCTATAGAAGTAAAAGTGGAGCACTGTTGTTGACATAGTCCTTGCTTGTGTGTACCTCCACAACTTTCTCCGTTCACAACCAGATGGATGTAGACACTACGCCCCGCCAGGTACTTTTGACCGAGAAAATCTTGTCACGGGTGAGGTGGTTCCAGGCAGTTGGAGGAGTGTAACATCTGGGGATACTGGCATGAGACCACTCCCATCATTTCCAAGAAATATGGCACAAAGAGCAAAAGCTATTAGATCTGAGTTCAAGGATTATTTTTTAACTGAAATTGGTTCTATTCCAAAATAAATTACAATAAATAAAACCTTTTTTAGTTATTTCAATTCATTTTGTACCCAGGCCTACAATGAACTAAAAGCTATAAATTTTACTGTAATTCTTTGTAATATATGCTTACTATTGAAATAAAAATGTTCTTGTATTACTATAATTATAGTATAATTACTTACCGTTAAGTCTTCTTCCACAAAATCTCTGTCTTCTCCGTTGGGGGGGATTTCATCTTGCAATGAGTCCTTTGTAAATCGCGGAGTTAACGTATCTCTGATAAATTGTAAGGATTTATACGCAAACCACGGTGTCTCGTTTTTTTCATCTGCCCCAGCGCCACTTTTTTTCACTAACATTTTTTGCTGCTCTTTCGAAAAATAGGACCGCAGGTTTTTAATTTTTGTTTTCACACCTTTTACTGTCATGTTGTATTTCTTGCCTAATGCTTCGTAAGCATCATTCCGTTTGTTTTTGTTTGTATAGGACTTATCACTTGTGTCCCACAGCACAGGATGACACCTGTAGTCTTCAATAAAGTTCAATGTTACTTTATCTGAACTCATGTTAAACAGTAAATACACAACAGTAATAAATAACTTCACCCAATCGAAAATTACACATTCACACTTAGTAAACGCAAAACAAAAAATATATACTTATATATCAAGGTAGGACTGTTTTTAGGATATAGGATAAACCTTCTAGCATAAACTCCTAACTTTAGACAGGCAAAATCGCACAGGCTATCACAAGACGATCGACACTTGTCATTCTGCGTGCGATGCAGCATGCGAGTACGAAATATGGCGGATTTCTCTGAAAAAAGGAATGCCACACCGCATGCGTCACGTGCTTTATCGCATGCGCTTTGCAGCATGCGTTAAACGCACGCAAAATCGACCAAGTGTGGACATAGAGAATGCGCAGCAATGTGCACACGTCTATCTAAGTATAAGGCAACTCTAAAGATGCATGCAGTTTATCTGTGCACGCTTGGTCACTAGTTTATTAAATTTTGTAATATTTAAATGAGATTAAAATAATTTTTTTGTTGTATGACCTGTGCTTTATTAACCGATAAAAGCCGTTACTTAAAATATTTGTGTTGTAGATAAGTTATAAGAAAGTAAAGAACGTCTTATAAACGTCTTTGAAAATAAATTATGATTGGTATACGAGCATTATGATTAGGTATTTCCTATATCCAAATTATAATTTATTTCCACTTTAGGATCTTCCTTATCCCCATAATTTGGCTCATTATACTGCTGCGCAATATTATGAAGTGTTGCTGTATCTAGGACAAGGGGGAAGTGATTTCTAATTCCTAGTGCAGGATTGGAAGTCTTTTTTCCATATACCAAAAGTCCTTTCTACTATGATTCTAGTTTTTATTTGTGCATTATTAAAAGCAACCTCTGCTTAACTATTTGGATAAGATATAGGTGTCAAAATGTATAAAACATTGTTACCCATTTCTATGTTTCGAAGCGCATTCTAATCCGTGAGTCGTCAAATATATGACCGTCGTAACTTGAACCTGGATGATTAACAACAATATCTTGAATTTTGTAGGATGCACAACCAACTATTTGCATGTTGTATGAAAAAAAAAACTCTATATTACGAAAGACTTCTGCTTGGTCTCCACATGAACAGTATTAAATTTATAGATGTGTATATGGTATACCTATGTATAACACGTACTGCAAACATACATGAACTTACCAAGACTATGAATTTTAATATGAGTAAAGTCTATTATGCCCAGAACTTGGGAAAATACTTGTACATAAAAAAATTCCTGTATGACAACATGCCCCTCATATTCATTTCTTGGCATAAAAATGAATTGTTGCCGTAGACCAATAATTGCCAGTGTCACTCTTTTAATTTATTTGTCCGGCAGTTGTTTTATGGACCCCTACAAAATCTGCACATGTAATTTGGAAACTCCCTGTAGCATAAAACTTCAGGGTTAACAATATATCACCATGTAATTAATTATAATTGATTACATGGCGAAACTCCATTGTTTCTATCGAAAAAACTTTCATGTTAATAAAATGATATTTTACAATCTGTATTATTGTACCTATCTGTTCGATTATGTACATCATTTATGAGACCTAACAGTATTTTTTGTGAATCAAAACCTCTCAAAAAATTCTTTATCGATCCATTTATTCCAGTTATCATTTCGTTGAACTAAACCATGGCTATTAATAACACATTCTGCATATACAATTTCTTAATTTCTTGAGACTCTAATAGATCTTGTAGATCATCGATTGTCTATGATAATTTAAATATTAATTTTTATTTGAAAATAATATTGTATTTATTAAATAGCAATAGCAATAACTTCAAAAAATAAAGATTTAATCTCAAAAAAAATCAAAACAAATTTGTGTTGAAAAAATGTTGTGACACATTAAAAAATGAAATTAACCTCAAACAATAAATTTATTAACCTCCTTATAGTTTATTTTGCTAATAAGGTAGTTATTAGGTACATAATAGTTTATTAGACAATGGCTAACACCTATTTAAATTTATTAGTTAAATAAATTTATTAGGCACTTATTAGGAAATGGATATCACGGCCCAAAGTCTAATAAAGATTTTTATGACGTAGACATAGTTTCCTTATATTCCTAACTAATAGTTATTTTGTTTAAAATCAAGCTGCCATAAGAACCTATGTTAAAATCAAAAACTTTCTTTTACGATTTCTCTAGAACTACGCAGTAAAAAAATCTGAAAAAAAATCAACATATGGAAGCTTATGTCAAAATTTCATTAATTTCTAATATGCCGAGTTTTACTGGTGTACCTTCTTAACGTAACTTTTGTGAAAATTGCACGACACCAAATTAAAATTATTTATTAACGTTTTTTCTTGCAGATATAATATTTGGGATTTACAAGTTATCTCTTAACAAGATATCTAAGCAACTGAACAATCACAGACCTCTAACTGAAAACGAACTTGCAGAGATTGCAGAAAACTTGTTTCTAGAATCGGATGCAGATAGTACCCAGAAGAGTGCGAGTGAAACTGAGGATAACCTATTTTCTCCTTTGTTCTAACTTCGAACTAGCACTTGGAAATGTATAAAATTTGCAGTTACTATTTCTGCCAGTATTCTTACATTCAACTACACAGCAACTATTATGGACCATTTTTAATTATATTATCTAATTGTTTACATTTAAATCAAGCATGATTTGACGAAAATTTGACCACCGCGATCGCTGCAATCGATTCAACTGTCCCCACCATACACTTCGCACCTTGCCAATATGCCAATACACTTAACCGTCCGGAAAGCGTTTTTTATAAAAAAAATTTACAATCGGGTAGTTCGTTGGTGCGCCTATTTTAGTTTTTGGGAGTAAGACAATAAAGACCCAAAATTAAACATACCATCGATCCGATGTGTTGGTGACAAAAAGGTGAGGATAAAAAGATTTAGTATACATCCCTCCAACAAGAATATCCAAGGAATCAACTCACTACTATAACAACGCATAGGGGAAATCGACGCAACCTCGCACACTAAGGCAAAAACAAACCAAAACATGTGTTCACCAAACGAAAAATACAAAAACTGGACAGTCATGTAAAAAACGCCATGGAGATTCAGAGTGGCCAAGTTACCAGTAGGAGACTAATGCGGGAGGAGGAGATAATCAAGAAGCTAAAAATGACTCCAGCACAGTATATAAGCTCCACTAAAGAACGAAAGACAGTACTGGAGAAAAGACTACTCTACCAACAAGAGCGGGATGGGGGACACGACGTCGATTCTACCAACGACCATCCCTGGAAGTCATTGAGGAGAAAAAGCAAAATGTCAACTTTGAAATGTTCAAAGCGAAGCAATTCTTTAAAGACCTTTAAATGGCTATAAAAGATGAAGAACCACTCAAAGCAATTGAAACTTCAAGATACAGCCGATACCGATATAATAGTCAAAGAATTGCAAGAAGCCTTGCAAAAAGCAGCCCCTAGGAAGGCGCCGGTTGAGGATAATATCTTAATTTTCCTTTACAAGACGCTACCAACAGCCAGAGAGTACCTCAGCAAACATGCAGTAAAGGTATTTAGAGGTAAAGACACTTGGACAGAGGCAGACGTACGAGCAACAGTCACTCTAATATATAAAAAGAGACCCGAAAAACCCAATTAAAGGCCAATATCAGTGCTAAACACCGACTACAAAATCGCAACAGCAACATCATGTAAGAAGGCACTAAAATCAGCAATTAAATTATGGTCTCTCCGAATCAAGGTTAACAACAAAGACTTCACAACACCAATCCCCGTACGAAGAGGTCTACTGCAGGGAGACTCTATTAGTCCCCTGCTATTTATGCTGGTTTCAGCGTGTGTTATGCAAAAAGTCCAAAAAGACACGGACATAAACAGGGAAACCAAAGGTAAAAGATTTTAGAAAGGCATGCGATTTGATCAACCACCAAAAGCTAAAAAAAAACTAATCGTAGCCCTACCAATACCATCAGCGATGAAGACAGCGCTAAAGACGCCATGGGACGATGGAACGCTTGCCTGACCGCCCCCAAGGCAGCAAATACAAGATACCTGTGAAAAAGGGAGTCTACCAAGGCGACTCGTTAAGCCCCCTCCTATTCGTCCTAGCAACAGCAGGTTTAGTAAGAACAGATCCAAAAATTAGTAGGCTGTCCAGAGGTAGAGCTGAAGTCATTTTATACACAGATGACATCAAGTGCCACGCCCCAACCAAAGCTGCAATAGATGCCAGCTACGGAAAACTGCAGGAGAGCGCCTGACAGATTGGACTGGAACTAAACCTAGGAAAGTGCGGACATTTTACATAAAAGGTAACCGCAGACCACGAGGACGACAACCACTTAATCCCGAACATCAAACGCTACAAATACCTAGGCTTAATCCAAACAGAGAGAGACGTTGACGAGAACTTCGAGACGATCGAGAAGAAGATAGTGGACAAAGCCGGTGAAATTCTGCGGTCCCAGCTAACCACTAGGCAAAAGAGAACAGCATATAATTCCAGCGTGATACCCGCAGACTCATACGTCCTAGGCAATATGCTTCCTAACTTCAGTATTCAAAGTTCTATAAAAAAGTGCAGGAACCTCGGCACCAAAATCCGAGGCCTGATGGTAGCAGAAAACATAAAAAACTTCCAACCAGCGTGCCTACTTACCTGAAGAAGTCGGAGGACTAGGGTTCTTGACCATCGAAACCGAAATTCAATTCGTCAGGTAAAACCTATAGCTGCTAACACACCCAGAGCTGCAGGAGACCTTACACGTGTACGAGAAGCTCCAAAGATCAGGATGGAGGCCTCCAATCGGAGAGTTCGAGTATGTGGCAGAGAAATACAACTTAGAAAGACCGACGGCGCAGTGCGATCGCTAGAAAACATCATATCAACTATGTAAGAAAATCCGAGAAAGGGACTACGAAACACGCAAGAGTGACTGGTCGAAAGCCATGGCCTATCCCAAACTGGTCATCAAACACCAACCCACCATTCACTTTCCTGCATTAGACCATTACCGCTATTCCATCTTGAGAGCCAAGGAGACTACGGGAGAGCAGGGTTGCAGAAGAGGATGTCAGACAAATGAGACTGGCTATCATGTAGCTACGTCGTGTGCAGGCACAAACTACACCATCCGCCACAACTAAGTCGTGTACTGGCTACTGAAGTTGATACTTCAGTTTACGAGGGCACCCCAATAAGTGCAAAGTTCGCTGCACTTCAGAAAGGCTGTCCTAAACGAAGAATATGAGCTACAAACGGGCAGATTGATTAAAATCAAAACGGGGCAGAGGATTCTCACAGAACCTCCACTTCACCACAACAAGCCTGACGTAATGTTCCAGATCCCGAACCATAAGACCTACCTGTTTCAGTACCCCATCTCCAAAACTACACCACACAAGAAGGTATCAAGAGGACGAAGTACGCCAAGAACTCGGTTAAAGACACCAACCACCTAAATTTTAACACCATCAGCCGAGACACCAACTTGGTAGATGTTCTGTGTCACAAGCACAGGTGTAAGGTGGAATTGGGCCTCTTCCTCATCGGATGCTATGGAGAGGTACTGTCAACCAAAGAGCACAACAACTTTATTAAGCTGTTACTGGAGTTGGGAGCCACCATATATGACGTGCAGAACATGGTGAGGAAAGCGACATCCAGCGTGGTCACCCAGACGGCCAAAATCTTGATGAATCACACCAAACACCTGGCATAGTAAAACGCGTAAAGCCACACCAAAAACCTGACCTAAGGTTCTATTTTAGGAGTACTTGGAGAGTTCTTGATTTTTCCAAATTCAACTAACACAGAAGATAATTCATTATCAATCCTTTAGCATTCGGTTGAAAAAGCAGAATTTGTGGCCAGGTGGTCAAATAACCAAACAAAAGTGCTATTAGATACTTATAATAAATATCGTTTAAAAGTAGGTACTTTTGAAATTACAAATTTGAAAAAACTTTGGGAAATATACGAATTCTAATGCAAGTCATGTTGAAAACAGATGGAGGGTAGTTGAAAGATCATATAAAAAATTTATTGACAATCAAAATACAGGAAGGGAAAAAATATTTCGAGTACCAGTACGAAATGGAGGACATTTTTAAAGAAAAAAAATCCATCCCGAAATTCTGCTATCAACAGATACAGTAGAAAACACAGAAGAAATTGAGCCATCCACTTCAATTGCAGGTGAGAGTCAAGAGAAAAGTGTCTCTTTGAAAAGAAAAAGAATAACAAGTAAAAATCTCACAATGGAGCAGATTAGAAGAGATAAAAAAGAATACCATTGAGAGAGATTGGAACTTGAAAGAGAAAAGTTAGAAGTTCAAAAGAAGAAACTTAGCGTAATGGAAGAAAGAAATGAACTTTTAAGAGAAAGAAATCAACTTTTAAAAAACATACAATGTTCTACTGCTAATTTTTTATGATAGTTTTTATTTTATTTTCAGATTATTTTTTAATGTATATGTTTATAAAGGAAGATGTATTTTTTTACTTAAGAATGGGATTTTATTTTTAGATTATTTTTTGCTTATAAAGGAAGCTTTATTTATTACTTAAGATTGTGATTTTACTTTTAGAATATTTTCAATGTATAATATGCTTATAAAGGAAGCTTAATCATTTACTTGAGATTATGATTTTAGTTTTTGTTATTCAACTAGTATTTTGTAAAAACTATTAAAATACAGACTTTGTTGTTTTCTGAAAAATTTTTTACTATTGACAAACCAATTCCATAAATTCTGTAATCAATTCCCATAAGGTACACCGGGGCAAGTGGAATTTCGGGGCAAGTGGAACCCGCCTCTGCAAAATCTGTTCTAGTCTATTAATTTGAGCGCCACCTATTGGAATCGACAGGCTCCACCCTCTTCAACGTCGCAAAATAGGGCAGTACCAGTTCGACACTCGACTTTGATTAATGGCCGCCGCCACGTTCCCGTGCAATTTTAATCTGTTACATCGAGTTTATAACCGCCGTGCAATATTATTTATATTTTGAGTTTTTCAAAAGTGCTGTTAGTTTCTCTGGGTAAGTGATGTCCTATTGCACTGTTTAATAATATCTACTATCGCTACAAAACAAATAATAGTCAGAACTGAAAAAGTTTGTCTGGGTTACACTTGCCCCGCAAAAAATACGCTTCGGGGTAAGTGGAACCTAGCATGGGTTCCACTTGCCCCTTTGCCCCTTTTTATTATTATTTCATTATTTGGCCATAAAACTGCAACTCTTACTTGCAGATATTAACCCATCATGGTCCGAAACTATAAGCGCAAGACCTTACCACCATCCTATACAGAAGAAGATTTGAAAAATGCAATAGATTCTGTAAGATCGGGAACTTTAGGATTCTATAGAGCTGCAAAATTGTATAAAGTTCCTAAAGCTACTCTATTTAAACGCGTAAAGGGACAGAGAGGTTTAAAAAGTCGTACCTTGGGTAGACCACCAGCCCTTCTCCATGAAATTGAGCGAAACATTGCAAACTCTTTAGTAACTTTAGAAAAATGGGGCTTTGGTTTATCGAAAAAGGAAGTCCTTGAGTTAATAGGAGCTTATGTAAAAGAAAACAATTTAAAGACACCCTTCAAAAATGGAATTCCTGAAAATGATTATTTTATAAGGTTCAAAAAAGAATTTAATCTAAGTCAAAAAAAGCCCCAAAGTGTTCATAATATCAGATTACTTTGAACTTCTAAAAAAGGAGGTGGAAATTATTCCCCCCGCTCAAATATATAATGTTGATGAGACCAGCTTCTGCCTCGATCCTTCTAGGGTGAAAGTAGTGGGTAAAAAGGGCACAGCTGCACATCGGGCAACTAGTGGCCCTGGAAGAGAAAATATAACTGTTCTGATGGGTGCAAATGCTGCTGGAGAAAAATTACCCCCACAGATTGTTTTTAAGGGTAAAAACCTCTGGGATTCTTGGATACCTGCACAAGAAGATGAATTTCCAGGAATGACCTATGCGGCAACTGCGAACGGATGGATGGAGGCAGCCACGTTCCAGCAGTATTTCACAAACATTTTTCTGAAACATATTGGCCCAGAACGTCCTGTACTACTTATTTACGATGGCCACAGTTCCCATGTTGGCCTTTCACTTGTAGAGGCAGCAAAAGCAAACGGTGTGGTCATATTGAAGTTACCGCCACATTCTAGCCACATTCTACAGCCTATGGACTTGAGTGTATTCAAACCACTGAAGTTAATGTGGGACGAAGAGCTCATCAAGTGGCAAAGAAAAAATTACGGTGTTAAACTTCCAAAGCGTACATTTGCCATAATTTTATCAAAAGTGTGGAACAATCTTGAGTCAACCATTATACAAAACGGATTTACAAAAGCGGGAATCTTCCCTTTTAACAATGACGTTGTCCCAAAAGAAAAATTTGAACCAGATGCCTTTAGAAGATGGTCTCTCTTGAAACAAAATAACTTGTCACTTCCAGTTATTGCAGAGGATGAGACAGTGGATGTCCCAGTGGCATCTGGATCAGCCGCTCTGGATGTTGTACCTGTGCCAAATATTTTAAATCCAGAAAAAATATCATTCGAATCATTACTTTTACAACAGCTAAAGCAAGCTCCCAGAGTTCAGACAGGAAGAAAAAAAATATGTTCAGGAGCTGAGGTTATAACATCTTGAGAAGCAGTTGCAAAATTAAAAGAAATGGATGACAAACAGCAGACAAAACAATTAAAAATTAAAAAACCGAAGAGAAAAGAAGTTCAGAAGATACACAACCTATTGATGAACCAGAAGACGAAGAACTAAATGGTGAAGCAGAGACCGCAGAACTAAGCGACGATAGTTTAATCGATTACAATATAGAAGACGAAGCAAGAGAAGTTGAAGAAGAAAATGATTTTATGACAGCGATTACGAAAGATACGAAGCAAGTTGAAATCGGGGATTGGCTAATAGTGAAGTAGTGGAGTGTCTAGAGGTTTTTACCTCGGATTAGAGTTACAGTGAATGAATTTATATGATCGACGTGGGGTTTTGTTTTTTATACTATAAATTACAATGTTTACCCAAAATTTTTTTGTGCTTTCAATTTTTTCATTGTTTAAACAAATTATTATGAAAAATTAATTTTTGAGCATATAATTTTACTTTAAATAGTAATTTTTTTTCATTTATACGTTAAATTTCACCTGAATAGACTTAGAGGAACATCTTTCGAGAATACCTGTGTATAAAAATAGCAGTAGCAATTTCAAACAGGTAATAAAACTTGGAGGAGAGAGCAAAGCGGCAGCTGCTATGTAGCGCCTATCCGAGCGCGAGCGCCTAGATATGAAATCCTTCCGAAATTTTTTTAACTCCGTCGGGTCCATTTTATACTGTAATTCTTACATATTTTGTAGATAAATTTGTGAAGCCTTCACATAGGAAAAATGCCCCGATGCATAAAATAATGGAATCATTAGCTCAATACTATATAAATGTAAATTCCTATCTCCCATACAATCCGCAGCAATGAAGTCCTTCAATATAGTAACCATTCGAAAATAAGTAATCCATAGTTTTGACGCTTTATTCTTATTTTTAAGCTCCAGTAACTTATTTTAAAAAAATTTAGTAAGCGTTTGAAATCCATGGTTTCCAGTTATTTCTGTATAGTTGAACATTTCAAAAATCATAGAGTTATCATCATCACTTATTACATTTGCAAAATCTGTATTGTGTTCCATAAGATTTTCAAAAACCAATTGTGATAAAGCTTGCTGTAATAAAGTATAAGCACGTACTGATCTAGCATACGCATGTCCATAAGTTATGCGATCAATTCTATTTTCAGCATATATGGTAGAAAGAGCTTCTTTTATCCCACTTCCAGCCATAATATAACCAATGGATCCCATGTAAGATATTAGAGTATGAAACGAGCCTAGCCTCCACTTGTCAGACCAGCCAGAGCAACGCGACGCGACGTGTCAACTCCATCCACCCTTATACTGTTTAATGCCCGACATCGAGAACGGATCGAATAAAAATATAGGTGTTGTTTATTAAATATCAACACTATTGATTGTAAAGGAACGTTTCATTATATGGGAAGCATTGAAATAGTTAATCCAAGTGATGGTATACAACATACAACCTCGACGACCTATCAAGCGCTTGAAGACACTTCCACTTGAATCTGAATTTTTTAAACACGGAAATATCCCTCTGCAAATATATCCAGCTTCTACAGGTACAGGATTTGCAAAGATAATAATCACGTTACCAGAAGTTGAACTGGATGTCAAGAAATTTACTACAAATGATCAATTAAATATATTGTGGACGTATTTAAAGTTCAAAATAATAACAAATTTTCCGGATGGAATGGATTTATGAATTTATTAACTAATGCCCATGATTTTGATGTGTCATCGATAATTTTTTTGCCTTTCATTAACGCAGCTCCAAGTGATTATCAAACAATTTATACAACAATAAAAAATTCAGTAGATAATGCTAAAGAATTGGATATGAGAACATGCATTTTAACGTTCGATCAAACTCTATACATGAAAGCACGGGATATTGCTTCTGCTGTGTATTTTTTTATTTTTTTTTTATTAAGGATGTCCTCGTAGGTAAAGACCTAAATACAAATGTACCGAGAACATCTATCGCGACAGAAGAGACAATTTATTAATTTGGCATTTAAAGGCCTGCAAGTTGGGACGAGTGGGGAAGACGTGGGAAGGTAAGAAGTTCCACAATCTGGAGACACTGGGGATGAAGGAACGATCGAATCGATCCGTTCTCGATGTCGGGCATTAAACAGTATAAGGGTGGATTGAGTTGACACGTCGCGTTGCTCTGGCTAGTCTGACAAGTGGAGGCTAGGCTCGTTTCATACTCTAATATCTTACATGGGATCCATTGGTTATATTATGGCTGGAAGTGGGATAAAAGAAGCTCTTTCTACCATATATGCTGAAAATACAATTGATCGCATAACTTCTGGACATGCGTATGCTAGAGCAGTACGTGCTCATACTTTATTAAAGCAAGCTTTATCACAATCGGTTTTTGAAAATCTTACAGATTTTGCAAATGTAATAAGTGATGATGATAACTCTATTACTTTTGAAATGTTCAACTATACAGAAATAACTAGAAACCATGGATTTCAAACACTTACTAATTTTTTTTAAAATAAATTACCCTAGCTTAAAAATAAAAATAAAGCGTCAAAACTATGGATAACTTATTTTTGAATGGTTAGTATATTGAAGGACTTCATTGCTGCGGATTTTATGGGAGATAGGAATTTACATTTATATAGTATTGAGCTAATTATTCCATTATTTCATGCATCAGGGCATTTTTCCTATGTGAAGGCTTTACAAATTTATCTACAAAATATGAAATAATTACAGTATCAAATGGACACGACGGAGTTAAAAAAAAATTCTGAAGGATTTCTCATCTAGACGCTCGCGCTCGGATAGGCGCTACATAGCAGCTGCCGCTTTGCACTCCCCTCCAAGTTTTATTACCTGTTCGAAATTGCTACTGCTATTTTTATACACAGGTATTCTCGAAAGATGTTCCTCTATGTCTATTCAGGTGAAATTTAAAGTATAAATGAAAAAAAATTACTATTTAAAGTAAAATTATATGCTCAAAAATTAATTTTTCATAATAATTTGTTTAAACAATGAAAAAATTGAAAGCACAAAAAAATTTTGGGTAAACATTGTAATTTATAGTATAAAAAACAAAACCCCACGTCGATTATATAAATTCATTCACTGTAACTCTAATCTGAGGTTTTAACGTTTTGAATGCTCCAGGCACTCCACTAAAGTTTTGTCCAAGAAAAGTCTCCAAATTTTATGTAGCCCAAATAACGGAAGCAACTCCTTGTATCGAAGTCAAATTTGCACGAAAAGTTGGAACCACAAATTATTTTCATTGGCCGGATGTTGAAGACAGGTCCATTATTACTTTAGATGAAGTGCACCTTCATCTACCCACACCGACGTTCGACAAACGTGGAAAGTTTAAATTTGATATATCTTTTACTACATATAACATTTGTTAGACAAAATTTTTGTGAAATATATTTTTTTTCAATAAATTAGGATGAATTTAAATTTGTTTTCACATGCCCCACACTTATTTCAACCTACCAGAAAGTATTTTTTTATTTGAGCCCACGTATATTTTTAGCCAGTTTCAGAATTTAGACAAAAATGTATGTACACACAGCAAACACCTTCACAAAATATCCCCTAAAATTTGGATGTGCCCGCCGATTATTTTCCGAAGATACTGAGCGGACATTCCAGATTTAAAAAAATATAGGTTCCACTTCCCCCGGTGTACCTTACACAAGAGTATAAAAAATCACGGTTAAAGAGTCTGTCGCAACACCCCTTACCTGAGCCCAGTAGGGTGCTAATAAAAGAGCAATAAAAGAGACCTTTTCGCCTACCCTCACCGCATGTGGTTGTATGAATTCACGATTTTACAATCTATTGTTTATATTTAACAAATATATGTGTTTAATTTTTTATAAATTAAAATAAATAAATATCAGAAACGTAAAGATATTTTTTTTCTGATTTCAACCATATATAATACTTACGGAAAATTTGTAGTTTACAGTTATGTCAGCAAAATATTCTAAATTACACTGAGAAACAAACAAGAGATAATCTCATAATGTGGTACAAAAACACCCAATGATTATTAAATTTAAATCCAAAACAGCAAGGGATAATCTCATAATGAGGTGTTGAAAATAGATAAACTTTAACAATTCCAATAACAATCAGATTGAAAGAGATTTACACTAATTAAAATGCTATTGCATTACAAAAAATCCTAATGTTTTTTTAAAACCATTTTGTATTGTTGGGTAATAACAGAAAATATATAAAATGTTAGCCATTATTCACAAACAATTATTTGTGTCTTGTTTTACGTACGGTATATTGATTGTTCGGTAGTGATTTGAAAATTGTCAAATAACAAATTAATTCTTTCAAATTAAAACTTGTTAATTTTAGTTATTAATAAGAACATTTGGCTCATTATTCAAATAGTACATAACTCATAATATTTTTATAACAATTGTCTACAAATAATACTCATTTTATCAGACAATCTTAAAAGATTGTCTGTCCAGCAAGGACCATGAGGAGGTATGAGCCTTCCTTGCCTGGAAAGGAAAGGGTTGGGTATGTTAGTAAGAATATAAAATTAGTTTGTTTTTGAAAACAAATTTTCAAGATACATCACGATAGTTGTAAAGGAAATTGGTTGGAATTAATAACAAGAATTGTCAGAGTCTTCTGAAGTAGAATCGTTTCCTCTCGAATATTATCAAGAACAACTGCGCTTAAGGTTGGTTACTGATTATATTATCGTAAACGTTTCTTTACAGTACTCAAACCATTTCGATTGGATTAAAAATACAGTTGTATGGAGGTACACGCAAAACGGTATGACCGTGTCTGCTACAAATGGTGTCAATGACGTATTCATTTTTAAAATTCTGACTTTTGATCATTCTTAATTCCTTCTTTACTGGAACCTTTTTAGGAACAGTCATATTTTTGATTGCCATAAATCTTAAAATTTGATTCATTTTCGTGTTATTATTAGGTATTTTGTTTAATATGCGGAAATGATACGACGCATCGTCCATAACAATTACCGATTTCGGCGATATGTTAGGCGAGAACTGTTCGACAAACTACTTTTCAAATTATTATTTGTTTGTTTGTTTCTCAGTGTAATTTAGAATATTTTGCTGACATAACTGTAAACTACAAAATTTTCCGTAAGTATTATATATGGTTGAAATCAGAAAAAAAATATCTTTACGTTTCTGATATTTATTTATTTTAATTTATAAAAAATTAAACACATATATTTGTTAAATATAAACAATAGATTGTAAAATCGTGAATTCATACAACCACATGCGGTGAGGGTAGGCGAAAAGGTCTCTTTTATTGCTCTTTTATTAGCACCCTACTGGGCTCAGGTAAGGGGTGTTGCGACAGACTCTTTAACCAAAATCACATATAGTTTGGAATAAAAAAAAAATCAGTTATATTATATATTTTAAATCAACATTAATGTTTGCTACTTTCTTATAGCACAAGCTTCAATTTCATCTTCATCATTCTGATTGTCATCTAGCACATTATTTTCATGTACTGGTTCATCATGGACAACAAAGTTGTCATCTAGTGCAATGTTGTGTAGTACACAGGTAGCTCTAATAAAATAATAAATAAAATGAATTTTTCTCATTTTTATATAGTACATTGTCGAAACTTTTGTTTTAATAACAAAGGCAATGCCCAATCACATAACGATTTTTAGAAAGCTTAAGGTTATAATTTTGCTGCCTTCTATTTAAGTTGCCTCCATCTTTATATGGGGTTAATAAATTAAGAAGCAAAGGATAGCCACTATCTCCCAAAATATAATATCTTCCGCATTTCTCTTCCAGGGTGTTTTTTAATGGAGAATTTCCGAAAACTCTGCTCTCATGAACTGAGCCAGGATATCCTATAAAAACATCTATTATTCTTCTTCTATAATCACAAACTGCTTGCATCTGAAAGAAAATTAATTTTCCATTAGTACGTAGTGAAAAAGCTTTTTAAAGTAAATTATTTATAAGCTTATGTGGTAGTAAAAAATAATTTAAACTTATATGAATAGAATAATAGCCTTTTCGATTTATATAGGAGTCTGGATCATTTTCTGGTTTATCCAGTTTGATATCGGTTCCTTCAATGGCTCCAATTACATTTGGAAATCCATTAGTGTAAAAATGATTTTCCCCTATTAGTTTTTCATATTCAGTTGGCCATTTAATTACTTCTGGGGACAAATAATTTAAGAACATAGTGAGTCGATGAATTACTCTATGTAAAGAGCTTATTGTTACATTAAATCTGTCAGCAACATCTCGAAAACTGGCAGTTTGGTGGCCCATGTACCATAAATAAATAACAGACCACGAGTGAAGCTACCATAACCCGACCAACTTCACCAATAACACCAATACCAATACATACCCCAGTAAAAGCATCACCACCAGCTGTACCACAAGCACAGCTAACACCTTCGCCAGAATCAGTTCATCCAACACCTTCACAGGAACCAATACAACTCCTCATCCGTGAAGAAGACCCATTAGTAGCAAATAACGGCATAACTGTTAGCAGGGCAGCAGCAGCAATGAAATCAGTATGGGATTAAAGAAAATATATTTATATTAAGACAACTCAAAAATAACTATTGTCAACATATATATAACATAAGTTCACTTGACAAAAACAATAAAATAACAAATTGTAGTTACTAAGATAGAACACAGGGTAGGTATATCTTAATACTCCGCCTCAATTTGTGCATCTTAAAAAAAAAACACAAGAACCTAAGTTAGACCCAGACAGTCTCTAAAATATTTAAATTTAACACGTGGCAAGCTCTTTGTGAACAGATCTGCCAGTTGTTCTGCAGTTAAAAGATATTGAACATCAATGAGTCCCTCAATGTATAAATCTTGTACAAAATTATATTTTACATCCATGTGTTCAAGTCTTTTTCGTTCCCAGTTTTGTAGAGAGTGTATACAAGATTGATAATTATCATACCATTCCTTCTCATCTTCACGTCCACGTATATCATCGTAATCTTCTGGAACGTTTTCAACAAATCCTTCAGCAGCAAGAGCAAATGCGCAAGAACATTCGTGAATATAATCATTCAGGTAAGAAGGAATTGTCCGATTCCTTTTACTACGACGAACACTTGTTTCGTCTAAAACTTCATTTGCATCTGATTGAATTTTAAACTCCTCTACTTTAACTTCTTCATCTTCAGAGTTTTCTTGTGTTTGTTGCTGAATAATTTGATCGTCATTAGTTTCTCCGCCTGAAGATGAATAAGGCTGATTTGGTATGTCGTTTAGAAAACTGTCTTCATCAAAAATTACATCACAAGCCCTGATTATTTTGTTTTCTGCAGGGTGCCATAAACAGTAACCATTTGGGCAATAACCCAGCATGATGCATTCGATGGATCTGGAATTCAGTTTATTTATAATACATACATCAGAAACTCGAACGTAGGCAGTACATCCAAACGTTCTTAGTTTATTTATATCAGGTTTTTTACGATACCAAGCTTCAGCTGGTAAAACATTCTTTAAAGCTTTGGTAGGACTTCTATTTATCAAATAAGCAGCCGTTTGGACAGCTGCTGACCATAACATTTTTGAAACTTTGGAATTCGCAATCATGCATCTTGTCTTTTCTAATATAGTGCGATTCATGCGTTCTGCTACTCCATTCTGTTGTGGCGTGTGGGTAATTGTGTATTCAATTTGAATACCTTCATTCGCTGAAAACTCTTTAAAAAGATTAGAAGTAAATTCTCCACCATTGTCACACCTCAAACGGCTTACCTTAAGATTAAAGTGAGTAACTGCCATGGCTATATACTTTTTAAAGTAGTGTAGAACATCTGATTTTGCTCTTAAAGGATAGCATACGACAAAATGGGTAAAATCATCAATTATGGTAAGAAGATATTTCTTTCCATCAAAAGAAACAGGCTTAAATGGTCCCATAACATCGCTATGAATAAGTTCTAACGGACGAGTTGCTCTGATACGAGAAGATGTATGTGGATTATGAGTTTGTTTACCTTCAATGCAATATTTGCAAATCCTGGGAAGTTCGTTACTACTTATTTTTATTTCTGGAAACATAGTGGCAAGTTGCTTTAATCCAGTGTTTCCGATATGTCCAAACCCTTTATGCCACAATTGAGATTGGTTTTCAACAGTACTAAAGTTTGCATGTATTGCTTTCGGTTGAAGATCAACTAAATACATATTGTTCACTTTCGATGTGGTAATTAGTGGCAGATTACCTTTGGATAAGACTGCTGTACCATTTTCAAATACAACTTTAATTCCTTCTGAATTCAGTTTATGGACTGATAAAAGATTGAATCGTAAACCAGGAACAATTAAAATTCCAGAAATATTAACGGTTTTAGTATCATTTTGCAAAGTATGAAATACTGCTTTTACATCTCCAATTTCACAAGCTTCAAGGTTCACACCCGACTTAGCGACTTTTATTTTTAAAGGATTAGTCAAACTGCGAATGTTATTTAGTATGGGTTTATACTCATCACTAACCATATGACCCGTGGCACCAGAGTCTAAAATAAATTCTAGTTTTTTGTTATTCATTTCATTCATATTCGAGGAACCAGCAAAGGTAGATACCATGAAACTAATTTCTTCTTCACTTTCAGAAGCTAGTTCCACTACATTCACCTTTTTATTGTATTCTTTTCCTTTTAATTTTCTGCAATCAGAACGACGGTGTCCAAATTTATTACAATAGTTGCAAATAATACGTTGTCTGAAAGAATTTTTGATGTCTTTTGAACTCGATTGAGAACCAGAGTAATTGCGAACGGAAGAAACTGTAGACGTGAACGTTTGAGCAACCTCAATCGGGTCATCCGCTTGTCGTTTACGTTGTTCGTCAAGCAGTCGATTTTTAACAAAATTCAAGCTAAGTTTTTCTGGGTTTAGTGTTTCTAGAGCGGTCACAACAACTTCGTACTGTGACGGCATAGTTAGTAACAAATGGCACACAACATCCACTTCTTCCAGAGTAGCTCCTGTGGATCGAAGTTCGCGAATAAGTTTATCGAACTGTATAAAATGATTTTCTAAGTTACTTGAACTGGGATCAAATTTTAATGTTAGTAATGTTTTTCTTAGCAGTAGTTGATTTGCAATTCCCTTTTTTTCGAATGTGTCTTCTAACACCTTCCAAACTTCAAACGCAGTTTCATAACCTTTTACACATTCAAGATAATCATCAGATATTCGTTGTATAATCTGGCTTTTACACTTACGGTCTTTTTTTCTATGCTTTTCTAATACATATTCTTTACTTCGTCTTTCTTCGTCGGATTCACCATCAACAAATATAACGGATGTTTTATAGTTCGATATAATACATTCTTCTAAATCAAGTTCTTCAAGGAAAACCCCAATTCGAAATTTCCAATTGCTATAATTGCTTCCATCAAAAAGCGGTATCTTGTATTTTTCTACTTCCATATTGATTACGAAAAATAATAGTTCTATTTGCAATAATCTGGGCCCATAACCTGTTAGCAGGGCAGCAGCAGCAATGAAATCAGTATGGGATTAAAGAAAACATATTTATATTAAGACAACTCAAAAATAACTATTGTCAACATATATATAACATAAGTTCACTTGACAAAAACAATAAAATAACAAATTGTAGTTACTAAGATAGAACACAGGGTAGGTATATCTTAATAATAACAACACCGTCTCAAACACAAATAAATGATCCTACAGAATATACATCAACAAACAACAACACCTTCAACGTTAATCCACAGATACAGACCCTGTTTAACAAAGCCCTCATGCCAACATACTTACCGAATGGACTCAAAAAGTTGCTGAAATTTCACTCTAATTACAAACATATAAGCGACGTGGACCATATCGACCAAGTATTGGCAAAAGAGCTTGAAAGAATAGACATAACCATTAAAGGGCAGGCTAAAAAGCACAAAACTGCTAAGCACGCTATATTCGCAGCAGGATCAGTGCTAAGGAAAATTGTGGCAGGTTCTATGGGGAAGAAGAAATCTATTCCATTCTTCAAAAAGACTGAGGAGAAGGTAAAGGAAATAAGGGAAAAAATCAAAAATGCTAAGGACGTGCAGGATAATAAGGCTGCTAGGAAAGCTAAAGAGAAAATTAAAAACAGGAAGAAATTACGCATGAAACCAAGCCAGTACATAACGGCAAACAAAGGAATGCTACAGGTCCTCGACAAATAGCTAGAAGAACAAAAAGAACAGCACGATACAATAACCACTCGCGCAAAATTCCAGGAGAGACCCTCGATGAAATCAATTAAGAAACCAAACAAACCCAATGACAATCTTGATTGGGACAAAGCGGCAGATTTCTATAGGGAGCTGTATCAAGCCTCTATAAAAATAGAATCCCCGTGGTTTGACGACTGGTTGAAAGAGGTTAGTATACCACCTGACGGGGACCAAAAGTATGAGCTGCACAAACTAACTATGGAAAGCCCTTGTGAAGACAGAGAGCCAGCAGCCTTATACAAGATATACCGTGTGTTCGGAAAAATCAACTTGAATATATTAAGTGTGTAACAGTATTTGCTTGACCACACCAAAAACATCATATTAGGAGAGTATCAGATGACCAACGAAGATGTCCGAGCCAACATCATGCTGTTACATAAAGACGGTGACCAGGAAAACTATCTACCAACCTCCCTTCTCAACGTTGATTACAAAATAGCTACAAAAGTGATTAAGATTTTAACCTTATTTTTCCCGCGCTGTCATTCTGTCGAAACACCATATGTTTTTGAGGCCAAGTGTGATTGCATTGTAATTAACCTAGGAGTTTATTGTGTTTGAGCAAGCTTTTTTATTTTTTTCGTGCGGGATAATCTGTTATATATTTTTCTGATATTTTTTTAAAGTGATCCAATGATGTTTCTGTCACTGTCCTCAATTTTTGACTATTTATCTGCGTCTTCAAACAGCAGATGCATCGTAGAAGGTGAAGCTGTTCTGGCAGCGAACCATGTTATTGTGTGTGGAGTCAGAGAAAAAGTGGACAAAAAGTGGATGCTCAGATCATACTGTTTGCAAACTAGTGCAGTGAAAAGTGATCCCCATGAAATCAATGGAATATTTTCAGTTATTTCAGATTGCAAGGTTGAAATACAGACATTTACTTGCAGCTGTACGGCAGGAACTTCAGAATCTTGCAAACATGTAGCAGCAACACTACTATTTTACTCACGGTGGTATTATTACTGATTTATTTGATCGTGCCCATTGTAATTTATAAGGTTTCTGCAACCTTTTTTTACGTTAGGTTTCCTTTTTCTGTGCTTGTGTTTTTGTTTCAGAAAACCATCAGAAGAGTTAGAAGAGTTGTCTTCCACAGACACTGAATGTATATGACAAGTTCAGAAAACCAGAGCAACAGATAAATATTTGCCACAGCCACTAAACAAATCTCAATGTTTCAGTCCATCAAATATGTTGGCTAGAAAAAGATCATTTTCAAAGGAAGAAGTTGAAGAAATGTTTCAGTTGGCCTTATCAGCACTCCCAAATTCACCCTTTGCATTGAATAGGAAAACTTTTATCTGTATACTATTAATAAACAATTAAACTATATTATTTAAATCTGATTGTGAAAGACAAGAGCGAAGAAAGAATTTCAAGAAACCCAAAGTGATCAAAGAAATGCCTTAACATATACCAGTGATTTTTAACAATTCCAAAGATTCCCCATTTATAGAAAATTTGAATATAACTATTCCATCCCTATTAGATTGTTGTTTGATGGTGTTAGAATCGTTTAAGAATAAAGATGTTTTAGAAAGTATGTGCTGCCAGCAAGGAACATCTGAATGAAAAAGAAGGCGCCAGAATAAAATAACAGGTATTGAATGATGCTTACAAGGTTATATCTGTTTATAAACAACTTGTATTCACTATTCATCATGTTTAACTAGCTGCTACTGATTTACTTTGAAGTTCTCTTGATTCACTCCCAGTAATTATGTTAATTTTCCAGGATCTACTTGTTATTCAATCTATACCTTTAAAATGCAGGATTGGACAAACATGTTGGGTAACTTTTTCAACCCCAAATCATTAATTACAAAAGAAATGAGATATGGATCTGAACAGGAGTCTTTTGGACTTGAAGCATTCCAAAACATAAATCCTAATCTTAAAATTAAAAAAATAGGAATTATTATATGCAGAAAATATCCATGGTTAGCTTATTCTCCTGATGGAATAGCATTTGAGGATGGAACGCCAAGCAGACTTATAGAAATCAAGTGCCCATATTTGGGTAATGTCAATAATGATTCAAGACTTTCTTACCCATTGCTTTTTTTTTAGGAAAAATCAAGTCAGGTACTGAGGAGATACCAACACTAAGATATTTGAATTCAGACTGCACTCTGAAACAGAACCATCCTTCTTATGGTTAAATTCAGTTTGGGATGGCTTTGCTGAATACAAGAATGTGTGAACTAATAGTTTATTTTCCAAAAGAAAAGAACTATTTACAGATTTCTGTTTCATTTGATGAGGGATTTCCAAAACAACTAATTGAAAGAGTTTCAAAGAAATATTTTGAGATTATGATTTATACTGATTGTGGTTAGTTGTTTTGCAAAAACCACATCAGTTTCAAGAATGAAACATTTAATATCTTTGAATTTATTTATTTGTATCTCTGAAATATTTAATGATATATAAACTATTGGTTAGCAACAATAATTTTTTTAGAATTATTTCAAGATCCATCAAGTCAGGAAAATAGGTATTTTCTTTTAAGGGATTTTTTACACTTGTATGAAAAAACAATATTCTTCAAAAATAATCTGACATTTCCTACACAATAA
This sequence comes from Altica lythri, assembly GCA_964028335.1. Taxonomy (NCBI): domain Eukaryota; kingdom Metazoa; phylum Arthropoda; class Insecta; order Coleoptera; family Chrysomelidae; genus Altica; species Altica lythri. The sequence continues at coordinate 27,576,614 of OZ034806.1, read as the reverse complement.
AAATATGGAATCTCTGTGTATTATTTAATTTATAAATATTTGTAACAATTTTTCTTCATAGCATAATCCTAAGTGCAAAAACAAATCATGTCTCAAAATAGGACTACCCAAATTAACAACACCACAAATAATTGTGAATATATTATCAACAATTGGTACCAAATGCAAAGGAAAAGTATTTCTGAAAATTCTGAAAACCTTTATCCGCGCATTCACTCTTTCAATATGCACTCTTGCTAAGGCAATACTTCTGTTCATAGAGGCCTCACCTCTATCAAACTGTTTTTTCTGTCGAAGAAAAGGTGGTCTTATAATTTTTATTCCAAACTTTCAATCAGGAATCCTTTATCAACCATAACTTCATCCACATAGCGAATTAATTGTTCTACTATTTGAGACTGTTTGAAAATAATTTTATCTGAATTTGGGGGTATGATTTTTTTATAATTGGAGTACAATTTAATTTTGAAACATAGTTTCTTTGGCACTTGCACTTTTATTTCAGTGCAATCTAAAACAATTCTCACATTCTGGAATTTGCTAAAACATATTGGCATATTCTTCGAAACATCTTAGGTGGCAGATAAACAAAATTGGCTAAAATACCCGAAAACACTTCAATAGTATCCTGAAAAATTCTTCTACATGTTGGCACACTAACACCCCTAAGACTCCCAAAGCAGAGTATGTCAAATCAAGTTTAAATTTTAAAAACACTAAAAGAACTCTTTCTTTCACTAATAATCTTTGACATCTTGAGTCTTTTTTATATGATGTAAATAAATTAACCAATGAAAATAATAAACTGAATGATGAATTTCTGTTAGAATGTTTAAAGCTTCCTCAGTTTGGATAAAATCAGAAATTGAAGACCAGTTTCGCTTGAATCTCCTTATTGCATAATTCCTTGTGATCATTGAAATCTTCTGTTTGAGTGGCAACATCAACAAATACCTTCATGGTATGTAAAGTTTCTTTGAAAGTGTCTTCAACAAATGCTCACTCCTGTAGTTGAAGCTCCAGTAGTGCTTTACCTCCATCAAAGTCACTAAATGAGTTTGATATCATGTCATCCTTGGAGGTGAAAGGAAGTTGATTAATCTACAATTTTAAATGACCAATAGTTAATAAGTATAGTTATTTAGTTTTGACTTCAATAAACAAGGGAAATTGCCTTCTTTTAATAAGTTTTTCTTATCTTCTCTTTTTCTCTTCTATCTTCAGACTTTTTGATTTTGTTATAACACTGGACACAGGTAAGTTTTTACTTGGTACAGCAGTCTTTTTCAGGTATCGTTTCTGATAGCCCCCTGTAAGATTGATAGATATAATTGTTTTAACCACATATAATATAAAAAACAAAATACTCACAATCACTAGGAGTAATGAAATCGTCCTCGACAAAATGTTTAGAAATGTTTTTGATAACTTTCTTTCCTATTTTCAATTTGATCTCCCACAGTTTCTTTCTATCAACCATAGTCATCATTCCGGATTCTCCAATAATCTCGACTCTCTGACCCTCATTTGGAAAATGATGAAAGGTCAAATCGGGTTTTTTTATACACAGAGTTACCTCCAGATACACAACAATTTGCTCTGCTGGTCATTTTCACTTTTAACAGACTATTTATCACTATCAAATAACTATAATCCTCACGCAAATGCACACTTGGATGTAAATCATATGTAAATAAACACAAAGCAATCACACTTGCTGGTCACGTGACATTGATGCGAGTTCATTCCGCCAGATAGCGTATTGCTTAGCATTAAAAGTCAATAAAAAACATCATTCTGACTAGGTTACACCCGAAAACCATCCCAAGAGAGCAAATGGCGAGGCGAAGAGTACGGAGTACAATACATGGGATTCTCGTCGACAAAGCTACTACCCAACTATTACTACTAAAGCTATGTTAAATACTTTAACGCATTTATACGTACTTAGCAATTCATCAAAGTTAGAAGCACCCATCCGTAGATAGTTTTTAAAATCATATTGTTCCTGTTGCAGAAGTTCCTGTACTAATACCATAAATATGACCATATTTAGGTTTTTCTTTACTCCATTCTTTCACTCATTTACTTCTACATCATGTTCTTTTTTTTCTTTCTATCTGTAACACACACAACCTCATAAGAACCATTTTTTGGGTTGCATGTTACAAGGTGGCTGCAGGTTGCTTGCAGGGCTGTAGGTCAATTTCATATTACTAAATAAGGAGGTTTTTCTAAGACTGATTGTCAAACAACATGGATACATTAGAGAAAACTAGAGGTGTCTGTAAAAAAAAATTCACAAAGATCAGCAATTGGGTAACAGCAAATTAATATTGTTCAGAATCCCTGATACTTATTCAAAAACTCAATCCCAGATTGAGCAGTTAGACAACGCCCATATCGGCAGAGACATAACTAAAAACTGTTAGTAATTTGAAATGTTAGCCAAATAAACAGTAGAATATAACTCTTTTATACAATTATTTAATTTATTGATAACGAGCAATCGGAGTTTGGGGTCAGATTCGGACAAGCTGTTTTATTTTCAGTCATATTTAGTGGGAGAAGCCTTGAAATTGAATGAGACTTTACCAATTCAACATAACAATTTTTAAACAACGTTAGATCTTTTTGAAAAAAGATACAACAATTTAAGACAATACGTCTCCAGTTATTTTTAAGGGTTGCTCTCTGTACCAGAAGAAATTACTAAATGCCCTTCTGCCAATTTATAATCGTTTCTTACCACCACGCACACTTACTATTAATCTGTGTTGAACATCAAAGAAAAAAACAAAGAACTTTTTAAATCATTAATCACTTAAATTATCTCTTTAAAACTTGACTACAACTCTAGAAAAACCAAATTTTGAAATTTCTTCAATGAGTTTTATCAGAAGGAAAGAAGATAACCAAAAATGAGCAAACAAATAGTAAACTGAAAATCGAATCAAATACATTCCCTTTTCACGCCACCAGCGGTACAAGATATAGCGTTCAACCAACACCATACTGCTCTTTCGGCTGGGTTCAAATGTAATATTTGCAATGACATTTCACCTAGAACATTTTTATGTCCGAAATTTATAAGCTTGAATGTCACATATAGGCAATCATTCGTAGCAAAAAAACAGTTGTGTTTTAACTGTTTAGGTAAAAATCATTCCTCTAGCATATATCTTGCAAAGTCAAATTTAACAAATCAAGTTGACTGACTCAATCTTTATCTGCAACTACCACCAATGCATGTAAAGGCTATACTTTGCTAGCTACTGCTTAAGTTCACATCAAAAATCAAGTTGGCCACAAGGTGGTGGCCAAATCACATCTAGGCAATATTAGTCAGATATCATTTGTTACAAATCATTTTTTAAACACTTTAGGATTCACATATAATCAGCGTTTCATGACAGTTTCAGGTTTAGGCCAAAATGAGCAGCAAATTAAAGGAGTATTTAAGCCAGAACTATATTCCACCATTTTGTTACGTGCCAAATTGTGTTAACTACGAATATATATATATATATATATATATATATATATATATATATATGTTATGATGTAGTGTTTCACGGATGGTAGAATGAACAGTAGTGGTGTTCCGGGTTTCAATCCGTTGGTTGTTTGTGTCTTCACGACGTTTCGCCAACATCTCAGCTGGCATTTTCAAGTGATGCTTCCTTTGCGGCTGCTCAACTTGGAATCCAAGTTGAGCAGCCGCAAAGGAAGCATCACTTGAAAATGCCAGCTGAGATGTTGGCGAAACGTCGTGAAGACACAAACAACCAACGGATTGAAACCCGGAACACCACTACTGTTCATATATATATATATATATATATATATATATATATATATATATATATATATATTTGCCACGGTTTTTACTTAGCTATCTGCTAAGGTTCATGTAGGGTAAGATATTTCTTAAAGAAAATCCAATTAACGGTAGATGAATTGCGTAAGGGTTGTTAGTGGTCACTCTACTGGCAAATTATGACCGAGCTCAGCCGTAGAGGGATGATACACAAGTGAGCCGCACCACTGACTTCGACGGTACAAGCCGGAAACCCCTAGATCTAATAGGCACTAACAACTCTTACACAATCCCACAAAATGAAATAAAGTGAGCTAAATAAAACAATAAAATTTCAAAACTAGACCCTCCTTTAATAATAAAAAAAGGAACAAACGTTTAATGTCGACGTAAGTTATAAACTTTAAGTTCCTAGTTACAATACCGCCTTAAAATTAAAATCAATTAAATAATAAATCTCAGTGTGATCACACGCACGATTTAAAACTAAATCACTAACAACAATACCAAGATATAATTTTTTTTGCAATATACAAAGGTATATAGCTTATCTGTATTAGCGATGGTAGCTTCCAATCTCCAAAATCCAACGGTGTTTGGTTCCTGTACAGAACCAGGATCAGTTCCAAAACAAAATATTGCTAATACCACAAATGGGGCAAAAGTCAGTTAACGCTATCAAAAAAAGTCACGCGCAACTTTGCTGCGTCTACAAGAAAATATGTCATGCTCAGTTCGGGACAAACGTCAGTTAGTTAAGTTTTGTCGTTTAAACGAGACGCATCGCGATGGCAGCGCAGCTTCGTACAAAGTACATGAAGGCCGAACGCGTGTGCCTTTTGTCAGGGTACCTATGTTACAATGCCGACTACAACACGATTTTTGCAGAGTTTGCGGCACAGCATCCAAACAGACCTATTCCTACGAGACAAATGGTGTATAAACTACATAAGAAATTCTCAGAAACCGGATCGGTATTAGATGCGCCTCGAAGTGGTCGCCCCACCACCGTTAACACAAAAGAAAATATGCAAATCGTTGCCCAAGCGTTCATTGAAGCACCTACCAAATCCGCAAGTCGCACATCTCTTGAATTAGAAATATCACGCCGCAGTTTACATCATATGTTAAAGAAAATGAATATTCGTTGTTATCGTCCGCGTTTGTTGCACGCGTTAACTGAAGATGATCCAGATCGCAGCCTACAATTTTGCGAGTGGTATACTGGGTGCGCGGAAGACGACGCAAATTTTTACCGATCCATTCTCTGGTCTGACGAAGCACAATTCAAGTTGAACGGACGAATTAATCGTCACAATTGTGTGTATTGCGCATCTGATAACCCGCATGTAACCATCACAAAAGAATTAAATGTTCCTGGCATAACTGTATGGGGTGGAATTCATGCGGGTGGTCTTGTCGGGCCGTATTTTTTTGATGAAACGGTAAATAGTGAAAATTACCTGGATCTTCTTATCGATTTAAAGGGTGAACTTAAAAATAGTCCGCAGATAGAAGGTATTCGATATTTTCAGCAAGACGGCGCACCGCCTCATTACGGATTACAAGTTCGTGATTTTCTAAATGACCAGTTTCGTGATTGGATAGGAAGACGAGACAGAATTGAATGGCCCGCGCGGTCGCCAGATTTGACACCCTGTGATTTTTCTCTATGGGGAATACTTAAAGACAAAGTTTTTGCCACCCCAATACGGAATATTCAGCACTTAAAACAGAGGATTAAAGAAGAATTTCAACTTCTTCGTGCCAACTTAGAATTCTGTAGAAAGACTTGTTTAACTGTGTATAATCGTTGCCAAGCCTGTATTTCTGAAGGTGGTTTATAATTTGAACACAAAATGTAAGGCATGCACTTTTTTGTATCTACTTATTAACAATCAACAAATTTTTTGGATCCAGTTTTATTTGCTTTTATTATTATGCAAATCGGTTAACTGACTTTTGCTTCACTCTGTATTTAGCCAACTCCAGTAACCCAGTCACCAGGTGATAAGCCTTTTACGGACGTATAAGTTATTTTGTGTGTGTCGCTATACAGTATTCAAACGTAAAATAGAAAATTTCTAAATGGAATAATAAAATATACCGGAGAGCTGAAAGTGTTGTTAGTTTTTTCAAAACTGAAGAATTTGCAGCAATTATAAAGAAATGTGTCGAAGAAGAGACAAAAAATTACATGAAGAGTTGTGTGATCTAAAAAGAGAGGTAGTTACCTTAAAACAAAGTAATATCGATTTGATAAAACTTTTTGAAAAACAGGCTCAAACTAATAATTGTCTGCTTAATAATCATCTCTCTCTTCTTATGGTACAATAGTTATTTTATTCTATAATTAGATTTTAAGTACAATACGATCTCGTATCAGAGATACTTATTGTTTATTTATTGTATTGCTGTATAAAATAAAAATAAAGCTTGCAAAGATTACAAAGAAGATTAATTCCAATAAGCAATTATTAAGAAATGTTAAAAATTTGCCAAACACAAATAAATCTGAAACTGTAAATAACGAACAAAAAAGAACTGTTCAAAGCGAAAAAGACATATTTTTTTTGGCAAATCTGATGAAGAAAGTTAATTCAAGGGAGTAATAAGAACTGCGGACTTCCATGTGTTTCGTTGTTTACTTGATTTAAGTTGTGATGAACTTGTTAAATTTTTAAACAAAAAGGGGATTCCAAATGCAAGATGTGAAAATATGAAGTCGAAGTACCCTGATGTGTATAGTTCTTTCAAGGTATCTATATCTTTGGAGCATGCGGAAATTTTCAATAATCCAAAATATTTGGCCTAAATACGTTGGTATTGATAAGTTTTAAAGGCGTTTTTTAGAGAAGAAGCAAACAAATCAAACAAGAGATTAATGAAGAACCCAGATGGTAAAAATTTCAGGAATGATATTATTTATATTAATGCTGAAAGTTTACTGACTCATTTTGATGAAATCTGTCAACTTGCTTTTTTAATTAAACCAGCTATAAATGTTAAAATGTTAAAATAAGTATTAAAGGTTATAATTTTGTAAGATGTAATTCACTTAATCGTCATACAGGTGAAGTTATTATATATGTTTCTAGTCAATTTAATTTTCAAATTGTTGATAATTTGTCTTTGGATGAAAATTATTGGTTTTTAATGAGAAAATTAAACATTAACAAAAAAACTTGGAATATTAGTTGTACATATCGTTCATTAAATCACAGATCCAATTGTGCGACCTATTGTTCTTTTTTAGAAAAATGTTTTGAAAATATTAACTTGTGTCAATCTTATATATTTTTGGGAGATTTCAACATCAGATGGGATTTGTAATATGTATGGTTTCCAACAGTTCGTTGATTTTCCAACTAGAATAACCAATAACTGTCGGAGTAAAATTGATTTGGTTCTAAGCAATGACTATGCAATACAGGTGAGACTGGAGACATGTAAAATCACTGATCATGAGACCATTTGAGTTTTCCTTAGGGATCAATTTTGTGTTGATATTAAGTTTATAAATTTTAGGAATTTTGATTATGAAAAAATTTAAATGGCATGTCTTTGTAGTGATTGGCTATATAGTTGTGTTGATGTAAATACATTATTTTTAAATTTTGTTAACAATTTAACAGACATTCTAAACGATGTATGTCCTGTTCAGTATAAAATAATATCACACTCAAAGCAATGGTTTAATCTTCATGTTAAAACTGCAATTAACGAAAGAAATCATGCTTATAATAAATTTATAGTGACTGGTCAAAATAATGATTGGGAGCTTTATAAAAATAAAAGAAATATTGCTGTAAATGTGATTAGAGAAAATAAAACTAAATACTTTCAAAAACGAATAGATGACGTGAGATGTAACTCTAAGCTGATGTGGAAAACGTTAAAGAACATAGTAAATCCTTGTAATGATATGACTGTAAATTCTGTTGCTAAAGTAAAAACTCAGATGATGAAATTGATTTTAAACTTAAAAAAAATATTTTTGACGCTATAGGTTATCTGCTATTAAGTATCATTAATACTTCTTTAGCTAAATGCTCATTTCCTGACACTTTGAAAATTTCCACAGTAGTGCCAATTCCTAAAGTCAGCAAACCTAAATTGATTGAAGAGTACCGGGCTATCAATACCCTTGTCTTTATTTACAAATTATTAAATGATTTATTGCCAATATATTTATCAGATAGAATAACATTCAGAAATAATATTCATACTTATAACACTAGACACAGGCAACATGTACAAATAAATCTAAGAAAACCATATGTGATAAAGGAATCATAGAATATAATAACTTACCTGAGGTAATAAAAAATTCCATAACTGTAAAAATATTCGCAGCAAAATTAAAAAAACTTTTGATAGAATAAAAAAAAATTATTATAGTAATTATTTGTATGTAATTTAATTTTGTTTTATATAAATTATAACTTTTAACATTTTAACATTACCATTTTTCACACATTTTTATTATTATTATTTTTTAATTTTATAAACGACAATTAATTCTTTAAAAATATTTTACATTTTATGTAAATGTGTGTGTCTAATTATTTTCTTTTACTTGTTTATTTGTTTTATTGATTTTTGTACAACTTTGATTATTGTGTTTACCTACTTGAATTTAAATTTATATGTAAATCTGTAATATTAGCTTAGCTAAAATAAAGTTACTTACTTACTTCGTCAAAGGAATAAGCCGGTACCAATAAATTAAGCTTGTACCGGAAATTTAATCCAGCACTAAGGAATTTTAATCCTGCACCAAGGAATTTTAATCCTGCACCAAGGAATTTTAATTCTGCACAAAGGAATTTTAATCCTGCACCAAGCACCCTAGATGGAAAAGGGTATATATCTCGAGATCTTCGCTAATCGTGATTAACCCAATAGTTCGGTTGGATAAAATCCCAGCGAACCGTAATCAACAAAATATCAACCAATCGAGATTAACCCAATAGTTCGGTTGAAAAAAAAAGGTTCAGTTTCAAAACCACACATAAGTGCCGTCGATGTACGATCGTGATGTTAGGATTATATGGTATGTTCTTGCGCATCTTTAGTGACGTCAGCTTGGACAAAAGTCATTAAAAATGGCGCGAATTTCAAAATATTTAAAAAGTCAACAGTAAGAATTAGTCAGGAAGCAAAGGATGATTCCGTGGTCGATTGAGGTCCTTACAAGCAGCAAAGATTTTAAATGTTTTTTGACTTGCTTAATCCGAAAATTCAATCTGCTTTTTGACCAGTAGCCTAGAAAATTTGTTATTAACAATTTAATTGTTTAAATAAATATAAAAAACAAACTTTGTTACCTATATTTATTTAAACAACACCCCTTTGCTCCCTTACTAAAGTGTTCTTGCGAATCTTTAGTAACGTCAGCTTAGACAAAAGTCATTTAAAATGGCGCGAATTTCAAAATATGTAAAAAGTCAACAGTAAGAATTAGTCAGGAAGCAAAGGATGATTCCGTGGTCGATTAAGGTCCTTACAAGCAGCAAAGATTTTAAATGTTTTTTGACCTGCTTAATCCGAAAATTCAATCTGCTTTTTGATCAGTAGCCTAGGAAATTTGTTATTAACAATTTAATTGTTTAAATAAATATAAATAAAAATTTGGTTACCTATATTTATTTAAACAACCCCCCTTTGCTCCCTTACTAAATGGCGTTTGACGTTGATTATTCCCAAGGTGACGTCATGCGCAAAGTCGAACCAAAATCTGTTTCGTTTGTAACACACCATATAATCCTAACATCACGTGTACGAGGATATAAAACTTCACCCACAAAATTTCCTTGTGGCACTTTTACTGCTATGTTAGACCTTTAGACCTCGGTGGCTTGTCGAATCACAAAAATGACCGAAAATCAATCATATCGGCTGGAAGTACCATGACAGATAGCCATTACCTATCCCATTATTAACCTGGAGGTCGTGGCCTCGAATTACTTATTGGGTGGTCTTTTACAAACACTACGTTCATATGATGCGGCCTTGTTTGATTCACGGAATAGTTCTAATACAACCGAATGAACAGAAAATGAAGAAGAGATCCAGCGATCTATTTATAACCTTAAATTTTATTACTTGTCATAATAATTACAATAATTCTAAATATGTACAATAAGGCAATCCAACGATGTGTCAAAAAATAAATTCAATATGGCGGCGGGGGTCAAACAATCAACAAAGTTACTGTAGAGTGTTTGAGTTTTTGTTGATCCTTTGGTTTTCTTTCTGTTTTTTGGCAGTAAATTGTGGATTTTAAATAGTGAAGTGTTTGTAATGTGAAATGCCTTCGATATGTGTTGTGGTTGGTTGTGGAAGCTGTTTTAATCGGGATTAAGTTTCGTTTTATCGCGTTCCCGCAGAGACAAAACACAGTTTTCAACTAAGAAAAACGAGTTTACCAAACTTCGCAGGGCTGCATGGATTGCGGCAATAAAGAGAGACGATCTGACCGAATCAATATTGAAACACCAGAAAGTTTGCAGTAGACACTTTATAACAGGTAGGCTTCTCATCAAATATTATCTCGAATAGTATATCAACTCTTCTAGCTCCTAGTATACGTAGTTTGTAGGTGCTCAAGTAGATATTAACTCATTTTAGACAAACCTGCTGCCCTCGAAGATAAAGACCACCCTGACAGGGTACCATCTCAACATATGTCTCAGAAAGTAGAAAAAAGGGTTGCAGATGTTGACACAGTAAATCTCACAGATAAAAGGAGAAAATTGGCTGACACTAAGGTAAAAAATAATTAATAGTAGTCATTTTTTATATAAATTGTCTCAAGAGCTAGATGACAATTGACTGGGATATGTTTAGCTGATCATCCTGGTCAGTGAAAAAAACTATATGAGTATGTTTTGCACTTTATTTTAATAAAAAGAATGTTAGTTTTTAGTGATAGCAATGTTAAATTATGTAGGTATTGATAGTTGCTGAAAATTGTTAGGTATAATTAATTACTTTGTCAACAGGTCATGGATATTGATGAAATGCCTCAACAGTTGCAGAATAATCAAATTGAATGTATGGAGACTGATCTTACAATGGCTAATCTTTCAGTCAAATTAGAACATAATGAATTTAGTTCCAAAAAAATGCAAGTATTAGAGTTGAAAGTAGAAAATTCACCTTTAGGACTTATGGATGATGAATCCGATGATAGCAAGTGGAAATATTATACAGGGTTTAAATGTAAAATAGTAAAGATCATTTTCAAAAGAGTAGAACCATTTGTTTATACAACTAGCACTACAGCATTGAGCAGCTTCAATCAACTTCTGTTGACTTTAATCAAATTAAGACTAGGTTTGCATTATAAAGATTTTGCGTACAGGTTTAAAATTTCTGTATCCACTGCATCTACCTATTTTAAGCAGATATTGAATATTTTGTACTATAAATTTAAATCCTTGATTATATAGTTTGTTCTTAAATTAGTAATAATTCTTGTCTCTTCATAATATGTATAATATGTACACACTATTCCAATTACTATGTTAAGAAAAGGCAGTAATGAAAAGGTCAATATGCTAGATAAAGCTGTTACAGTATGTTGTGCATTAATTAATCTCTCTCCACCTATTATAGTTTTATTATTTAAATAGTTTTTTTTTTTTTGAACAAATCTATTACTTTGCAACTTTTATTATTTCTTTACATTCAATGCATGTTTTATATTAGTTTCTTCTTAAATAAGTAATAATTCTTGTCTCTTCATAATATGTATAACGTTTATGTATTAAGTGTTATTATAATAATATATTTTTACATAGCTTTGGCAATAAGATCAACATATTTGTACAATGAGGCGTTCATTGATTTTACTCATGTTAAAACTAGAAATATGTATTGTAATGTACTCATGTCAAAATAATTGTTTTTCTAATGCATTAAATGTCGTAACATTTTAGAGACAATAAAAAAATAAAACTCTTGTATAACAGTTTACTTTTTTTCCAAAACAAAAAAAACTAGAAAATAAAACTCCAAAGGTCATCGAAACAATTCCACAAGACAACATCGACAAAAAACTTACAATTAATAAAAGGCTAACTTATTCTACATTTATTTACAAAAAATACAGCACTAATTTAATTGCAGAGTTACACATAATATACAACACACACTACTTGTATAATCTTAAACTTTGCTTTCCTCCTTAACTACTACATTTATTTAGTTACAAATAATATATGTAATACAGATTTATTTCAATTCTAAAACAATTTCAACTGGACCAATACTAAAACATACTTAAAACAGCAAGCTTCACTATTACCAGCCTACACCATACTTCTAATGGTTTTGCACTAAACGGCTGGGAATGTTTTACCTAAAATAAATGCCCAATATAAGTTTACAATAATCAATATAAAATCAAAAAATTCTGATGTAATACATTTTTTATATAAGAACAAACGTACCAGAGCTGGGTAATTCCGTGTTAAAAAGTAATTCGTAATTGTACTTAAATACCTTTTTTTATTAGAATCATTTGGAACTGTAATTAGAGCAAATTTTTGTTGAAATTGTAATTTGTAATTAAATATTTATTAATCTAATTACAATTACTGTTACCAATAAAAACAAGAAAATTCCTGCATGACTCATGACCTTGCATTGTTCCTTCCAGACACTTCCTCAAACGTTAGGCTAGAATCTGCTTACTGTTTATATTTTTTATATTATGTGTTGTATTTATATATTTTAATTTACTAAAAAAACTTCTTAGACCAAAAAGTAATTATGAAATTAATTGTTAATTAACAGTAAATACAAGTAATTACCCAGCTCTGAAACGTACCTAATAAATATTGAAAGATTACATACCTTTCCAATCAACACAAACAAATCAGTTATCCTTTTGTTTCCTGCCTTTATAACAAACCCAGATTCGAAATATTTGTAGGCTTGTAAACTATTGTATGCTCTTATTTGATCCTTTTTGTATAAAACTATGTGTTAGAACTAGATAACTTACAATATCCATATTGGTAATTGGAGGAAAACCATCAATAGAAGTGTTAAGGCTCTCCATAACAACAGTGTATTATGGATCTAAGCCATTTATTATTTTTAATTTCTGTTAATACCTGTAGAATAAAAAAGAAGTCCTTAGCACTATATTTCAGTTAACTTTCTACTTTACCAAAACCTTCTAAAAAACAGCTACATCTAATTTATTAATATATTTTTCTCTGTTTATTATTATTATTGTACAATAGATTTTTTAGTTTTGTACTTTTAACTGTTAGCCTATTTTTAATTTTTAATTATTTCTACTTAAATTGTTTAATTTTTTTTACGGAAACGACCAAAAAGTTGTAAAAAATATAAAGATATCTAACATGCACATCGGGTGTACCTACCACCAGGTGCAAGAGAGAACTATGTTACTTATAAAAACATTATTGTAACCTTTAACACTATAATATTGTTACATGATTGATTGCATTATTAATAAAGTCTAAGCATTAAGTAAAGAAAACAAATCACGGGATATTTAGCATACATACCATTTGCCAACACCTGATTTTCCGCTAATAATGATTTTAAATAAGCACTCCCTATGTTGGAATTGGAAAAGTAACCTTTTTAAACACTAAAAAACACCTTTAAACATCACAAAATAAAAAGCAAATCGTTTTATAACAATAACACTCCTTATTTTTCTGAAGATTTATCCAATCTCGCGCCAATTCAACGATGTGTCAAAATAAATTCAATATGGCGGCGGGGGTCAAACAAATAACAATGTCACGTGGTTTGGATTGCCTTATAAATAGATTAAAACTTTTGATAAATGAAAAATCAAATTTGGCTATAACACTAAATGTCGTTGTTGAACCCTCAAATCTGAAGAAATTAGTATGGTGAGTACTCAATTTATTACCGATTAAAAATAATTATTGCTAGTGAGAAATTAGCCCCTGACAATTTGTACTCACAATCGAAATTCAATAATCCTTTTTAAAGTTTTCTGCCTCCTTTGTAAAAATTTTATATTCTAAATTCATTCAATATTTACTCTCCAACAATATAAATAAACATTAACCTCTTCTGACACAACCTTGAGTTGCAAATAGACTTTTACATAGACTTTAAGGATTTGTCCAAATTTACTTAAATAAAATTAATTAAGATTGATTTAGTTTCGATTTATTTATAGGAAAAATAAAATATTTAATTTGACATTAGAATATCAACCGCGAATAATGAAGTCGTTAGCAATTGAACGTATCTACCCCCCCTAGAATTTTGGAGTAATGAAACTAGAAATTAACACAAACAATAGAAACTGGTCTTTTACATTCTGCTCGTGATAAAATCCACAAGTATTAATTGATAGTGAATTTGTCAAGTGTAACGCCATTTTGTGAGTTTGCATTTAATCTGACTCAATCGTATTCAACCTAACGGGATTTTATTAATCTTAGCCTCATTGGTTCAATATTCCTTTAGTAATATTTTTTGGGCAGGCCTTAAGATTTATCCATTTTTATTGGATTTAATATGGACGTTCACGTGGTAAGTTCTAAACCTGTTAATTAAATTGCCTTCACTCACATCAGCACTTATAATTAAAGAACAAAATCGCTGATAATAGGTAACTGTCTTTATATAGGTGTTTAAAATTTTTATTTCAGAAAGTGTTTAGAGAGTTGTTTGTTTTGTTTTATATTTTTGTTTTTGGAGAGGTTACCTAGCGATGAGGGGAATAAATATTATGATTATTGATTTTTAATTTGAAAGAGATAGTTGTAATTTCAAAATTTAGAAATTTTGTAATTGAAATTAAAGTTTAAAATAAAATTTAAATAAAATGAACATTATTTCAAATTAGAAGCACGACCCAAATAGCCGGAGCCAAAGAAAAGCAGATTCCATCTATAATATAAAAATGAATCGCAAAATGTGTTGGTAAGCGCATAACTCAACAACGCCTCGACCAATTTGGCCAAATCTTTTTTTAAAATGTTCGTTGAAGTTCAAGGATGGTTTTTACGGCGAGAAAAATTAGAATTATTGCTGGAAAAACCCTAAAAATAGCTCTTTTCTTTTTCCTATACAAATGATTTGTAACTAAAACGTAGTCAATTTGAGCTTTATTGCTATGGTATAAAGTTCATATTAAATTAAAGCAATGTAGGTGTGTTCCTAACGTCAAAGATCATATCTATCAAAACAATGTGCGTGTGTGCGTTGGAGCACAGAATACATAGTTGGAGGAGTTTAATGTCGCGTTCCGAAACTCGCGTTTCTTTTGTATTAGTTTCGGCACGCGAGATAAAATGCATCAGTTTCCACGTCATTACATCAGTCAAACAAAAATCGCGTTACCAACAGTGTTTTATTATTTTTAATATCCAAATTACAATTCGTACGGCTTAAAAGGATTTGACTTCAAGTCATATCAAATTAAAAAAAAAAAAAGTTGTCTGTGACCTAATCTACTGAGTTTGCTTTTGTCAACTGATACACGAAACAAATTCGTATATCGTGTTTTGTGCAGAGTGTTTACTTAGTTAGTGTTTGTTTAGTTCGTGATTAGTGAAAAAATAATTTATATTTGATATGCCTCCTATAAGACGAAGCAATTTAGGTAGAAGAACCAAAAATGCTAAAAACCAAGCTATTTACCGATCTAATCGTACTGCACAAGAACGTGACGACGGAAATGAACGTGAAAGAATTCGGATATCACAAACGCGTGAAGCGCGAGCGCGACATTCAACTAATAATCGCGCAAGTTTGAATCGAGCTGCTTTCAGTTACGATGTGTCAATTGACTACAGTAACTACCAATGTGTTGTTATTGGTTCTATGAACTCGGTTTGCTCACACTGTAAGGCATTAAAATACAAAAACGAAGCCAATGGATTGTGTTGCGCAAATGGTAAAGTGAAATTGATACCATTGGATCCACCACCAGAACCATTGTACTCATTGGTTTCAGGAATAGGAACAGATTCTATACACTTTTTGACACATATCCAACAATATAACAATTGCTTTCAAATGACTTCATTTGGGGCAACAAATGTAGTTCGGGAAAATTTTATGATAACTTTCAAGGTATGTATTATAGCAGTTACTCATAATTATTTTAGCGAACAAAATTTTCTGTCACAAAAGTTAAGATGTGTCACTAATCTTCAATTTCTTAATCACTTATATATCACTTAGTCATCATATTATATGATTCAGTTTCAGTGACACTTTTATTATATTTTATATTTGATAGATATTAGTTAAAACTAAATATATACTTTTTAAGATCAAATATTATTTAAGTTTGATCACTGACAATCCATTAATTTATACCACACCATAATATTTTTTTTTTATTTACAGATACAAGGGCAAATATATCACAGAGCAGGTTCACTGTTACCAGTGTCATATGACGACAACAAATTCCTGCAAATTTATTTTATGGGCAATTCACCACAAGAAATTGATCTGCGTTGTGCACATAACAATTTAGTAAAGAGGTCTATTGTAGAACAATTACAAACTTTATTTCATCAACACAATCAATTGATTATATTGTTTAAAACTGCCCTGGATCTGATGCCATCCGATAATCACAAAATTGTAATCAGAGCTGATAAAACACCTGCAGGTCAACATACAAGACGTTTTAATGCACCAACTATTGATGAAGTTGCTATCGTTGTAGTTGGAGAAAACTTGGAATCCCGTGATATTGTTTTACATCGTCGGAATGATCAATTACAACGTATAAAGGAAACACACCGCTCATATGATGCACTGCAATATCCCATTATATTTTGGCAAGGTGAAGATGGCTACGATTTCTCAATAAAAATGATAAATCCCATTACAGGTAACTAAAATATTAGTAATATCTCAGTCATTATATTATGTATTTTAATTTTATATTTGAATGTTATTAAAACAAAATCTATTTACAGGTTCTGAAACCAACAAAAAAGTCAGTTCAATGTAATGATTCGGGAAAATGAAGAAAATCACATATTGAAATGTCGGCGATTATATCACAAATATGTTGTTGACATGTATGTTAAAATTGAAACGGAGAGATTAACATTCATCAGGTTGAATCAAACCAAACTCCGATCTGAAGAGTATATTCACCTTCGAGATGCGATTAATACTGATGGAAATGCACAGAATGTCGGTCGGATGACTATTCTTCCAGCAACATACATCGGAAGCCCTCGGCATATGCACGAATATGCTCAAGATGCCATGTCGTATGTTCGTCATTATGGTACAGCAGATTTGTTCATCACATTTACATGCAATCCGCAATGGATAGAAATCAAGCAGGAGTTATTCCCTGGGCAATCACCCATTGATCGTCATGATATTACAGCCAGAGTCTTTAGACAAAAGTTAAAATCTTTAATGGATTTCATCGTAAAACATAATGTGTTTGGTGAGACACGCTGCTGGATGTATTCTGTGGAGTGGCAGAAACGAGGATTGCCACATGCACACATTTTGATTTGGTTGGTTGAAAAGATAAGGCCAAATGAAGTTGATGCAGTGATATCAGCTGAAATCCCTAATGTACAAGTAGATCCTGGATTGCATGAGGTAGTTATCAAAAACATGATACATGGTCCCTGTGGAACTCTTAATCAAAATTCACCGTGTATGATGGAAGGTAAATGTTCAAAACGATATCCACGGACATTAATATCGGAAACAATTACTGGTAATGACGGTTATCCATTGTATCGTCGCAGATCGACAGCAGACAATGGAAAATCAACAATTGTCAAATTAAATCAACAAGATATTGAAATAGATAATCGTTGGATTGTTCCATATTCACCCATTTTATCAAAGACATTCAAAGCACACATCAACGTTGAATCTTGCCATTCAGTGAAATCTATTAAATACATTTGCAAATATGTAACCAAAGGGAGTGATATGGCTGTGATTGGAATTGGTGCAGAGAATTCCAATGATGAAGTTACCCAATACCAAATGGGCCGCTATGTCAGTAGTAATGAAGCAGTTTGGCGAATATTTTCTTTTCCTATTCATGAGAGACACCCTTCTGTTGTTCACTTAGCTGTGCATTTAGAAAATGGACAAAGAGTGTATTTTACAGCACAGAACGCAGTACAAAGAGCTGCTCAGCCACCATCTACTACATTAACCAGTTTTTTTGAGACATGCCAAAACGATGATTTCGCACAAACATTGCTATATTCTGAAATGCCAAAATATTATACCTGGAATCAATCCTCAAGGAGATTTATACGACGGAAACAAGGAAAACAAGTTCCAGGATATACAGATGTATATTCCACCGATGCGATTGGCCGGATTTATTCAGTACATCCAAGCAATGATGAATGTTTTTATTTACGACTGCTATTAGTCAATGTACGTGGCCCAACATCATTCCAACAGTTACGAACTGTTGATGGTGAATTGTGTGGATCCTACAGAGAAGCCTGTCAACGTTTGCAATTGCTTGAAAATGACGCTCATTGGGATCAAACTCTCAATGATGCTGTAATATCATCACACGCTCATCAAATACGAACATTGTTTTCTATAATCATATCTACATGCTTCCCATCAAACCCAATTGATTTGTGGATCAAGTACAAAGATTATATGTGTGATGATATTTTGTATCAAATACGGAATAGAATGGGAAATATACAAATCAGTGAAGAAATTTACAATGAAGCATTGATTTCAATTGAGGACATGTGCTTGATAATGTCAAACAAACTGTCACGGGTCAAAATTTATATAGTTAAAATAACTAAATTGCTTACCTTAATTTGTTATCATTGTGGTGTTTATTCAAGTAAGAAATCGGTTGATTTAAGTTCGTTTACGGTTAGTTATCAATTTATAAATATATTCTGGCCATATATTTCCCAATGTTGTTAAATTTCTGTAAGTAATTTATTTTGTAGGTTATAAAATATTTTTAGGTTTATTGTTCTGTCATCAGTCTTTAGTTCATTTGTTACATCTTCTCTCCGTTTGATGATAACCCCATTATTGAAATTCGATAGCCAGTCTTCTTTAGATTATATAATGTTTAAAAATAAAACCGAAAATAAATGGGGAAATTAGGTAAGGTTTGATTGTTGTTGTCGCCTATATAAATATGATCCCTGTTTGTTCGTAAAGGGTTGGCTGAATAAGCTACGGTTTGTTCCAATAGTAGAGGCCATATCTTATTTCGACGTATGTCAAATTATTGTGATCTAAGGAACGTGGGAGACTTGCTTGCTTTTTATTACGAACGTTCGTGCTGAAAGCATCTGAGATTTGTGTTGGGGTTAATTTGTAATCTTCGATCATCGAAGTCAATTTAGTTTGGATTTACGAAATTTAACCTCGTTCATTTCCATTGAAAATTGTGTGAGAGAGATTTCTCTGAATTTTGGTGATTTCGGTGGAAAATACGGCGTAGACCGGATTATTAATCAAATCTTATTTGGTGGTTTAACGAACAAACAAGTGGTATTTTGGTAGTAAGACTGTTCAGACAGAAAATCGTGGTCAGGATTCCTCATCCTTGCAGTTAGCAACAAGTGGTTGTCAAAAGGTTATCGAGTAAAAGAACCCTATTTTTTTTAAATAGGGTTTTTAGTTACGGGCATAAGTCTTGGATATAGGCTTCTTTTGTAAGTAGGCCTGATACTTGGTTCGAGCATACGTTTTGTGTTTGGTGTAGCCTTTTGGTTTTGGATAAGGCTTGATTTTGGAACCGACCCAAGTATAAGACCAGCCGAGGACTGCGAAAATTTATCAATTAAACAGATAAGCTATATTAGTCTTAAGTCGTAACTAGTTAGTTAAGAGTTAGTTTTTCTTATACCTTTTTTTTCATATTGCGTGTGATCACACATATTTAAAATTCTCTTTTAATATTATTCATTTATTAATTCTTTGTTATATATAAATATTGTTAGCGTTGTCAAGCGCGAGACTTGACAGTTGTGAAAATTTAAAAAATTGTTCATTAAAGAAGAGTCTAGTTGACATTTTGGTTTTATTTAGCTCGCTTATCGTTATTTTTAGTTGTTGTGAAATTTAATTGGAACCGTTAAATATTCTAAATTTACTTGATTATCTCCAGTGGGTGAAGTAGTGCCTGGAACATCAGGGGTTTCCGATTTTAACCGTCTAAATCGGTGGCGCGACTCACTAGTATTTGTTACTTACCTCTACGGCTGAGCTGGGCACTAATTTGCCAGTAGAGAGACCACTACCGAACTCAGCTGGAGTTGTATTTGCTTTAGTTAAATTTCCTTATTTTTCTAAATTTGATTTTTGTTTTTAAATTCATTAAAATACGTGGCCTGACCGCGCCCAATCGTCCAATGCATGACGCTTTTAACCAAGAGTTGCATCGAGAAAAACTGTATGATCTCAACGCTTTGAAACAATTAATTCAAACAAATCTTCTACTGTTAAATGAACAACAGAAGTATGTATTTGAAACTCTTATGAAAGTAACAAATGATGAAACTGGAGGGATTTACTTCTTAGATGCACCTGGTGGTACAGGAAAAACTTTTTTGATTTCATTAATATTAGCAACAATTCGCTCACAAAATAAAATTGCACTTGCACTCGCTTCGTCGGGAATCGCAGCAACTTTGCTTGAAGGTGGTCGAACAGCCCATTCAGCACTAAAATTGCCATTAAATATGCAAAGCAATGAAACTCCAACCTGCAACGTTTCGAAGAACTCTGCAATGGCAAAGGTTTTGCAGCAATGTAAATTGATTGTTTGGGATGAATGCACGAAGGCACATAAAAAATCTTTGGAGGCTTTAGACAGAACCTTAAAAGATCTACGGAGCAATAATAACCGATTTGGTGGTGCAATGATTTTATTAGCAGGAGATTTTCGTCAAACATTGCCAGTGATTCCACGATCAACGCCAGCTGATGAACTCAATGCATGTCTAAAGTCCTCCAATTTGTGGAAACATGTCAAAGTACTTCATTTAAGCAAGAATATGCGTGTCGAGTTGCAAAATGACCAATCTGGAAACATATTCTCTAAACAACTCATTGACATTGGTAATGGCAAATTTCCTATAGACATGTTCACTGGCTGCATTAACTTTCCTCAAAGTTTTTGTCAGTTAACTCGATCAAAAGATGAACTTATTCAGAAGGTGTTTCCAGATGTTTCTCAATATTACAGAAACCATGATTGGTTGAGCGAACGAGCTATACTGGCTGCAAAAAACATAGATGTAAATGAATTAAATTTCAAAATTCAAGAACAAATTACAGGCGAATTGAGGATATATAAATCAGTTGATTTGGCTACTAATCAAGATGATGTAGTCAACTATCCACCGGAATTTTTAAACTCGCTGGATTTGCCAGGATTGCCACCTCACAATCTTCAATTAAAGGTTGGATCGGTGGTTATAATGTTGCGAAATATCAACCAACCGCGTCTTTTCAACGGTACACGGTTAGCG
The DNA here is from genome assembly GCA_964028335.1 of Altica lythri. NCBI lineage: Eukaryota > Metazoa > Arthropoda > Insecta > Coleoptera > Chrysomelidae > Altica > Altica lythri. The sequence continues at coordinate 27,555,278 of OZ034806.1, read as the reverse complement.
ATAAAAAAATTACTAAACAATGTGATAGAAGCAACTATACTCAAAGGAAAGTATAAAGGAGAAGATGTTCTCATACCGCGCATCCCAATGATTCCGACTGATGTGCCATTTGAGTTTAAACGACTACAGTTTCCAGTGCGGCTTGCTTTTGCTATGACTATAAACAAGTCCCAGGGGCAATCATTAAGTGTTTGTGGTATTAATCTAGAAAACCCATGTTTCTCACATGGTCAATTGTATGTTGCCTGTTCCCGTGTTGGAAAACCATCAGATTTGTTTATCTATGCGCCAGGTAATCAAACAAAAAACATCGTATACCACAAAGCACTACAATGATAATAATAATAATTATGATTCACATGATTAACAATAAAGCGATTACTTACTTTTAAATCCTTATATATGTTTTATTTAATTATTTTTTTATTCACAACGCCCTATCACCAGGGTGACGGTTCTGTTCAGGAGAATTTTTTTAAATACGTAGGGAAAAAAACTGCCACATTACAAATCTTTTTGACAGGACGAAGTCTGTCGGGTCAGCTAGTAATATATATATATATATATATATATATATATATATATATATATATATATATATATATATATATATACAAAAGGGAAAAATTATTGGGCATGTACGCAAAAAGAATCAATAAGGCCACGAGTAGGAATGGTAACCGCAGACATGCATGTTTCTGGCTCATTATTGATCCTTTTTGCGTACATGCCCAATAATTTTTCCCTTTTGTTTATATTAATACGCGTATTAATATAAACAAAAGGAAAAAATTATTGAGCATGTACGCAAAAAGGATCAATAATGCCACGAGTAGGAATGGTAACCGCAGACATGCATGTTTCTGGCTCATTAGCCGTCATCAGTGCGGCATAACCAAGTAGGGTATTGCACTTGGCTAGCAAAAGTGTTGGGTACTTGGGAGCAAAGGCTGTTGGGGAAACATGTGTAAAGAAACATAAAAACACAAAAACAACGAAAGCTCACACAGGAGTCCTATCGCCATTTTGTGCTTTTAGCCAGCTGTGCCAATGGGTTTTCGGCTAGCAACTAGCGTCGCAACGTTGGCGAAACGGACTCATTAAAAATAGTGTCTTGTCAAATGAAAATTTACAGCCAATTTTTGGTTCTTTACCTTATATCCCTCAACTCACTCCTAAACTTTTAAAACTATTCAAAAATTATGAAAATTTCAAAATAGGTACTAAAAATATCAAAACGATTTCTAGACTATACACCCAAACTAAAGATCCACTTAATAATTTTGAAAATTCAAATGTAGTATATGAAATCACTTGCTCTAATTGTGAAAGAGTTTATATAGGAGAAACATGAAGAACTGTACACAGCAGGAACATCTCTCATAAAAGTGATATTAGAAATAATAAAATTAATGCTTGTGCACTAACAGAACATGCAGTCAAAAATAATCATAGTTTTAAATTTGAAGAAACAAAAATTTTGGAAAGAGAAAGGAACCATAAAAAAAGATTATTCTTAGAAATGACACACATTGATAAAAGGCAAACATGTATTAATAGAAAATCAGATATAGAAGGGCTGAGTAATATTTATTGTTACATTCTATCATTTCAAAAATAAATATAAATAAATTTAACATATAAATTTAACTTATAAATATAAAAAAAACTTTTAATACAGGATTACAAACATAAAGATTAATATAATATTAAAATAAACAAAAATAAAAACATAAAAAATAACAACTTTCATAAATTTAACATTTAAAAAAATTTTTTTATAAAAAATTTTTGAAATTAAAGTTCTGTATTTCACGAATATAGTAAGTTACTTGATATAAAAATAAAATCTAAATAAATTAATCATTACAATGTTTTGCTTTCCTACTGTGTTAAAATAAATACCATAGATACATAAAAAAACATACATATATAAAAAAGAAATTGAAGACATATTAAAAGTCAATCAAATAATAAGTTTTAAACGTATATGTTTTTATGTATTTTAATAATATGATTTACTTTAATTTTATCAAACAGAATTCGCAGCTTTTTTCATAATCTCACGTATTAGTAAGTTATCACATATAAAACATTATAAAAAAATTTTTATTATATAAAAAATTTTTTTCTTCACTATAGATGTCTTGAAAAAGAATTAAATAAATTCGAAAGCTTGACAAAAATAAAAGAGTTTTCTTCATTTACATTGGCCATAACATTGACTGCAACTCCACTATTGACTTCACGTTATATATATATATATATATATATATATATATATATATATATATATATGAATAATGGTATAGTGACTGGTTCAATATAACGTGAAGTCAATAGTGGAGTTGCAGTCAATGTTATGGCCAATGTAAATAAAGAAAACTCTTTTATTTTTGTCAAGCTTTCGAATTTATTCAATTCTTTTTCAGGACATCTGTAGTGAAGAAAAAATTTTTTTATAATGTTTTATATGTGATAAGTGATAACTTGCTAATACGTGAGGTTATGAAAGAAGCTGCGAATTCTGTTTGACAACATTAAAGTAAATCATACTATTAAAATACATAAAAAATTATACATTTAAAACTTATTATTTAGTTATTTTTAGTATGAAGGTTTATCTGTAAATGATTGACTTTTAATATGTCTTCAATTTCTTTTTTATATATGTATGTTTTTTTATGTATCTATGGTTTTTATTTTAACACAGTAGGAAAGCAAAACATTTTAATAATTAATTTATTTAGATTTTATCATTATATCAAGTAAATTACTATATTAGTGAAATACAGAATTTTAATTTAAAAAAATTTTTTATATGTTAAATTTTATGAAAGTTGTTATTTTTTATGTTTTTATTTTTGTTTATTTTAAAATTATATTAATCTTTATGTTTGTAATCCTGTTTTAATTTATTAATAGTTTTTTTATTTTTTTTATATTTATAAGTTAAATTTATATGTTAAATTTATTTATATTTATTTTTGAAATGATAGAATGTAACAATAAATATTACTCAGACCTTCTATATCTGATTTTCTATTAATACATGATTCCCAATTTCAACAACAATTTCTTGCAAATACTCACAATAAGTCTCGCTTTATTTCAATGTTATCTGAAGAATGTATAGCTGCTGGTATTACAATAAAACAAGCTGCCAATGATGCTGATGTTCTTATAATTGAAACAGCAATCGAACAATGGACAAGTTCAAATACAACTGTCGTGGTTGGGGAAGATGTTGATTTGTTGATATTACTGACTGCACGGACTCCAAATGATAAAATTATTTACTTTTTGAAACCTGGAAAAGCTCAAGTCCAATCAACAATATATTCATCACAAAGTCTAACTGCATATCCGAAATGTCAAACTCATATTTTATTTTCACATGCAATAACAGGTTCTGATACTAGGGGAGCCAGCCCAACAGTGAGACAGGTCCTACAGTGAGACTCTGTCCTTCCCCCACTTATCACGCGACCGACTAGGTTTTCCATTGGTGAGCAGAAACCTAATTTAGCAACAAGTAATCTCCGACAGTGTTGAATACGCGGCTGGCCGAGATGCACGCGCCGTTTAAATTAATTTAATTTCCACGTGCGTAAGTAAATATTTTCAAGTTTTGTCAGTTCGTGATTTCGGACGTAAAAGAAAGTATTTTGGTGATCTGCCGAGGTTAAAGGTAAGTGATTTTTATGTAGATTACAAGAGTGGGATCATTTTGTCTCTATCAATTTTATTGTATAAGTGAGGTTACAAAATGGCTGCCGACTACACGTGCCCAACAGTGAGACACTCAACAGTGAGACAGTGTCTCACTGTTGGGCACTGTCTCACTGTTGGGCAAATGTGATGAAATATTTTTTTTGCAGGTTAAGTATGGATCCAAAGAAAAGAAAAATTGGAAATTGCGCAGAGGAAACAATGAAAGAAGCAGTAAATCTGGTCAGAGAAGGAAGATCTTTGAGAAAACTAGCTGCTTTGAAAGATATACCATTTCAGACATTGGCTAGATATGTCAAGAAAGCCAGAGACGTTGACGACATTAGTCAAATACGGATGAGTCCCAACTACAGTATTAATAAAGTATTTACATTCGCAGAAGAAGATTCCCTAGAAAACTATATCATAAGCTGCTCACGCATGTTTTATGGGTTGTCTGTTGTCGATTGTAGAAAACTTGCCTATGAAATGGCAATCGAAAATAAAAAGAAAATTCCTGCCAAATGGCATGAAAGAAAAATGGCAGGGCTGAAATGGATGAGAGGTTTTCGCCAAAGACATGTTCGACTGTCGCTTCGCACCCCCGAAGGATGTAGTTTATCCCGTGCGACGTCATTTAATAGACATAATGTTTCAATTTTTTACCAAAATTTGAAGAATATATATTCAAGAACTGATGCGTTTGCTGACGGAAGAAGAATCTACAATTTGGATGAGACTGCGACTACGACGGTTCAAAAATCAGCAAAGGTTGTTGCTGAGAAAGGAGTGAAGCAAGTTAGCAAGGTAACAAGTGGAGAGAGAGGTACATTGGTTACCACTTGTTGCATCATTAGTGCCACGGGCCAATACCTACCACCAGCAATGGTTTTTCCTAGGGTGCATCTAAAGGAGCATATGCTACGAGGCTCCCCATCAGGAACGTTGGGGCTTGCTGCTTCAAGTGGGTGGATGAATGCCGATCTTTTTTTAGAAGTAATGAAGCATTTTATAAAATATTCTAACAGCTCTAAAGAAAATCCATCACTTTTAATCTATGACAATCATGAAAGTCATCTTAGTATTCGTGTTCTTAATTTGGCCAAAGACAACGGAGTAACAATTCTAACATTTCCTCCTCATTCCACAAATAAGATGCAACCACTAGATGTGGGGGTATTCAAAGCGTTCTCAACATGTTATAATGCATCTGTAGATACCTGGATGATGCAACATCCAGGTAAGCCTTTCACCATATATGAGGTAGCTGAGTGCGTCGGCTTTGCTCATGAAAAAGCTCTCACACCGAGCAATATTATAAATGCATTCAAAAAGTGTGGTATATATCCATACGATGCCAATGTTTTCACAGATATAGACTTTCACCAAGCGCTGTTACCGATCGCGATTTAAAAGATAATGTAAGCAAAAAAAAGTCCATCGATCTACCAAGTACATCAACAGAGAAACTATCCGTGAGTGATAATATTCAAGAAAATATATCGGATATAGAAAATGATGCTACCTTAGACACCAGTATTGAAAATAGCAATCAACAGTTTTTTTGTAAAATAAAATCATTTCTTACAGATTTCATCTTAGAAAAAATGAGTCTCAACTTCTCTCCCAAATGGATTTTCGAATCTCAACCATTCGTTCTACCCCACATAATTTTTTTTTATAGTAGGTAATGGAGTTTCTTGTGTAACATGGACTATTACCAAGAAATGTTTAAAATATGTATTTGGCTATTTGAACGTGAGTCATGCAACTTTAAAGGCAGCTTCTAAATTTCTTTATCTATATTCCGCTAAAATTCTAAAATTTCCTTTGGTTAAATTAACTCCTTTAATTTGCCTTGCAAAATTGTTCCATCTTTATCGTTTAAATATTGTCAATCGAAGTTGTACCAAGAAGAGGGCACGCCATTACTTAAATATAATTCTAGGCAAAAATCATCCCTATAATAACTCTAAGTCAATGCATTATATATAATGAAATTAGTCCAAAAAAGATGTTTTTATAATTGTTTTAATAATACAGATCTACTAAATTTGAAACCCAAAGATGAATATTTTAATCACAAAAACTTTTTAACAGATATTTTATGTTTCCATTTGTCAGAATGGCAGGAAAATAAAAACTTTCCTATTCTTTCTAAACAGACAAACCATAAGTATACCTCTTATTAAAGAAAGTCTTTATTCTTCCATTAACCCTTACAGACCCTGTACGGACAATTGTGAGTGTCTTAACAAACTAATAAATAAAGGTCAAAATAATAGTCGATCTCGTTCAGACCCGAATAGAGGGATTGTGTTAGGTACGGATTACCTAAGTTTTGTGCGGCAGTGGTCAGTTTTGAAATTATGACAAAGAAGTGTACATCTAAAAATAGTGTTCCACTGTTACCATGGCATCAAAACGTAAGTATTGCTTGTGTCTTATTTTCATTGTGTATTTGTAGTGTTAAATATGGATACAATGTTGTACAATGGTTGATACGTCTAGTGTTGTAGAAAAGCATAAAAAAAGTTTCATGTTAGGTTGCACAGGACAGGTCTTAGAGGAATGTCAGAATTGTGACCTTTGGGTCGCAACGACGACATAGCTTGCCTAAAATATGTTTGTACAAATCAGGTATTTTTGTTACAGGGTCGAGTTCTAAAATTAACTTAAACGAATTAAGAGCCAATCCGGATAAAATCTATGAGCTTTTGGACGATATTGATTCGGATTTTGAGTTCGAAAATGAAGAAGACGACGATACATTTGAACCTACTAATTCAGAAAATAGTGATTCTGATGACGATCACTTGATAAATGAAAGTGTTGCTTCAACATGTTATGCATCAGATCAAAATGCAAAAATACATAAAAAGGAAAACAAGAAATTTAATAAAAAAGAGCCACGTTTTATGTGGGAAAGAAAACCGTATCCACCAATAGATGTTCAAAATGACGATAATGAGACGATTGGAGAAATATTGTCACCTTTTCAATATTTCAATAAATATTTACCGCAAGAATTTTTTGATTTGGCCGCAGAACGTACAAATCAGTACTATTTACACAAAAATTGAAATGTATTGAAACCGCATGTAACATCCGAGGAAATTAAACAGTTTTTTGGAATGCATGCAATTATTGGATGCATCAAATATCCAAGAATACGCATGTATTGGCAATCAAATTTTAGACTTCCGTTGTAGCTGATACGATGTCAAGAAATCGTTTTTTTACACTCCGCACAATTTTCCATGTTGAAGATGATAACAGGGTTTCCAATGAAGATAAAAAAAATAATAAATTGTGGAAAATTCAACCAATGATAGATTACATTAGAAAAAGATGCAGGGAAATTGAAAGACCGCAGGGAAATTTTTCGGTCGATGAACAAATGATACTATTTTTAGGTAGATGTGAACTAAAGCAGTACGTCAAAAACAAACCGAGACCTGTGGGTTTGAAAAATTTTGTAATGACGACTTCGAAATTTATCAAGGCAAAACCTCTGCATTCACAACATTCAAAGATTACGGTCTGGGCTCCTCTGTTATACTACATTTCGCAAACACATTACCAAAAGGAAGTCATGTATTTTTTGACAGATATTTTAATTCTGTGACATTAATGGAGGAATTAAATAAAATTGGAATATATGGAACAGCTACAGTAATGACTAATAGATTACAAGAACCTGTAGTTTTCAAAAGCGACAGAGAAATGACTCGGGGCGAATCTGAACAGGTTAGTAGAAGTGATAATCCAATGTTTCTTGTCAAGTGGAAAGACAATAAAGGCGTTCTGATGTTGTCTAATGCACTTAGTATCGAGCCAGAAGCCGTTGTAAACAGATGGTGTAAATCTGACAAACGGTTTATCGAAGTAACATGTCCTAACATTATTAAGACATACAATCAGTACATGGGCGGTGTCGACACATGTGATCAAATGATGGAATTATATAGAACATATTTCAAAACTCGTAAGTGGACATTCAAAGTGATCCTACACCTATTCGATCTAGCGCTAGTAAATAGTTGGATGGAGTATATTAGGGATTGTAGAGCTAACAATTCTCACAGGAAAGATAAAATGGACTTCTTGTCGTTCAGAATGGCTTTGGGAGAGTTTCTGATTGAAGGTTTAAGACCTAAAAGAAGTAATACCACAGAAGGTGTAAGAAGCAAAGACGGAGAAGGTGCAGGGAGCATAGACGGAGAAGGTGCAGGGAGCATAGATGAAGACAATGAAAATGGTTTTGAAAATCCTGAAAAGAAACTGAAACGATTTCCGATTAAATTACCCGAACAAGACAAACGTTACGATGGTTACGAACATTGGCCTTTAAATGATGAATTAAAAAATCCACTTTGTTGTCGATTGGAAGCTTGCCAAAGTCGTTCGCGCATACGTTGTAGTAAATGTAATGTTTACTTATGTTTCAGTAAGAGCAAAAATTGCTTTAAAATATTTCATACGCGTTAGTTTAAGTAGTAATGTTTTTTTACATGTTAGTTTAGTTGATAAATATATCCGTTGTCAACATTTTTAAATAAAACAATTTAGTTTTGTCTTTACAATAAACGTTTGCCCTGTAGTTTAAGTCACAGCATATAAAATTGTAGTAATCTCACAATTGTGAGGGTGTACTTTAAGGAACTAAGGCACACAATTGTGAGGGTCCTTAAAAACGTCCTGAAGATCCTTAAAAAATTCTGGAAAAAATTCAGTGTTAATTTTAACACAAATACTGTAAAACTAAGACATTTACAATCCCCTGTGGTGCCTGATCGTGTCGAGGGTCTGTAAGGGTTATTGAAACTTATGAAGCTGAGAATATGGATTTCAGCTCATCCAACTCGGATAATATGAGTTTTTAAATTACTGGATTGTGTGAAACATTTCGAACAAATCTTACATTTAAAGGGTTTTTCGTCAGTGTAAATTCTAATATGAGTTTTTAACTTACTGGATTGTGTGAAACATTTCGAACAAAAATCTTACATTTGAAAGGTTTCTCGTCAGTGTGAATTCTAATATGAACTTTTAAACTACTGGATTGTGTGAAACATTTCGAACAAATCTTACATTTAAAAGGTTTTTCGTCAGTGTGAATTCTAATATGAGTTTTTAAATTACTGGATTGTGTAAAACATTTCAAACAAATCTTACATTTAAAGGGTTTTTCGTCAGTGTGAATTCTAATATGAGTTTTTAAATTACTGCATTGTGTGAAACATTTCGAACAGAAATCTTACATTTGAAAGGTTTCTCGTCAGTGTGAATTCTAATATGAACTTTTAAACTACTGGATTGTGTGAAACATTTCGAACAAATCTTACATTTAAAGGGTTTTTCGTCAGTGTGAATTCTAATATGAGTTTTTAAATTACTGGATTGTGTGAAACATTTCGAACAAAAATCTTACATTTGAAAGGTTTCTCGTCAGTGTGAATTCTAATGAGTTTTTAAATTACTGGATTGTGTGAAACATTTCAAACAAATTTTACATTTAAAACGTTTCTCGTCAGTGTGAATTCTAATATGAACATTTACACTACTGGATTGTGTGAAACATTTCGAACAAATTTCACATTTAAAAGGTTTTTCGTCAGTGTGAATTCTAATATGAGTTTTTAAATTACTGGATTGTGTGAACCATTTCGAACAAATTTTACATTTAAAAGGTTTTTCATCAGTGTGAATTCTAATATGAGTTTTTCAGTTACACGATTCTGTGAAACATTTCGAATATATTTTACATTGAAAAGGTTTCTCGTCAGTGTGAGTTTTAATATTACTTTTTAAATTACTGGAATTTGTTAACAATCACAAAACTAAGATGATTAATTTTGTAATATAACAAGAAGAAATAGAAATTCTTGACGAATCAAAACCAGAAATGAATTGTTTCGATCAGATTGATATAAGTAAAATTTCATTTTAATTCTATTTTGAATTTTTTTTTCCTAAACTTTGAAATTTTTGTGGATACTGATTTCAGCCCGTCAATCGCACCGCTATGTAGCGAGAACGCGAATATAGTAAAGGAGATTACCGCCGTCAGGCAGATAGACACGATTTTAGAAAGTCAACATTCGAGGACCACGGTCCTAGCTATGAACATACGAGACAGTTTGTTAGAGGTAAGTCAAATAGATGTTTTCAGCCGAGAGAAAGATCGAGTCGCGGAATGAGAGAATTTAACAGAGGTAGAGTAGAAGAATTTAGAAGCTCCCAATCTAATGCGACAGTTCAGAATTTAGGTGAGGACCTGAAGAAGAAGTTGTTCCCAGGACTCAAGAATGCGCAAGACGTAGCAGATAGATTAGAAAGTACTGCAACATTTAGAGCAATTACATTGTGTGTTACAACAAGACAGATAGGTTTTGGCGTTGCCAACATTTTCATGTGTTTGAGACAATTCAATAATGTGCCAGCTACTGGTACAAAATATCAGTTTTACAGAGTGGGACCCGCGCTATTTGAAGCTAAAAACTGGGAATGACCGAATTGTGTAACATTTCGAACATATTTTACATTTAAAAAGTTGTACGTCAGTGTGAGTTCTAATATGAATTTTTAAACTACTGAATTGTGTGAAACATTTCGAACAAATTTTACATTTAAAAGGTTTTTCGTCAGTGTGAATTCTAATATGAGTTTTTTATTTGCTCGATTCTGTGAAACATTTCGAATATATTTTACATGTAAAAGGTTTCTCGTCAGTGTGAGTTTTAATATTACTTTTTAAATTACTAGAATTTGTGAACAATCACAAAGCTAAGATGGGTAATTTTGTAATAAAACAAGAAGAAATAGAAATTCTTGACGAATCATAACCAGAAATGCATTGTTTCGATCAGATTGAAATAAGTAAGATTTCAGTTTGATTCTATTTTGTATTTTTTTATTTTCCTAAAATTTTAAAAACTGGGAAATCGAATTATGTAACATTTCGAATATATTTTACATTTAAAAAGTTGTACGTCAGTGTGAGTTCTAATATGAATTTTTAAACTACTGGATTGTGCGCAACATTACGAACAAATCTTACATTTAAAATGTTTCTCGTCAGTATGAATTCTAATAAGGTTTTAAAAGACTGGAAAGTTTGAAAAATTTCGAACAAATTTTACATCTAAAAGGTTTCTCGTCAGGAATCGCTAAATACCGCATGCGGTTTGATCCTCCACCTCGGGTATGTTCGGCAAAGCTGTCAAATTTACCGATATAATCGGAATCTGTAATTATTTCAAAGTTGGATACCCTGGTTAGATACAGTTGGATATCTTGATTCCCCTGTCCGATTTTATTTGTGAATTTTGTGGTAGTTCATTGTCGAGAAAAGATAGCTTGATAAGGCATCTTCAGAAATGTCATAATATGCAGAAAGCAATGAAAACAGAAAAAATAAAACATGCATCATGTGATACTTGTGGAAAGCAATTTTCTACAAAATCAAATCTAACGAAGCACATGAAAAATATTCATAAGGAGTCTGTTCAGAAAGAACAATCCATTGAAGCAATCTGCTATATATGTGCCACTACATTTACTCAGAAAGAGCAATTAAATGTGCATTTAAAAACTCAACACAATGAACACCAAAACAAAATAAATAATACAAAGGCTAGTAATATTACATGCCTTTTATGTAACAGAGATTCTTCGACAAAAGTGGAATTTGGTAATTATAAGAACTATAATGTTCATTTGGAAAATGTTCATTATATAAATATAACAGAAAGTTTAAAAAGCTTTCCAAATGAAGAAGAATTTAATAAATTCCGAAGTACACATTATGCGTTATCAAATACCCTAATTTTAAAAACGCATAAAATTAAATATTACAATTGTAATAGAAGTAAAGGAAAGTATAATAAGCATATATAATGTATATTATATAATTATTATTTGTTAAATAAAAATTATTTTAATATTTTAGATTGTGATAAAAAAAACAAGATTGGGAAAAAGGCCTTCTATAAAATTGAATGGAACATGTCCTTCAAGAATTGTGGCAACAATTTTTAATAATGAATGGACCGATGTAAAATTTGTTGAAACTCATGTTGGCCACGAAGTATCTGTACAAACTCGACAGTTATCAACAGAAGAACAAAATTTCATATACCAACAGCTAAAGGCTGGAATAAATGTCCAACAAATTCTTAAAAATGCAAGAGAATTTGAAGCAGATCCCAATCATCCATCGAAACTACATTTCCTAAAAATAAAAGATATTAGAAATGTAGAAAGGCTTAGAAATGTACAGAAAATGAGGCATTCGGATGACATGATTGCTACCGCATTGAATGTAGCAGAAACAAATGAAATGGATGATAATAGTATATTTCTATTTAAACCTATGGGTAAGTAATCTATAATTTTAAATATTTTGTTTCTATGCTTTATTAAAATTGGGGATTCAAGGTTTTGATTAAGTACGTTAATAAATATATTAGGTGCTAGCTCTTTATTATATCCTTTTTTTCAACTGATCTATTAATTATTATTGATACAATTAATTAATTGGGTTTTATTTAGAGAATAATTCTACTATGTACCTATGTGGCTTATTTTATTATCAACATTTAAGTATTTATTTATTTTTTCATTTTTTTGCATAATAATTCAAAAACACAATTTGACATGGGTTTATTTTTATTTTGGGATGGTATTTCTTTTGGTGTTTTTAGGTAAACCTTATTATGTCCTTTTTTTCAACTGATCTATTAATTGCTATTGATATAATTAACTAATTGGGTTTTATTTAAAGAATAGTTCTACTATGTGTGCACATGTTCAACATTCATTCATTTTTTGCGTAATTTAACATGGGTCTATATCTATTTATACTGGTGATGGTATTTCTTTTGGTGATGGAGTTTATTTTAGGTAAACCTTATGATGGATTGGATGTAAAAGATTTTGCCTTAGGATACATGAGTTCTGTTATGCAACATAAATTAAAAGAACATAGTAAGATAATTTGTATTGATTCGACACATGGCCTCACAAAATATAGAGGAATGGAACTCACCACTATATTAGTTCGAGATGATAAAAAAGTTGGATTTCCTATTGCCTTTTTGATCTCAAATAGAAAAGATCAAAAAATAATTGAAACATTTCTGGAGACTTTAAGAAATAAAGTAGGACAAATCCACTCGAACTACTTCATGTCAGATGACGATATTAAATATTATAATGCATGGACAAAAGTTATGAATAGTGTTCCCCAACGTTTATTATGTTCATGGCATGTTGTCAAAAATTGGAACATTCAAGGTAATTCTCTTTATATGAAAATATATGCATTTTAATTAATGTAGAAATTTGTGTAGGAAAGAAAAAGTTGAAATGTCCACATTTAAAGAAGTCCATGAAAACAGAATTAGGACAAATAATGCGAGCCATGACGAAACATAATTTCGATATATTGAAAAAGAAATATTTTGCAAAATTAGTAGAGAAGAATGAAGTAGAGTTCATTAGTTATCTTGAAAGGTAAATTACACTATTAATTTTAACATATGTATTTTTAATATACAATTTTTTATAGAAAATATTTTAAAAATGAAGCACAAATTAAACAATGGGCATTTTATAATAGGTATGTACATTCAGTTATATTACCATTATGCTGTAAATATTATAACTTTATTTAAATTGCTCCTTACAGATGTAATATAGGAATAAATACTAATATGGCGCTATAGAGCTTACATAAATTTATTAAATATAATAAATTAAATAGATGTGGCTTCATTAGAATGGAAAAATTGGTAGACATCTTAAAAATGGTACAGGAGGAAAAATATTGGCATGGAATTGTAATGAAAGTAAGACCTGATATGGGTGGATATCAAGAACGACAAATTTCGAAGGCTCACAAAAAAGGAGAAGATCTGGTAAACAACGTATTCAAATTAAAAGAAGGGCATTATCAAGTATTAGCTACTTCAGGTTGTATATTATATAATGTTACCTACAAAAATGCATGCTTCAATTAATTGTAGTTTATTGTGTAAAAATTACTCAGTATGTTGCCATAAATATGCATGTGAATGTTACGAATATTTAATAAAAACAACACCATGCAAACATCTGCATGCTGTAACATTAGCTAAAAGGGAGGAGCCATCTGTTTCAGGTATTTCAGGATTAGAAAAACCGAATGAAGAAGACTTGGTAGGATTAATTAACGTTAAAAATGAAGAAATAAATATAGAAGAAAATCAAAAATTGGATATAATATGGGAAGAATTTGATAACACAATAAATTTTTACAAAAATAGCGATGTTAAGGCTGATCAGTTGGCGGATTGCCTTAGCTATTTAAAAAGAAAAATGGGAGGAGATTTGGGTAGCAAGGCTAAGAAGAAAAAAATGGATAAACAAAATTATTTTCCAAATAATGCTAGTAAGTAATTGGTAAGTATAATAAATATGTCATAATAATATTTTATGAATATTTTGATAATGATATTATTATTAAAATGTGAAATTTTAAAGTATTTTGTTAGTATAATAAAAATGTATTGTATGTTATATATATAAATTATTAACCCTTTGACTCCTAGTGGTCGAAGCTTTGCGACACACTTCAAATAGTTTTTCTACTCTCGCCTAGTGATCTTAGCGTTAAGACACAGTCAATACGTGGATACTCGGTATCCCCTCCAACGGCTCCGGCTAAAAATTATGTCTACGAGGATATTGGCGATAGTTTTAGTTGCATGTTAGCAGCGTTGGAGCACGGTACTGCCGCTGTTGTAATATTTTTATTATAATACGAGTTTTTTAGAGATTTCTAATAAAATGGCAGGTAAGTTTGTGTAGATACAAGTTGTATATATAGCATATTTTTATGATAAATATTATTTGATGAATTTCGGGCATTTTACACTTAGTAATTGAGGTGGTCGATCTTCTGGGACACAAGGCACTGATGGGTTTTTTTTGTTTACAGACAGAAAGAAATATTCTATTGTTAATTTGGAGACTATGAGTCAGGAAGCATTACTAACTCTTATTGAAGACATTCCATCTGATGCAGACTCAGAACTTGATGACTGCTCCGATGACGATACCGAAACAGATTTTTTAAATCTGGAGCCTTTGCCACTTATTTCTGAAGAAATAAATCAAATTGAGGACGTGCCAGAGGTACATCAAATTAGGGACGTGCCAGAGGTAAATCAAACTGACGAAGACAGTGACGATGACATGCCGTTGGATATGCGTATAAAAAAATATTTTCTTCTCAATACAATTTGGACCAGAGACTCCGAAAACTGCATTCAACATAAAAAAAGTTTCAATGTACCGGTCGGTCCCACTCTACCGGACAATATAGATTCTCCGACAGATGTTTTTCTCCAACTCTTTACAAAAGAGCTTATTGAATATATTGTCTTTCAAACTAATTTATATGCGGTGCAACATCGTGGTGGTGACGAAAATCGCATTGTACATACACAGACTAATGAGGAAGAAATGCGAGTATTTTTAGCAATACATTTACTAATGGGAATAAAGCATCTCCCGAGTTTGAGAGACTACTGGTCTTCCAGGGCAGATCTTCGAGATGTTTATATTAGTTCCTGTATGCCAAGGGACCGATTTGAGTGGTTGCTATCAAACTTACATTTGAACGATAATGCTCTTCAACCTAAAAGAAATGAAGCCAACTATGACAAGTTATATAAAGTTAGACCTTTATTGAATCATTTATCAGAAAGGTTTGCTGCATGTTACAATCCCGCAGAAAACCAAGCAATCGATGAGTCTATAATAAAATTCAAAGGGCGTAGTTCTTTGCGGCAATATTTACCGATGAAGCCAATAAAAAGAGGATATAAGGTTTGGATAAGAGCGCACGAATCAGGTTTTGTATGTCAGTTTGACATATACGCAGGAAAAGCTGCCGATACTTCTGAAAAAAATTTAGGAGCCAGAGTTATCAAAGAGCTTACTCGTCCATTGGTCGGAAAAGGCCATAAAGTTTATTTCGACAATTTCTTCAATTCTGTGGAACTAACGAAAAGCTTGCGGGAAGATATCATTTATGCATGCGGAACAGCAAGGAAGGGAAGAAAGAACACACCAATAGATATAAAAGAGGATAATCAATTAGCAAGAGGGGAGTCAGATTGGCGAGTTAGCAAAGACGGCACTGTTTTTAAAAATGGAAAGATCGAAAAGGTGTTTTGTTTCTAAGTAATCATCATAACCCCGAAGATATTGACACAGTTTCTAGAAAGAAGAAAGATGGAATTTCAGAAGAAATTACTTGTCCAAAACTAGTCAAGGACTACAATGCCAATATGGGTTTTGTTGACAAAATGGATATGCTGAAGTCGATTTATGAAGTGGACAGGAAATCGAAGAAATGGTGGCACCGGATCTTTTGGTATTTTTTAGATGTCACACTGGTGAATGCTTTTATTATTTTCAAAGGTAGAGCAGCTGGAAAATCGCTTACGCTGAAAATGTTTAGGTTGGCAGTTGCAAACGGTGTCATTGGTGCCGAGCCCGCCGTTCCTAGAAAAGGACGCAAAAGACTTAGTACTGAAATAAATCACTTCAAAAGTTCGCTTTGATAAATGTGCACATATGCCAATTCACATGAAGCCAAGAAGATGTGCCTTTTGCAGTAGCCGAAAAGAACCTCACAAAACTTCCTGGAGCTGTAAAACATGTGATGTAGGTTTGTGTCTTAACGACAAGAAAAAATGTTTCTCTCTGTACCATTCAAAATAAAGTATTACTTATGAAAATATTTTAGTAACTTATGCCTAGTGTCCCAACACCTAAGACATGGTCTATTTTTTTTGTGGTTTAAGAAAAAAATTTAAAATGCATACCATTAGTTTTAAAAATAATACTTTTATATAAAATTAGCAAAAAACTAATTAAAAGTAAAAAAAAATTAATTCCGGCGTCAAAGGGTTAAGACATATTTATGGAGCTCACGTACGTTGCCTCCTCGTGGCGAGTTCTGGACATTTGTATTTTTCTTTTGAAAATACAACTGACGAAAACGTACATATTTATTAAAAGAATTTATAATTATATAATAAACATTTAAATTAATAATTGTTTTATTTCCTATTTATTTATTTTCTGTATAACAGGTGTGCACCAATTCAATTATTACTTGAAAAATGCTTATTTTATTTTATTTATTCAGTTAATTACATTTCATTTGAAGTACGTGACAAGCAATATTGCCCAAAAATACGCCTCCAAATAATTCGAGTTGTTCGAAATATTTTTTCATTGAAATAGAATAATATACATCTTGTAGAAATCCGGAATAGTTTTAATTTATAGTGGTTTTCTCTTAAATCCTATACATTTTACATAACATATTACACAAAGTTAAGATACAGAGCAGCTAATATAATAGAGTAATAGCCTGCAAAATGTTTGTGATGTAAAAAATAAATGTTTATTTTAATGTCAAAATTTTGTGTGCTCTATGAAAAACCCAGATTTTTCATAAAAGTATGGTTTTTTTGAAACAACTTGGTTGAAAAAAACTCGTGATTTAATTATTTATGACATATAATATGGTACTTGTGGAAGACCAGCTTAAAATTGAACAAGAAACCTTTTGACCTTATATTTGTAAATATACGAATCAATAAAATAGAATAGTAGTAAAAAGAGGATGAGTATGTCTAAACTATGCTATAAATATGCAATAAATAATCTGTTTCTTAGATATTTTCATATATTTTAATGTAATTAATTTGATTAATTAAGTAGCATTTAGTAGTATTTAATTTGTCATCAAGTGACTTCAATCTGTACGTCTCTATTTTGATTAAATACTTACGATTTTGAAATGTATATCAAATGTCGCAATGTAAAAAATAAAGATATATAATTGTGCAAATATGAAAACAGCAAAAATTCATCGATTTGCAGTTTAAATTTGAGGTTAGAAGTTATAATAATGACAGTTGAGCCGGATATAGCCGACCGCTTCCGAGATCGACCGAGGTGGAGGATCAAACCGCATGCGGTATTTAGCGATTCCTCTAAAAATTTTCAATAAAACTGGTCACTGACTGAAGAGTAGTTAGGTTAAAGACCAAATACAGCTGTCCACAACTAACTTCACTTTATTTTGTAAGTATCTCCATATTTGTAAGATATAGTAAAAAACTGCCAACAATTGGAAAATGTTGAAAAGAGTTTTAAAGTTTGTTTAAATAGTCATTTGAATAAAGCTTGAATTTTTAATATTTTTATGGTTGTTTTATTGCATAAAAATGATTTTAAACGATATATACGAGTTGTTTGAAATGTATTTTAATGGATCTTATAAAATGTGTTATAAACTACCTATATATTACAAAAACTATGTTAAAAAAACATCATAAAACATAAACGCAGTACGTTGTCTTAAAGGTAAGCATACGTTTGTATTAACTGTAACATTTCATACAACGTAAACTATATACCAACAACAAATACCTACTTTATTTTAATGTGAAATTATGAAGAAATTATGGTTTATAATTTCAGAGAATATAGATCTGCAGATCCATTAATAATGTATATTCTTAGCTCCATCAAAAAATTTAACAATTCAAGAGCAGAACCTGTAAAAAATAATTCACCAACAATTTTGTATGGGAATCTTTAGAGAAGGTTTCATAGTAAAATTAATTTGTTCACTACAGTCTTTGTATCGAAATGATATTCCATGATTTTTTTTAACTCGTTTACAATACAATTTAAATGCTCACAATAGAGAGTTAATAAATTAACATACCTAGTTATGTATGGAAGTGTATGTTTGAAGCCACATAAACAAAAATGCAAACGTAATCTACAAATGCGAACGAGACAATAAATTTTTGTCCATAGGAGGTAGAAAAAATTGTAGAAGCAAATTCGAAACACAAAGAATACCACTAACCTGTTTTTTTTCTTATTTTTACCTTGACAGAAACGGTTGATGGAACCTTGCAGCTCCTGTTCTTTTATTCGAGGTGTAGTGATAACTACTTTTTTCCTTAGTTTTAACAGAAATTCTAGCCTAGCGGACACACTAATTGTTAATTCGAAAAATTGAATTTTAATATAAAACCAAATAACAAGTAACCGGTTTTTGAAGAAACGAAAGTATATTTGGTTTACAAAATAGAAAAACGATATACAGTTTTTATACTTGATTTATTGAGGTCTGTGTATTGAAGCAAGGGATTGACATTTATAATTAAAATAAATATTTAAATATTGAAAATTAATAAGAAACAATAGCTAGGTATTATCCTAACAAGTGCGGAAAGTTATACTTTCCCGCACGCGAACTGCCGATCCCCGACCGACGCGAAGCGGAGTTCGGGCAAGCAGTTTAAGCGGGTTAGAACTGATCGAGTAGTCTCTCTAGTCAAATTAAAACGACAGATAGTTTAGGCGGAATCCGTGTAGTTATGTGGTCATAACCAAACATGTGCGTTTATGAAATACATATAGTCAAGTATGCGACTATTGTGTACTTCGGAGATGACATACTGCGCTCGAAAAGTCAACTTCCAGAGCAGGCGTTGTATAAAATCTATAATTAAATCAATGTTGGGATAACACAATTAAGACATTATATAAATATCTTTTTTTTTTTTTTATTTTTAATGTGTCTTGAAAATGAAATAAATAAATTCGAAAGCTAGGGAGTACAGTCAAAGAGTTTTTTCTTTTTAAAATTTTTACTGCCACTTCACCATTTAAGTATAATTATTTTAATCAATAATATTACAACAGTTTGTTATACAAATGAGGTGTTTTGAGAACATTTAAAACATATATGAACCAAGTCCCAAAATCATAATACGGTATCCGCCAAAATAAACAGTACCGAAACAGAGAGTGCTGTGGAGTTGTTTATGTAATATGGATTTGTCATATTTAACTTAATTGTCATTAGTTGATATATTAATAGTACGCTGCAGTTAAATTTGATTTAAAAATGGTTCTAACAACGAAAGAAAAAGTGTTTTTGGTAGAGCATTATTTTCGTTCATACGGAAAAGGTCGTAATGATGGTCCAAGTTTAGAACAGGTGTCAATAAAATATCAACAAAAATTTAATAAAAGTGTGATGTTAGCTGTTGTTGAAAAATTTCGTCGCACTGGTAGTGTATTGTGTCAACGTAAAGGTTCTTCAGGTCGTCGAAAAACAGTATGCACTAACGAAAATGAAGGACGTGTTTTTAACCAAGTTGTGCAATCACCTCAAAGAAGTCTTGTAAGAACTGCATGTAAACTTAACATTAGTGAAACGTCTTTACGTCGCAGGTTCAAATCAATTGGTGGTTATCCATACCGTATTCAAGTTGGACAACGACTAAATGCTGCGGACAAACGTGCAAGAGAAATTTACTGTGGTCACATGTTGAGTTTAATTTACGAAGATCCAGAATTTTTGAAATACATGGTTTTCAGACGAGACCCAGCTAGCAACGGCACGTCATAATGACGTCATTATTTGGTGATCACTGGTCGAAAGACGTCAGACGACCAAAAATCGACGTGATAATGACGTCAAATAATTGACGTATATAACACGACATATTGTCACGTCATAATGACGACATTATCTAGTGATAACTCACCTGAAAAAATCAGATAATACATATATTTTGTTATTTATATTTTGTGACTGATTGAATCATTTTATGAGGTTATTTTCAATAATAAACAATAACCCGGAAAAACTTAGCCTTTTATTATTTTGGGGCCTAGAAAAATTTAAAATCCATTTATTTAGTACTTAAACAAAACCAGATATCAAATAATTATATCTATAATTAATTCTTATGAAAAAACTTTTTTATAAAAATTTAAAATTGGCGGGTTACTACTTTTCAATGATACGAAGGTTCCGAACACGAAGTATATAGGTACAACGAATATGCGCTTGCGCCGCTAGCCGACAATATCCGATTCGATTCATTTCATTCCATAACGATATAACGAAAGACGAACGGAACAGTAAATGCAAATGGCCATGCACATACTCATCGAACGCATCAAATATCAAAACCAACGGCCATTTTACCACTATTTCACTCTCACTCGCATTGTGCATGGTTTTGTACTGTTAGCAGGTGCTAATTAATCAAGCCATTTTACCTTTTGTAGAAAGTGTTGTGTTGTTTCATTGTGGTAAGTATAGTAATTATATCGAAAAGATTATCCATCCTCAAATTTGGTGGTTTATGACATAAACGAAAACTCAAAATCAATCCACATATATAATATATTTGTTCACAATTACAAAATGTTGGCAACTAGTTTCGGGATATGATTCCCATCATCAGGCCTATAAGTTATAAAAAAGGAGTGTTACAAACAAAATATTATGGTAGTTACATCATACAAACCTTAATAGTTATATATATATATTCTTCAAAAATATGGATAACATCGGAATCTTAGTTAAGAGTCTTCCTGTACTTCAGTGACATTGAATGATACGGAGATCAAGCAAAAATGGGTTTATATGTGGATTAAAAGTTCAAAGAAAAATTTTTAATAGAGAATTAACATAAAGTTAAGTATTATATTAAGAACAAAACAGTAGGGAGCTGGCCAGCTGAAGAGACGAAAAAATAAAATTAAACTAGAAACGGTAACATAAGAACCAGGAAAATAATTTGGTAGTAACCTGAGATATTGATGTGTCATACAATATCAAATCATGAAGAAATGGAAATTTATTCATCCACTTAGTTATTATATGTGGAGAAGTAATATTCCAAAAAACGTTTATGATGATATTCCACGATTGATTATAAGAAAATCGTAGAGCATTAAAAAAATACTCACTCTTCACATAAAATGAAGGGGAGAAAAGGAAAATGCATCTTAAAAACGGTAACTTCACAAATTTGATAGCCAAATGAAAATGGCGGTGTTCATGTAGGATATGTGTAAAGTTGTTAGCGAAACACCATAGTAATGTCGCACAAAAGACAGCCTCAGCTGGTTTAGAACTCAACAAAATCATTAGAACTTGGATTTAACACAAGCTTCTCGATGTAATAAACGATGATCAAATTATTATAGCTGAACACTTAAGCCACGTAAAACACTAAGAATGATGGTTGAACTTGAACCGGTACTCGGAGGAAATAACCGGATGACGTTGATGACAATTAAACGGAAGACAAGGAACATCATAAAACTACAAAGTCACGGAACATAAAGGAAGACTTTACAATATTATAATATTAAAATATCAATTAATAAATATTAAAGGAAGTGAAAATACTAACAAACATAAATTTAAATATAAATCAAGGAAAGGGGATTAGATAAAGGTATATACAATCCAAGGTTAATTTATAAAATTAATGTGTTAATGAACGATGTCTAATAAAGACAGAGAGAAAGAAGAAGAAACAATTAACCTCAAATGATTGTAAATACCTGAATGATTACGTTAGTAAATATTAATTAAAAATTTAATGTAGAACATATAACTAATGAGGGAGGATCACAAATAAATTAGATAATAACTTATTATAAAGAAATACGTTAAGGCAGGCATCAAAATAAATGTTGTAAGTTAAGAAAGGTATAATTCTCTTTAGTAAACAATTGTTCATTTAAGCAAGTAACCGAGGGATCTTTAATAGCTTTCTTTATTTCAAGGAGTTCAAGATAATCCATACGAGGGCCTTTAAGGCAACAATGTAAGAGGGAACCATCATTTAAGGAATAGTCATGATTCGTGGTCAGGATATGTGTAGAAAAAGCTGACTGAGTATTAGAGTTAGAAATAGTTTTACGATTATTTATATGACGGATATGTTCGTTGAAGCGTTCTAACAATCGTCTACCTGTTTGTCCGATATAAACAGCATTACAAGATCTGCAAGGAAGTCTATAAATACCAGATTTTTGTAGGAAAGGAACTGTGTCTTTAGTATTTATGAGGATGGACCCTAGTTTATGATTAGTTTTAAAGGCTAAGTGAATTTGATGTTTTTTAAAAATGTTTAAAATCTTGAAAGAAATAGTGCCATAATAGTTATTAGAACCAGAAAAAGAATTTTTATCAATTTGAGAATAAATTGTTGGAAAGTTAAGTTTAAATCTTAAATAAAACTTGAAATAAATTTTATTAACTAAATCTAAAGGGAAATCGTTATTGATGGCAATTTGTTTGATAATATTAACTTCGTCTATGAAAGCTTCATGTGTTAGGGGGGTGGTGAAAGCTCTAAAGAAAAGGCTATTAAAAACTGCAAATTTATGTTGAGGGGGGTGATTAGAAAAGAAATTAATTATATTGTCAGTTGTCGTAGGTATCCTATAATTAGCCAATGCGATGTCCTATACATCAAGTGATTCACAGATCGAATTATCAGCTGTTTTAGAAGAAGTTGCTCTTAAGGAGTCAGATAAATTTGTTAAAAAGATAGGAAGCGTCAAAGGATCTAACTTTGCCTCAACTTGTACTCAGGTTGTCAAGATGGTTTGCCACAAATGTAGCGCAGAGTTCTGCGATTGTCCTGGTAGGAAAAAGACATTAGATATTGATACTTCTCTTAAAGAACAAGCCCAAGGCGTTAAAGACTTGGGTCTTGATCGCCAAGATGACGACACTAGAGAATCGGACCAAAAGTCAAAAAATCAAGGTGAAGATGAGGATAGAGGCTTTCAACAGGACGAAGAAAATCAAAATCAACAGCAAGATCCTACTCAAGATGTCTCCCAAGTTAGTGAAGAAGAATCCGAAAATGGGGAAAAGAAGAATGCTAATATAATATCTATCAAGACCCTCGGGGATTACTTAACCAGTGTTATCCGTGAAGAAGTTGAACAATGCATGAAAAGGATTGAGAAAAAATTGATGGAGAGAGTTGATGCCCACTTAAAACATTGTTTAGATGAACCAATTAAGAAAATCGGATCTGCTGTGGCTGTTCTCAACGACGTGAAGAATCAAGTTGAAGACGGAGTAAATGAATTCGCCCGTATCAGTCAAGAAGACACAGATCAACGCAAGCAGGATAGCATCAACACTCAGAGGATTCTAAAGGAGATGAAAACATTAAAGTCCTCATTAGACTCATTCCAGCTTCAAAAACCCTCTGTTGAACCGTCCACATCAAAGGAGAGCACAGTTAAAGAGAGAGAAATAACAGCTCCTGTGGGTACTCCATTCCATGGAACGACATGGAGGAATCTTTTGGCGCAAATAACTCCTCAGGGAGTGGAAATCACAGGAGTTAATGCGGAACTGCTCCGAGAAGTGTATCTGGGCCTCACACATCAAGATATACTCAAAAAAGCGACAGACCTGGGAATACCAAGAGCAACTGATCTTGTTGTTGCCAGTATCCTTATGGCATCCGATAGTAAACCAGAAGCTATCAAGAACCTTCAAAAATGGGCCGCATCTATTGGGGTATCTAAAGATCAAAGAGGTAACCCAGATATACAACAGACTGCGGCAATTTCCAGAACTAGAAAAGCGGAAATTCCAAAACAAAAAACCACGAGGAAGAAGACTATTACTATTCCTGTAGCATGTTTAAAAAACTCGAAAATAAAAAATTGTCATTTTAATCATTAAATCTTCCTTATTACCGCCCTGTACCCTCAACTTAAAACACACCATGACAAGGGTTAAAATCTTAACGGCTTTTGGTTGCTATGCAATCAAATCCTTGAGCTGTACCATTGTAACGAGGCGTCCGCCACTAAAAAATAGATCCTTATGTCATAATCGTCGAATCAAAATTCACGCTCCCCCCGAGAGTGACCACTGAAGTGGCTTGTTCTTAGGAGAGGGTAAACTACAAAAACGGGTAGGAATCATTTTTTTTGGGTAGACAGGGTGAAGCTTTGAGATTAACAAGTGTTCTGTTAACGTTAATTATAGTTTTGGCGGTTTTTTTATCTGGAACCGCTTAAAAAGTCTCTTAAACGTTTTTAATTAAGCTAAAATCAGTTACTAGTGATAGTTAATAGTGCAGATGGAAAGATGTCGATAAATTTCTGATGAGTATCTTGATTTTACCGTATCGTATAAATTGGGTGTGGCCCCATTTAACTCTACTATCTAGGAATCAAACTGTAAGTTTTTTAATATCATTATTATTGCTTAACTACCAGAAAAGAAGGGATACCATAATTGTAATCCGCATGAATAATATCCAAGTGTGGGTAATTAACGTAAGAAGTGCGCATAAAATCCATAGTGCTACCGGTTTTTATAAAAAACCCGGTACCTTTTCTACAGACTCCAAAAGTGTGAAAATTCGAAAAAGTTCACCGAATACATGTTTCAGTTATCAGTGAAAGCGTTGCGCAGAGTCTGATTAAAAATTTTTGTAACACATTTATGGTAAATTCTTGATTTCTTAATGTTTCTCTTAACTTAAATGTTTTAACTTAAACTATTATATGGTACCCTCATTATTTACTCGAGTAAAAAATCTTTTAAGCTAAAAGTGATTTATAATTTTTTTATTCAATTTTGATACTTTTAAAATTCCTTTCACTTCACATTCTGCTTAAATGGGTACACAAAAATAACAATATAAAAATACTTAGCTGTTATTGAATGTGTAATATTGTTTCTATATGTGATTAAACACTAGTGTTTTTTACTGTATTTTACCTTATTTGATTTGTTGATATTTTATATGTCTATTGTTTCGTTCATATGCTTGACTTATTACTACTCACAGTAATAAATATTGTTTATTGTTTATTTATATGTTTTATTTCTGACCTGGTGTAAGTTATTCTGATCTAATTTCATCAACAACAAGAATGAGACGTATTTAAATCATAAATCTTAACTTTTGAACTCATTTTTATCTCATTAATATAAATGGAGCTGTTGTGATAAGTAAGAACAAAAAGTAAGTATAACTTTCTCTTTCTAGCTTTGCCAATAAAAGTGTTTAATTTAAAGTTTTAACAAGAACATCTACCGGTTTACTCAATTTTACCGTATCTTATCTTATATTTCCTATATCTTTCTAATTTTAACTTGATCTACCACAACTTATTAATTATTCTATCCTATTTCCATAATCGAATCTTTTTTCCATCTGGGTTTCTTATATTTCCCCGTCCATATGATAAAAAAATAAGTGGCGCCCATTTACCTTTCCCTATTTCATCATTTCTCTCATTTTCTTTTTAGTCCCCTTTAAATTCGTTTATTTTTTTTTTCTAGTAAATATATCCCCTTATATCTTTTTAATACAATATCATCGAGCTCGTTCGAATCCATGCTCGCTCTCCTCCTACCCCCTGAGTGCCGTTCGCATTTGTTAACCTCGATAAAACGAGCCTTTAACATCTTGAAAAAAAGAGGTTACACATAAATTTGACGCCCACGACGTGGGGCTTGATGATAAAATTTTTATTTTTTTTTCCGACAATAAAATTACACACTTTTAAGATCAAAATTTTCGTTACTTTTTCTTATCACAATGGCCAATTTTGAAGTAACTTTTCTAACAGCAGACGAAATTAATTACGAGTTAAAGATCAGAGGAACAGCCACCAACAGAAAAATAGAGGATAAAAGAAAAGTCCTCAAAAGATTGTTAACCAAAGAAACAAACGGTACGTTCACTTTAGAAAACATTAACTTAGAAGATGAAAAAGTAGCAATTAAAAATTCTATCGACAGCGTTTCTAATTTAATCGAAGAGTTTGAAGGTTCCGCTTCAGATTCATGTTTTCGTAGAGTAAAATCTAGGATCGCTCACTTGTTAGGCAGAATACAACGTTTACCTTTACCTGAAAATCCTTCCGAGGATGATGTAAATTTCCGCGATGAATCTAAAACCACTTGTCTTCTTCTAGAACAAGAAATGATAGATAAAACCATTCCCTTCAATAATTCACCTTCTTCTAGTTCAGTTCCGAATATAGATGGCACAGTACCTGTAATTAACGTCTCTACTCCCGAAATTAGATATTTAGATCGTTTCCCTTTATCGAAATGGAACATTAAATTTAACGGTGATCCTAAAAGCGTTTTCGAATTTCTAGAAAAA
This sequence comes from Altica lythri, assembly GCA_964028335.1. Classification (NCBI taxonomy): domain Eukaryota; kingdom Metazoa; phylum Arthropoda; class Insecta; order Coleoptera; family Chrysomelidae; genus Altica; species Altica lythri. The sequence continues at coordinate 27,528,498 of OZ034806.1, read as the reverse complement.
ATTAAAGAACTAGCTGAATCCCGCAACATCCTACCTGAAACCCTTTTTCAATCAGCGGTTGAACTTTTAATTAAAATTAAAGGAAATTGATTTATTAAAAAAATAAATTTGTTAGGTGGAATTTTAAATTTATTTTTGATAAGTTTTTATATTGAAGTTTAAAAATTTTTGTTATAAACTAGGATTAGATACCCTATTATAAGAAATGTAATAAAAAGATTAGATTAGTATTAGTTAAGTTCTTGAAAATTAAAAATTTTGGCGGTATTTTAATCTATTCAGAGGAACCTGTTTATTAAATGATAATCCACGATTTTATTTACTTTTTGTTTTAGCTTATATATCGTCGTAAAAAATATTTTATTAGAATTCTAATATTTAAAATTTTTAATAAAAATACAATTCAGATCAAGGTATAGTTTATAAGGAAGATTAAATGGGTTACAATTAATTTATTAAAGGATTTATAATTTTAAATTATAATGAATTTGGATTTGATAGTAATTTTAATAATTTATTAAAATGATTTAGTTCTAAAATATGTACATATCGCCCGTCGCTTTCATTTAATATGAAATAAGTCGTAACAAAGTAGGTTTACTGGAAGGTGAGTCTAGAATACAAGTTAAAGTTTTAAAAATATTTTATTTACATTAAAAAGTTAATTGTTAAATCAATTTAATTTGAAAATTATATATTATTAAAAATTTAATTTTATTGTTATTAAAATAAGTATATTTTAGTTTTATTAAATTTATTGAAATAATTTTATTAATTATAGTGAAATAGTATTGTTAAAGAATTATTAAATTTTTTAATAAGAAAATTTAATTTGTTGTACCTTGTGTATCAGGGTTTATTAAATAAAAATTAAAAATTTAATATTCTCGAATTTAAAAGAGCTAAAAAGTTAAACTTGTTAATGTGGAAAAATTAAATGAAATTATTTTTTAGTAATGAAATGTTATTCGTTTTTAAATATATCTAGTTTTTAAAGAAATAAATTTAATTTAAAATATTATTAATATAATTTTATTTATTTAATTTTATATTAATAATAGAAAATATTTTTAGGGATGAGCTTAAAAATAAAATATTATTAGAATTTTGTAATTAAAATAATTTAGGATTAGAAATTTTCATAATTAAAAGTATGTTATAATTTAATTTAAAATTAAAGATTTATATATTCTATAATTTTTTTATTTAAATGTAGTTTAAAAAATATTTTGAAAATATAAAAAAGAGATAAGAATTCTCTATTAACTTGTACTAAAAATAATTAACTAAATAAATAGGATAAAAATAAACATTTTTATCCTATAAAAAAAAATTAAATAATTTAAAGCAACAGGCAAATAACCCTTTCATGCTAAATATATTAACTTATCATAACGATATCGTGGTAAAGTACCACGAACTCAAACTCAAAAAAAAGATAAACCTACTAATTTAATAAAAAATATAAAACTAAATAAATTAGCCCCTAAAAATATAATTACACATAATATTCTTATAAATAAGATATTTCCATATTCTGCTAAAAATAACATTACAAAACCACCTCTCCTATACTCAACATTAAAACCTGAAACTAATTCTGATTCCCCTTCAGCAAAATCAAAAGGAGTACGATTTGTCTCAGCTAAACTTCTTACAATTCATATAAAACAAAGAGGTAATATTAAATAAATAAATCAAACATATTCTTGAAACTTTAAAAAATCTAATAAATTTAATCTTAAAATTAAAAATAAGTAAGATAATATAATTAAAGCTAAACTAACTTCATAAGAAATAGTTTGAGCAACTCTTCGAATACACCCTAATAAAGAATAATTAGAATTAGAAGATCAACCTGCTAATATAATTGTATAAACATTTACCCTTGAAATTCTCAAAAAAAATAAAATTGAATAGTTAAATCTTAAATGGCTAGAAAAAAAAGGTATACAAAATCATAATAATAAAGATAAAAAAAGATTTACTATTGGACAAATATAAAATAATCTTAAATTTGATAATAAAGGTAAACTTTGTTCCTTAACTAAAAGTTTAATTGCATCTCTAAATGGTTGTAAAATTCCTATAAAACTAACTTTATTAGGACCTTTACGAATTTGAATATAACCTAAAATTTTTCGTTCTATTAAAGTTAAAAAGGCAATCCCAATTAATACTCTAATAATTAAAATAAAAGTAGATAAAAATATTAAAATAAAATCTAAAAAAATCAAGTATTATTTATAGAAACCTATATATTTAGATTCTAAATCTAACGCACTATTCTGCCAAAATAATAATCTTATTCAAAAATAAATAAGTCTTATTTATATTAAATCCTTTCGTACTAAAATATATTAACTATTTAAAGATAGAAACCAACCTGGCTTACACCGGTTTAAACTCAGATCATGTAAAATTTTTAAAGTCGAACAGACTTAATCTTTTAGCTGCTACACCAAAATTTAATTTTAATCCAACATCGAGGTCGCAATCTTTATTATCGATTTGAACTCTCCAATAAAATTACGCTGTTATCCCTAAGGTAATTTCATCTTATAATCATTTATTATGGATCAAAAATATATAAATTTATAAATAAAAATAAAAAAAGTTTATTAAGTTTTTCAATCACCCCAATTAAATTTCTTATAAAATATATAATTTTAAATTCTAAATATTATATAAAATAAAAAAATAAAACTCTATAGGGTCTTCTCGTCTTTTAAAAAAATTTAAGCTTTTTAACTTAATAATAAAATTTTAATTTAATTATTAAAAGACAGTTTTTTTTTCATCAAACCCTTCATACTAGCTTCCAATTAAAAAACTAATGATTATGCTACCTTAGCACAGTCAAAATACTGCGGCCATTTAAATTCTCAGTGGGCAGGTAAGACCTAAAATTAACTTTCAATAGGCCATGTTTTTATTAAACAGGTGAAAAAATTTTTGCCGAATTCCTTATAATAACCTAAAAATTTATTTTATTTTTAAATTTAATTATACTAATTTTATCATTATTACTAATTTTTATAAATTTTAAACTACATTTAAATAAAAAAATTATAGAATATATAAATCTTTAATTTTAAATTAAATTATAACATACTTTTAATTATGAAAATTTCTAATCCTAAATTATTTTAATTACAAAATTCTAATAATATTTTATTTTTAAGCTCATCCCTAAAAATATTTTCTATTATTAATATAAAATTAAATAAATAAAATTATATTAATAATATTTTAAATTAAATTTATTTCTTTAAAAACTAGATATATTTAAAAACGAATAACATTTCATTACTAAAAAATAATTTCATTTAATTTTTCCACATTAACAAGTTTAACTTTTTAGCTCTTTTAAATTCGAGAATATTAAATTTTTAATTTTTATTTAATAAACCCTGATACACAAGGTACAACAAATTAAATTTTCTTATTAAAAAATTTAATAATTCTTTAACAATACTATTTCACTATAATTAATAAAATTATTTCAATAAATTTAATAAAACTAAAATATACTTATTTTAATAACAATAAAATTAAATTTTTAATAATATATAATTTTCAAATTAAATTGATTTAACAATTAACTTTTTAATGTAAATAAAATATTTTTAAAACTTTAACTTGTATTCTAGACTCACCTTCCAGTAAACCTACTTTGTTACGACTTATTTCATATTAAATGAAAGCGACGGGCGATATGTACATATTTTAGAACTAAATCATTTTAATAAATTATTAAAATTACTATCAAATCCAAATTCATTATAATTTAAAATTATAAATCCTTTAATAAATTAATTGTAACCCATTTAATCTTCCTTATAAACTATACCTTGATCTGAATTGTATTTTTATTAAAAATTTTAAATATTAGAATTCTAATAAAATATTTTTTACGACGATATATAAGCTAAAACAAAAAGTAAATAAAATCGTGGATTATCATTTAATAAACAGGTTCCTCTGAATAGATTAAAATACCGCCAAAATTTTTAATTTTCAAGAACTTAACTAATACTAATCTAATCTTTTTATTACATTTCTTATAATAGGGTATCTAATCCTAGTTTATAACAAAAATTTTTAAACTTCAATATAAAAACTTATCAAAAATAAATTTAAAATTCCACCTAACAAATTTATTTTTTTAATAAATCAATTTCCTTTAATTTTAATTAAATTAATTAAATTTTGCTATTTGTATAACCGCAACTGCTGGCACAAATTTTGTTAACAATAATAAAAATTTCTAATTCTTAAACTATTAAATAATTAATTTTAATTACTATATAATTATTATTTAAAAAAATTTATATATAATAAAATTTTAAACCTAATTTCTAAACCAAAATAAAATTTTTATAAATATTTAAAACTTAATAAACATATAATTACCGTTCCTCCCTTTAAAGACTAAAATAATAATTTGAAAAACTAAATATTTATAGTTTCATCTAAATTTAATTAAAAATTTAGCTTTAATATATTTACCAAATAAAATAGATAAAATCAAAATATCAAAAATTCAAAATCAAGGCCTCCCATAACCTTAATTCAATTTTTTGGCATATAGACAATTAACAGCTTAAAGATCCATCTAAAATTCAATCAAATTTCCTAACTAAATTCTTAACTAGATCAAAACCAATTAAAAATTTAGGTCTCCCATAACCTTAATTCAATTTTTTGGCATATAGGCAATTAACAGCTTAAAGATCCATCTAAAATTTAATCAAATTTCCTAACTAAATTCTTAACCAGATTAAAACCAATTCAAAATTAAGGCCTCCCATAACCTTAATTCAATTTTTTGGCATATAGACAATTAACAGCTTAAAGATCCATCTAAAATTCAATCAAATTTCCTAACTAAATTCTTAACCAGATTAAAACCAATTCAAAATCAAGGCCTCCCATAACCTTAATTCAATTTTTTGGCATATAGACAATTAACAGCTTAAAGATCCATCTAAAATTCAATCAAATTTCCTAACTAAATTCTTAACCAGATTAAAACCAATTCAAAATTAAGGCCTCCCATAACCTTAATTCAATTTTTTGGCATATAGACAATTAACAGCTTAAAGATCCATCTAAAATTCAATCAAATTTCCTAACTAAATTCTTAACCAGATTAAAACCAATTCAAAATCAAGGCCTCCCATAACCTTAATTCAATTTTTTGGCATATAGACAATTAACAGCTTAAAGATCCATCTAAAATTCAATCAAATTTCCTAACTAAATTCTTAACCAGATTAAAACCAATTCAAAATCAAGGCCTCCCATAACCTTAATTCAATTTTTTGGCATATAGACAATTAACAGCTTAAAGATCCATCTAAAATTCAATCAAATTTCCTAACTAAATTCTTAACCAGATTAAAACCAATTCAAAATCCAATTAATTTTCAATTTATATATTAATCCCTTATAAATAAATTTATACTTAAATTAATTAACTATAAGCTTTTGTAAATAAATCAAATTATACGTTTTTTTTTTGACAAAAATAAGCCTGATTTCAAAGGGCCTTTGAAACCTCAAACAACAAAAATTTTAAAATTTTTCTAAAAATAATTCGTTTTTTAAAACAAAGCCATTTTCATTTTTTTTTGTAAAAAAAAACGTTAGCGTTTTTAAAACAATTTTTGTTTTAAATTTCAAATTATTTTTTTTTTTTAAATTTGGCCTGTAAAACAAAACTTTTATGAATATTTTTTTTCTGTAAACATATAATTAAACCCCCATTTTTCCGCCCTTCCATTTTATATGAAAATATAAAAGTAATTAACAAAATAATTTAAATAAAAAATTTTATAATTTTTTATTTTTACTTATACAAAAGCTTATAGTTAATTAATTTAAGTAGTTTTTTTTTTTTTTTTTTTTAAAATTTATATATATATAAAAGTTATACTTATTAATATTTATAATAAATATAATATATATATATATATATATATATATATATATATATAATTATTTATATTAAAGTTTATAATTTTTAATTTTAAATAGATAATTACATTATTAAAAATAATTGTTAAAGATTTATTTTATATATATATATATATTATATTTCTTTTGATTTAGAATTTATTTTAATATTATAAGTAAATTCTTATATTATTTCTCTAAATTTCTTAGTAAACGATCCTATATCCATAAATGTGGTATATTAAGTTATCTTTATATATGGATTAAATACCCTAACAATTTATAAATATGGTATTTTAAATAAACTATTATTATTATTATAAATAATTAATATAGATACATTTATATTATAATATAAATTTATTATATATATATATATTTATATTATTTTAATTCATTAAATATTTATTAAAGAAGAAAATATAACGTTTTTCCTGGAGAGATATAACCTTATACCATTCCAATTATATTTAATTAACAAAAATTCACTAAAAAAATCGCCAAAAAAACGATGAAAAAAAATGACAAAATTTGGTCATTTTTCGCTCAACCAAATTGACATAAAATGCAATATAATTCCCTATTAAAATTTTAAACATGTTTATTGAAAATTAAACTTAATTAAAATATTAATATAATAATAGAATTTTCTATTATTATATATTTTTATAGAGTGCCTGATTAAAGGATAATCTTGATAGGATTAATCATGTGCGCCCCACCTCTGTAAACCACATTATATCTAGAGACTTAAGATCTCTTCTTTTAAAATCAAAATTTAATGTACATTAAATACTAAAATATAAAAAGATAAGCTAAAAAAGCTATTGGGCTCATACCTCACTTATAAAGGTTTTACTCCTTTTCTTTTTAATTTTTAAATCTTATAAAATTCTCTTTTTTACTACTTTAATCCTTGGGTCTTTAATTACAATTTCAGCATACTCATGGTTTAGAATATGGATTGGATTAGAAATTAATTTATTAAGAATTATCCCTTTAATAAAATCTCCCAATAATCAATATCCAACAGAAGCAATAATTAAATACTTTACTACACAAGCTTTAGCTTCCTCTTTAATTTTATTTGCTATTATTAGAAGATTAAATTTATCTGACTTTCTCCCACAGTATATAAATTATTCTATAATAATAACTCTTAATTCTGCTATTTTTATTAAATTAGGAGCAGCCCCATTTCATGCCTGATTCCCAGAAGTATCCGAAGGTTTAAATTGACTAAATAACTTAATTATTTTTACATGACAAAAATTAGCTCCCATAATTTTATTAATGTATAATATTAATTTTGTATTTTATTCAATTGTTATTATTTTTAGAAGGCTAATTGGTAGATTAATAGGATTTAATCAAGTTAGATTACGAAAAATTTTAGCTTATTCATCAATCAATCACATTGCTTGAATACTAGCAAGATTATTTAATATAAAAACTTTATGAGGAATTTATTTTGCTATTTATACAACTATTAATATTTCTATTATTATAATTTTTTCTCAACTTAATATCTTTCTTTCTTCTCAAATTTCAATTAGTCTTAATTCTAATAAATTATTAAAGCTTCTTTTTCTAATAACTTTTTTTTCATTAGGGGGTCTACCTCCTTTCTTAGGATTTTTTCCTAAATGATTAGTAATCGAAACCCTAATTTCTAATGATTATTACGGATTAAGAGTTATTTTAATTCTAATAACTTTAGTAACTCTATATTTCTACCTTCGATTAACATTTTCTACTTTAATATTCGCCTCAAATGAAATTTTAATTTTTAATAATGAATGAAAAACATCTAGAGTTATTTTTTTTAATTTCATTACCTTATTCAGGCTATTTATCTGTACAAATATTTTCTTTTATCTTTAAGGATTTAGGTTAAGTAAACCTTTAACCTTCAAAGTTAAAAATAGAGAGGATTCCCTAAGCCTTAAAATTAAATAATTTACCTATAAATTTGCAATTTATTATCATAAAATGAATATAAGGCTATTTTGATGAAAGAATTTAAATTCGTAAATAAATTTACAGTTTATTGCTTAGGCTCAGCCATTTCATCGAACAAGTGATTATTTTCAACTAATCATAAAGATATTGGAACTTTATACTTTCTATTTGGAATTTGAGCTGGAATAATTGGTACCTCCATAAGACTTTTAATTCGAACTGAATTAGGAAGGCCTGGTTCATTAATTGGAAATGATCAAATTTATAATGTAATCGTTACTGCTCATGCCTTTGTTATAATTTTTTTCATGGTGATACCAATAATAATTGGAGGATTTGGAAATTGACTTGTCCCACTAATAATTGGGGCCCCAGATATAGCCTTCCCTCGAATAAATAATATAAGATTCTGGTTACTCCCGCCATCAATTTTTTTATTATTAATAAGAAGGTTTACAGAAAGAGGGGCTGGAACTGGATGAACAGTTTATCCTCCCCTATCTTCAAATCTTGCACATAATGGACCATCTGTTGATTTAGCTATCTTCAGTCTTCATTTAGCAGGAATTTCGTCAATTTTAGGTGCTATTAATTTCATTACAACAATAATTAACATACGACCACAAGGAATGTCAATAGACCAAATACCTTTATTTGTATGAGCAGTATTTATTACGGCCATCCTTTTACTTTTATCTTTACCAGTCCTAGCTGGTGCAATTACAATATTACTTACAGATCGTAATTTAAATACATCTTTTTTTGAACCAGCCGGTGGGGGGGATCCAATTCTTTATCAACATTTATTTTGATTTTTTGGACATCCTGAAGTTTATATTTTAATTCTCCCCGGATTTGGAATAATCTCCCATATTGTAAGACAAGAAAGAAGAAAAAAAGAAGCTTTTGGAACATTAGGAATAATTTATGCAATAATAGCAATTGGATTATTAGGATTTATTGTATGAGCACATCATATATTTACAGTAGGGATAGATGTTGATACTCGAGCTTATTTTACATCAGCAACAATAATTATTGCAGTTCCAACAGGAATTAAAGTTTTTAGTTGATTAGCTACATTTCATGGAACAATTATTAACTTCTCACCAGTTACTCTTTGATCCTTAGGGTTTATTTTCCTCTTTACTGTTGGAGGGTTAACTGGAGTAGTATTAGCTAACTCTTCAATTGATATTGTATTACATGATACTTATTATGTAGTTGCTCATTTTCATTATGTTCTCTCTATAGGAGCAGTATTCGCAATTATAGCAGGTATAATTCAATGATTCCCATTATTTACAGGTTTAACTTTAAATAACTTTTACTTAAAAATCCAATTCTTTATTATATTTATTGGAGTAAATATTACATTCTTCCCACAACATTTTTTAGGATTAATAGGAATACCTCGACGATACTCCGATTACCCGGACAGATATTTACTCTGAAATATTGTTTCTTCAATTGGAAGACTCATTTCATTAATTGGGGTTTTATATCTATTATTTATTTTCTGAGAAGCATTTTCTGTACAACGAAAAAGAATTTGTCCATTAAGAATATCTTCATCAATTGAATGACTTCAATTTAACCCCCCAGCTGAACACTCATACTCTGAACTGCCACAATTAACAAATTTCTAATATGGCAGAATAGTGCATCGGATTTAAACCCCGAAAATAAAGATTTTCTTTTTTTAGAAATTTCAACTTGAAAAAATATTACACTACAAGATAGAGCTTCTCCATTAATAGAGCAATTAGCCTACTTTCATGATCATGCCCTACTTATTTTAGTTATTATCACTATATTAGTTGGACAATTATTAATTTCATTATTCTTTAATAAATTTTCCCATCGAATATTATTAGAGGGGCAAATAATTGAAATTATTTGAACAATCCTACCTTCAATTACTTTAATTTTTATTGCAATCCCAAGACTAAGATTAATTTATATTTTAGATGAAATTAACAATCCAATAATTTCAATTAAAACTATTGGTCACCAATGATACTGATCCTATGAATATTCAGATTTTACAAACATTGAATTTGACTCCTATATAATTCCAACAACAGATTTAGAAAAATTTAACTTTCGTCTACTGGATGTAGATAATCGAATAACTATCCCCTATGAAACTAATATTCGAATATTAATTACTGCAGCAGATGTTATTCATTCATGAACTATTCCATCTCTAGGAATTAAAGTCGATGCAACTCCTGGACGTTTAAATCAAATAAGATTTTATATTAATCGATCACCGCAGCATCAAAACCTCTCTCAACTCTTGGGATGAACTTACTAACGTTCTCAAATCAACCTTCCTACCCCCAGAAAATGACGAACAACTCTGGGAGGAAATTAAAGGCTATAAACAGAAAAAGAATGAGTCTATTATTATTTTTGTTGCTCAACTCACCTCTCTCTTCAAACGTCTCTCTCGTGAACCAGCTGAAGTCAGCAAATTAAAATACATCACCCGAAATTTACTTCCAGAATACATTCCTCACGTAACCCTTTCCAATGTAAATACCGTCTCTGACTTAATTCAGTTAGTCAAAAAATTGGAGGATGCTAAATCACTTTCTATTCAAAAACCTTCTTTCCAATCCAAAGTATCTGTTATTGACTCTACTAATCAGCGTCCCAAACAACGAACTAATAAACCTAGAACATCCAATTTGCCTTCTACCTCTAACAACGTAACGAGTACTTCTAATCCGAATAATATTTCTAACAGTAGGGATGTTACCTGTTGGAATTGTCATAAAAAAGGACACATTTATTCTAGTTGTCAAAACCAACAAAAATCCTATTTTTGTTATCGTTGTGGTTCTCCAAATGTCACTGTTTCTACCTGCCCCCGATGTTCAAAAAACTAACTAGGGGAGAATGTCGTATCGGTGCACTCTCTCTTTACCGCCCTAGTAAAACCGATATCAAAAAGCAAGATCAATGGGAGAAATGGCTAAAGCTTGTTAAAAATTTCTATCAAAACTCTTTACAAATAACTGCCCCAGTTTTACTGAACAAGTCTACCGATACAAGACCCTACCTATCCATACAAATCTTTTCGACAGATTTCGTTGTCCTGTTGGACACCGGTTGTTCAATTACCGTAGTTGGTAATAAAGCCCTCGATTTTCTTAAAGTCAATAATGTACAAATTAATTCTTCTGAACATCGAAATGTTTCCCTAGCAGATGGCACTAACCAAGTTGTCTCTGGTACTGTAGATCTACCGATTATAGCTAACAATATTTTACACGTCATTAAGGCACTAGTCGTCCCTTCACTACCTTGCACCTTCATTCTTGGAAATAACTTTGTAAAAACCTTCTCCCTCATTATTGATTTCTCCAAAAATACCTGGTCTTCCAACAGCACTTTTAAACCCCAGTTTCTCTCTGAGATGGAACCAGAACTAAACATCACATCCCTTAATACTCTCGAAGTTCTAACTCCTGTTCAACAGACACTAGCTAAAGATACTATAGATTCCTTTTCTGCTATCAGTAATACCAACCGGCTAGGTCGTACCGATAAAATACAAATGCATATCGATACCGGGGATGCAAAACCTTTCAAAAAACGACCATTCCCAATGTCTCCCTATATGTCGAAGATTCTTAACGATGAATTGGACGAAATGCTTCGTCTAGGTGTTATTGAACCCTCAAATAGTCCTTGGTGTTCTCCAGTACTTCTCGTCAAAAAGGCTAATAATGAATATCGTTTCTGTTTCGATGGTCGAACTCTCAACGAAGTAACCAAACACGATACCTACCCTTTGCCAAATATAGATCGAATTCTCTCCCTCCTCAAAGGTACCAAATTTATAAGTTCAATAGACTTACGAAAAGCTTTCTGGCAAGTCCCTTTAGATCCCTCTTCGAAAGAAAAAACCGCTTTCAGTGTTATCGGTAGAGGTTCTTTTCAATTCACTGTGATGCCTTTTGGATTGTGAAATTCTGCTCAAACCCAACAACGTTTAGTTGACGCTATCTTCGGTCCGGCTTACGAACCAAATATCTTTTGTTACCTTGATGACATTATTATCTGTACAAATTCGTTTGAAGAACATATTCGTCTCTTATCTGAAGTCAGAGATAAGCTAAAAGACGCCAACCTAACGATAAATGTAAAACAATGTGAGTTTTTCAAGCCCGAACTAAAATTTCTAGGTTATATCGTAGGGAACAATATTCTAAAAACAGATCCTGATAAAATTTCTGCTATGATTAATTATCCCCGTCCAACAACTTTCACAGAGGTCAAAAGATTTATCGACATGTGTTCCTGGTACCGTCGTTTTATCAAAGACTTTTCTTCCCTTGTCTCTCCTATTAATGATTTATTGAAAGGTAAAAAGAAAAAACAATCTATTGAATGGACTAGCCAAGCGGAGTTCTCTTTCACCCAAATAAAAGAAGCCCTTATTTCTGCACCTGTGTTAACACAGCCAGATTTCTCTAAACCTTTCGTTATCCAATGTGATGCTAGTGATACTGGCCTTGGCGGTGTCCTCACACAGTCATTAGATGGCTCAGATGTCGTAATAGCTTATGCTAGCAGAACCTTATCCCGAGCAGAGCGTAACTACTCTGTCACAGAACGAGAATGTCCAGCTGTCATCTTCAGTATTGAAAAATTCCGTCCCTATATAGAAGGTACCAAATTCCAAGTAATTACCGACCACCACTCTTTACTTTGGTTGAGAAATATCAACAATCCTTCTGGAAAACTTGCTCGATGGGCTATGCGCCTTCGTCAACATAATTTCGACCTGATCCACCGTAAGGGATCTTCCCATCTCGTTCCTGATGCCTTGAGTCGTGCCTTCCCTGAACAACCCCAAATCTCGTATCTTGAGGTAGACACTAATCGAATAGACGTATGGTTTGATGAGTTCCGTACTAAAATTCTCCAACACCCTGAGCTTTATCCTCAATGGAAAGTAGAAAATGACTTGGTCTATAAATTAATCCCTTCCAAATTGCCTTTCGCCACTAATGAAATTGAGTGGAAAGTTTTCGTACCAAAGCCCCAGAGACATGACATCATGTCATCTTGTCATGATCCCCCTACCTGTGCCCATTTCGGATTTTTCAAAACGCTGAACCGAATCCAAGAACGATATTATTGGCCTAAAATGAGAAACGATGTCCTTCGTTTTGTTAGATCTTGTAAAGTTTGTGGAGCCCAGAAGATGCCTACCTCCACTAAAATAGGTTTAATGGGAAAAGAGAAATCTGCCAAATTCCCTTGGCAAATTATCGCACTTGATCTTGTTGGTCCTCTCCCTCGTTCCAAAAAAGGATATACCTGGCTCCTAGTTGTTACCGATTGGTTTTCTAAATTTACTTTATTACAACCCTTACGAAAAGCCACCACCAAAAATATCGTTAATTTCATAGAAAATGAAGTATTTCTCATGTTTGGTGTTCCTCAATTCCTTATCTGTGATAACGCTAGAAACCTTAACAATCCCATGATAAAACATCTCTGTGATCAATACAAAGTTAAAAAAATATGGTTCAATGCCGTCTATTAACCACAGTGTAATTTTTAGAAAGAACGAATAAAAACCATTGGAACCGCTATTAGGTGTTATATCGATGAACACTCTAACTGGGATAATGAGCTTTCTAAAATCCGACAAGCTATTAACACCGCTAGACACGAAGTCACCAAATATTCTCCATCATTTTTAAATTTCGCGAGACATGTACCGATATCTGGAAATTACTATTCCGCTAATGGCGCTGATCGTCCTATGTCCCTTAATACTCCTGAACAATACGATAAATACGTTTCAGATATACAAGGGTTAAAGGATATTTTTTTTGAAATACAACACAATCTTCACCATGCCTATCAGAGAAATTCCAAAACCTATAACCTTCGTCGTCGAAACATTCAATTCAACGTTGGTGATAAGGTGTGGAGAAGAAATAAAGCCCTCTCCAAAGCTGCCGAGAAGTTTATGTCCAAATTAGCTCCTAAATATATCTTATGTACGGTTGTCCGTAAACTATCTCCACTAGTATATACATTACAAAATCCCGATGGATCAAAAGCAGGAAATTGGCATATAAAAGACCTTAAGCCTTATGTCTCTGATTCCGATGATTCTTCTGAAGATGAACTTTCCGAATAGGAACTAATGTTTCTTTGTTTTCTCAGAATTATCCTTATAAGCGTTTCTTTTCCATCTTCTTTTTCTCGACCTCTCCGTCTCTCAACATCTCGCCCTGTCTCAACATTAAATATTTTTCTCTATGTCTTACTTTTATATTTGCCGTTTAAGTGTATTCAGACTTATACTTATCGTTTATCTATCGTTTAAGTGTATTACCACTTGAACATGTCATCTCGAAAGGGAAAATACTTTTCTCTTGCCTACCGTTTACCTACTTAATAAGTACCTTAACGGCCGGATACGAAATGCCTCCCGAAAAAGGGTTTCTTACCTGTCGCTAAAAGGGTCACATACGAATTGCCTCCTAAGCTCTAAATAAATTACCAGCTTCTAATCTTTGTACGAAGGTGAGACGTTGCCAAACTTTCGTCCTTTTATAGAATTTCGTTAATAACTCAATATTAACCATTATTTTTTGGTTTTAATATTTTGATTATTTTGATCAAAAACATAAAGACATGATAAGTATTTTATACATTTATTAAAACAAATCATCAGCAGAAACTTACAAAATTACATAATATTATCATCGCAGAAAATTTAAAAACACCAATTTTTAAGAAAATTACGACTCAAACAATAAAATTCAGTCTGCAGACTGAACTATTCAATTTTATATACAAATCATCAGAAGAAATTTACAAACTTACAAATTATTTTTCCTAAATTTGTATGACACTAGTTTCACAAATTCTAATTTATTTATTGTACCTTCTCTTAATTGTAATATTTTTTCATTTACAAAATTGATTTTTGCTGTACTTTCCTCAACAATTCTTTTTGGTACCGAGACAGAATTTATTTTAATATAGGTATTTATTTGAAATTGTAAAATAATCTCAATAAAATTATTTATATTTGGATGAGGGCAGTAGAAAGACGAGTTATACTTGGAATGGAAACTTTCACATGGGTTTGTGGTTCTTTCTAAAGATGAAGAGTGCTCAGCCCAGAGATGTGGCGGAAATTTCGAATTTTCCGATATATAATTATCCACAAGATAATCACAAAACTGAGTGACCCTTTCATCGACTGGTTTAATTTCGGACAAATCTATTGCAAAAAAATCGCCAACTTCTTCAGGATCTAAGAATGATAGGCCAAAAATATATGACAGAAAATGGGTAATTTCACTTGAGTCAGCACCTTTTTTCTGGTATTCTGGAGCTAAGCCCAGTGCTTGAAGCTTTCTATACCAAGCCTGACCCAAATGAAAACGACATCCACGAAGATCTGCTTCAGGGAATGCCTTACGGATACCATTATGTATAGAAATTTCAAAGTCTGAAGTTATTACTTTAGGGGATACAGGGCAATTGAGTTTAATACATTCTTCTATGATATATTTAAACACGAGATAATAAGAAGATGACTTTTTATCTTCAAGTAAACAGAAGACGAGAGGAATATAATGTCCATTTTTTAAGCCATGTATAGTGAACAATTGGGTGAAAAAGCGAGGACAGTACTCAAAAGTTCCGTCGACATACCAATTGGAAACAGTCGAAAGAAAAGAAAGATTTGAAGAACAGGATAATATAACAATGTGATTATCTTTGTCATTTTTAATTATAAAATTTTCGTTCCTATTTGTAATAATCGAAGTTGAATCGATAGCAATATGAAATTCAGATATACTTTTAGGAAGTTTAATTAAAGAATTAGTTGTTCTAGCGTAATATAAATTCTGTCTCACCCTATAGATATCGTTGGTAGTAAATGTCTCTATATTCGTCTTCTTAAGTTCTTTACATATGAGCTTCATTGGTTTTTCGTTGATATCTTCCACGGCTGCTCTTTTTATCGAATTGCTTACGGCTTTCCTATTGGACACTTCGGCAGACAACTTCTCGTGATTGTGATCTAATATCGACTCAATTATCGAATTGTCACATCCCTGCGTTTTCACAAATGCTTTGCAGGTTTTCTTAGTACATGTCCATCGCTTTACCGTATCTTTGGCCAACATTTTTTGAAAACCGAATGTGAAACCATCAATTGATATTAAAGGTTTGCCCTTTTGACTCGAACACATCGTTGATTCCATTATTTCGAATATTATAACTTAATCCACTTAAACACAATTTGAACTTAAAATTGACAAACTGATACAAGCTTTAAATCGACAAAACTGAGACAAGAACTAATAAACTTGAAGTATTTATACAAAAATTCAGTGATCACATAATTATAGAAAGAATATTTATTATAAACAACTAATTACCAGATTTAGTAGGTGCAAACTACCCTATTCATGGAATAGATTAGAGATTAGAATCGTGTTAGATCAAAACAATTAGAATACTTAGTGTAGGTACATCGGCTTTATTTTTAATGGTAAACAATTTTATTTTCTAAACAAAAATGTACACTGATTAAGTAATCACATCATTATAGAAAGGATATTTATTATAAACAACTAATTACCAGATTTAGTAGGTGCAAACTACCCTATTCATGGAATAGATTAGAGATTAGAATCGTGTTAGATCAAAACAATTGGAATACTAAGTGTACTTCGGCTTTGTTTTTAATTGTAAACAATTTTATTTTCTAAACAAAAATGTCGTACTCTGAAATATTTTGTTAACAGATTTTATGTACAGTGCATAAGAATTAGAAAAATAAAAATAGATATATATTTACCTATTCAAATTATAATTTGGCAACATTGTGTCATTATACAAAGATTAAGCACACAAAATATTACCATAAATGATTAAGGACCCGGAGGCATTTCGATTGTACCCGGGAGGCATTTCATCTATGAAAATAGGTACCTGAAAAAACGGGAGGCATTTCGATAACACCGACCTTAACACTTATCTCTATCGTCTCGAAAGTAAAATTTACTTTCCCTCATTTACCGTTTATTTACCTAATAAGTGTATTAACACTTGTTGATATCGTACCGAAGGAGAAAATATGTTTCTCGTAACTACCGCTTATCTACCTTATGAGTGTTTTAACACTTGTATTTTTTTTTTTTGAAGGAAAAAATAGTTTTTCCTTTATCTACCGTTAACCTACCGTATAAACCTTTTTTACGATACTAAGACGATGACGTAATTTTTAGTTATTTGTATGGTAAACACAAAAACAAAATAAAAAGAGAGAGTAAATACGATAAACAGTTGGGAATTAAATGTCATAAGTTGGCAACACATCGCCATATTGCCAAGTCAACATTGTTAAAGTATTCGTCATTGTTTACAATCTTCAATATTCGTTACGTTTTATTGGTGTTTTGTTGTATTCAGATTTCTTTAAAATCTATAAAAAACAGTAGTTTTCATTACTAACAGTTATTTTTATACTTAACTTATTGGATTACTCTGCAGTGTGTGTGAAAAGTATTAAAATGCTGAAACCTTTAAGCAACCAATCACAGGAAATGGTGAGAGCATTAATAAGCTATTTTGAACGTGAACGTGAAAATGCAGGCCCATTGCTTCCACTTACTGCTGTGAGAGATGTAAGTATAAGTATATTTACACCCAATATTATCAATACAAATTTTTAATATCTAAAACACACGAAGTTTGTAGGTATTTGAATTTTGGGGTTAGGTTCATGAACCCCGAGAAATCATATTATATATATATTATATATATATATTATATATATATTTCAGAGAGTTGCAGATGCATTGCAATTGAGTCTTACAACGGTGAATCGTATCGCAGCCAAGGACAAGAAAGGTGAAGCTCCCAAAAGCCCAGTAAAAGAAAGGCAACGTACAAAACCTATTGTTACAATTGATGGTTTTGATGAAAATGCTATCCGCAATGTTATCTACGACATGTACAAAAACAGTAAGTATTTTGAAAATTTTACACTCACATCAATTAACATAAGTATTATGTATTTCAGAGGAACACATAACATTAAATACGTTAAAATTGAAACTCCAAGAGCGAGAACTGTTTATGGGCTGTGTAACTTCACTGTGGAAAGTATTGAAAAATATTGGTTTTAAATATAAGAAAGATGATCCACGTCGTGGTTTAATGGAATTACCACACATTGCATTGAAACGTGTACATTTTCTGCACGAATATGTTAAGATTAAACGAGAAGGCCTGTACCAGTTTGTTTTTTTGGATGAGACATGGATATTTAAAGATGGTACAGTTGGACGTTCCTGGCAAAATTCTGATCAGAGAAGTGTGAAAAAAACGAAAGTTGGTGGTGCCAGGTACACAGATATAATAATTTTTTTTTAATTGTTACATAATGAATAGGTAACAATAACTGTTTATGAAGATGTTAAGTGTCACACTATCTTACCCAAAAGTGTTAACCTCCCTTTTCATCAAATTTAGATGAATACTAAGTAGCAAAAGGGCTTAACTTACATGTGTATGACACTTAGAACGTTCATACAGAATAAAATAGATGTTAATTGGAAAATTTAACATAACCGCTTCATGCATTTGACCCTTAAATTTACTTTGTTCATTACATGACCTATCGAAATGTTTATTTTAAAATATATTCGATATAGAAGTTGCATTGTATAGAAAGAATAAAATCACTAATAAATATGACTATAACTACAAAATTCGTAGAGAAATATATTTTAAAAAGTTTTCCATTCTTGTATCTTGTAATTTGCTTTAAAATAACAAACCACTATTTTTTGATTTTAGATACATAGTACTGCATGCAGGTGCATCTTCTGGATTTATTCTTGGAGCCGAGTTGGTATTTTCTTCCAAAACTCGGGATGGTGATTACCATGGTGAGATGAATAGAGAAATTTTTTTGCATTGGTTTGAATATCAGCTTTTAATGAATTTAGAAGAACCTACAATGATCGTTATGGATAATGCCAGTTACCATAGTACGGTGGTCAATAAAGTACCCACAACTGCTACCAAAAAAGCTGATATTCAGAACTAGTTAACTAATAATGGTATTCCCTTTGAAGCCACTTTCTTCAAAACACAGTTATTGAATTTAGTACAAATGTAAGTAAATAGGAAAATATCTGAATTCATTATCTAGATAAATTGAGTAACTTTTACTAAACATTATATATGTATAAAATATGTATTGAAGTAACCTCAGATGAAACTTGAAAGTATAAAACTTAAAAAACTATCATTTTTAGGAATAAACCACCGGAACTGTATGAAGCAGACATTTTAGCTGAAAAATATGGGCATAAAGTACTTAGACTTCCTCCTTACCATTGTATATTCAACCCTATCGAACATATTTGGGGCATTACTAAAAATTATTATCGAGATAATGTGGAAATGGATGGTACTTCGGGAGAAAAAGCACTAGCAACCTGGAAAAAAGCATTAGAAAAAGCAACTCCTGATGTATGGTTGAAAACAGTACAACATACTGAAAAAATCATACAAGATTGGTGGGATAGGGAAGTGGGATTTGATAGGGAGGATGTGCCTCCACTTATTATTAATTTTGATAGTGAAGACGATGATAGTGACGGTTTCATATTAGAGTAGGCAACCTGAATCATACATACAATAACTTGTGACTGTTAATTTGTATAATAAAGAGAGTACTTAGTATGGTAATTTGTTTTTATATTAAAATATTTCCACATAGTAAGGATTGAAACAATCAATTTGAACATTGCTTTGTACTTTGTGTTTGATACTTTATGGTGGAAATCTGACAGTTGTTCTGGAATTTGCAATTTTCAGACATGTTATCAATTTTATATCCTATCAAAGTAAGAAAACAATTATACCATGCTTGTCCTTACTTATAGAACTATGTATTCGATGCAAACCTGTTTTTTCATACAGGTTTGCATCAAATACATAGTTCTAGCATTATAAGTAAGGACAAGCAAGGTATAATTTTTATATTACTTTGATAGGATATAAAATTGATAACATGTCTGAAAATTGTAAATTACACAATAACTGTTAGATTTCCACCATAAAGTATTAAACACACAGTATAAAACAATGTTCAAATTGATTATTTCAATCCTTACTTTGTGGAAATAGTTACATAATAAACAAGTATTAAATAACTCCACAAAATAGAAAACTTCCTTTACGACCGGTTTCACAAAGATAGTCGTTGCGTTATTAGGGGGAAGAATAATTTTCTATTTTGTGGACTTATCTGGTACCTACTTACTTGTTTTACTTGTTCATTATGAAACATTTCCACGTAGTAAAGGATATTAGTTAAATTTTCGAATAAAACATTTTAAGATCATAAATGGATGTCTTTCAGGTCATTAAATACTTCGATAATAGTTAACAGCAAAAATATACTGAAAAGGAAAACAATCGCATTCCTTTATTTAGGTAAGGGAAAAAAATTACAACGTGACAACGCCGCAATTTTTTAGCGTGTGACGTCATCGTCTTAGTATCGTAAAAAACCTATAGGTGCGTCAGCACTTGTGAACTTATTATCGTATCGTTCAGTAATATCTATTACTGTTTTATGTTTAGAAAACATTTTTTAGTTACCTTATTTCTCGTTCATCATCCATAACCTACTTTTTATCTTTGATATGGATATAAGACGGTTATCGTACATTAGTGGAAGACACATAAAAATTTTTTTTTGAAAATTTGTTTTGAAAATTTTTTTGAATTTTTTTTGAAATTTTTTTTAATTTTTTTTTGGTCTTTCATACAATTTTATACCTTTACATATCGTTGATTTAAGGAACTTTGGTCCGTAACATGACTACTATTGGAATCACTTTACTTTTTTTGACTAACAAAATTCAATCTTAACTACTTCTTCTGGAATTTTATTTTGACCTTGAAATTTGTCACGAGAGATAAGCCTAGGAAAGCCGTAGGGAATTCTTTCCGGTAGTGGGTCTGTTAAGATTGTAAGGAAGACAGATAAAATTTCTTTCTCCTCTCTTTCTTTTCCTCTATTACTTTCTCTATTTTTTTTCCTAGCTAGGATTGAAGACCGTTAGGATAATTTGGTTTTAAGATTTGTTAGATTCCTGTTAATGTCTTAGTGTGATCTATAACCTTAAGTTTTTTCATTTTATGTTCTCACTGAGAACTATATTTTAAGTAATTACTGTTTTCTTCTCTTCCTTACTGCATATTTGGTGATATCCTTAATATCAACCAAGCAGGACGGAACTTTTCCAAACATCTTTTCAGATGTTAACGTATCACGTACTTACCTTGACTGTTGGATCTAATGGGGCCGGTAGGCTTATTAGATTCCTAATTATAACTATCGTCCGTGTTTCTTTCTTCCTTTTCAAAATTATTATTAACAGTTTGGTTTAAATTCAGCTTTTTTCTTTATAGGAGTTCCCAAAGAGGGAAATACGCGTTGTGCCTCCTATGGGAAATTTTACTTATGGGAACATAGCATTCTTTACTTTCTTCCATGTGTGTGTGAATGTAGCGTGTGTCCTGACATCTTATGTCAAGGGCAATATAAATACATTTTTTTTTCGATTTGCTTTAAAGATACCACTTAGTGCTGCCCGTCTAGGCCGAGCTGCACACTTTTTTGTTTCCGTGCAGAAACTTCGAAGTAGACCTGTTCCCGGTCACTTTGTGATCTTCCGGTTGGCCGGTACCGTTTTTAGAAATCTGATCACGTAGTATCAAAGATCTATTGATCTGATACATTTTACCTACCTTGTGGTTCTTCAAACTCTCGCCTAGTTTCACTTTTATCTTAACGCGCTAATGAATAGTGTAAATATTATATCGCTTTCAGTAACTAACACTGTTACCCAAGTTTTACCTAGATAGATACCGCTCCCGTAAGATCGCTTTTCTACATCTCGATGTTCACTACCTTTATCGGCTTCAGTTTTTTAAACACACTACTGTTGTTCCAACCATAGCTTATCTTTCTTTAAAAACTGTTTTCCACCCAGTTTTTTCTCTTCGGAAGGGGCTGTGTAGCATGTTTAAAAAACTCGAAAATAAAAAATTGTCATTTTAATCATTAAATCTTCCTTATTACCGCCCTGTACCCTCAACTTAAAACACACCATGACAAGGGTTAAAATCTTAACGGCTTTTGGTTGCTATGCAATCAAATCCTTGAGCTGTACCATTGTAACGAGGCGTCCGCCACTAAAAAATAGATCCTTATGTCATAATCGTCGAATCAAAATTCACGCTCCCCCCGAGAGTCACCACTGAAGTGGCTTGTTCTTAGGAGAAGGTAAACTACAAAAACGGGTAGGAATCATTTTTTTTTGGGTAGACAGGGTGAAGCTTTGAGATTAACAAGTGTTCTGTTAACGTTAATTATAGTTTTGGTGGTTTTTTATCTGGAACCGCTTAAAAAGTCTCTTAAACGTTTTTAATTAAGCTAAAATCAGTTACTAGTGATAGTTAATAGTGCAGATGGAAAGATGTCGATAAATTTCTGATGAGTATCTTGATTTTACCGTATCGTATAAATTGGGTGTGGCCCCGTTTAACTCTACTATCTAGGAATCAAACTGTAAGTTTTTTAATATCATTATTATTGCTTAACTACCAGAAAAGAAGGGATACCATTTATTTCTTTGGAACAAAAACTTAATTGTAATCCGCATGAATAATATCCAAGTGTGGGTAATTAACGTAAGAAGTGCTCATAAAATCCATAGTGCTACCGGTTTTTATAAAAAACCCGGTACCTTTTCTACAGACTCCAAAAGTGTGAAAATTCGAAAAAGTTCACCGAATACATGTTTCAGTTATCAGTGAAAGCGTTGCGCAGAGTCTGATTAAAAATTTTTGTAACACATTTATGGTAAATTCTTGATTTCTTAATGTTTCTCTTAACTTAAATGTTTTAACTTAAACTATTATATGGTACCCTCATTATTTACTCGAGTAAAAAATCTTTTAAGCTAAAAGTGATTTATAATTTTTTTATTAAATTTTGATACTTTTAAAATTCCTTTCACTTCACATTCTGCTTAAATGGGTCCACAAAAATAACAATATAAAAATACTTAGCTGTTATTGAATGTGTAATATTGTTTCTATATGTGATTAAACACTAGTGTGTTTTACTGTATTTTACCTTATTTGATTTGTTGATATTTTATGTGTCTATTGTTTCGTTCATATGCTTGACTTATTACTACTCACAGTAATAAATATTGTTTATTTATATGTTTTATTTCTGACCTGGTGTAAGTTATTCTGATCTAATTTCATCAACAACAAGAATGAGACGTATTTAAATCATAAATCTTAACTTTTGAACTCATTAATATAAATGGAGCTGTTGTGATAAGTAAGAACAAAACGTAAGTATAACTTTCTCTTTCTAGCTTTGCCAATAAAAGTGTTTAATTTAAAGTTTTAACAAGAACATCTACCGGTTTACTCAATTTTACCGTATCTTATCTTATATTTCCTATATCTTTCTAATTTTAACTTGATCTACCACAACTTATTAATTATTCTATCCTATTTCCATAATCGAATCTTTTTTCCATCTGGGTTTCTTATATTTCCCCGTCCATATGATAAAAAAATAAGTGGCGCCCATTTACCTTTCCCTATTTCATCATTTCTCTCATTTTCTTTTTAGTCCCCTTTAAATTCGTTTATTTTTTTTTTTCTAGTAAATATAACCCCTTATATCTTTTTAATACAATATCATCGAGCTCGTTCGAATCCACGCTCGCTCTCCTCCTACCCCCTGAGTGCCGTTCGCATTTGTTAACCTCGATAAAACGAGCCTTTAACATCTTGAAAAAAAAGAGGTTACATTCCTGACAGTGATTCTGACACTTTTCCTGAAGATTGACCTGAAGTATGAAAAAATATTTGAGTATGAGTATCCCCTCAGATGAATGCATTGAATTAGTTCGAAATTTACTCTTCCATAACAACATCCAAACTAACATTGTCTTGGATTTATGTTCTATCTTAGGCCTAGTTCTCGAACAAAATTTTTTCAAGTTTGATAGTAAATGCTTTAGACAAAATAAAGGTCTTGCAATGGGTTCTAATCTCAGCCCCTTTCTAGCAGAAGTTTTCATGCATAATTTAGAACACAAATTTGTTAAACATCCTAATTACACATCAAAAATTTCATTTTACTTTAGGTACGTTGATGATTGCTTATAGCTTTTTAGAGGTAGCCTCCAGGAATTGAATACCTTCCTTCTTTTTGTCAATTCTTTACATCCTAGAATCAAATTTACTTTAGAAATGGAAGTTAATCACCAAATCCCTTTTCTGGATTTATTAATTACTAGAAACATCCTTACTAATAAATTCGAATTTGCTATTTATAGGAAACCTACGACAACTGACAATATAATTAATTTCTTTTCTAATCACCCCCCTCAACATAAATTTGCATTTTTTAATAGCCTTTTCTTTAGAGCTTTCACCACCCCCCTAACACATGAAGCTTTCATAGACGAAGTTAATATTATCAAACAAATTGCCATCAATAACGATTTCCCTTTAGATTTAGTTAATAAAATTTATTTCAAGTTTTATTTAAGATTTAAACTTAACTTTCCAACAATTTATTCTCAAATTGATAAAAATTCTTTTTCTGGTTCTATTAACTATTATGGCACTATTTCTTTCAAGATTTTAAACATTTTTAAAAAACATCAAATTCCCTTAGCCTTTAAAACTAATCATAAACTAGGGTCCATTCTCATAAATACTAAAGACACAGTTCCTTTCCTACAAAAATCTGGTATTTATAGACTTCCTTGCAGATCTTGTAATGCTGTTTATATCGGACAAACAGGTAGACGATTGTTAGAACGCTTCAACAAACATATCCGTCATATAAATAATCGTAAAACTATTTCTAACTCTAATACTCAGTCAGCTTTTTCTACACATATCCTGACCACGAATCATGACTTTTCCTTAAATGATGGTTCCCTCTTACATTGTTGCCTTAAAAGCCCTCGTATGGATTATCTTGAACTCCTTGAAATAAAGAAAGCTATTAAAGATCCCTCGGTTACTTGCTCAAATGAACAATTGTTTACTAAAGAGAATTATACCTTTCTTAACTTACAACATTTATTTTGATGCCTGCCTTAAGGTATTTCTTTATAATAAGTTATTATCTAATTTATTTGTGATCCTCCCTCATTAGTTATATGTTCTACATTAAATTTTTAATTAATATTTACTAATGTAATCATTCAGGTATTTACAATCATTTGAGGTTAATTGTTTCTTCTTCTTTCTCTCTGTCTTTATTAGACATCGTTCATTAACACATTAATTTTATAAATTAACCTTGGATTGTATATACCTTTATCTTATCCCCTTTCCTTGATTTATATTTAAATTTATATTTGTTAGTATTTTCACTTCCTTTAATATTTATTAATTGATATTTTAATATTATAATATTGTAAAGTCTTCCTTTATGTTCCGTGACTTTGTAGTTTTATGATGTTCCTTGTCTTCCGTTTAATTGTCATCAACGTCATCCGGCTATTTCCTCCGAGTACCGGTTCAAGTTCAACCATCATTCTTAGTGTTTTACGTGGCTTAAGTGTTCAGCTATAATAATTTGATCATCGTTTATTACATCGAGAAGCTTGTGTTAAATCCAAGTTCTAATGATTTTGTTGAGTTCTAAACCAGCTGAGGCTGTCTTTTGTGCGACATTACTGTGGTGTTTCGGTAACAACTTTACACATGTCCTACATGAACACCGCCATTTTCATTTGGCTATCAAATTTGTGAAGTTACCGTTTTTAAGATGCATTTTCCTTTTCTCCCCTTCATTTTATGTGAAGAGTGAGTATTTCTTTAATGCTCTACGATTTTCTTATAATCAATCGTGGAATATCATCATAAACGTTTTTTGGAATATTACTTCTCCACATATAATAACTAAGTGGATGAATAAATTTCCATTTCTTCATGATTTGATATTGTATGACACATCAATATCTCAGGTTACTACCAAATTATTTTCCTGGTTCTTATGTTACCGTTTCTAGTTTAATTTTATTTTTTCGTCTCTTCAGCTGGCCAGCTCCCTACTGTTTTGTTCTTAATATAATACTTAACTTTATGTTAATTCTCTATTAAAAATTTTTCTTTGAACTTTTAATCCACATATAAACCCATTTTTGCTTGATCTCCGTATCATTCAATGTCACTGAAGTACAGGAAGACTCTTAACTAAGATTCCGATGTTATCCATATTTTTGAAGAATATATATTTATAACTATTAAGGTTTGTATGATGTAACTACCATAATATTTTGTTTGTAACACTCCTTTTTTATAACTTATAGGCCTGATGATGGGAATCATATCCCGAAACTAGTTGCCAACATTTTGTAATTGTGAACAAATATATTATATATCGCTCATTTGCGAGAATACCGGCACAACTCAAATCTTGTCAATTTCGGGATTATTATACCAACATACGTAGAACGTTGCATTATTTTTGCAGAAATAATGGCATAGTTGTAGTTACAGCGGTTTCTTAGAGATGGCGCCACTGCGAATGACACAAGTCAAGGTTCAGCCTGCTGCGTTAATTATAGAGTGGCACATTTCAGTTAAGTACGGTGCGTCAAGGGTGAATGTTAAGCCTATTTCAAGAAGAGTGGCATATTTCAAAAACCGTCATTTTCAGGTACGTTTTTATTCAGAAATAATGGCATATTTCATATTAATACCCTGATACTAGCAATATTTTCTCTGATATAACGACACATTTTAGGTTATGTCGTTATGTAAGAGAATATTAGAATCAACTAGTTACCTTTAATTTCTAAATAAGTGTATCATTTGGAGTTGTGTCACTTAATTAATTAATTTTAGAGCATCTTTTGACTTGTGTCGTTGTATGTGAAAACAAAGAATATAGTATGTCAAATCTCCCATTGTGTGTTGCAGCGCATATCCAAATGTGTCACTATTTTAGAAAAAGATTAAATGCATTGTGTCATGTTTATTATTAGTGTTTTATAAAAATTTTAGTTTTCAACATTAGTAACTGAACTAATGGCTTTTTAATCCAGAACACAAACAATACTCGCACTTGCACTTGATAGTAAAACTAACACCGGTGAATGCTCAAGTCATTCTGTAGGTAAGTGGTAGTAGTAAAAATATACAGTACTTAGATTTAGATTCGTTAGATAACATTTTTAATGAGTCAAGCTCTACAAATCCATCTTAATTATCTAATTAAGTGTATAAATTTATTTTAAACAATAATTTTTATAGATCTCACAAATAAAAGGAAGTTTGAAGTAAATAATTTACAAAATACCAATGATACCTTGCCAAGATCACCCGCTTCATCTTCAAGTGGCTCCACAAGCTCGTCAAGCAGCTGTTCTTCATCTGAATTTGGTAATATAATAATATGTCAAAGTAAAAGTAGTTTTTGTCTAATAATTATATATATATCATTATAGATTCTGATGATAGCGTCAAAGACCCACCTTATATTCAGTCAGAATCAGAAGATGAAATCAAGAATAACAACGATGATCCAAATCTAGAAAGTAGAGCTACTGAGGTAAATGACAATTCTGTTGTAAAAAAGGGTAGAAAAAGGCAAAAAAAAGAGGAAACGTGGAAACAAAATTTAAAAAAGAAACTTAGGAACACCGGAAAAGAATACCAAACAAAAGGGAAAAAAATGAGATTAGCCAGAGAAATGAAAGTTGCCTGTAACGATAAATGTCATCTTAGATGTTATTCCACATTTACCGAGGACGAACGCAAAACTATTTTTGATTCTTATTGGGGCTTAGGAGACTTACAGAGACAAAGAGACTTTGTAGCTAATAGCATGGAAGTAGTTATTCCTAAGTATAGATATGTAAGAGAGGGAAGCACGAGAACGCCAAATAATGCATTTTATTTCAAACTAAGGGAAAATCGGATCCGAGTTTGTAAACTCTTTTTTAAAAACACACTAAATATTACAGATCGTGCAATTCGCACTGTATTGGCAAAACGAACGAATGTGCCTAATATTATTGAGCCTGAAAAAAGGGGCAAACATGGGAAACATAAAAAAATTGACGATGAAATCAAAGACAGCGTCAGAAAACACATTTCTTCAATACCTTCAGTGGAAAGCCATTATACGCGAGAGCACACTACTCGTCGTTTTATTGATGGAAGTAAAACCATTGCGGAAATATACCGAGATTACGTTAATGACCGAAAAGAAATTAACCGACCTGTTGCAAACTACGTCATGTTTTACAGAATATTCACAGAAGAATTTAATATTTCTTTTTTTAATCCCAAGAAAGACAGATGTGAAATGTGTGTCGCCTTTGAAAACGCTACTGGTGAAGAGAAGGAAAATTTAAATCCAAAATACGAAAATCATTTGAAAGAAAAAGATCTCTCAAGAAAAGAAAAAGAGCGGGATAAAGAAAGAGCTAGTGAAACTGTAATAGTTGCGTGTTATGATCTGCAGGCGGTGTTTCAATGTCCCAAGGGTGAAACCTCTGTATTTTTCTATAAATCTAAATTAAATGTTTTAAATTTAACATTTTTCGAGTTAGACACCAACGATGTAAATTGCTTTGTATGGCACGAAGGTGAAGGTGATAGAGGAGTGAACGAGATTGGAACTTGCGTCTTTAAATTTATTAAAAACATTGCTGAAAGAAAAAATGAAGATGTAGAAATCATTTTTTACACAGAGAATTGTGGAGGCCAGCAAAAAAACAGAATTATGATAGCAGTGTATGTATACGCACTTTCACAATTTCTAAATATTAAACTTATACACCATAAATTTCTAATAGCTGGACATACACAAAATGAGGGAGACTCAGTACATTCAATAATTGAAAGACAAGCTAAAAGAACTCTAAAATCGGGACCCGTGTACACTCCTGATCAATTTGTTTCTATTATTAGAAGTTCTAAGAAGACTGGCACCCCTTACCAAGTAAATGAACTTTCACACGAATCTTTCTTTGATATGAAAGAATTATCTAATCAGATTTTGCCCCCACTACTCCGAAATAATGAAAACGAAAATTTTAAAATTAGTGAGATAAGAGTCATAAAGGTTGATAGAAATTATCCAAAATCATTTTTCTATAAAACAAGTTACGCCGATGAAGAATTTCAAGAAATCAAATTAGATAGAACCAACAGACGCCATAGTAGTAGAGAGAGAACTGGTATCGATATCAAAAATATTCAGCCAAAGCCAGCGTTTTCCAACAAACCACGCATACCAGAGAAGAAAAAAGCCGGCTTCATGGAACTTATTCAGAAAAATCATATTCCTAAAATGTATAAACCGTTTTTCGAATCATTGTAATAACATACTTTGTTCTTACACATTACTTCGTTTATTTTTTGGTTCACTACTGTAATAAGTACAATTTGTTTGGGTCGTTGCAATACAAAACTTAAATAAATGTATTTTAGCTTTTTATTTATTACCATCATTATTCCAAAAAAAATTCCCAAGTAACGACATAACTCCAAATTTTTAACAAAAAAGTAGATAAAATGACATTTATTTTAATATTAAAACGTTCGTTTTACTAGGACAGCTACTTTGGCTATAATATAAAGTATATTTAAAATTTTGTGGTTATACTCCATAAATTGCCATCCTAAGAGGAAATAACAAAAGTAACAATTTTTAAACTCAATTATCTCAAAACAATTTTTTTTGCGTTGTGCCTGTCTTCTTGCAAATGAGCGATATGTGGATTGATTTTGAGTTTTCGTTTATGGTATAGTAATTATTATTATTATAGTTATCGTTGTATTTTTTGATCTGAAAATATTTGGTTTAAGTTTATGGCATATGCGGCCGGGTTTTATTCAATTTCTAAATTCGTAATAATTTTAATTCTTCAATAATATCAATGCAATTTTAAGCTGACCTTGAAAGTGAATAGAAATTGTGATTGTGCTGTGATCGGACGGCACATAAATCCTTTTATTTTACCATTTTTATTATAATCAGTAGGTAACAAAAAGTTAACTTTATGGCTGTGATGAAGCATAACATTTATGATTAATAATAATTAATTGTGTAAATTTCCTCCAAGTTTATAGCCCTTAAAAAGATGAAAAGAAGAAACTGAATAAACCATGTAGTGTAATTATCTAAATATATTTGTTTTTAATTTGTACATACTCTAAAATAAAATTTTGGGTCAATTTTGTTATGGAGCTTTACTATATTTGTTTTATTTCTTGTTTTAGGCTTCCTACCTTTCCTCGCTTGGAAAAAATGGGTGCACAGGTCATGTCAATAGAATTATGAGACTACTAATGACGAACAGGTTGGCTAAATCATATAATTTTTCTGGGCAGAGAAATGAAAAATTGACATTTTGCAACACTCTAGTGAATCTGTCATCATCCGTAAGTACTCTTTGTTTTTGTGTCTTACTGCCAAAATTTGTCCTTCATAGAGCATAATAAAATAATAAATAATTTTATTGACGGATAATTCTCACTAAATAACCACTTTTTTTAATTTTTTACAGGTGCCAAATTAAAACTCCCTTAACGTCTCAAGTGGATGTTGAAAATGCAATTAAAATATGGCTGAAGCATGCCAAACAACGAGAGCAGAAGAAGAATGCTGGCGCTCTGGTTTGACTTTTTTAATGATTCCATAATAGTAACTATTTTTTGAATTGTTAACATATATTTTAAAGTGACTGCCAACAACAAGTAGCTAGTTGTCATAATTAAGGTTCTTAATGAAAAACTTTCTCAATATGTTTCTCATATTATGATAAATAAATTTTTTCAAGATAATATATTGGTTTATTTTTATAGGTGTGCTCCCTTTCCTATATAATTTTATCACAAATTAGCCAAGTGAACATTTTTTTAAACTAGGACAAATTAACGTAATATAGACGTGAAAATCACGTCATTCAACAAATTAAAATAACGTCTTATATCACGTGTAAATCACGTCACATAAATGACGTCATTGGTCCGAGACCTTAGGAGGTCATTTTCACGTCATTGTACTGGTCATTTCTAGTCATTTCATGACCGGATATCGACGTCATTTTCACGTGACCTTGCTACCTGGGGAGTCACGTTCATCTTAGCGGCTATATTAATCGACAAACAACCAGATTCCTTGGATTTGAACGTCCTGATGTCATTGTAGAGAAACCACTCCACAGTCTTCGAGTTACCGTTTGGTGCGCGGTATCTGGTCATGGAATAATTGGTCCTTATTTCGTTGAAGATGATAATCAGAATCAACTTACTGTCAACCAAGAACGTTATAGAGAGAAAATTATTATACCTTTTGTGAGAGATCTAAATAACTTTTGCCGTGCACGAAATCTACAGTTTCGCACACAATGGTTCCAACAAGATGGTGCAACGAGCCATACAGCTGTGCGCACCTTAGACTTACTCCGTCAGCATTTCGATAATAGAATAATTTCTCGGGGAACAGACTTCGAATATCCTTCTCATTCACCTGATCTGACGCCACCTGACGCATACATTTGGGGCATAATGAAGGACAAAATATTTTATTCGGAAAATCCGCCGGCTAATATTGCCGAACTACGGAAAAGAATACAAAATATTTTTGGCAGTTCCATCAACCACTTTTTAAAAATATGTTTATTGACTTAGAAAATCGATATGAAGCTTGTTTGCGTCGAAATGGTGAACATTTTGAACACTTACATTACAGAAATTAAAAATTAATTTTTATTTTTGGTACTGTTTATTTTGGCGGATACTGTATAAAGCTTTTTAACACAAAAATTACGGAACAAATATTAAATCTGGAAACATGT
The DNA here is from genome assembly GCA_964028335.1 of Altica lythri. Lineage (NCBI taxonomy): Eukaryota > Metazoa > Arthropoda > Insecta > Coleoptera > Chrysomelidae > Altica > Altica lythri. The sequence goes on along the minus strand of OZ034806.1, from coordinate 27,496,612 downwards.
TCTACAATATCGAACATAAAATTTTTTGGTAATAAATTAAAAGATAAAATTAATACTAAATCATTTAATATAATATCTATATTTTTTTATTTATTGGGTGACCTTAACTTAAAATAAAAGATAATTTAATATACCTATTTGAAAATGACCCTTGCTTATTTTATTGATTTTAATAGATGTCAAAGGCCTTCTTTTAAATCTAAAGTAACTCAGCAGTGAATTGGATGCTTGAGTTTAGGCTGTTAAACAAATCTAAGTACTAGTGACTCTATTGTCAGGTAAAGCAAGCTCATCTACGTATCTTTTGAAGAAAAGGATATCAAAATGTAAAAAAGTTTTTGCATTAGCTAATAATTTATCTAGAACAAAGTTTACGAGGATGGAGATATCGTTGATCCCATTGAAGAACCAAACATTTATTTGTAGAAGATGTTAGTAAAGGTGAAGACAATGTAACGTTCGTTTTTATTATCCGTTCACTTCTTATTCCTATCTTAGTAGACTATGCATTTTATTTCTTGGATTGGCACTTCATTTTGTTGGGTTGGTACCTAAACTGAAAACGTCCTGTCCTACTGTCGAAATATTGACAGCTCATATTATCAAAGGTTAAAATTTTTAAAGATAGAAGTATTTAATAAGCAATGCCAAAAAATCGGTATAGAAATACACAACAACATCATTAAATGTTATGGTATGTATAAGCAACAGCAGCGAAACTGTGTATTTCAATCAATTGGCTCAGATCTTTAAGGTAAGTGCCTACCATTTTGCTATTTCTTTTAAATGAATCCTAGTTTGTGACCTAACATAAAGTTATATATTTTGCATTAGATTAATTAAGAGAGGTTTTTGTAATGATTTTATAAATATTGAAACACTTATGGGGACTTTTGCACAATTTATTTACAAAATTGTTAAGATACACTGAACTCTGCTGGATAACGTCTAACTACTTGACAATACAATAAACTCTTGTGAATATTTGAACTTGAACTGACGTTAACTGCCCATACATCCCCTTATATACTACAAAATGAACATTCTGGAACATTCTAGAAACATTATTTAATCTAGTCAGTGTGTTTAGAAGTTTCTAGAATTTTCTAGAAACATTAGATTTTTTTAGAAGTTTCTAAAAATCAACTGTAAATAACAATCTTTCAAATTAAGGTCCCTTCCTTTACGGTTATCGCGTTACACTGCCCTCTCCTTAGATTCATTCCTCCTGAAATGTTATCCCGCACACTCTACGCTGAAAATTTTGATGCCATTAAAGACTTAATTTTGGACTTGGAGGACGACGCTCAGAGTGTGGTTCAAAGTAAGGACTAGTTACAAAGTGCAATTGTAGCTAGAGATTTAGTTTTTATTAAAGTTAATTTTGGCTTTATACCAGATATAATCAATGAGGGGTTTAAATTAAAAAAAAATGTACGAAAATAATTCTTCTGACGAAAATGTACCATAGCCTGATAGTATACTGCCAAAACTTAAATATTGTTCAATTACATCAGTAGACGTTAAAAGAACCTTTTCTTTGTATAAACACATTTTTACTGATAGAAGACAATAATTTTTACTGGAAAACTTCGAAAAGTATCTTGTTGTAAACGTCTTTTATAGTATTTTCAAACAAGAAACTGTATAATATTGTAATATTTTTTGTGCCTTGAATATATTTTATCTATGATTAAGTTAAACTAATTTTTTACCATTTTAAAATAGTAAATAATTGTATCTGACTATGTTTTTCTTACTTAAAATATGTATTTTTTCAAATAAAAAGCATTTTTTGAACATAGTATTATTTTTTCACCCTATTTTGTTCTATTACATCATTAAATTTTATTACATATTGGATTGCATATTTTGTAATAAAAGTCCATATTTGTGCATATTTTTATGAAAAACCATGCATATATATGCGCATATTTCTTCAAAAACTTGTTGCATATATTCCGCGCTTTAATAATGACAAAATTATTAAGATTGTTAAACTTATGGAGGATTAAAAGCGTCAAAAATGGAGTCAGACAGAGATTTGTAAAATCGTTGCGCATGACACTGACAAAAATTGAAGAAAAGAGAAATTACTTGACCTTAACAATGATATTAACAAATTAGTAGTTTAAAAATATCAGAAATAAGCGTTAAATTTAAACTAAGTTACTAAAGCTAAGTAACCACTTTAAACTAGCATGGTCTGATCAGGAATTTTCTGCCATACAGATATTTATAAAAGTGTTCGACGGATTTTACAACTGCTAACAGTTCCCTCCGAGTTACACAGTAGTTCTTTTCAGCTTTCGATAAAGTTTTGCTGAAATAACCAACCACTCTTTCCTTACCATCTTGTAGCTGTGACAAGACGGCTCCAATTCCCACATTGCTAGCGTCGGTGTCCAGAATAAGCGTACCATCAGGAAGTGGATAAGCAAGAACAGGTGCTGACGTAAGCTGTTTCTTCAATATTTCAAACGCTTCTTGACATTCCTGATCCCAACAGAAGGACTTATCTTGTTCTGTCAAACGTGTCAAGGGTTTGGCGATGTCTCCAAAATTCTTAACATATCGTCGGTAATAGGAACAAAGACCCAAGAAACTCCGGAGCTGATGTTTGTCGATAGGGATTGGCCATTCCTGAACGGCTTGTATCTTAGCGGGGTCAATAGCAACGCCATCCTTGCTTACGTTATGCCCTAAATAATTGACCTGTTTCTGGAACAAGTGGCATTTCTTAACATTCAATGTTAGATTAGCGTTTTGTAATCTTTTAAAGACTTCTTCCAGGTTGGATAAATGCTCCTTAAAGGTCTTTCCCATTATGATGATGTCGTCTAGATAAACTAGACAAGTTTCCCATGACAAACCCCGCAGAATGTTATCCATTAGTCGTTCAAACGTCGCAGGAGCATTACATAGGCCAAACGGAAGGACCGTAAATTGCCACAACCCTGATCCACTGGTAAAGGCAGTCTTTTCTTTGTCTGCAGGATTCATTTTAACTTGCCAGTATCCGCTTTTAAGGTCCAAGGTAGAAAACAAAGTAGAACCCGCCAAAGCGTCGAGGGCATCATCAATCCTTGGCAGAGGATAACTGTCCTTCTTAGTGACATCATTTAGCTTTCGATAGTCGACACAAATCCGCATTGATCCGTCTTTCTTTCTCACTAATACCACTGGAGAAGCCCACGGACTACTGGATGGTTCGACTATGCCATTTTGAATCATTTCTTTAAGGGCTCTGTCTGCTTCTTCCTTCTTAACTTGAGGCATCCTTCGGGGTACCTGTCGAATCGAACGTGCATCACCAGTGTCAATTCTATGTTGTACAACATCAGTTCTTCCCAGTTTACTTTTAGAACCAAATACAGGTTTAAAGTAGATTTTTTACCTGTTTCTTTTCTAATTTTGACAAAGAGGGATCTAATTTTGTCATTAATTGTTCAATTCCGTTGTTCTCATCTGTTTCCGTAGCGTTTACCTTGTGAATTATGGCCGTTACTGGTTCTAAACTTCCCATTTCCGTGTTCTTTCGGAGAAGAACTGGATGATCGTTCAAGTTGATAACTCGGATGGGTACCTCTTTGGCGGATCTAACAAGAGTCTTACCCACAAGAAGTCTTTTTCCCAATTCATGGTCATGGTTCTTTGGCTCTATCATGGCTGGGGCACCATCTGGCTCCAGTCCATCCACCCGCGCTGTGACGACACATTCGCAGCTCGCCGGAAGTTCGATATCATCGATTAGCTTAATCGAGGCGTTGTCAACTTGTTTTCGGTGCAGGAATATTTCTTCATTACCAGTACGAAGGATACGTTGGCGAAGATCCAAATGAAAACCACAGTGGAGCATAACATCCATGCCCAGAACAACATCTTCATCAACGTCAGCCACCAGCACCGAGTGAACAAGAGAGGTGGAACCAAACTGCAAGAGAGGTGGAACCAAACTGTAGCGTCACCTGTATCTCACCGTAGACTCTAGCAGAATCTCCGGTAGCGATACGCAGTCTCCAACTGGTAGGCCACATCTTCTTTCCCATAATGATGGATGATCGAACGATAGTTTTCGTAGCTCCAGTGTCTACCAGCATGCTAAATGTCTTCCCATCAATGAGGCCATCTACATATAAGCTGTCCACGTGACAGTTGCCAATTTAATGGTGTGAGGGGCTTCGGAAATGTTTGGGGTCGATTTCGCCCTCCAGAAGTCGACCCGTTCTAGTTTTCCTGCTGCTGGGGTACTTCAGCAGAAGATTTTTCTTTTTGGGGGCAAGTATTTCTTATATGGCCTAGTTCTCCGCAGTTCGAGCATCTCACTGGGCGCCTTCTTTTTGGAGATAACTTCATTAACCTCTCTACTACCGCTTCAACGTCGCTAACGGAATGAACGGCATGGTCGTAGTTACCGGTGACTTCCCTTAGTCGAGCAACTCCACGTGAGGCCTCCGTCGCCGCCTCAAACTCCAGGGCAATGGTCAAGGCGTCCACAAGAGTCTTCGGTCGTGCCAACCGTACAGCGCGCTGCAACTCGACGTCTCGAAGACCATCGGTGAAGGTTTGGACTGCCAGGCACTCCAGGAAATCCTCCCCTGCATTTGGACTGCCAGGCAGTCCAGGAAATCCTCCGCTGCATTTGAATAAGCAAGTCGTACCACTCTTGCTACTTCCGCCCCAAATTCTTGGATAGTCTCTCCATTTTTCTGCTTTCGGCTCTTTAACTGCATTCGGTACACAGGTTGTAGATGAGTTTGACCATAACGCATCTCTAGACGATTCACCAATAACTCGAAGTTGTCAGCTTCATCCGGTGTCAATGATTGCAAGACGTCTAAAGCCTCGCCTCGCAGAGCTACGGTTAGGGACAATGCCTTCTCCTGGGATGACCATCCATTTGCTTTGGCTGCTGCATCGAATTGTTTTAGGTAATTTGGCCAAGAAGTTTTTCCATCGAAGGTCGGGGGTTTCATCGTAGTTCGTACCTGGGTCACCTCCCCGTTTTCTCGTCGGTTGATTTCTACATGGCAGGTTTCCATCGTTTCTGCATCTCCGTCGCCGTGGTGGATGGGCTGGTTTCGACGAACAGCTTCCTGTTCTCGTTGAAGCTTCGTTATTTCGGACTGCATTTGCTGGTTGATCTCGTCTCGCAAGTTGGCCACTTGGTGGTTCTGCTCGTCTCGCAAATTGACCACTTGCTGGTTTAAGTTGTCCAGTTGCTGATTCAGGTTGGTCACTTGCTGGTTTTGCTCGTCTCGCAAGTTGCATATTTTGGAGCGCAAATGCGATATTTGCTGGGAGAAGGAACTGGATAACTCTTCTGGTAGGGTAGACATCCGTTGTGATAGCTGGGACACCTCTTCGCGCTGGCTTCTTATCTGACTGGATAGCTCCTCTTGTTGGTTCGTCATTCGTCCTGATAGCTCCTCTTGCAGCCGGGAAAGTTGTTGAGCTTGTTCTTCTTGCAGCCGGGAAAGTTGTTAAGTTTGTTCTTCTTGTTGGCTCGTCATTCGTTTTGACATCTGGGAAAGTTGTTGCGATATTTCCGAATTTGCTTTTTGAGCTGGGTCTTCAAACTCCACAGCGTCAGGGTCCAAATTATTATTTACGTAGTATTCACGGAGCCTTCTCAACAATACGGATTTGCTCCCAGTAGTTTCCAACTCTAATTCTTCAAGCTCTCTTCTGAGCTCTGCCACCAATAGTTCATTTATCTTCTTTCCAGGCATTCTTGTATCTTCACCCCACACCTGACACCAATTTGAAACACTTATGGGGACTTTTGCACAATTTATTTACAAAATTGTTAAGATACACTGAACTCTGCTGGATAACGTCTAACTACTTGACAATACAATAAACTCTTGTGAATATTTGAACTTGAACTGACGTTAACTGCCCATACATCCCCTTATATACTACAAAATGAACATTCTGGAACATTCTAGAAACATTATTTAATCTAGTCAGTGTGTTTAGAAGTTTCTAGAATTTTCTAGAAACATTAGATTTTTTTAGAAGTTTCTAAAAATCAACTGTAAATAACAATCTTTCAAATTAAGGTCCCTTCCTTTACGGTTATCGCGTTACAATATGTATCACTTTTTAAATAAAATTTATATTATTAACATAATACATAACCGTTTTTGACAGATATAATAATAAATTATAAACAACGTTGTCAGATTTCACATTTTTAAATTAAACATTTTTGTAACTATAATTTAATTCAAAATTTTGTTAAATATTTTTAAATCTCATATCTACCTTTGTGTAACTGAGGTATATTTTTTGAAACTAATTAAAATATTATTGAAAAATAATGAGAAAGTCGCATATAAAGGAAGTAAAACTGATACATTTGAGAAGTTTATTTTAAAAAAGACTTATTTGGATCTACCATTCTAAAAATGAACATTTTACTTTGGACTGATGCTAAACAGAATTTTGATTTTAAAGGGGGACGCACTACACTATACAAACTTATAAAATTAATGGGATACAAATTTAAAAAAGTAAATGGACGACATATTTTATGTGAACAACGACACGTTAAAATCAGTAAAATCACTTTCATTCGGAAATATAAACAACTAAACAGTCTTACTGAGAGAGTTACATTCGTGTACCTAGATGAAACATGGATCTATCAAAATGGTAGTTCAGTGCGTCAGTGGGTACACGATTCTGACCTGAAAAGTAATCCAGCTCGTGTAAAATCCGAAGGAAAGCGATTTACTATTTTAAACGCAGGGACTGATGCTGGATGATTTTTGGAAGGATGTGACTTGTTACTTGAGTCTTCGAATACAGACTTTGACTATCACAAAAGTATGAATAGTGACCTTTTTAAAAACTGGGTTGTTAATCAACAAATTCCTGCTTTATCTGTATTTCAAGAAAAATGTGTAGTGGTCATGGACAACGCGCCATGCCCTTCAGTTCAACTTAACAAACCACCCTATTTTAGCGAAAAAAGCGATGTTGCAGGAATGGTTGATTAACAATAACATTACATTTGACACAAAAATGACAAAGAAACAACTGTACTCAATAATCTTACCTTATAAAACTGACGAAAAGATATATGTAGTGGATGAAATTTTAAAACAACGAGGACATGAAGTAATTCGACTACCACCATACCATTGTCATTACAATCCAATAGAACTAGCATGGGGGTTTACTAAGACATATTATAACAAACATCTACTTATCTTGACCAGGATAGAGTTAAAAAAACTTGAACAGAAGCATTGACTAAATGTACACCAGACATGTGGCGAAATTTTTGTAGACAGATTGGCAGATTGGACTAATTACATGGGAAACTGCTCACATGACAATATTCCTCCTTTAATTATTTCATTGAAGGAATCAGATTCTGACGATTCCGATTTTGGATTTGATAGTGACTCTGATTCTTCCAGTGAAATAATGGAAGAGGATTGATCATACAAATACACCGACAACATTTACTCGTTATATCTAAATCTTCATCTGTATTTGTTTTCATTTGCTTTTATGTAATTTATTAAAATATTTTTTTCATTGTATCGGTTTGAAAAATTTCTGAAGAATTTCTGTTATAAAAAACATTATCAAAACATCTGCATATATAAGTCAAATGCGACTCCACCTGGGACGGACCAGGAAAATCAAATTTGTACTGGAGTAGTTTCCTTAATTAACCCATTGGATGTGAAATTTTATTACCCTACAGCCACTTTTACAATAATGTCACACTACGATGCCATTTGGATGTAAAATAGTAGACTTTAAAAAAGATGGATATAAAATTTGAGTACTGTGTTTTTATGTCAAACTTGGAAATGATTAAATAATTTTTTTTACCACTGCTTGAATAATTTAAAAGTTTTATTATAAAGTAAAAATGTTTTTTTTACTTTTGCTTGATTAATTTAAAAGTTGTATTAAACGTTTTTAGTTAATATATGTATATGTGCTACATTTTGAATTGTACTTATTTCTTTTTAATAAAATGTAAATATAAAAGTATATTTTTTGTTATAGATCAATAAAATAATAATTGACTATAAACAGGGATCTGTTCTGTGTAAAGGAATGTGTTATTTTGAGTATCAGTCAAAATTCATGTGAATTCAAATAGACCATTCTTGGATATTAATACTACTTGCAGCGAAAACTGACGTATCTACTTTAGTATTCAATTTAATATTAAATACAGGTATAATGACTTATTTCCTGCAAGTTTTAAATTTGGTTTGCAAATCTAATTACTTAAGATATTTGTACTGAATACACATATTTTTATTGAAGACGTGACAACATCCTACTTACAATTAACAAGTGTCGTAACAAGTGAGATGTGGCAAGAGTATAGCAGAAAAAAGTCAGAGAGAAAGGCAAAACTAGAAGAAGAAAAATTAACAAGAAAACGGAAATTGGAAAGTAAAAAGGAAGAAAAAAATAAATTAGGCAAAAAACAAGAGATAACAAAAAAATCTGTTCCGTTATCAGAGACAGACGATTCAGTTTCTGATGATGGGTCAGTTTTAAGCACCGCAAGTAGTCCAAATGGTCAAACAAGGCCCAGATTAGTAAAAAGTATTCAAAAACCCAAAATTGGCGATTACGTTCTGGTGCTATATGATGGAAAATATTTTCCTGGTGAAGTAGCTGCAATTAAAAAGAAAGAGTATTTTGTAAGTGCCATGGCGAAGAGTGGCAGAAAGGATTGGCGCTGGCCGGATGTTAAGGATCAAATATGGTACAATGAGAAAGATGTTGTCGAGATTATATCCCCACCAAAAAATGTAAACTCCAGAGGAGTGTTTTCTGTTAAAGAAATGGAAAAATATAACGAATAAGTTTAATTGTTTAAGTAATATTAAACTGCTATTTTTTTCGTTGCGTCTTATTTTTTCTAAAACGTACTTGTCCACAGTCAGCGTCTTTTGTTAGATCTCGTCAGCTATTTTTCTGTTGACCCATATACCAGATGTTAATATACTTATTAAAATTTTTCATTCTTCTTACTTAGCTTATTTTGTCTAAATTTAAGAAATTTCAATATTTTAAATCAAGTTATCAGTCTTGTCAGCTATAGGTACCAAAAGACATGATTAGGGACAGGAGTGTCAGCTATAGAAACATAATTGTCATGTTTAGAGACAACCGAAAATTTAACTGTCATGCATTGGAGCAATTGCACGCTCATACATTTTAATTTTTTTTTTTTTTTTGGAAATCTATTATTACCTGCGACTTTTATATTTTTGTACATTGGTGTTAACTATAAAATAGATATATTTAAAATATTTGGCTCCTAAATGCAATATTTCAGACATGTATAAGCATTTTTGACTCTAAAATACCTTAAAGTGTCAGGCACTGGTGCATTTACCTTATATGGGAAACCACAATAAAAAAAACGCGCCGCTTACTCTACCTCTAGGTGGTGTGGAAATGAGTTTTTTTTTTTTAAAACGTCTATTGAAATGGACGTTGTGGCGCTCGTACGCCAAAAACTATTGATTTTATGAAAAAAATTATTGATACATAAATTGTAGGACATTTTTTCTAGTTTAATTTTTTACATAAGTATTTTTTTCGTAAAATGCGTCGGAAAGGAGATATTCCCAAAAAACCGTTTGTAGGCGCCATTTGTCAATATGGCGGCGCAAGCGGCGGGGGTACGAGGTGGCAAAGTTGAAATTCGAAAAGGGCATACCCAAATCTATAAATTAACCAATTTTCAAAACTCCCGGAAAACTTTCCAGGTAAAACTACCAAATGACTGGACTAATTGGTTGAGTAAAACGTAAAGTAAATTTGCTGTGAATTGTGAGCAATATGGAAGGTGAAAGCAGTCAAAGTAAACGCCGTCGTCCGAATTTTTCTGAAAGAGAAAAAAATATTATATACAATGTATATAAAATGAACATTAAATTTATGAAAAGATGTAGGAAAAGTGTTCTTATAGAAAGAGAAGAAATTATTTTGTGGAGGAGAAATTACTTACAAAAAATCCGAGAGTATCGTCGTGAAGGAAGAAAGATTTACTATTTAAATGAGACTTGGTTGAATCAAGGCCATACTGTCTCAAAGGTATGGCAAGATGTAGAAATAAAAAGTCGTCGACAAGATTTCATTGAAGGCCTCTCGACAGGATTAAAAGCGCCAGCTGGCAAAGGTCGGAAGCTGATAATAACTCACATAGGCAGCAATTCGGGGTTTTTAGAAAATGGCTTGTTACTCTTTGAGTCCAAGAAAACTGGCGACTACCATGAGGAAATGGACGCCCAAAAGTTCGAAAGTTGGTTTTCTAAGATTTTACTTAATCTTGAACCAAACTCAGTTGTCGTTATGGACAATGCCTCATACCACAGAAGACAATTAGAGCAATCACCAACAACTGTCTGGCGAAAAGCTGATATTATTAACTGGCTATCTCAAAAAAATTTGCCATTTGACGATAATATGTTAAAAATCCAATTGCTTAATACTGCAAGGCAACATATACCTCGGTTAAAGAAATATGTTGTTGACGAAATGGCTCGTGAGAGGAACATAATCGTACACCGCCTGCCTCCTTACCATTGTGAACTAAACCCGATCGAGCTAATATGGACTCAAATGGCGAGAGAAAACTTGACTTTTAAAATGGATGAGGTGCTATAGAAAATGCCACCCCTGAGTCATGGAAAAAATGCATAACACATATCATAAAAGAAGAAGACAAAATGTGGGATCTCGACACTAGAATGGACATTGAAACTGAACCATTAATTATTAACTTAAACAATAGCGATCACGACAGTTGCTCATCATCCGACGAGTTTTCTTTAGAGGATAGTGAATAATATGATACAGGTAATTTTAATTTTTTTGTGATTATTTGCAACATTTTACAAAAAATTAAGATGGCCAATTTAGGTTCAAATTTACATAAATTACATGTAAACTTTTGCTAAAACGACTTTCTTGATTTTTTTTAATGATGCAAATAATCGCATAAACCACTATGATTAATCTGAATGTAGAAATTGAAATTTTAGTCTTTCAAATTGAAATCTATTTTTTAAATTATAAACATCATTAATCATTTTACAAAACTTTGTGTACTACCTACTTTCACTTGAAACAATATCTGTATGCCACTGAAAGAGACTGATTAAGGCAAAGACGTCACCATTTTTTCGAAGAATTTAGTGCCTACTATTTTGGAATCTTAGTATAGTTGTTGTAATGATTGGCAACACTTAAGCCATATATTAAAAGTTCACGAAACTAGTGTTGGGCACATAAAAAACAGTTCAAAATATAGCGAATCGAGAATGTCACTAAAAAAAAATTGTACAATTGATGCAATGCAACAACGACTCTACGAAACCGAAAAAAAATATTGGCAATCGGTCGTTGAACGAATTATTCATATAATACAGTATTTATCAAGACAATGCTTGGCATTTAGAGGTTCATCTAAAAATCTTTTTCAAAACGACAACGGAAACTTTTTAAAATTAATAGAAACCATAGCTAAATTCGATCCAATAATGTCTGAACATTTACATCGCGTTCAAACGTCTGAGAAAAAGAATATTAGTCATTATTTCGGTGATCAGATTCAAAACGAAATAATTAGCATTATAAGTGATGCTATTAAGAAAAATATTTTTAAATGCTCCACTCTTCAAAATATTATTCAATCATTCTTGATACAACACCAGACATAAGCCATACTGAACAGTTAACCATTGTCATAAGATTTGTTTATCACAATAAACCGAGAAATGTTGCAGAAATTCGTGAGCATTTTTTAGGATTCCAAAGTGTAAATGACACAACCGGTGTAGCTTTATTCGAGTTCATCATTAACCATTTGAAATTAATGAACATTAATATATCATATTTACGCGGACAGTCGTACGATAACGGAGCTAATATGCGTGGGAGACATAATGGACTTCAACAAAAAATTCTTGAAATAAATTCACGAGCTTCTTTCGTTCCATGCGCTGCTCATTCATTAAATTTAGTAGTGAACGATGCAGCTAAAATTTCATTTGAGACGGTAAATTTTTTTAGTGTGATTCAAGACCTATATAATTATTTTTTAATTAGTGTGAAACGGTGGGATGTATTAAAAAAATACGTTAAAAATTTAACCCTAAAACCACTTTCTGCAACTAGATGGGAAAGTCGGATAGAAGCCCTGAAACCTCTGAAAATTTATATGTCAGAAATTTATCAAGCTCTATTAGATATCACTAATGACCACACAAAAGACATGGATTCAAGAGCTCAAGCAAATAATATAATTTCAAAAATTTGTTCTTTTAAATTTTTGTGTTCCGTCTCAATTTGGTATGTTTTATTAAATCTTGTCAATATTGTCAGCAAAATAATGCAAAAGCCCACATTCGATTTACAATTAGTAACAGAAAATATTAATTCAATTTTGAACAACTTAAAAAGTCTTAGAACTGATGAGAAATTTGAAGAACTTATGACGTGTGCAATGGCTAAAGCTAGAGAACTTAATATTGAGCCTGATTTCCCTGAAACTCAAAAGTGAAAAAAAAGGAAGTTATTCGATTACGAAGCATCAGATGATACAGTGAATGATGCAAAACATGATTTTAAAATTAATTTCCACTTGGCGATTCTGGACACCACTATATCGTCAATTTGAGAACGATTTCAACAACTGCAACAACACAACGAAGATTTTAAAATAATACACAACATCAACCAACTAAAACAATGGGATAATGAGGATTTATTGAAACACTGCAAAGATTTGCATATTAAATTAACCGACGGTGCAAACTTAAACGATGAAGATATTGATGGTATAGCTCTAAACGAAGAATTAAAAACCATTCAATTTTTTATAAAATCTGACTTGTCTCCTCACGAGGTTTTAAATTACATTTATAAAAATGCATTAAATGAGATTTTCCCGAATATAACTATTGTATTACCCATTTTGTTAACATTACCTGTGTCTGTTGCTTCTGGAGAAAGAAGTTTCTCTAAGTTAAAACTAATTAAAAACTATTTACGGTCTACCATGAAAGAAGAACGATTAACGGACTTATCCATAATATCTATAGAAAGCAATATTTTGGATTCCATAGATATTAACGATCTCATAAAAAACTTTGTAGCTGCTAAAGCTAGAAGAGTAAATATGTAAAAAGTATTTTGATTTTTGAGTGATGAATAATTATAAAGTAATCTCATTCTTAATAAATGTTTGAGACAAGCAAATTTTATTGATTGCTTAGATTTAGTATTATATATTGTATGTATATAACCCATGCCAGTATATTATCGTATTATATAACCTGTAATTATTTTATAAAATAAAAGTATTCATTGGAAATATTCTAATCATTAAATTCATAACAAGTCAGTTCAGGGAAGGGCACTGAAAATAATCTGGCACAAAGGCGCCTCTTACCCACGCGGCGGCCCTGACCCCAGACGAGGACTTATGGAATTATTTCACATTTCTGTAAAAAGAGCAGAATTTTTAAGAACATATCAACAACAAAAAAATGCAGGAATTTATCAATTCGTTTTTATAGATGAAACGTGGATTTTCCAAAATGGTTCTGTAAGTCGTTCTTGGCAAGATCACAGCAAGAGAAGTGTGAAATCTCTTAAAACCGATGGCAAAAGGTGAGACATTTGAAACAAATGATAAATGTTGATGTTAAAATAAATATTTTTTGTAGATACATCATTGTCCATGCTGGTAATGTAAATGGCTTTATTGAAGGTGCCGAGGCAATATTTTGCTCAAAAACCAACATGATGGATTATCATGGGGAGATGAATCAGACAAATTTTGTGTTATGGTTCGAAAATCAACTATTAAAAAATTTATCTGAACCATCCTTAATAATAATAGATAATGCTCCTTACCATAGCATGTTATTAAATAAAATTCCTAATGCTTCATGGAACAAGGATAACATAAGAGAATGGTTGACAAACAATAAATTACATTTTGATGACATGATGTTTAAAAGTGAACTTTTACATATTGTTGCCCAGTAAATACAATAATCAAATTAATATAGGTTTATATAAATGTCCATTTTAGAAATAAACCGCCCCCAAAATACCTAATTGATGATTTAGCCCAACAGTATGGTCACCAGGTATTACGTCTCCCTCCATACCATTGTATATTTAATCCAATAGAATTAATCTGGGGAATAGCCAAAACATATTACAACGGCCATATTGGCAGAGATGGTCATACAGAAAAGGACTCCTTAAATATGAAGGAAGAACTTCAAACCGTTACTCCCCAGATTTGGAAGAATTCCATTGCTCATACAGAGACAAAAATTAAAAAATGGTATGATCGTGAGCATATTATGGAAAGAATAGAAATTCTTCCAGTTATAATTGATCCAAACGAAGACAGTGATTCCAGCAGCTTAGATGAAAGCGATTAATAATATTATTTATGTAAGGAGGGCGTAAGTAAGTTACACACTTATTGTTATTTATATAGACCATTATTTTCTTTTAAGGAAATACAAATAATACGGAGCTAGTGAAAGTTCCTAGCAAGTTACAACAGAGCAAAGAATTTATAAATTATGAATTTAAAAACATTTTGATTGGATTGGTAGTTATAATTTCTGTATTAAATTCAATATTTTGTTAATAATATTAAATATTCTTATGCTTATAAAAGTTTGTGTTTTACTAACTTGGTGTAAATAAAAAAATACTTCACCGTCAGCCATTTACTTTTAAAATTTGTAGATAATTGTTGTGGTTTAAAATTTTAAATGTATATTTTGTGCTTTTATTTTCACTTGGCAACAGTGTTAACTTGGTTGTGTCAAGAAATCTGTGACGTGCGTTCAAAGTTGTTGATATGAACCGTACTTGTGTATTATCTTTTTGCATACTTCTCACCACCTCGACCAAATTAGTTTCATTATTGCTCTTTTTCAGGCGAATTGGATAAGATCCACTTTTCAACAGACTGCCACGAACCTAAAACGACCACTTCATTTGAGGAATCTGGTCCAAGTAAGTAGATAGATTCAGTCCATACTCTGATTTTTAGGCAGATATTTTGCGGTCAATTTCAAATAAAGTGCAAGGCACAAACAAAAACTATCACGTAACTTATTTTTCAGGCAAAGACGTCCCAAATAAAGAGCGTTCAAGTCGTGCGAAGCCACATTTGAATTTCATGAGTTATGCTGGCAGCGATGCCTCTGATAGCGAGGATAGCTAAGTGCCTAGTGAAAGTTCAGAAGATGGATCGGAGATTGATGATGAAGACTCTGTTGATACCAATGATGTCGAGTCAAACCATGGAAATGCGGCCACCGCGGCAAATGATCTTACTCGAAAAAGAAAGAGAGATATAAATACATGGAAGAGAAATGTACAGAAAAACTTGAGACTGGAGGGAAAACAATATTTCACACAGAAAGGAAAACTTAAACCTGCAAAAAGTGTCAAAGATGTAGAGTGCCGGTGTCATTACAAGTGTATCCAACATATCTCAAAAGAACAACGGGAAAATATTCTTTCCAATTTCCTCCAGCTAAAAACTCAGCATCAAAAATGGGATTTTATAGCCAAGCAGGTTTCGTGCATATCGAAGAAGAGATGCTATAGTGAAAATAATGACCGACGATCCAAGACCTTTGTGTACAGTCTAACATCGAACAAAGTTGCACGTCAGGTCAAAAACGATCGGAAAGTGTGAAGGATGTTATCAGGCAGCATATCAAATCAATTCCTGTGGTTTCATCGCATTATTGTCGAAGTACAACAAAAAGAGAATACCTGCCCTCCAACCTCTTAGAAAAAAAAAGTATGAGGACTACAAACTATTTTGCGAAGATAGAGATGTTATTCCTGAAAAATTTAGCTTCTATAGGAATGTCTTTGTAACCGAATTCAACCTTGGATTTCATCGCCCAAAGAAGGATCAGTGCGACTTTTGCACAAAATTCAAACCGTTGGAATAACAGGGAAAGTTAACACAGCAAGCTGAGTTTGATCTGCATCTTACTAGGAAGCAAGAAACAAGAGATCACAAAAAAGAAGACAAGGAGCCATCAAAAATAGAAAGAAGCTTCGCCTGTTATACCATGGACATGGAAAAGATCCTTGTCACGCCATCTCTGAATGTTGGAAAATTATACTACGCTCAGAAGTTGAAGACATACAACTTTACAGTTTACAACCTGGCAACATCTGAGGCCACTAATTATATGTAGCATGAAGGTGTGGGATCGAAAGGATCCTCAGAAGTTGCAAGTTGTTTGTGGCAACATTTGCAGAGCCTTGACCAGGCCGTCAAAGGGATCACTTTCTATTCTGATACCGCATCGGGGCAAAACAGGAATGTGATCAATGCTGCTATGTTCCTTATAAAGTGATCGAGCTCAACTTCGATGACTTTTTGAATTTTAAACAGTTTTCTTCCATGGTCATCAAGAATCGAAACTAAAATGACAAAGGAGAGACTGTCAATTGGCTAAAGATAAAATGGTTGCAGTACAGAAAGGCAGATCCATTTCGAGTCGATTCTGATCAAGAAAATATCCACAAGAATCTCAGGCGGACTACTGACGAACATTGTTGAACATTGTTCGAGTCGATTCTGATCAAGAAAATATCCACAAGAATCTCAGGCGGACTACTGACGAACATTGTTGAATTGTTGTACAAGCAGCCTTTGCCCATAGAGACTAGAAAGCTACGGGGTCTGATGCAGCTGTACAGTTCCCTATGCATTCCTGCAGCATATCACCAATTTTATCATAACCTGCGATCTTCAGAACAAGCTCCTGGCAAAAACTCCTCAGATGATGACAACTAAGTATTTTTGCTTCCAGGGAAATGAAGGTCTTTCTCAAGAGTGTCTGGGTCCTAAATTTCAAAATCATAAATTTGATCTCGGGAATTTTGGTAGTAAATAGACTTAAGCCACGAAAACTCAGTTCTACTCAATATTTCTTTTATTTTTCAAAATAATTATTTTTTTATTCCTTCAAGATCGTAGTAGTCGAATAAAAATGTTAATTTTTCAATAAACCTTTTCAAAAGAAGCAAAATACTGTATTTTCTCTAGCGGAAAAAAAAATCAAATCGAGTTTACTCGAAACTTAATTTGAGTGGATTAGGACCATTCACCACTAGGGCGACGACATCAAGGAAGGACACTTATAGCTGACAGTTGGTATACAAGTTTGCCATTGACAGAAAAAATGCTAGATTCCAATACGCATTTAGTAGGAACAGTTCGAAAGAAACGAAAAGGCTTGCCCAAAGAAGTGATAAATGCCAAGCTAAAAAAAGGAGAAATTATTTTTCTTGAAAACGAGAATTGAATAACCATGACCAACTGGAGAGACAAAACGAATATTTATATCCTTTCCACTAAACATGGAAATGACATGCAAGAGGTGTCATGTAATCGACTAAAATGAAGCCGCAAGTGGTATTAGACTATAATAAAGGCAAAGCAGTTGATTTATCCGACCAACTAGGGGCGTACTCTAATCCTCTAAGAAAAAGCGTGAAGTGGTTTAGGAAATTGGCTTTCGAACTTTTATTAACGACATCTATGGTAAATTCATATATTTTATACAAGCTCGTAACTGGAGAAAATATGTCAGTGACAGATTTTAAAAAGCAGATAGTGAAGCATCTAGTGACAGACAATAAAGAAATCATTTCAAAAAAACCTACACCAAGTGTTCATCACATTATTGAAGTGAAAACAGATGGAAGTAAACATCAACGAAGAAAGATGTGCAAAAACTATTATAAGAAGAACAGTGAAGAACATGGATGCCAATATGCAATGAACAGAATTGAAAAGGTAGATACCTTTTGTAAAAGTTGTGCGAACGAGCCATTTTTGTGCATACCTTGTTTTAATGAGCTTCATAAGATTTAACTAGGATACGATGTTTATTATTTTATTCATACAAACATGTTTATTTGTTAATTAAATAAAGTTTATTTTAAAGCCACAACCCTCTTGTATTATGTTTTCATAGGGATCATGTTCCAATAGGGACCACATTTCTCATTATGGAAAAATGTAAGAAATTGTATGTGCAGCATATAGCTTCTAGGCCATATTGGCCCATTTCTGCAGTCGTACATAGTTAAATATGCACCAACGACCCGGCAGCTATTAGAAAATGTGTTGACCCCATGGGACCAACATAGCCTGGTAAGGTAAAATATATGTTGGCCCCATCGGACCAATGTGACTTGCTGAGGTACCATCAGTGTTGGTCGTATAGGACCAACGTGGCAGTGAACGCGTTAATATTATTTTCTTAAACTTTCTTGTAATTTCAGCCCATCATGCTTGAGTAAGTTTTATGTGGATAAAATCACGGACATATAAATCGTCCGAGGTCCATAAGGACAAATTGTTCCACGAAGGATAGGTTAGATTCTATCTATCTAATATATTTAAATGAGCAATTCTTGTATATATATATTTGGAATCTCGGAATCGGCTCCAAAGTTTTCCATGAAATTTAGTATATAGGGGGTTTCCGGGGCGATAAATCGATCTAACTAGGAATCATTTTTAGAAAATGTCATTTTATTCGTGTTTTATCGATAATCAACTTAAACTGAAAAATATTACTCTTCCTGACATCTATTGGCGAATAATACTATTTTTTTTTAAATTGTGAGCAACTAATTGCTTTAACGACACAACAACAGCTAAAGCTATTCCAGCAGTTCGCGTTGTTAAGTAACACGAAATCAATGAGTGTTTGCTTTGAGGTTAGACTAAGCAAATCAATTGTTTATTTATATTATTTGTGTCTTCTTAATGCACGTGTTCACTTAAAAATGCCTAAACGATCTTGGAAAAAACGCTTATAAACAATCTAACTTCACGAAGCCGCAACTCGTCTTAAGAACACCTAGAAGAGCATCGTCATCAAACTAATCAGGATTCTCAAACTTCTCATAGTGAAGACTCATTTCAAGGATACCGTCAAGAAAATAATCAGGTTTCTGCTCGTCCCACACGTGCTGCTAAAGTAAGATGCTTGCAAAATTTGAGTGACATTATACGAGCAAAGCTCGGTCATCCAGGTACTATTGAGTAACTAACAAGATTATTTTTTATACCAGTTTTCACCAACAATTCTAGTAAAGTAATATAGAATGTGTACTTGAGTAAATAAGTATATTGACTGGAACTTTAATATGTTAGATTATAAGGATTAAATGAATAGCAAGTTTAGCTTTTAATAATATAATATTTTAAGCTTGTAAAAGCAGTATTGGGATGTTTATTAAATAGCTTATGTAAAAATACCAATATTTCCAGATTCTCAAATTGATGTCAAAAAGAACGTGTTCGGATTACAGAATAAGCTTTAGCTAATTTTATCAATCTGATCACTGAATTTTACACTTATGCGAAACTTTAATCACGTGAAGCCATACGTCAGAAAGGTGTTGCCAACAAATTATTTGTGTAATACTAATAAAATAAGTTAAAAAAAGGTCTTTATGGTTCAAAAAAAATTAGACACAGTAACAATCCTTTTATTATTTTTCAAACAATGTCTTCATATGCACCAAAAACCTTTGCGATAAACAGTAAAAAATCTGAAATTAAGCAAGTATTGTTTCTATTCAGATGATAAAAACCATCCTCTCACATAAAATAAAATGTAAAGTGTCCCATAGTAAAAATGACACGATTCCGATATTGACAAATTGAATCACTAGTTATATAGCAATTGAAGACCTCGGTGCAAGAACCGGGCAACTCCATTTTTAACCGATATTGGGATATTATATGCAATATACTTAACATAACATTGTGCGTATTTTGGTACAAGAATCAGGCAAATCCACTGTTTCTCTATTGAGTTATTATAGAGAAGGACTTACCTGATTAACTATTTTGGTTCAAGAATCAGACAACTCCATGAGTTGCCCGATTCTTGCACCAAAATGTATTGGTACAGTGGGAGTTGTCGGAGAAGGGGTAACATGCCAAACGTGCACTTGTCCTCGTCTGCTTCAGTTTCACTTGAGTTTGATTTTCTGTAGTGAATGATTATTTAATATGTCGGTTTCTTCGGAAACGGAACCTGAAATGTTTCAAGATTCGGGCAGTGAATATGTTCCGAGCGATCTGGACCAACCAAGCACAAGTAAACGTCAGGATAGAGCGGCACTAAAAACAAAAAATAAACGTGTTCGGAGAAGCTTGAGTGGACCGAGAGAAAAAAAAGGTAGAAAACGAGAAAGAAAAGAAAGTAGTTGGCGAAAAAATATAAGAAAAAACTTGAAAGCATGTGGAGAAGAGCACATTAATTCAGTTAATAAGGTCGTGCCCAAAAGAGTAGTTGGACCACCATGCAGTTGCCATAATAAATGTTTTGAGAAGGTGAATGAGTTACAAAGAATATATGTTCTTTCTTCTTTTAATAAGTTGGGAAATAAAGAAAAGCAAGACCTATATTTGGGTGGGTTGATTTCATCAATACCAGTTAAACGTAGACGACCTACAACAGGACAAGGAAAAGAGAAGGCTGTTTCATTTTCGTACAAAGTAAGTTGTTTTACTGCTCGTGATTAAATATTTTTCCATATATATTAAGCAAAATTTTTTCGAAAACTAAAATAGTTTTCTGCTTTGAAATACTTTTTACCAGTAGTTGTTTTTTACAGTTTCGTATTGGATCAACTGAATATAAAGTTTGCAAAAAGGCCTTTTTTGGAATTCACGGGATAACCAAGCATCGAGTAGATCGTCTTGCCTCTTCCTTGAAAACTGGGATTACTGCACCATCTGACATGAGGGGAAAACATTCTAATCGCCCTAACAGAATACCAGAAGCAGTTCTGCAAAGTATTGAAAATCATATAAAAAGTTTTCCAAGACGAAGCTGTCACTATAGTCGAGAAAAAAATGAGCGTAAATACTTTTTGCCTGCGGATTTAAATATCTCAAAGATGCACCTGATGTATTTGGAAAAATATGAAAATGAAACATTTAAGGCGCTACAGAAGGGAGAAGAAGCACATCCAAAAGTTACTTACGACTTCTATAATCGTTATTTTATACAAAACTATAACATAAGTTTTGGGACTCCACGATCGGATACATGCCAGACTTGTGACAGATTACAAAACCTTATACTGGCAGAGTTAGATCCTGCAAATAAAAGAACACTTCAAACTGAAAAGGAACTACATATTCACAAATCTGAACAGTTTTATAAAAATCTGAAGGAACTCACTATTTTTTCTAAAGAAAATGGGGATACGGAAGTCTTGTGCTTTGATTTTCAACAAAATTTGCCTCTACCTCACGTCCCAGCAGGTGATGTGTTCTACAAAAGACAGCTGTGGCAGTACAATTTTTGCATACACTCAGGAAAATCAGGTACTTCAACTTTTTACATGTATGACGAGGGGACAGCTAAAAAAGGGAGTAATGAAGTTATAAGCTTCTTAAATCATTATGTACAGACTTATTTGCCTCCTACAATAAAGACGCTTTACATTTTTTCAGACAATGCATTTGCACAAAATAAAAATCAAACCCTAACAAAATATTTATTCACTTTGGTAAACACAAATGCAAAAATATACAGGGTATATCACCAGTATCCTGAACCAGGGCACAGTTTTTTACCGTGTGACAGGTCATTTGGACTTATAGAAAAGAACAAAAGGAAAAAAGAGAGAATCTATCTACCGTCAGAATGGATCCAGTTAGTAGAAAAAACTTCTAAGAACTTTAGGGTGGTTCCTGTAGAACAGGACTTGATCCTGAACTTTTCAGATCATTTTAAACAAGTATTTAAAGCTGTACCAATTGGATTAAAAAAGGAAAAATTTGCCATATCATCTTACAGGATAATGAAGTACAGAAAGAATGAAAACTTTATCGAGTGTTCTGTAAGCTCAGGATTACAATGTTTTACAAAATTTAATATGAAGAAAAGAGAAAATATTCCACTCTCAATGCCAAATACCAAAGCATACTCGAGACCTCTAGATATAAATCCAAAGAAGATTAAGGACCTTAAAGATTTAGTGGCAAAATATGTACCCTTAAATGATCAACAATATTATGAGAAGCTATTTCAAAATAATGGTACTGCTCATGTGGAAATGGAAGACTCGACCCAAGAAGATGTTCAAGACGAAGGCAATATTAGTGACTCATCCTATGTCTAAAATGTAACGTTTCTTTTGTTTTTAATAAATATATTTTGTAATAAATAAAAGTTGTTTAAATATTTCTTTAAAAATGGGCTATTCGGGGCAAGAAACAGGTAAATCCAATTGTTTATTTTTTTTATGATCAGAAGAATATCGACATAAGACTGTTTCTACAAAATATTAACTTCTTTATTAATATTTTAAAGAAAAAAATATCATACACTGCAATTATTTTTAATTCGCCGACTGCACTCAGTTTATATCAATTTTCCAACATTTTATTAAAATGGAGTTGCCCGGTTCTTGCACCGAGGTCTTCAATTTTTGTTTTTTTGTTTTATTCTAAGGAAAATAAAAAAATTTAAATTAGAGTGCAAATAATATCATCAATTGTGAGCTTTAGAAAACTGCTACTGCATTAATTGGGTAACAGTGTCCCGAATATTGTTTATTGAAAGGAACACGAAGTGAAGATTATACCAAAAATTGTAAATTTTATAATTAATTTTTTTTTTTTTTTATATTAGGTGTTACCATCCCAACTCCTTAATAAACTTTAAACTCGCTTTGGCATAGATCGGATGTTTTTTTTTAAATAAATTATTGAGGCATTGCTTCGTACTCTTTAGTAAGCTCAGTTTTATTTCCATTACACTCCTTGATGTAGGATTTCTGGTCAGTTCTCATCTTTTAAGCTCATCCTAAACATGCTCAATTGGATTTAGGTTCAAGCTCAATGGTAACCAATTCAATGTAGATATACCGAACAAAGTTAGGTAGGGAGTGGAATATCCTGCATTAATATGACAGCGTCACCAACGAATCCGACAAAGGGAAGCAAATGTTCTTCTAAAATTTCCATAGAATAACGATCCGCTGTTGAACCTCCCCTACATCAATCAAAGCTTTTTTATCATAAAAAATTTACAATTTTTGTTGACAAAGCTAAATATATAGTATGCGACACATGAATAAACACAAATACACAAAAAATACAAAGCTAAAAAACTTTGAACCATAAATAATATTATTCCTTATCATAATTTATTATATATCTAGATGTGTACAGATTAAGAAAAGAAATAAAAAACGAATATAAAGGTATAAAGTAAAAAATTAAAAAACAAGAATTTTTTTTCTTTTTTTTTAGCAAAAATTTAAATAAGTAGTAATTAATTAAATGAAGCAACCCAAACTACTATAAAGTGTCAAACTTACAACCAGTGTGTGAAGATTATTCAGGGAGTAATGTTGAAGAAGTCTTCCACTGCATAAAAGGTTCTCTCTAGTAGAAGACATTTTATATCCTTGCGGAAACGAGGAAAAGATTTTAAGGATTTAATTTTCAAAGGGAAATGATTGTGTAATTTTTTTCTGTGTAGAAAATGAAGTTTTTTACCAATTCCGACCGTGGGGTTGGTAGATGAAGATAATACTCTAAGTTCCTAAGTGGATAATTATGACATGGTCTCTTTGGAATTTCTGATAAATGATTGCGGATTAGACAAATAGATTCCAAAATAAATAGAGAGGAAAGAGTTAATATCTTATATTTTCTGAAGAATTCTTGACAATGAGATGTGCTATTTGGTCCTAATAAATACCGAAGTCTAAAAATGAGCTCAAATTGAGTCTTACAACATACACCCCAGTATGGAAGGGCGTAACGCGGATATGACGCAAAAAGGGCGTAATACACATTTTAAGGAGCTACAACAATAAGTCCCTAGAACCTCCAAACTGGTATTGTTCAGAGTGAAGGGTTGGATGGGGTTTTTATATGATAAGATTTTCGTTTTTGAGACGTTTAGGCATAGAAAATTCGAGTCGCACCACGATTTAATTTTAACTAGATCATTAGAAATATATGCATGAAGTGCGGTGACACACGAATCGCTCCATATAAAACTCGTATCGTCGGCGAATACAGATTTTGCCGCTGATATTTAGATTGGCCATGTCATTTATAAACAATAAAAACAGAATAGGTCCTAGGACTGAACCTTGAGGAATCCCACAATCTATTGGGTTGCAGGAAGATTTCATTTCATCAACTTTTACAAGCTGACTTCTGTAAATGAGATAGGACTTAAACCAATCAAGTGGCGTTTCTCTAATGCCATAGTGCTGTAATTTGTTGATTAGAATATTATGATTTACACAGTCAAAAGCCTTAGAAAAATCACAAAAAATAGTTACTTTAGAATAGTGATTATTAATACCGTAGTATACAGTATTAAAGAGAGAAAACATAGCATCATTGGTGTACTTATTACTTAGGAATCCAAATTGATTAGGGGTCAGTATTTTATATTTGGACAGAAATGATAGAAGCCTTTTTTAACCAATCTTTCCATAATTTTTAATAACGTAGGCAGGAGTGCAATAAGGCGGTAGTTTGAAACTTGTTCTTTATCTCCTCCTTTATGTAACGAAATAATTTTTGCGGTCTTGAGGCAATTGAGAAAGGTTCCGTTTTGTAAAGACTTATTAGTTAAGTCTGTAAGGTGGTGTAAAGTACGATCAGGAAGATTACTGACCTCTATAAAGTCTCTGGTGGAAGACATTATCAAAGTGCCTCCATGAGATAAATTCCTTCTATTAAACCTAGCTATAGTTGTGTAATTGTTAACAAAGATAGGTTCGACAATGTCTAACCAATTTTCGGTAATAATCTAGTATCAATTGCTTAATATCTTACTTTTTTTACCAGACTTCTTACTTGCTACTTGATTTGTACATTTTTTCTAAACCTACTAGAAGGTAGATTCTGTCTAGACACCATTAAAGTTTTTTTAATCTCCTACACATTCTGTATCTCTTGATGATTTCACCTAAAAAAAGAAAATATTATTACGACGCATCGCCTAAATGCAATGTGAAATTCGTTGAAGGGTGTGTTAACGACCAAATTTTTAGGAATTTTTCAGAAGAATAGTATTCATGTTTTATTATTTTTAAAATTATAAGTACAAATCAATGCAGATAGAAAAATGGATTTCTATCCTAACAAAGCAGAAGTAATATAACATCCACTTTGCATTCATAACATTCCTCCAAAATATGTAATTATAAGTAGATGATTGAAAATCTATTTTATAATTTATTTTCTCGAATCCAGTTTTTATTATTGCATCAATGTTAATAGTAATACAGAATTTTTAATCATTAACTTAATGTCTAGTTTGATATGACCGAATCCATGTTGCCTAATAGTAATATGTATCTTAACTTCATCATACAGTCTATTATAAATAACTATCTTAAACCATTTAGAAACTGCACTGACAATGATTACTGCTCTATAATTTTTTATGTCCGTTTTACTTTACTGACTTTCCATACATCAGGATATGTGGTGGTTTTTAAACAAAGATTAAAAATGTGTTTGAGCGGTTTTATAAATAGTTCACCACAACCTTTTATAATAAATCCAGAAACACCATCTGGTCCAATAGCCTTATTACCCTTCAACCTTGATATTGCGTTAGTAATTTCTTTTGACGTAATGGGTAATTCGCAAAAATGATTCATAGCATCATTTTTTACACTGCCGGTATCTACATCCTTTATAAATAGAGGAAAAAAATTGTGCAAAGGCTTGTACAATATCATGTGTTCCTTGGAGTGTTTTATTATTGAACTGCATTTGATTAGTCCAGGATATGACGGTTTTCTGCTAGCAATTCTTTTTATAAGCATGGATTTGTTAAAATATTGACAGTAAGTAGAAAATAGCTCAAAAATCAAAATCTGCCCTAAGCCAATATGTGCTTTTTTTCTGGGAGTAGTTACCACCCCAACTCGAAGGTGGAAAATATTTATAAAAAAAACATAGTAATCACTAGAATAGTGAATTTTAAGACAAAAATGTCCCATAGAATTTTTTCGAAAAGTCAATACTTTTGGAGTTATTGGTTTACAAATTAAACGGCAAACAAGCATGTTTTTATTTTAAACGGTTTTTCGGGAATAACTCAGAAAATTTACATGTTGTCGGAATAACTGTCATAATATAAAATAAAGCTTACAAAAAAAAGAGAGAAATACGTTTTTTTATAATTATCGCAAACTTAATATTAACAAAGTTATGACTTATGACTGTTCGAAATATGTAAGTTGCGGATAAAATAAAAGAGATGTACTCTAAAGAGAAATTAGAGACTGACTCGGAGACTGATAATTGTTCCATGTATAAGGATTTATTGAGCATCTCTTTGAGTAATAGAAGTGGCAATCACGAGGGCAATCACTTTTTAGAACTTCTTAAGGACACCGCTATGAGAAATGTCGAAAAAGAAAAGCACGGGAAACGTTTCTCTGAGCCACTTAAACTTTTCAGTCTTTATCTCTATATTGTCAGTGGTCGTTTGGCATATGAGACACTATATAAAAATTTGCAAAATGCTTTACCGAGCTTGAGTACTGTTCATCGTACCTTAGACGAAGGCGAAAGAATATTGGAAGGGCAAGTGAGAATGTTCCTGCTGAAGGAGTATTTGGTGAAAAGAAAACTCCCCTTATCTGTTTTTATCAGTGAAGATCAAACTGCCATTGTACAAACAGTTCAATATGAATCTAAAATCAATAAAATGGTAGGATTTGTGCTACCCTTGCATACGCAATCTGGCTTTCCTGAACTTGACAAATTTACTGTTGATTCAGTAAGCGACATTGAAAAAGCTTTCAAAGATTGCAAGTTATCTAAAACAGCTTATTTCTTTATGGCTCAGCCACTCAAAAAAAATGTTCCTGCTTTTTGTCTTTGTGTATTCGGCAGCGATAATAAATTCTCTGCGGAAGATGTACGAAAAAGATGGAAATATTTGGTTGAAGAAGCGAAGTCTCAAGATATTGAAGTCGTGGGTTTCTCGAGTGATGGAGATTCACGTTGTTTGAAGTCTATGAAGATTGAGTCACGCCTTCCATCTAGTTTGGAGGATGGATCATCTTGTCCTTACAAACCGTATTTCCAGGTAAAGTGAACAACTCTCCTAAATGAGTAGGTATATTATTATTTTTGCTACATATTATAATGTTTTAGATGGATTTCAACACCGAGAAACCTATTTATATTCAAGACACAGTACATATAGGAACAAAATTGAAAACAAGGTTTCTCAAAGTAGGGATTAATCTCCCAATGGGAAAATTTGAAGTTTCGGTTTCTCATATAGAAGCTTTGATAGAAACAGTTTCTAAAGATCAGCATTTGCTCTGCAAAAGTTTATTGGACGGTAAGATTTTTATCATTTATACAAAATACACTTGTACGTAATAATAACAATATTTAATTTGGTTTTAGGCACTGACAAAATGAATTTCGGTGCAATCGATAAAATAACATCAAGAAAAGTGATTCAGTTGATTCAAAAAATTGATAAAAGTAATGCAACACGTCAATACTTGCTATTAACCCGAAATATTTTAGACTCCTACTTAGATAAAAACATTGATCATGTTGAAAGAATATATTTAATTTGGAATTCAATATTCTTTTGCCGAGGGTGGAAGGAATGGTTGAAAAATAATAACCTGAGTACTTCGAAGAATTTTTTAACTTCCAATACATACACTTGCATTGAGTTGAATGGTCATAGTCTTTTACTGCTAATAGAAAAGTGTAGAAATTCAGTCAATGGAAATCTCGATGGAAATATGATTTTGCCATGGTTATGTTCAAGCCAGCCCTGCGAAAAATCTTTCAGACAAACCAGATCTATGACTTCGACGTTCTCCACTATAGTCAACTTTTCGATGTCCGATATAATGAGCAGATTAAAACGTATCCAGGCACTGAATGAAATAAGTTGCGATCTAAGTAAGTGTCTAAATCTTAAACTAGACTCTTTTTACTCACTATATTTTAACAAAAATAACTCATTTCAGGCGATTCTTTTATCTTTCCAAGAGAACAAGAGGGAAGGTTGGGAAAAAAGCATATCAATGTAGAAGAAAGCAATATGTCTATTCCTTCGGTGGAAGAAATAAATATTGCAATAACGTCTGCTTTAAATGACGCGAAAGAAGCCTTAATCAATTTGGGAATGTGTAATATACAGGAAGAAGCATTCCTTAAAGCTGATATATGTCATTCAAACGGAAAAAATGGAGAAAAAAAGCGAGAAGTAAAAAACGCATTCGAAGTTGAGTCAACTTCGGTCGATAATCCGGGTTTAGATAAATTTCAATCACAACCGAGATCAGAAGTTGCTCTACCCGAGTTATTGCCTGCAGATGAGCAAGCAGAAATAAATTCTATATTTTCAAATTTCAAAGAACTGAATATTAAAGATTATTGCTCCAGTAATGTTCACACTACTATACCATATTTGAAGATAAAACTAGGAGATAAAAAAAATATAACTGTTCGAAAGTCAAGTTTATGTTGGCTTTTTGCTCAGAAAACAGGCCGTTTGTCAGTAGACAGAATTATGAGGGTTAGAGGGCCCAAAACGAGTAAAGGCGACAACAAAGAGGACAGAAATACCGAGAGAAATACCTCCAAGTTAGCAATTCAGAGTAAAAAAAATGACAAAAAAGTATCGAAAAGATATCAGGAAAGATTAAGTGAATTAGACGCAGAAGAAGAATTAGTGTATTCTGAAACTGATTCTGGAACAGAAAGTGAAGAAAATTCGACAGAAAATTATAGTGTAAGAAATACTAGTGATAGCGAAGGAGAATATATTTCAGAGTCAGAAGAAGTGGAAAATTCTACACCAAAAATAGAGTGTGAGCAGTATTATGCAATATATTATGAAAACACATGGGAACTAGGACGAGTGCTGAGAATTAAAGATTTAGTTTGTACTGTTAAATTTTTGAAAGAAGACTTGAGCAACTTTATTTGGCCAAAAAAAAAAAACTTGATATATGATGTAGAAAAAAAGTTTATATTTTATGGCCCTCTGAAACTAAATGGAACCCATCCTTTTAGCCTCAAAAGAACGGACAAAATGCAAATTGAAAAAAATTACAAAAAGATGAAATATGGGTCCATAGCATAAAATCAAGTACCTACCTATACTCTCCTTCTAGAATAAAAATTTACTTTTCAAGAAATTGGCTTATTTCAGTTATTTCCCATTTTACTTATAAGACTTTTAAAGCTTTCGAATGTCATTTGTGATAGCATGTGTGGGTTCGATACCCTGCGAGTCCCTCGGTATTGGCCATAATAGTTCTGGTCCCAGGACTAAAATAACAATTAAGTTTAAGCTGTCGGTCATCAAAATTGGCGCACAAATTTTTGTCGGACTATACTGCCATTTGGTTTTAGACATTTTTAATAAAAAATATCAGCTTTAAAATAGTTTTATTTTTCCAAGATCATAAATTTGAAGGACTCCCTTAATAAAACGCCACACTACCTATATATCTCCTAGAGGAAAAACTTTTGAGACTGCGTGAATAGAACTAATACGCAAAGTTTCCACGCTGAGGTAATCATTTGTTATTTTAGTACCAGAACTAAAATTTTTATTATATTAAAAATGACTCTTTTAAAACTAACGCATAAATAACATTTTTTGGGTTTAGATTGAGCCTTTGAATGTAATGTTTTTACTTTGTCATTATGTAGTGCAACAGGACAGGAAAATATAAATTAGTTGGTAAATAACGATAATGTTTTATATGAAAAATTTTTTGGAAATATCAAAAATATATAAGAAATATAGGAAATATCGGAAATATATAAGAAATATGGGAAATATAAGAAACATTTCAGAAATATTAGAAATTTTCAGAAATATTAGGAAATTTCAGAAATATTTCGGAAATTTTGCAAATACTAGGAAATTATTTCCGATTTCGGAAATAGGTGTACAAAATTTTACTAGTGAAAAGCCCCTCGGAAAAATTCTGTATTTTTTTTACTTTTTCGCAATATTTTGCAATAGTTATGAAAAATCATAATTAACAAATTAATAAACTTTTATTAACATTTATCACAGAATCTTGTAAAGTATACATATGAAAAGTTTCAAATTTTTAGGCCAATTATGTATACCTTTTATCCCATTGTTTATGTCAACAGATATTAGGAAAAAATTTGTTAGTTAACAATTAAATAACTTTTTGAAAAACAGTGATAAAATGTTTTTTCCAACTGATTTAGATTCTTTCAAGTGAGAGTACTGGAATTTGTTCAAATTTTTAAAATAACATTTTATGTCATAAAAAAATATTTTATCTGATAAACACCGTTTAGCGTAGGGGTGAGCAACCTTTTAAACCCACAGGCCAATTTAAATTTTAAAATTTTGTGGCGGGCCGCACTAATTAATAATTTACATAGCTTTATATATATATATATATATATATATCAAGATATATATAATTTATTTATTTTTTGGTTATGTAACATCAAATTTGAATTTTCCGCCAGATCGGATATTGGTACATTGTACGATTTGTAAGGTTATAATTTTGTTTTGAAAGCATAAAAACTGTTAGTGTGGGTGCTTCTTATTAAACTCAAAAATGCCAAAACCGCCACTGCCAATTTGGAATGAATTTGACTGTACAACAAAACTTAACAACACTGGAAAATGGGCAAGATGCAAAACTTGTCATAAAGAAATGCAGGGAATCCCAGCCCGCATGAAGAAACGGTGATGATACTGATGTCACTGATGATGAATTTTACGGATTTGATAATGCAGCTGAGACTACAGCAATAACATATGGTAAGTAAAAGTACATTTTCTGCAGATCTTTAACTTTTTTTTGAAAAAAAAAAACGAGAATTTTAATAACCTGTACTTTAATCATTGTAATTGTGTTAATTTTTTTTGTAGGTCCATCAACATCTAGTAATGTTCCAATCGCTAAAAAACGAAAAGTGAACACTTCTACTCCTCAATTGAACATAGTTAGAAATGCTGATATTGTCTTGACAAACAAGGAGTACAGTGAAAAGATTGACCTTCAGATTGGTAACTTTTTTTTTGCAACTAACACACCATTTCGACATGCTGCACATGCTGAATTCATAAAAATGTGCAATACATTAAGACCAGGGTATAAACCTCCAACACCCTTTCAAATAGGAGGGAAAATTCTCGAAAATGTACACCTAACTGTACTAAACCAATGTAAACAAAAATTACAGGGTGAAACTGTATCTCTGTCATTAGATGGCTGGAGCAACATACATAATGATCCAATTGTATGTTGCTCCATCATGACATCAAATGGAGAATCATTTTTGATTGACTGTGTAGATACTTCAGGACATTCACATACGGCTGAATATTTGAAGGAAGTTGCAGATAAAGCGATCATTAATGGTGAAAAGAATTTTCAGGTAAATGTAGCCAGTGTAATAACAGACAATACTGGTAATGTCTCAAAAATGCGAAAATTACTGTCGTCTGAGAGAGGTGGAATAATTTGTTATGGGTGTGGTGCACACTTATTAAATTTATTGGCTGAAGATGTGCAAATACCAAGTGTAACAGAGCATATACTGAAAATAATAAAATATTTTCGTAACAAACATCTGCCTTCAGCTTTATATAAAGAAAAAAATGGAAAGAAACTTGTTATACCAACAGAAGTGAGATGGAACTCTCTAAGTGACTCCATTAGATCATATTTAGAGAACAGAGGTATCTTGATACAAATCTGTCAAGACAAAAAAGAAAATATTGATCAAGAAATAGTCAGATTAGTTAATGATGTACAAATAGCTTCAAACGCAATGAATTTCATGGGCAGAATGACTCCAATATCTGTCGCACTTGACAGGATGCAAAGGGACCATACAACAATAGCTATAGCTGTAGAAATATGGAAAAAACTTGAGACTGATTTAGAAAATGAAAATAATACAGTGAAAACATGTTTTCGAAAGAGAAGAGATATGGCATTAGGACCTCCTCATTACCTAGCCAATATGTTAGATCACAGATTCAGGGGAGCGAACTTAAGTGAAAATCAACGTGAACAGGCATACGAGTATTTGAATAAAGTTAATCCAGATTTCTTTCCTTTGGTATTAGCAATGATTACTGGATCAAAACCATTTCCTGGTTATTTATTTGTGGAACAGTTAAGAACCACACAGCCCCAAGTCTGGTGGAAAACTGTTAATATCCCTGAAGATATCTGGCCAGCCAAGGAACAATTTTTTGATTTATGCGGACAACTTTTAAATGCTACTGCAAGTACTGCAGGTCTTGAAAAAATTTTTTCAACATTTGGAATTGTTCAGTCTCAACTAAGGAATCGTTTGGGAAATGAAAAGGCAGGAAAGCTAGTTTTTTTGTTCAAATCATTAAATCAAAATATTCTTTCCAAAAAAGATGATTTGAAATGGGTTTGGGAATGACTGAAATGAGCAGAAAAGCAGAGATGTTTTTAAGTTTTCCATTTTTTATTTTTATTTTAGTCGACTGATAGTACTGATACTGATTCATAATTGATATGAAATATATAAAAAATTTACAAATTATGTGTTACCTTTTCCTTTAAACTTTAAATTCTTGTTAAGTGTGTTCTATTTTCAAATAAGTAAAATAGGACGGTTATTATGACAATAATAAAATAAATATCCGATATATATAAAAATTTGGATATATATCGGATATATATCATAAATATCGGATATTTTGATATTTATATAAATATCATGATATTTTTGCACCCTGAAAAAATGTATGGGCAAATGTCTAAACCTCAAAGCTCACATACTATTTAAAATAAAAATACTTAATATATCCTACACAAGACAACAACAAATTTATTTTCAGCAACCTAGATACGACACTTATCAAAATAAGTCTCCTACTAAATATAATTTTAGTCAAAATACTCAATATCCAAATAATAAATTTCAGTATAAACTCCAACATCAAATAGCCAAACATTTATTAAATAACATTTATCAACAACAATCTTTCAATAAACCAAATTTTCCTTGTCAACCAATAAATATTCAATCCATACCTCAAACAAATAAAAAGTATTTTACAAATAAACAAGTATTTGGTCCACCCACAAATGTATTCAAACCAAGACAAATTCATCCAAATAATCTTCCAAAACCAGAACCTATGTCTACAAACCTCAAGACAAACTTTTAATAAAAATCCAACAAATTTTAATCAAAGACAAAATTATTTTCAACGAAATCCAGATTTAAATCCTAATTATACTTTTGAAGAATTACGTAACACACATCATGAAAACGAAATTTTACCCGATAACCCAATAAATGAAAATGTGAATTGTGAAATTAATGACAATAATTAATTTCAAAATGACGATTATTCCGCTAATTGTCAGGATTACCCTTTTATTTCCAAATGAAATTGAAACATACGAAGATAATAAAGAATACAACGAAAGCATAAAATTTTCACACCGGTGAGAAAGTTTAACAAAAACGCTACCAATTAATATTAAAAATGGAAAACAAAACAAAGCAGCAAATTGTTTATCTCGTTATTCCCCTAAACAAGAATACCTTAATGTTTTAGAAACGGATAGTACAGAATATGTACTTGCAGACATCGACGAAATATTAAAATTAATTAATTCTCGAGACGAATTACCTGAATTAGAAGCATTAGACTTAGAAGAATTAGAGCCAAAAATAAATATAATTTTAGATATTAAAATTCAACCCCCAAATTTAGAAAAGGGAACAGATTTAGAAACAGTTCATATTTAACAAGAAAATCCTATTTTATCAATTCCAATATCTAATAGATGTCTCAATAGGCTACTTGACACATCACATAGCTAATTTTATTCAATAAATGAGTATTTTCTACAGTATTTAGCTTACGAAAACGAAATATATTGATTTTAATAACTAAATGCGTAAGATTAATTTAAAAATTCAATTTAAAAAATTGTGTTTTTTTATTTTTAATTTGAATCGCCGAAAACGCTGTCGGCCATGTTGTGACGTCATACAAATTGTAAACAAAACGAGTAATTTGACGTGGTGTTATTACAAGTATAAATATTTCGATAAAAAATCCTTATCACGTTCTTACTTTATTTGCTTTATTAAAAAACAATAATAAATTCATTATGGACGTTGGTTTCACAAAAGCAGACAGCACAAATTTGCCAAAATTGATACATAAATGGTTGGTAATTTCTTTTCCTTGAATCCAGATTTCTGCTCTGCCAAACTAAGAAATGTCAAGACTTCTATGTAAGTACAGTGCAGTTATTAAATAGTAGACATAAAAAGGAAGAATGGGTGTATTTATTCTTTTCAAAAGTGATTCCAAAGTACCTACTCATTTATGTCATAAGTATTGTAACCTCTGAATAATGTATTTAACATCTATTTGTATTCCTTGATGTGTTTTTGCTTTCTCGGACGATGCAATAACGATAATTACTGTATTTTTTATGGAAATTAGTTGAAATCATGTTTTTAAAGTAAAGTAAACTGGAAAATTGTCCGTGTTTATATGTCAAATGTTTGTTTACAGTACGTATGACGTCAGAGCACAGATAATCTATAGACTAAGCGTTTTCGCACCTACATGAAGAGATGGATTTTAAATTACAGTTTTGTGGTTTCATAGGTGTTGAAAAAATATAGTAATTTTTTTTTACCTTAGTAGCACAAATATAAACTATTTAGGACCTAGTTTAAAAAAGAGTCAACTATCCTATTCTTATAAAAATCAAATAATTTAGAAATATTTACCAATAAAAGAGTTTATGTAACATTATCTAAAATAAATTTACAATAACAAATAATAAACTTTGTAAAAGAATATATTGACCCAAAACAATTAGGTATATGCTCTTTATTTTAAAAATAAAAATTTACCAGAAGTATTTATAACATTGCAAAATGTTTTTAAAAATTCATCATTCAAATTTACTTATTGTACAAAATTATTAACCGATGTTTTAACAACTATTGATCAGAAAACTAAAATAGAATATTATCACATGTATCAATCTGGACACAGAGGAATAAATGAAGTAAATTTAGCCCTAAGTAATAGATATTATTGGCCTAATATGCTAGAAGACATTACAAATTTTAATAATAACTGCGAAACATGTCAAAAAAATAAATACGACACAAATCCACCAGTAAAAAAATTTAACCTTACCCCTACAGCTTCAAAACCATTCGAACATATACATATAGACGTATGTATTTAAAATTGCAAATCAATCATATTTTAAAATTATCGATTTATTTTCTCGATGCGGACAAGCTTACCCCTTAAAAAGTATTACAGGTTTAAATGTAGTTGACAATTTATTAAATTATGTAACACATCATGGATTACTCCAAAAAATTACTACAGACCAAGGTAGTGAATTTAAAAATTTTGACTTAGAAGACTTTTGCAAATTACATCAAATTGAATTACATTATACTACAGCCAAAAACAGCAACTCAAATTCTCCTATAGAACGCTTTCATTCCAGTTTGATCGAACATTTTAGATGTCTTCAAGACGAAAATTCTGATTTAACCCCTGATCAATTAATAAAACATTCAATATTAGCATATAATAATTCAATACACACTGTAACCAAATTTAGTCCATTCCAAATAATAAAAGGACATATAAATAATAATGACCCTTTTGATTTAAACGATCACTTAGTAATTTCAAATTATGTACAGAATTATAAATCTATTAGTAAAAAATTATATGACAAAATTAAAAATCAAAATGAAATTATAAAACAAACGAATATTAATAAAAGAAATTAAACACAAATTGATCCAATAAATTATGAAAATGAAAACAAAAGCTGGAAATAAATCTTCACCTAAATTTAAAAAGGCAAAAATAAACCCAAGACCAGAAAATCAAATTACAAACTGACAAAGGAACTTACCATAAAAGCAATATTAAAAAAAGAAAAACGAAAAAGACAAATCAGAAAATAAAAATTAATGACGATTTATTGTTTCAGAACAAGACCAAAAAAATGAAGAAAATAATGACAATTACGATACATATATCTAGTAATACTTCTTCTAATACAAGCAACTAAAACACAAGATAATGACATACAACCCTAGAAAATTTATTATTACCATTAGAATTAGGTAACACAAAAATAGTTTATACTAAGCATACCTTCTTACACCATACATACATACATACACTATAATATATATGTAGACATTCAGACAGTTGCAGAACAAGTTACAAGTCTTGTAAATAATTTCGAATGATTTAAAAATACAATTACATATGTAAAAAACATACCTAACAAATCCAATGTCATACCATGCTCTTGCCAATATAATTGAATTAGAACAGTCTTTAATAGATATTGTTCAAAAGAAAATGGAAAATATTTATCCACATTTACGAAATAAAAGAGGTTTAATAAACGGAATAGGAAAAATAAATATCAAATAGCGACCTTGAATTTATTCGTGAAGAAGTTTACGATAAAATTGTACATGTAATACGGGTATTAAATATATCCACTTTTTTAATAACTTTATTAATGTGCAGCATTACTTTTAATACTTACATCATACAAAGTACAATATAGACACTTAGTTTTAGCATTTTTAATTGTTTGCCAGTCAAAAAAAAGCAATGTATAAATAAATGTAAACATAATTCATGCAAAATGAAAGGATTGTACCTTATTTTCAAATAAAAAATGAATTTTTATGTAAAATTATTAGTAATATTTACTATTTATAAGTACAATAGTTAATGATTTAAGTTACTCATCATTTATCAACGTTTTCTAATAAAAATAAGAAAGAAGTAAAATTTTCCAATCTTAATACTTACAAATAAAGCCCCGGTTAATTTTTGAAACAAAAAGGGTTTACTCATGTTCTGAGGGTTGGGGACAATTTAATTGTTTTAAACTTTAAAATTAATGTACTTTTGGAATAATTTTATTACATTAGCTAAAATAAACATTTAAGTCAATAAAAGGTTTATTTTGTAACTATAAACCTTGCTCATCAATTTGATGCTTTTAGAATTCATGTCGATTTAAAAGCGCGTTCTGTCTGGACAACTTCTGCATATTTACCTCAACTCGACATGAATTCTGAAAGCATCAAATTGATGAGCAAGGTTTATAGTTACAAAATAAACCTTTTATTGACTAAAATGTTTATTTATTCATCAGTAACTAATCAGTGAAACTTTTTAAAAATGTTGTCATTAAGTAATTCAGAAGATCATTATTCATATGTTTACGTAACACTGAAGTATTTTTTTTGCAATTTTAAAGTTATTTAAAATTTTATATAAAACGACATCTGAAGCTATTTTCCAATTATTAAGCAACAAATTTACAAAATAATTTTACAAACTGTCATTGTAAAGGATTTCCCATGCTTTTTAAATAAAAGTGTCACTGTTTCATACCATTTACCAGTCTTCATCTGCAAGTTTTAGTATAAAGGAGTATTATATATTGGTTGTAAGTGAAAATGACATCAACAAAAATGATGTCTAGTTTGGTATTTTCTCTAGTGTATAATATCATGATTTTTTTATATATGCCTTACCTGCCTACTTCAACCATGCTCACTGTTACCATCTTTATGATTCCCTAAACGACTTTCTTTGTACCCAAGTGAAGCAGTAAATTTTTATAATAACACACAATTTTACCAGCACTAACATTTCACCTTCTTCCTTAGATTATGGCTCGACGTAAACCCACTAACAATGTATCACATTTTAGAAACCACCATTTTGAAACACAACTAACTTTTCAACTCATGCAACAGCATGGCAATCATGGCATCAAGCATCAACATCAACTGGCGAACTGGCCTCGGCCGCAACGCTCAGTGGCAACTGTCAAGTGTCATTCATTCTTCTTCTCTTTGTTTTATACCTTTTACGTGTACTGAGCAAGGAAATTTATCATACGTATTTTGTGAAAACGTCTTACATAAAAAAATTATAGACACTGATGGAGTGGCTAGTTAAGAAATAATAAAAATGCTTTTTTTTTTAGGAAGAAGCTAAAATTTTTTAATAAAACTGGTCACTGACTGAAGAGTAGTTAGGTTAAAGACCGTATACAGCTGTCCAGAGCTAACTTCACTTTATTTTTTAAGAAATAGTAAAAAAACTGCCAACAGTTTGAAAATCTTTAAAAGAGTTTTAAAGTTTGTTTAAATAGTCATTTGAATAAAGCTTGAATTTTTAATATTTTTATGGTTATTTTATTGCATAAAAATCATTTTAAACGATATATACGAGTGGTTTGTAATGTATTTTAATGAATCTTACAAAATATGTTAGCTACATATATATTACAAAAACTATGTTATAAAAACATCATAAAACATAAATGCAGTACATTGTCTTAAAGGTAAGCATACGTTTGTATTAACTGTAACATTTCATACAACGTAAACTACATAATACCAACAACAAATACCTACTTTATTTTAATGTGAAATCATGACAAAATTATGGTTTATAATTTCGGAGAAAATAGATCTGCAGATCCATTAATAATGTATACTCTTAGCTCCATCAAAAAATTTAACAATTCAAGAGCAGAACCTGAAAAAAATAATTCGCCAACAGTTTTGTATGGGAATCTTTAGAGAAGGTTTCATAGTAAAATAAATTTGTTCACTAGTCTTTGTATCGAAATGATATTCCATGATTTTTTTTTTAATTCGTTTACAATACAATTTAAAAAAATGCTCACAATAGAGAGAATAAATTAACATAGTTATGTGTGGGAGTATATGTTTGTAGCTGTATTGTAAAGCCACGTAAACAAAAATGCAAACTTAATTTACAAATGCGAACGAGACAATATATTTTTGTTCATCCCAGTAAACACAGTACATACATAAGACGTACATTTTATATCATATTTACGTCCATACGTCCATGGACATAAGATGTACGTATTATGTACGTACATTTTGGGATGTACATAGGTCCTAAATTTGGTACGTACATAATATGTACATAAGACGTAGTTACCACTACATCAGTACTTATCTATTTTACTTGAGCTATATAAACTTTTCTGAGTTATAACGTTATAACTGTTTTGTCATGATCGATAATCTCAAAGAACATTTTTTAAAATCATTAACAGATATTTTTGAGAGCCAGTCTACCTTTAAAGCAGTGTTGTCAGTTGACTTGATTGTCCCTTCCGGAAAACCAAATATACCTAACAAAATAAATATTAATCTTTGATAAATTTTAATTATTATTTTAATAATTTTATTTACGTAAGTATTGGGGAAATTGCTTTGACATGGTACTTAAATAAGTAGTGAAGTTTTGAAGTTTTAATTCTCAACTCCCCCAAAATTTTAGAAAAATAAGGAAAGTAGCTAACAAATTTTAAACCTGGCAACGTAGCGACGGAACTCGCCTCAAGCAGACAGGAGACAGGACTGACTGACGTGACAGGGTGTACTGTTTTCTGTAGTTTGGTTCGATCGATGGTTCGTGTCATCGTGCCTGTGTGTATAATTAAAAATTTAATTCTATGGTGTGTTTAAAAAAAATAATAGACTTACAAAAACAATAGGTTCTTGGACTTACTAATCAGTATACAGGTAAGTGGTAAAATATGATAATTTTAAAGTACGCCGGCCGCCATTTTATGTTCCATCCTAACCTAACAAACTTGTGAACGTTTCCAACTTAATAGCCAAAAATACATATTTAAGAAAATTGACGTATTTATTTTTTAATATGTACCTATTGAAATTGTTTTAAGTGACTAATTATTAATTGTTCATTAGGTTGCTGAATTATCCAACCTAGGGGGCCGAACCATTTATGAATTTGTGGCCAGATGTCTGCGTCTATTAATTACTGACTCCCTTGCCACCACATATAGCTGGCTGGGTCGCAGAGACAAGAATAAGTTTTGCAGTACTTTGTTTGCCAAGCTTGTTCTAGAGGTAAGTTATCTAGTTTACTTGTAGTCTAAGTTTTGAAGTAACTTATTGTATTAATTTATCCATGGATAAAGAGACCTAAAAATACAATAAATTTTAGCTGCTGCAGATGAATCCAAAATACAAAAAAACAAAAAGGAAAGTGAAGATGCGATAGCCACATGACTTCGAAGAGCCAATGACCGCCTGAAATCAAAGAACAAATAATTCAGAATTTTTCTTTTAAGTTAGAACTGTTTTTTTTAAATCAATATTTTTGGTAACATTTTTATGAAAAAATAAATAAAATGTTTGTAAATATATTATATATTTTTTTAATTCAAATACCATATGAGAAAAAAGATACGTCCTATATATGTCATATATATGTCAGAAATATTGCGACAAAGTACGTACATAAGATGTTAAAAAGGGTGGACAAAGTACGTACTATGTACGTCTTAAAGATATCCATAAGGAATTACCGTACGTACATAGGACGTATGCTACGTCTGAAGTATATGTACATAATACGTCTTTAAGATGTACTTTGGTTTATTGGGATAGGAGGTAGAAAAAATTGTAGAAGCAAATCGAAACACAAAGAATACCATTAACCTGTTTTTTTCTTATTTTTACCTTGACAAAAACGGTTGAAGGAACCTTGCAGCTCCTGTTCTTTTATTCGAGGTTTAGTGATAACTACTCCTTTCCTTAGTTTTAAAAGAAATTCTAGCGGACACACTAATCGTTAATTCAAAAAATTGAATTTTCATATAAAACCAAATAACAAGTAACCGGTCTTCAAAGAAACGAAAGTATATTTGGTTTAGATTTAGAAAAAAAAGAAAAACGATATACAGTTTTTATACTTGATTTATTGACGTCTGTGTGTTGAGGAGCGGTTAGATAAGGGTTAGATGTACAATCCCATCCCTCGGCGTTGCCAAGTGTGCTTCGTCTTCTTCTTCTTTAGTGTGCTCTAAGAAAGAAGAACGTAAATTCGAAATGTGGTTATGTTTATAGTGTTTAGTTTTTGACGTTTTTGTAAAGAGCGAGTATTTTTAAAGATTGCTATGGATTGCTGCTTGAACCACGGTGAAGTGAAGTGTGATAGGAAGCGAACTCAGTGCACGTGTACTAACCAATTGTTAATTTAACCCTTTCCTTCCTCTGTTATAATTTGAACTCGGTAAGTCTTTGTAACATATTAAGTAGAAGTAGTATAAATAGAATGGGGGAGTCCCCGGACCCGGGGGAGACTCCGATGGAGTCAGATTCAATCAATACATATAATATAGGAGAAAGTATAACCAACAACTCAACAACAAAAAATGACGAAAAAACAAAAACCGGTAGCGTTATCAGTAAGGATTTTAAAAACGATAATCTAATGTATAAAGTAACATGCTTTAAAGGTCCATTTACGGTTATAGTTGAAGGTATTAATCAAAACCATAAAATAGGGAAATACAATCAAATCAAAATTGCTAAAGATATTTTTAATTTTAAATTGAATGAGATAAGAGAAGTAAAAGTCAAAGGACAAAACAAGTTAGGAGTAAATTTTATTTCAGCAGTTACAGCCAATAAATTTGTTAAAAATAATAATCTAGATAAAAATGAATACAAAGTATATGTACCCCGAAACATGGTCACTTGTAAAGCTATCATTAAAAATGTTAACCCTTTATATTCAGAAGAAGAAATTCTAATGTACTCTAATTCGATTATAGAAATTATCAGTATCAAAAGATTAAATAGAAAAGTCATAAAACCGGATAACACGGTCGAATTTATTCCTACGGGAACCATATTAATAACCTTTGAAGGTACAGCGATGCCGAAAGAAATAAAATCTATAATTTAACGTTTACAATCCAACCCTATGTTACCAGAGTAACACAATGTTTTG
Source organism: Altica lythri (assembly GCA_964028335.1). Taxonomy (NCBI): domain Eukaryota; kingdom Metazoa; phylum Arthropoda; class Insecta; order Coleoptera; family Chrysomelidae; genus Altica; species Altica lythri. The sequence continues at coordinate 27,454,604 of OZ034806.1, read as the reverse complement.
GGTGTTTAAGGTATGGACATACCAAAACACAATGTCGTAGTAAAATCAGATGTCACAATTGCGGGGAAGAACATGAAGAAAAAAATGATAATAACTTAACATGTAGTATGTTATGTATCCACTGCGAATCCTCTAGCCATAATTCACTAGATAAAACATGTCCCGAATTCGAAAGACAGAAAGCAATTAAACATACGATGGCCTTCGAAAACTTGTCATACTATGATGCCCAACAAAAATTTCCTAAAATTATTTCTAATAAACAATTCCACAGTCACCCAGCGGATTTCCCGAAGCTACCCAACAAACAGTTGGAAGAAAATAGAATAATCAATGTCAATCAGAGAAGGAGAAGAAGCCAAGCGGTTAGCCAAACTGTCAAAGCTAAGAGATCCTATGCTAATACAACTAAAAGCCACAACAATATTAAAAAAACAAATATGGGATATGATAAAAAAGAACATGATAAATGGCTCATCAACCCAAATGGAAGAAGTGAATGTAACCCTACAACATCAAAAATCTTTAACTTTTCAACGAAGAACATGATTTCCTCAACAAGTAATGAAAATGACAATATGATAAATTTAAATCAATTAAACTCGCCAATATGTGCATCGCAAAATTCCAATGAAATATACAAAACACTAGCTGAACATATACAGGATAAGAAAAAACTGGATGAAATTATGAACATGATACATAAATTTAGCGGGGATCCATTCGACCAAAATATGGGGTCGGATGATTCCTTCTATTAATCCTATAAAGTTAGATATTAAATAAAAATCAAATTAAAAACAACAATAACTTAGTATTTAAAATAATATTAAAATAAAACAAGCAAAATAGACATCAATATAATTACTTTGATTATTAAACCCCAATTTACTCAGGATTGATATCATACTTAAAACAAAATTCAAGATAATACAGTGGAATATATGTGGAATTAACTCCAATAAATGTAATTTAATAAATTTGATCAATGACGAAAATCCTGACATAATAATAATAAACGAAACGAAACTTAAACCTAAGCACTATTTCAATATAAAACATTATAACATTTTTAGAAAGGATATAGACAACGGTGCCGCGGGAATTGCAACACTAATAAAGAAACCTTTGAATTGCGATGAAATTAATTTTGATAGTAGATGGCAATCTAATAAATTTAGATACCTAATAATTAAGATAGGCGAATTATCCATAGTCAATATATATTCTAATCCGGTAAACAGGCTTGCTCCGAGATTTTTCTCAAAATTATGCAGTACCCTAATTAAACCATGGATCATCATGGGGGATTTAAATGCCCACCATCAGGCTTGGGGTAGTGAAGTTAACAACAGCAATGGGAGAATCCTAATGGATATTATGGATCAACACGAGCTAATTTTCTTTAATGACGGTAGTCCGACCCGTATACCAATTCCAGGCCAAAGACCAAGCCCAGTGGATATGACAATTACGCCAATCAAAATTGCCCTACAGGTTGAATGGAAAGTACTTCAAGATAACGGTTTTAGTGACCATTACCCCACCCAGGTCATCCTGCAAACTCGCAACCCAAATGTAAGATATAGTAGATATGAAGTAAACGATAGAATTAATTGGATATACGACAAAGCCAATTGGGATCTCTTCGAAGAACATATTAACACATCACTCTATAATGTAAATTGTAATTATGAGATATGGGAGAAGGTAATCACAGAGGCTGCTAAGTTACACATACCAACTAAAATAATAAATATGTCAACGAATAGAAATGGTAAAATAAAAAACATTTGGTGGGATGAGGAATGTAACATTAAAAATATGGAAAGGAAAAAAAGCCTAAAACAGTTTAAAGATAATTTTAACATGGAAAATTTTTTGAAGTTAAAACAAACAATGGCTCAAACCAAAAGATTTTTAAAAAACAAAAAGAAAAGGAAATTCCAAGAATTCTGTGCGACCCTTAATAGAAAATCAGATATTAAATATATTTGGAATACAATTAAGAAATTTAAATCGATAGTTAACACATACTCTCCCAGTCCACTAGCTGATGAATATATAAGCAAAGAAATCCTAAATAACCTAGCGAAATGTAACATAGACCCAGAGCATCGTATAATGCCTGTGCAAAATACTTCTGTGGAATTTAATATCATTGAACTTAAAAATGCGCTATGGTCGGCAAAAAATAAAACTCCTGGCCTGGACAATATATCTAATAGATTATTACAAAAGATCCCTGCAATTGGACTTGACTTCCTGTTGCAATTATTCAATCTCTGTCTAAAAGGATCAAGTATTCCCAATTCCTGGAAAGAGTATATAATACTAGCCTTCCTTAAATCAAATAAAGACAAAAATTATAACTAGTAACTATAGACCCATAGCTCTATCATCGTGTGTTGGAAAAATACTAGAAAAAATGATTAAGGAAAGATTAAACTGGCACATAGAAAATAAAGATTTACTACACAAGTATCAAATAGGTTTTAGAACGGGGATGGGTATTAATGATAATCTGTGTATTGTGCAATCCTATCTGCACCTTGCCTCATTACAAAACAAGATAGTTGGTGCTACCTTTTTAGATATTAAGGCTGCTTACGATAATGTTAACTTATATATTTTGTATAATAAACTATTACAAATAGGCATACCAACAGATTTAGTGAATTTGATATATCAATTTTTACAAGGAAGAAAGTTATACATCAAGGATACTCATGGCAAAATACATGGACCACAAATCGCCACTACAGGGCTCGCACAAGGATCACCCTTAAGTCCGATACTTTTCAATATATACATGAGATCTATTTACGAATGTGTTCAAGGGGATGGGCTATTATTATCATATGCTGATGACTTGGTGCTATTGTATAAAGATAGTAATCCGAATAACATTAAAATTAATCTAACTCTCGCGCTAAACAGCATAAACGAATGGCTAGTTAAGCATGACATGGAATTATCCATTAATAAATGTAAATGTATCTGGTTTAAACCCGGTAAAGAATTATATAATCCACCGGATATTCTGATCAATAATCAGGAGATCCCAAATGTGAATGCTGTTAAATATTTAGGGACTACATTTACCTACAACTTGGCATGGAAATCCCACATTGATAATATAGTGGGAAAAGCGTCTAAAGGTATTAATATTATCAAATCAGTATGCAGAGTTTGGTGGGGTGCAGATCCGAAAACATTACATACAATTTACACGGGAATAGTTCGATCGCACCTTGATTTTGGCAGTATATTGATAATCCCTTCAAACAAAAGTGATCTTAAAAAGTTGGATAAAGTACAGTACCAAGCCCTGAGAGTAATCCTGGGCTGTATGAGATCAACACCCATTAATGCCCTATTAGGAGAATCTGGAGAAATGATGTTAGAATTCAGAAGAAGGTGGCTCGTCTTGAAATTTCTGTCAAAAATTGTCCGTAAGGGAGATCATCCAATACAGGAGATTTTAGAGAACACCATTACCTTGTACAACACAGGAAAAGTCACGAGAAAGGGCAAGGAAATGCCATTATTATGTGAAGGCCTAAAAAAATGGACACCATATAATAATATAATCTATAAAGCTAATAAATCTCCTTGCTACGAAAAAGATTACTTTTCTTTGATAAATCCAGTGAATCAATTAATCCTACCAATAAATAAAGATGGCATGGACCAACACAGTGTATTCATGGAACTAACAAATAACTTACAAGATAGTCTTTTTATTTATACAGATGCCTCAAAAACTAACTACAAAAATATTCCAAAAACTGGATATGGAATATTCATTCCGAAACTAAATATATCCTTTTCCAGTAATTTACCTGATAATATAAATATAACTAACGCTGAATTACATGACATTAATAAAGCAATCGACTTTGTTACAGAAAAAAACATGATCAAAACAATAATATTTACAGACTCAAGAAACGCCATTTGGCTCCTAACCAATACCAAAATCAAAAACATTTCTAATCATACGGTAGCTGAAATTAAAGAAAAAATATGGAAATTAGGTAGTAAAGGATTTAAAATACGTATAGCATGGATCCCGGGACATTCTAATATCACAGGCAATGAGAAGGCAGATCTATTGGCTAAAGTAGGGACAACCTTAAACATCCCTTCTTCTTCTTAAAGTGCCTAGACCGTTTGTCGATCGTTGGCTCTCACGTTACTCAGCATATTGACAATAATGGTCTTATTTACTGCCGCGCGAAATAATTCAGTGGTAGATTTCCCAAACCATTGGCGAAGATTTTTAAGCCAGGAAGTCGTACGGCGGCCCACACTTCTTTTCCCCATTATTTTACCTTGCATGACAAGGTGTAGTATGTCGTATTTTTCTGGGTGGCGCATTATATGACCGAAGTATTCCAATTTACGTCTTTTGACCGTATTCACTACCTCGCAACTTTTATTTAAACGTTGCAGAACCCTTTCATTTGTGACTCTTTCTACCCAACTGATCTTCAGAATACGGCGGTAGACCCACATCTCGAATGCTTCTAGGTTTTTCAAAAGCGATTCAGTCAGGGTCCAAGCTTCAACACCGTAAAGCAGTACTGGGAATATATAACAGCGAACCATTCTCATGCGAAGTTCCAAATTGAGATCATGACTGCAAAGTATTTTCCTGAATTTTATAAAATTTGTTCTTGCTTTGGCAATTCTACTCTTTATTTCTGTACCAGGGTTCCAGCTTTCGTTGATATTAGTGCCCAGATACACTAGCTGACTTACGCGTTCAATTGACTCATTACCAACTGCAATGTTATAATTAGTATTATTTACGGCTGTCTCTTTAGTAATAACCATAAACTTTGTTTTTTTTGCGTTGAGTTTGAGTCCATATATCGCACAAATTGCCACAATTCGGTTCAACAACGATTGAAGATGTTCAATTGATCCTGTAACTAACAAGGTGTCATCTGCGTATCTAATATTATTCATAAGAACGCCATTGATGATTATGCCTTCATTTGCGTGTTCTAACACTTCATTCAGGATTGTTTCAGCATAAAGATTAAACAGAAGTGGTGACAATATGCAGCCCTGTCGAACTCCACGCTTGATCTCCACTTCTTCAGAGCACCGATTATTAACCCTAACACATGCAGCCTGACCCCAATATAAGTATGCGATGATTCTAATATCATTACTATCTAGACCGGAGGTTTTAAGAATTTGTAGCATTTTTTCATGACGAACTTTATCAAAAGCTTTTTCAAAGTCTATGGCGCACATGAACACGTTGTAATTTACATCTCTACACCTTTGGATTAAAACTTGGGTTGTAAGATGAAGAATAGATGCTCGTGTAAAGAAATTTAAAAAGGATCTTTGAAATGTTCAATGTTAACAGAGACAGATAGGCAGAATATTTTTAAAGAATTTTGGACACTGAGTTGGGCAGAAAAAAAAAATTTGTTGATAATCTTGTGACAGCTTTGCCTGTCAAGAGACCAAGGGGAAGAAAAACTAATAATTAGGAATCGAAAAGAGGACAATCTTTATTTTATTATTTAAAAAAGGATGATGAGCCAATCAAAGTCGTTAAATGTATTTCGCATTATAATATGAAAATTGTTTAATGTTAGATTTAATGCTCTCTTCAATGTTTACTCTGTATATTTAATTTTTGTTTAAAATAAATGTTTAATATAAACTATATTGCGTTTTTTTGGTTTCTCCATGTTTAAATAACTTAATAATTGTAAATATTGCTATACATATATCTATAACCTTAAATATTTATTAAATAAGTTTTGGTTAAATAATAATGTATTCAAAATTCTACTAATTTGCCTAACTTATTATTCTTGAAGATTATCTTAATGCGGTGGCCCTTTTAGTCCATGAATATAATCCTCAAACTTTAGATGTTGGCCCTTTTGGGTTTACTTAATTGGGTAGGCATGATTAATGTGGCCTTTTTGGGTAGCCCCGCTTTTTCCCTACTTAAAATTAAGAAATAATAATTTTAATCAAGAAAGTTTATATAAAAAGGAACAACTTTTATTGAAAACAATTTTTTATAAAACGTATAGTTTTTAAGTAATGATAACTACGAAAAATAAAAACATTTTTGGATAAAAAAATTGATTTTTTGAATCAGATAATAATACGGTTCTCAAAATTTGCAATTGAATGGTATATATAACATTTTAACAAATTTTTATAATATTAATGAATGGTAAAAGTCTTATAAAATAATAAAAAAAAAAATTCAATTACGAATTACTTCTGATCGAGAAGGAATATTGGAATGATATTTTTTTCATTAAATAATTCGTTAAATCACAAAATCGTCCTGAATCATATTTGTTGTATCTCTTACCGTTAATGAGATATTAATTGTTAAAAATAAAAACGTGCGGTACCGAGCGCAATTTTTAAAAATATTTAGCAATGAAAAAAAAAATATACGCGCGGAGCAACAACGAACATCGCAAAAAAGAGAATAAGCGATAGAATGTAGAATGTACTAGGTACGAAAAAATATAGTGGGGACATTCGACTGCCGACTTAGTCGCCTCCCCCTTCGACGATTTTATTCGCGCATGCGTAAAATTTATTTATAAATTATAATTTTTAGATTAAGAGGAATACATACCCTGTCCGTAGAATCGGTGTCCGAAGCACCCTCAAAGTTCGAACAGAGATAAGCCGAGATATTTTAAATGCTGACGTAGATTACAAATCATAAGTCGACGTATATCAAAGTTTCAATGGGCTACAATTTTGTGAGAGTGGGAGAATAGAGATGGGCTTGGGTGCGGGCGGCATACACATATTAAATTCGTAATATTATTACATCGGTAGTTTCAACTGATCAGATAAGGATTTTACAACGAATACAACAACCACCCAGCCGATAATTTTATTACCAGGCATCGGTCCTATTTTTTTATTCTGAATATCTCCAAAACTATTAATATAATTTAATTATAAATAAATAAACTTTAAAAAAAATAAATTAGGCTAGATTATTGAGGGTATTAAGGAGAGAAATTAAAAAAACATTTTTAAAAAAAATTGAAATGTATAAAATTTTTAAAGAATCGTTAAATTTATAGACACATTTGTGGAGTGAAGTGATTGTTTTTGTGAGTTTTGAACTTTTATTGTGAAAAATATGGAAAAAAAGAAAGTAACAGCCAAATTGGGTAAACGGCGATATGCTCAATCCAGAATGCGGTAAGTACCCGAAAAATTTAATTGATCTAATGAACATATTTTAGAATATATTGTTTAGTCGCGTCAAAATAGGTCTAAAAACCCCAAAACTTAAAACTTTGGTCGGAAAGGTCCGATCAAGCTCATTCTTTTTTTTTAATGTTCATTGAGACCTCAGATTCAAAGTTGTATAAAATCTGGATGCCGCTCGGCCCCCCTCCCCCTCCCAAATTCGACCAAAGTTGAGGGGTTTTCAAGATGGTATATACATGATGAGACTGCCCTTCCAACCCGGCCAAATGTTCCACTCGGGGGTTTTGAAGTCCCCTCCATCGATTTGTTCGGTCAGGTCGCTTTTTCGACCTTCCCAAGGGCGTCTAGAAGGGCCTCCAAGGGTCCAAAATATAAGATATCTACAGAAATGTGCTCGGACTGCAATATCGGGTCAGAGGGATTCCGAAGGGCGGGGTTCTCATTTCTGTCGAAAATTAAGGCTTTTTAACCCATTAGGGCCGTATAAAAAGGGGCCCATGGGGTCTCAAAATTATGATTACGCGGGATTGATTTTCAGTGTACAGAATTGGTACGATCAAGTATTATAAGGCTACCAACCCTTTATTTGAGCAGCCTGCGATTCTGTGACCCATCCAGGGGTGGACAAAAGGGGTGCCGGGGCCCAAAAAATGTGATTTGATTGGATTCGATACCAACGTGAAAAGTTGCTATAATCTGCCCATCGAGTAGTCTCCTTAGCCTTTTTGAGACCATGTCATACCCTGTCGCAGCCAGGTATGGGCGGGCGGAGTTTCAAGGGCCACAAATTCAGCCCGAGTGGAACATTTGGCCGGGTTGGGAGGGCAGTCTCATCATGTATATACCATCTTGAAAACCCCCCAACTTGGGTCGAATTTGGGGGGGGGAGGGGGCCGAGCGGCATCCAGATTTTATACAACTTTGAATCTGAGGTCTCCGTGAACATTTTAAACAAAAAATGAGCCCGATCGGACCTTTCCGACCAAAGTTGGAAGTGAAAACCTATTTTGACGCGACTAGTTATAATTTATTTGATTTTTATATATTTTTTAATATTTTCATTTTTAAAATGGAATATTTACTTTTGTTAAAAAATTACATACAGTTATAACTTACCTAACCTAATTTATAACCTAAAATATTATTTAAAGGAATTTACGGAAGGCGGTTGAAGATATAGGCATTGACAATATTTATGCAGTGCCCGAAAGAGCTGAATTAGCAGATAGCCTTCCTGGTCCTAGCACTGAAAACGTTCAAGAACAGTCCATAGCAGGAGATGAACTCGACATTGCAGTTGTAACGGAGGATTCGCCTTACAAAATTGACGGACGAAGACTAGTGAACATTTCACATTTTTGGGATCAAATCAAGAATTTTGAACATATACCGTTATTTAATTGTACTCTATCACAGTGCGATATCATAAATGAAAACAGAAATGGTTATTTTTCCTCGTTCACAGTCAAATGCAAAATGTGTGGAGTAACCTCTCATCTAAATACTGACGACCCAACCACGAATTTGGATGTCAATATGACAGCAGTTATAGGTAAGTCACATGTAGATTACTTATTTTGTTTACTTAAAGTTTAATGCTAGCTTTTATTCAAATAATTAAATGTTAAAACTACTTTTTAATGAAAATTACATTTTAATATTTTAAAAATATGTTAGTATTTTGTCTATCATTTAAATAATATGCACGACAGTTTTAAATTCTCATTACGTACTTTTTAATAAAATACAAAGTATGCAAATTAATATCATTTACAACTAAAAAAATATATATAATATGGTCGTTGTTCACAAAGCATCGCATTTTTCATTCCAACATTATTATCAATAAAGATTTAATCGGGTACCAATACTTTACATGATAACTTAAAAATATCTTTATAACTTATGAATATTTTTTGATTCCTTAGGTAACACTTGCATTGGAAATGGACAATGGCAATTGGAGGAATTTACTTCTGTTTTAAATATGCCAGCTCTAAATCCTGTCAAGTACCACACAGTTCAAAATAAAATGGAAAAAATAGTTGAGAAGGTATTTCTAAATGAGCTGATAAAAGCTGGTGAAGAAGAAGCTGCAATAGCCAAAGAAAAAGGAGATGTCGATTCGTCGGGCACACCATATATAACAGTTATTGCAGATGGAGCATGGTCCAAAAGATCGTATAAGAAAAATTATAACGCATTATCTGGAGTAGCTGTTATTATTGGAGAAGCTACCAAAAAGGTTTTATTTATGGGTGTTAAAAATAAGTTTTGCACAATATGCTTGAGATTTGAAACCAAAAACAAAAATGTACCTCAACATCAGTGTGCCAAGAATTGGAAAGGGTCATCAACATCCATGGAAAGTGCGATTATTCTCGACCGGTTCCAACATAGTGTCGAGATGCATGGATTAAAGTATACAACGTTAGTTGGTGATGGCGATAGTAGTATAACAAAAAAATTGTCTTTGCATAAACCTTATGGAGCCACGCCTATTCGAAAAATTGAATGTGTTAACCATTTATTTAGAAATCTTAGTCATAAATTAAAAGATTTGTCAAAGAAAAGAACGAGTCCATCAAGCAATCTACAAATTCCATTAAATTTGAGAAGAAAATTGGAGTCAAATATATTAAGATTTCGAATATCAATAAAAAAGGCTGCCGCTTTTCGTTTCCAGATGAGTGTTACTTTGGCTGAAAAAATACGGTTGTTCCAGAATGACATAAAAAATTATGTGGCCCATATATTCGGCCAGCATTCGAATTGCGAAGAATATTTTTGCAAAGGAACAAAAGACCAAGAAAAAAATCTAATGCCAGTTAACGAAATGTGGTTTTAATGAGGACATTATGACGTGCCTGCAAAGAGTTCTGAATAATTCATATTCATTTTTAATTAATAAAAACAATAATGCAGCGGAGCAGTTTAATAGCCTTGTTAACAAATTTGTTGGAGGTAAAAGGGTAAGTTATTTTTTTACTACATTACCAATTTAAGAAATATCTTCTTATTCCTTCCTTACGTATTTACGAGAAGTTTATTGGGATCTTTGATCTTTTTAAAAAATAGAATATTACACATTATACTTTGAATTTTTATTGATGTCGCCATTTGTAATTAAATTTTATTTTTAATTTCAGATCAACTTTTCGTTTAAAGGATCATACTTAGCTAGGTGTCAGTTGGCTGCTATTTCCCATAATTCGAAAGATACCTACCTTCAACAAATAATAAATGCATTTCAAGAAACTACCGGAGATTACACAAAAAAATTTTTAGCAAGAAGAAAACTCAAGCGACAAAGAACTCAAAATTTTAAATGTAAACGGGAATATAAACCAAAATTAATTATTTCAGTTGCCGATGAAGATTATGGGCAGTGCAAGATGAAGTAAGTGAAGAAGAACTGAATGCTAGAAAAGAAAAGTTCCAGAATATATTAAAAAAAACAATGGCAGATAAAATTAGTATAGAAATAGCTACAAGAGGACAACATTTAAATCCGTTATGGCCTCAAGTACGACAGTATAGACTAACTGCATCTAATTTTGGAACTATCTGTAGATTGCGAGAAATGACAAATCGTCTTACAGTAGCAAAGAGATTATATAGAGGTTTTACAGGTAACAGAGCTACACGATATGGTCAGGACAATGAAGCCACAGCAATTCGTGCATTTGAGGAACTGACAGGTTTAAATGTTGTACCTTGTGGCTTATTCATTGGAACTGGAGAGGAATATTTTCTAGGGGCAAGTCCAGATGGCGTGATTAAAGATGACAACAATTTCACTATTGAAGTTAAATGTCCCTTGGTCCTAAAAAGCTGCTCAATAGAACAAGGAGTAGCTGAAAAGAAAATTAAATTTCTTGCGTATGATGAGGATGGTTTTTTGTATTTAAAACACACTCATCCGTATTATTATCAAATACAAGGGCAGCTACATCTTTCAGGCAAGGAATATTGCTATTTCATTGTCTGGTCTCCTTTAGGGCCGATACATGCTGAACAAATAAGCAGGGATGATGTGTTTTGGAAAAATATAATGTTTCCTAAATTAAAGTGTTTTTATTATAATGCTTATTTAAAAGAAATAATAAAAGATGTTATATAACCTTTATGTTGTTTTTAAAATTCCTTATCTTAAAAAATATCTAGCAAACTCAACCGGTTAAAATATCTCATAAAAACAAGTGTTCGGTGTTTTTGGCATTTTGTTTAGCGAAATTATACCTAAGCTTGGTTGCGACATTAAAAATTGCTTTCAACAAAGTTGATATAAAATGTCTTTCAACCCTATAAGAATATCAACATTAAGGTTTTTACGTAAATGCTAAAAGAAACAACACCTAAATCCATAAAGAACTTTTAATAAAATATAAATGCCAATTATATCATATACTCTTCATACTTTTTATATTTTTACCTTTTAAAACCTTCTATATTAATTAAATAATGATTACTTTTAAAATACTAATGCAAAAGAAATACCTACTTTAAACAACGCGTGTTGAAAACAGCGTATTTTATTTTAATTTTTATTACCTATTGAAGCTATTTTACCAAATCTTTATTCAGTCGTACTAACCGTTACTTACAGTAACTAACACAAGTAACAGAGTTTACTGTTACCACCTCTATACATGTTAGTAGTTCCGTTTTCACAGAATTTATAAGAGGGCGCCATCAATCAGGAAAGAAACTTAAATGTTTGTTGTGCGCCCAAACGACTTAAGATAAATTCACGAAATTTTGGGAATGGTTACATCTAACTAATGTCTAAAAAGTTATGGGAGCGAATTTTTGAAAAATTAAAAATCGGAGTGTAAATAATTTTTTTCTCAGAAATTAGACTTTTTTTAAAAAATCTGTTTCCATACTTTTTTTTAGAAGTATACATTAAATTAACTTCCAAATTTTCAAAACAATCGGTTGGTAAATAACGGCGTTTGACTTTTATTTCAAATAAACGAGGGTATGTATTCCTCTTAAAATATCTCGTTTCCTATAGCGAATTCGAAAAAAATGATTGAAGACAAATTTATAGATCAACTCATGATCTATCGATTTTATTTAAAACATTTTTTTCTAACTGTTATAGTTTTCGAGAAAATTCCCAAAAACCTGTTTTTAGGGTGGTTTTTAATTTTTTTACCACCCTTCCTACAACATTTTGCAATTTTTAACTATTGATTCTTAATCTACGCCTAAAAATACATATTTGACCAAAAAGTTAGCCTTTCCAAATTTCATGGCTATTTAAAATCTGTGGGTAAGCAGCCAGAAGGTCCCTTTCGAACAGAGACTACAGCAAAGTCAGTGGTAGAAACACTGTCTCAACATATCAATAGTACCAACAGAAACATAACTACAGATAACTGGTTCACCAGTTTGGAACTTGCAGAAAGCCTTAGAGCCAATAAACTAACCCATCGGTTCGTCAATGTTTGGCTTGTCTGATAATACAACACTGGTTTCATTCATTCCAAAGAAGAGGAAAAAAGTGTTACTCATTTCAACCATGCATTTTGAATGTTGACTGTAGCTGCTATAAATGCATTTGTTGTTTATAATGGCAATAATCCGGAGTCAAAAACGCTCAGGAAGGAATTTCTCCTTAATTTCTCCTCTACGACTATCAAAAAGAAAAAACACTGTCTGTTAATTTGCCAAGGACCATAAAAAGTAGATTACGAGAAGTCTGTGGTTTACCAGCTGAAGCTCCAGTAAAAATTCTGGGTACCGTGGGCCGCTGTGCAGTGTGTAATTGACAGAAAAACAGAAAAACTAAATACTCTTGTGCGAACTGTTCAAAATATTTGTGTTTGGAACATATTAGACCTATGTGTAATGCATGCTATGAAAATTTAGGTTAATTTTTTCCTTCAACTACAATATTAGTTTTTATTTCTGTTCTTGTACGTAATATACTATTTTTTGTTAAATAGCTGTAAGTATTTTATAATAATTAAATAGTCAAACCTGGATAAGTGGGAACTGGATAAATGAGAAAACTCTATAAGTGAGAGTAATAGCCAGGACCCGTCATTTTAAGCTCCCAAAACCTCTATAAGCGAGAAACAGAAACCTCTGTAAGAGAGAGTCGTTTTTCTCTCATAGACCTCCGTAAGTGAGACTGCTACTTGTCTATACCTCTATAAGCGACAGTCGAGCTTTATTTACAAATTTAACATGTGCTATTTTATGACTCATTCTTAACTTTCGTGAAACTTCCTACCATTGTTTTTGTATTCTCGTCAATATTGTACCTATTCTATTTCGTGGAACTAAGTAATGTTGTTATTGTATCGCATTCTTTTCAAATGGACACGTGTGCCTGTGTACCGTTCTGTTTGTCGGACTTACTTAGTTTATTAATTGCGAAGGAAAGTTTTGTTCTGCATCATGTCAAAACGAAAAATTAAAGTACTGTCATTAAGTAATAAACTTAAAATAGTGAATGCGTTTGAATCCGGAAAATCGCAAAATGAAATTCAGAGGGAGTTTAATTTACCAGAATCCACCTATTATAAAATTATAAAATCAAAAGACTCTATAAAGTCTGAGTGCTCTGATGGACATGGAAATATTAAGAGAACGAGAGTTTCTGAATTTCCCAATATCGAAAAGTGCCTTTTGGAATGGATAAAACAAACTCTCGATAAGAATATTCCCATAGATGGACCTTTGTTGAAAGAAAAATCAAAAGAGTTTGCTACAAAACTGGGAATCCAGAACTTTTCTGCTAGCAACGGCTGGTTAGAGGGTTTTAAAAGGCGTCATGACATAGTTTTCAAAAAAGCAGCTGGAGAAAGTAAATCTGTGGACCAAGGTGTGTGCAATCACTGGACTAAAGATCTGTCAAATCTTTAAGAAGGGTATGAACCAGACGATATTTACAACGCGGATGAAACTGCTTTGTTTTTTAAGTGCCTTCCGGATAAAACATTTACATTTAAAGGCGAAAAATGCCATGGAGGAAAACAAAGTAAGGAACGTCTTACACATCTCCAGTGTGTTAACATGAGTGGTACGGACAAACTCCCACTTCTCATCATCGGGAAATCGAAGGGACCTAGATGTTTTAAAGGTGTCAAGACTCTACCCGTTGATTATGCCAATAATACAAAGGCTTGGATGACCAAGATATTATTTAACGATTGGTTGAAAAAAGTTGACAAACAAATGAAGATAGACCGAAAAAAAATTCTGCTATTTATTGACAACTGTGCTGCCCATACGGACTTACCAACACTTGCAAACGTAAAGGTAATGTTTTTACCTGCTAACACCACTAGTAAACTTCAACCATTAGATCAAGGTATCATTCACACTTTTAAACGCTTTTATCGCAGAGAAATCGTTTTAATTTCTTCTGCTGTTTTTTTTTTTTTTTTGGTAAATTTGTATGTCCCTCTCGTTTGTTACAGGTCACTAGTAACTAAAAAGGGTAAGAAACTACCAGAGAACTCCTGGGGCGAAGCCCTACCAAGACTACTCCAAAGAAAATATGGAAAAAGCCATACAAGCTGTTGGAGGCGGGATGTCAAAGAAATTAGCTGCGGTAACGTATCAGGTACCTCGGACAACTTTAAGTCGTAAGATTCTTGGAAGAAATTCTGGAGCAGTAGGCCGCCCAAGAGTCCTTTCAGCTGTGGAAGAATACAATATATCAGAAACTCTTGGAGTAGTGGCTGATTGGGGCTTCCCGTTAACTAGGCTGGATGTGAGAACGGTAATCGCAAAATACCTGGACAAACAAGGAAAAACAGTTAAGATCTTCAAAAACAACACTCCAGGAGAAGATTTTCTGGATGCATTTATCCAAAGAAACAGGCTGTCCATTCGCATGGCATCGAATATTAAAAGGTCCAGAGCCTCCGTCGATCGTGAAGATATTTTAAAATTTTTCACAAATATTAATGAAGCTCTAAAAGATGCAGACGATTTTAATATCTACAACTACGATGAAACGAATGTCACAGACGATCCTGGGGCAAAAAAAGTGGTGGTCCCCAGAAACACAAAAAGGGTAGAAAGGGTACAGAACCACTCTCGCACCTCTATTAGTATAATGGTGTGCGTAAATGCAAAGGGGGATCTACTGCCTCCCATGGTCGTCTATAAATCTGGAAACTTATATGATAACTGGACAGAAGGCGGCCCTCCTGGAACTAAATATGCCAGCAGCCCCTCTGGTTGGTTCGATATGAATCTTTTCGAGATGTGGTTTTTTAAAATCCTCCTCCCACACATAATGGAAACCCGAAAACCCGGTGCTACAACTGTTGTTGTAGGTGATAATCTCGCCAGCCACTTTTCGCCTGCAGTTATTAAGTCCTGTAAGGAGAATGATATTTATATAACTCCATTCCCTGCAAATGCCACCCATCTAATGCAGCCACTTGATGTGGCTGTATTTGGACCCATGAAAAAGTGTTGGAGAAAGATTTTAGAAAACTGGAGAAAAGAGAGCCGATATCCAGGAAATCTTCCCAAAGAGCAGTTTCCCAATTTACTCTCTAGGTTATGGAACGCCATGTCTGAGAGTGTCAGCCAAAATTTGATATCTGGATTTCGAGCCACAGGGCTTTATCCACTTGAACCAAACGAGGTCTTAAAGAGGATTCCAGATGGATTGATACCAGATGATCGAGACACCATTGGAAGATCTCTTGATGCATCATTGGTTGATCTTCTGAGAGAACACAGAGGGGTTGGCAGTGAAGCCAATCCGAAGAAAAAAAGAGGCAAGAAAGTTCAACCCGGTAAAAATTTGGCAAGAGATGAAGATAATGGAGTGGCTCCCACTAATGAACCTATTGTAACTGTCCCTGTAGACCTTGTAGACCCCAATAAAACCATTGACTCTCCCACTGCTCAAGCAATGAATCCACAAGATTGCCCAGGATCGTCTGGCGTAGTCGTAAAGAAAAAAATTAAGAGGGAATCCCGTTCAATTCAGCCTAGACAAAAAAGTGAAAGACTAATGAAAAGTGAAACAGATGCAAAGTGTGGCCTTTGTTTTTGTAATTGGAAAGACTTTCATGGCAAACAAGATTGGATCAAATGTATACAGTGCCTTAAATGGATATGTGGCGTATGCAACAACGGAAGTAAGGATCCTTATTTCAAATGCGATTACTGTGACGATTCAGAGGCATCAGAGCCGTTAAAATATCAAGACGATTCTGAAGCCGACGTAGATTTTATAACTAGTGACTAGTGAATGAGTCAAGAGTTACCTAAGAGTTAGAGTTAAGAGTTTTTTTTGTAGGTATTTTCAGTTGTTTCTGTTACCTAAGAGTAAGAGTTAAGAGTTTGTTTTACATTTTAAGTTGTTTCTGTACCTATATATAAGTTTAATACATTGTTTAAACATTTTTTGTCGTTATTCTTTAATAATAATCAATAAATCGACTATTTATGAAAATTTCGAAAAGACAAAAGTAGCTATGGGTTAATTTTATCTTTTTCTAAACGAATCCGGGGTAACCTGGTCATTTAAACCAATAAAAATGCTAATTTCATTAAAATTTCCAAAAGTGACCAAGTTGCCCCAAACTCGGGGTAACTTGGACACCCCAGAAATATATATTTTTTTTCTAATATACAACAAAAATATGACTTACTACAAACTTCAACTCTTTCCTTATGTTATTGTCGGTTTGTACAAAAACTTTGGTCCAAATCCGTCAAAAAATAAAACAGATATTTGGGAAAAAGTCTCAAAAAGGTGTCCAAGTTACCCCAGATTACAACAAACCGACGACGATATCGTTAAGAATTGTGTGAACACCTATATTGCTGGAAATGACAGTGAAGACGAGGCACAGATTCCGGAAACAGAAATAAAGAACATTCCAATGAAGCTAGCTTTAAATGCGTTGGAGACGGTGCATCAGTACTTTGAATACGCGGCGGTTGTTGATCAAGCAATATTCGACAAAATTTATGAGTTAGAGAAAAACATTCAAAATACAAAAACAGAAACCCAAACGAAATTGACGGATTTTTTTCAGTGTAAATAAGTTCTAAATATGTAAAATAAAATTACATAGTACACGAATTTTTGTTTTGTTTTCGTAAGCATTTGAAAATATTTACTACATTCGTATTTGCTGTGACTTGTTATTACTGCGTACCTCTATAAGAGAGAAACGCTACCCATGTACCTGTATTAGCGAGAAACTCGGGTTAGTGAGAAACCTCTATAAGCGAGAATGTGATTGTTCTCCCCTGAACTCTCGCTTATCCAGGTTTGACTGATAGATATTCTTTTAATTTTATGTATTTTTTAGATGTCTAAACCAAGGGTTCCCTAAGTGTGCGCCGTAGAAAGCAAAGGGGCGCCGTGAGTCGATCCTCTTATTATTGGACACCACAAATATTGGCGGGTACCTTTTTGAGTGTTCGCATCGGAAACGAACATAGCGTCGTGGAAATATTTTTTGATCGTCGCATTGCCGTCGTTCACTCGCCAAAAAGTGCCTACTCTCTTGAAAACCGTTGATACCATACCCCTCCCACGTCTTTACCTGCCCGCGCTTGCTTGCTCGCATCGCAATGCCCGTTTATTTACCTACAAGTGTGCCACGCGACGGACGTTTTGTTTGTTGTTGTTTTATTTCACTTTATTTTTCTTCAAATACCTCACGCAAAATGGACAGATTTTTATTAAATAAACAAGTCGGTAGTTCAAGTGGTAGTGATAAAGCATCTACTAGTGGCGGTGGGGAATCAAAGAAGCGAAAATATCGTAAATACGATGATAGCTATTTGGACTTTGGTTTTACTTTAATAGAAGTAAACAATGAAGAAAAACCGCAGTGTGTGCTTTGTTTGAAAATACTATCATCCGAATGTATGCTTCCAAGTAAGTTAAAGCGACATCTCGAGACAATTCTTCCAACTATGGCTGATAAACCGCATGATTTTTTTCACCGGAAATTACAAAATTTAAATAAAACGAAAAACTTATTCACTCAGCAGGCCTCAGTACCTAAAAAAGCACTGTTAGCATCATTCAAGGTGGCGTACAGGGTGGCAAAATGCAAAAAACCTCATACTATTGCAGAAGAGCTTATTCTAACGGCTGCTCGCGACATGGTAAATATTATGATGGGAGAATCAGCTGAAAAATTAATTTCCAAGATACCCTTATCTAACAATACTATCAGTCGAAGAATCCATGACATTGCTGAGGATCTCAATTTCCAATTAATAGAAAAAATGAAAGAAAAGGATTTTGGTTTGCAACTTGACGAGGCTACTGACAGTAATGATGATGCACATCTTATTTGCTACGTACGCTCTCTGGCTGACAAAATCATTGTCGAAGACCTTTTATTCTGCAAAAGCATTACCGGAAGTACGAAAGCCCAAGACTTGTATGAAATTTTAGACAAGTTTATTACAGAAAATTGTTTGGATTAGAAAAAATGTATCGGTGTATGTACTGATGGTGCTCGATCGATGTCTGGCAAGTATGGGGGAATACAAGCGCTTATTCGTAAGAAAGCACCGAATGCTATGTGGACCCATTGCATCATCCATAGGGAAGCTCTGGCATCAAAATCAATGAGCTCTGAACTGAACCAAGTACTGGAAGGTGTACCTAATTAGTGCGGTAAATTACATAAAAACAAGGCCTCTAAAGGCCAGACATTTTAAAAAACTATGCATAGATATGGGAGCTGAACATACAGCCCTGCTGCACTTCTGTAATTCACGATGGCTTTCACGTGGAAATGTTTTATTTCGTGTGTTTGAATTACGCGAAGAAATTTGCACTTTTTTACAACAAGAACGTCAAGAAAATGCCAAATATTTTACTGAACCTGATTTTTTGCTAAAGCTAGCATATTTATGCGATGTGTTTCAGAAATTAAACAATAATTTAAATCTGTCTATGCAAGGCAACAACACCTACCTTCGGAGAGGATTGCGGCATTTAGAAAGAAACTACAGCTATGGATAACAAAGTTGAAAGAAGGCGGCGATCAAGATTGCTTCCCGCAATTGTATAATTATGCGGCATCAAATGAACTGGTTATTTCACAAGACCTGATCGCCCTTTTCACGGAACACCTAGCGAAGCTCACCGAATGGTTTTCGAAGTATTTTGCAGATGATGATGTTGAAAAATTTGCGTGGATCCAAGACCCTTTCCATGCACAAAGTCCACAAGGATTTACATCACAAGATGAAGAGAGTCTCATTGAACTCTCTTGCGACAGCAGCCTTAGAACTAGATTCGCGAGTGTCGATTTGGTGGAGTTTTGGTTATCGATTCAAAATGAATATCCAAATTTAACTTCCAAAGCATTAAAAACTTTCATTCCGTTTGCAACATCATATCTATGTGAAGCTGGGTTTTCAGCTGTAGCTGTGATAAAAAACAAATATCGATCAAAGATCAATGTGGAGCAAGAAATGAGGGTAGCAGTGTCAAGTCTTATTCCCCGCTTTGAAAAAATGTGTGGAGATCACCAAGCTCACCCTTCACATTGATTTGACTGAGTAAATATCGTATTTAATTTTTGTTTTTTCTTAAGTCTTTCTTGTTGTTTTCCTTTTAAATTCTTTTATAATAAAAAAAGTCAATTTTGTATTGTGGTGTTTTAATTTTCGTTACGACCAACCTAACCTAACTATTATTGTAGGTACCTATTTCTTTCGACAATTTCCTCAAATAGTTAACTAGGAGAGGGCGCCGTGAAAAAATATTAAACTTGTAACTGCGCCGCGGGTTACAAAAGATTGGGAACCTCTGGTCTAAACGTAAGAGAGCTTTGTCTCGAAGTGAACTTCATAAAATTGCTGAGAATTTTGGGGAATTCTCCGACGAATATAATTGGGATCCATTTGAAGCTTCTAAAGCGATTATGTTTGTAGTTCAGAAGCAGATTCGAGCTCAACATCGGATTCAGAAAGTATAGAAAACATACAGAAGTTTATATCGAGAAAAAAAGTAAAATTGAATCCAAAACCAAACCCAAGCACTGTACAATCAAACATCGATTCTGAAACGGACTTAGGTGAAGGAAGGACCTAGCCAAGTGTCAGAGCCGAACGTAGACCAAGAGGATAATTTAAATCCAGAACAGAACTCAGGAAATAAATGACCAAAATCCACAACAGAACATAGCCTTGCCTTCTTCGTCAAATTGGGGACCTGTAGCAGGTAGCTATAAACAAATACCATATTTTACGATCGAGTCAGGAGTAAATTCGGAAGTAGCTGCATTACTGGCAAATGGTAAACCGGGAGATTTTTTTGACGCCGTCTTCGATAACAGGGTTATCAGCATGATTTGTAATCAAACAAATTTATATGCAACCCAGAGCCTTATGAGTACAGATGCTAAACCAATCTCTCGCTTGCATGAGTGGGTTCCAACAACAAATACTGAAATCAGAAATTTTTTGGGAATAGTTGCATGGATGGGTTTGGTAAAAATGCCAAAAATTGTAGACTACTGGAGCAGTGATGAAATTTTCACTAATAATTTTGCAAAGAAGGTTATGTCAAGGAATCGATTTGAAACTTTGTTGATAATTCGTTGGCAGATCGATCTGATAAATTGTACAAACTAAAGCCTCTAATAGAAATTTTAGTGGCTAATTTTAAGTCGTTATACGTTCCAAACGAATACATCTGCGTCGATGAGACACTCTTGCCATTTAGGGGAAGATTCGGCTTTAAACAGTACATAAAAGCTAAACGACACAAATATGGCGTGAAGTTTTTTAAGGTGTGTTCTGGTCTTGGATATACATATAACTTAAAAATATATGCAGGAATAGAAAATATTCATAAGGTCACTCCAGAACGTATTGTACTTTATCTTATTGACGACTTGCTACATCAAGGAAGGACACTTATAACTGACAGTTGGTATACAAGTTTGCCATTGGCAGAAAAAATGCTGGATTCCAATACGCATTTAGTAGGAACAATTCAAAAGAAACGAAAAGGCTTGCCCAAAGAAGTGATACTTAAATGCCAAGCTAAAAAAGGAGAAATTATTTCTCTTGAAAACGAGAATGGAATAACCATGACCAACTGGAGAGACAAAATGAATATTTATATCCTTTCCACTAAACATGGAAATGACATGCAAGAGGTGTCATGTAATCGGCAAACTAAAATGAAGCCAAAAGTGGTATTACACTATAATAAAGGCAAAGCAGCAGTTGATTTATCCGACCAACTAAGGGCGTACTCTAATCCTCTAAGAAAAAGCGTGAACTGGTTAAGGAAAGTGGCTTTCGAACTTTTATTAACGACATCTATGGTAAATTCATATATTTTATACAAGCTCGGAACTGGAGAAAATATGTCAGTGACAGATTTTAAAAAGCAGATAGTGGAGCATCTAGTGACAGACAATGAAGAAATCATTTCAAAAAAACCTACACCAAGTGTTCATCACATTATTGAAGTGAAAACAGATGGAAGTAAACATCAACGAAGAAAGATGTGCAAAAACTGTTATAAGAAGAACAGTGAAGAACATGGACGCCAATATGCAATGAACAGAACTAAAAAGGTACATACCTTTGGTAAAAGTTGTGCGAACGAGCCATTTTTGTTACCTTGTTTTAACGAAATTCATTAGATTTAACTAGGATACGATGTTTATTATTTTATTCATGCAAACATGTTTATTTGTTAATTAAATAAAGTGTATTTTAAAGCCACAACCCTCCTTGTATTATGTTTTCATAGGGATCATGTTCCAATAGGGACCAAATTTCTCATTATGAAAAAATGTAAGAAATTGTATGTGCAGCATACAGCTTCTAGGCCATATTGGTCCATTTCTGCAGTCGTACATAGTTAAATATGCACCAACGGCCCGGTAGCTATTAGAAAATGTGTTGACCCCATGATACTACCTACAACCGGAAAGATAAGCTCACGCGCATGGTTATCTTCTGTCTCTTTCCAACGTCGACGTCATCGTGTGACAAAATTGTGAAAATTGGCAGTTGTTGACACGTGTTATTTGTGTTCTAGTTTGTTTTGTTCGTTTTCTATCGTTTAAATTCCCTGCAAAACACTTATTTTATGACTGTGTTATAATTTTTCTCAAATTTTAAACCATGGTTTATTGTGCTGTGGTGGGCTGTACCAGTAACAACAATAAAAACAGTAAAACTTATACGTCTAGTTGCCGATATTTTAGTTTTCCAACCTCCAAAGACGTTTGCAGTTTGTGGGTACAAAAGTGTTATCAAAAGCATCATTTTAATATTAATAATGCTAGAATATGTTCCAAACACTTTGTCGATGATGATTTTTGTGAGAAGGAAAAACTTTTGAAGTTGCCAACAGTTAAGTGGAAGTTAAAACCGAATGCTGTGCTTTCACTCCATCTGCCAAAAACTATAAAACCAGAAACATCTAACCAAAAAGATCGACAAGAAAGAAATAAAAAAAGGCATTTCGTAAAAAATATACATGGCAAGTAAGTACTCATGTATTTTAATTAATCTGTTTTTTCTTGTTAACAAATTCACTCTTCTAAATAAAATACCAGAATATAAATTTTTAATTGTGCACCTGGGGCTGTAGGCAAAATGTAGTTGTTGTTTTGAAATTAGTTAAACAATAGTTATATTTATAAAAAGTGTATATTTGTTGGACGATGCATAAAGTTTGCTGCTCGAGACAAAGTAGAGAGCTCGAATCATGCTGATTGCAACAACATTTTAAAATACACATTTTTTTATTTTAAAACTGTAACAGCTTTACAAAAAATATTAAAGTTTTAAACTAAACTTGAAACTAATTAGCTATGGAAATTGTTGCTGTTGTCCATAAGTCACTATAAATAACCTAAGCCCGTAATCAATAGAATGTTTTGCACTAGGGCAAAATGTTATACTTTTGGCCAGTAAATATTGTTTTCATAAAAAAAAATAATTTGTAGCTTAGAACTTCATGATTTAGTACTCACAAATTGTGAAGATAAAGCAGTTGGTGAAGGATTAGTTGTAGAGGAAACGGTCACTAATATTTTCAGTAACCATCTCGGTAACCATCGAAGTGTTGAAACGCAAACTACAAGGTGTGTGGGTTTAATAAATCATTGAAGTATGTATTTAATTTTCAATATAATTCTTTTCAATTCAGAAAAGTGTGAAGTAAGTGAACTTAAAAAAGAAAATTTATACCTAAAAGAAATGGTGGAAAAACTAAAGATAGAAAAAAATTTTATGTTTTATAGATTACTATATTGAATCTTTAAAATAAATATCTCTTAGATGTACTCATATGTTCTAATTTCTTATTTTGTTTTATTTTTCTTTTTCAGGAATTGTGAAGAAGATGATGATAAATTATACCAATTTTACTGCCTTTGCACTCTGCCTTGGAATAAGAATATTTTCCTTTCTCTATTTCCATTAATATTTTCTTTATATGTACTTATTTAATATAGCATACTAACTCATATCATCTCAATATATATATAAGCAGAGAAGAAGTCTTTGCCGACAAAGTTAGATAAACAGATGTTTAAAATTATTGGGTTAGCGGCTGTGTGAAATAAGTGTACTCTTTCAACTATATTTCAAGCTTTCGAATAAATTTTTATTCATCTTCAGGAAAAACTACAAAAATAATGAATGCATTAATATCACCTATGAAAAATTGTATAATATATTCTTTAGGATATAAACATTTAAGAAAAACAGGTTATAGAAAAAAAAAGTAAATAAAGTAAGTTCAAACTTGATAATATTGAAGGTGCTATTGATTTTCAAATTAACAGGCTAATTTATAAAGGAACTAAAGTAAATCCATTTTGATAATTTAAAATTATAACTGTCTTTTTTTTTTAATATTTACACTTTGAAGTTAAAAGAAAATTTAAGTATAAGGACTCTTAAAGAGTTAAACATTCTTTAGTGAAATGGGAATTTAAGATTTATCCTTATTAAACTAATTAAATATACTGTAATATAACTATATAAGTGAGCATTACAGTTTAAAGTAATTTTATCTATGAAGTTGCAGTGGAAAAAAAAAGACTAGTCCAAAATTATATCGTCTTTTGATTTTATTTCTTGAATTATGTTATCCGTTCGAACAAATAAACGGCCATTTGATGTCCATGAGTTTTTGGTACCAAACTTTTTCCTCATATCTTTTAATAGCTTAATACGGCGCTTAGTTAAGTCCTCGTAAATAATTAAAGGTTTACCTTTTAGCATCCTTTTCTTAGAGTAAACAAGGCTTTTGTGTTTATGACTATGAAATTTAACTAGAATTGGTCTACTGTTACGTGTTTCAGTTTGCTCAGATGATTTACGACCTACACGGTAACATCTATCAATAGCTGATGCATCCAATTGAATTTGTAGATGTTCCTTCAGGGTTCTTATTACGGACTTTTCAACGTTTTCACCTTCGAGCTCTTCTATACCTACAATTCTGATGCAGTTTCGCCTGTTGTATTGTTCAAGACTATCAGTTTTTTCATCTAGTTCTGACAGCTGTTTATCTTTTTCTTGTATAATTGACTCCAATGTTTTTATTTCATTTTCATATTTATTAACAATCATATTAATTTTTTCCTCAAATTGGAGTGATAGTCTTCTGATTAATTCTTCTTTTTCACTTGCAAAAACCTCCGTAAACATTTCTTTAAATTCACTTAGCTGTTTTTTAGAGTAAACCATTTTTTTTTATTATTATAACGCAATATACACTATCAATTCACTATCGAAGAAAAGCACTCAAAATACTACTTTCGAACGCTATGTAAGATTAATCACTCAACTTAATAACTTTTTACTACTTTTTGGATATTTTAATAATAATTTTGCACCAGCACGAGAGATACGGTCTACTCGCTTTGCATGCTCGACCGGTGGTATACTTTTTAATATAGCATGTGCTAAAAATTTTCCTTTTCTTATAGGATACTACAAAATACTAACAAATAAACAGAATTACAATGTCGAAATAATTTGATGGAAATTGTTAATATTGAAAACCAAGAAGTAGAGTCGAATACAGTTTTAATTGATAATCCACAAGTGTTTGATATGGGAATATTAGAAAAAGAAATATCTTTGTTAAAATATAAAATGATTTCATTAAAAAGAGAAATAAAAGAAAATCATTTGAAGCTTAATCTATTTTTAGAAAAAATGTTTGACAACGTTCATGAAAAACTTGATAAACTAAAAACAACGGACACTGTCATTTCCACAGAAAATTCCGAAGAATGTTCATTGGAAAAATTTAATTTTCCCTTAAAAAGTACAGATGAAATTGAACTTTTTAATAAAGAATTAATAAACAATTTGAAATTTAAACAGGACTTAAAAAAATTTATGTCCAAAATGGGAGGAACCAATGGGACATCAGATGGGTTAAAAGTTACCTACAAATTAGTGGACTGTATTTTTTCTGCAGAAATACTGACTAATTATACCTGGACTGGGATTTCTAGAGACAAAACGGTAGAAAAAATAGCATTTCAGAAATTTACAGGGATTTTAGATTTATTTTTGGATGTTATTTTATTAGCGGACAGTCGTTTTTATAAAGAAAAATTAGTAACTTGTTTCAGGGACAATATTTTGAAACATGCCAAAAAGAGGAGTTTAACCTTCGGGCGGTCACGAGAGCTTAATTTCCCGACGCGGCACCCCCCACTTTTCTATATCTTGTTGACGTTGGTGGCAGCTGACAGTGACAGTGAAAGTTGAGTTAATATTGTATTCATATAGGTAGTCTTTGGTTAGAGTGAATTTTTTCATCATACCATACCGTTATCTATGGTTTATCAGTACTCTGTGCCTCATTGATATGACACCAATATCAGCCTAGGCCGTTAAAATTTAACAGCTAAGGCTGTTATTTTTTTGCTATGGTAAATGCATAGGTGACTAGTAAGTTTCATTTCTACCATTTTTTCTATCTTACCATTCGTCGTTAAATATTGTATATAGTATTTATGGTATGATGAAAAGTTCTGAACGACACACGGCCGATACATATATAGCAGACTTGACTGATTATAAAAACTTCAATCTTGTCTGCTATTTGCTATGTATCGGCCTTATGACGTTAATAACTATACCAATACGATCGAGAAGGTACCATAATTTACTTGTGAATTCTCAAAAATCATTCAAAGTTTTAGTTTCAGCAACAGAAGTTAAAATTTTAACAAAACTTAGCGTTTCCTTAAAAAAAATAATTTCGTTTTATTATTTTTTTCATGGCATGCTTATTTTTTTCACAGCAGATCGTCGGATAACTACATTAATTGCAAGAAATTTTCAAATCGATTTTATTCTAAACGGGTTAATCTTAACAAAATTGGACATGTTTGTATATTTTATTACCTGTTGTTTAACTTGGCAATAAAGATACTTATAAAGCTCTGAAATTTGATAATTTCATATTGAGGACTAAAAAAGAAACGATAAAAAGCCTAGTGTCAACAAAGTTTGTTCGAGTGTGTGTAGCAAAATGACGAATCTGTCGCCGTGTGTGTAGGTAACAACGGATCTATATATATCCGCATGTGTATGTATGTAGGTATTGTATATTCGAAATTCAGATCACCACTATAAAAGCAATTTGTTTAAAAAAGATCCCAAATGGTATGTTAATTTGTGTTAAGTTCTATACATGTAAAACTCTGATGTGTGTTGGAAAAAGTTTTAAATTAAGTCTCGTGAGGTTTTTCCAATTCTTAAAATGGTATGAATGGTTGTTGAGAAAATTTTCCTTTTGACCATTACAGATATTTTTTTACTGCTCTCCACATCTTATGCTTCATAGATCAGAACTTACTACTCTTACTAGGTACACTATCTACCTACCTACATTTTAATTTTTTGTTAGTCAAAAACAGGTCTTTGCAGTAGGATTTTTCTGGTATTAAAAGGAAGAGTCAATAAGAAGAAGGCAAAGAAAAATCATTAACTAAAATAGAAATTCAGAATATTTTAGTTTATATAGCCAGCCAGACATAATAGAAACAGTGCCGGGAGAATGCAAATCATGGAAATGCACATAAAGTGAATGATGGGACCCTCGATTGTAACTACTAATGATCCATTATGTTTTATGCAACTGAACCGATATCTTTAAAAATAAATATGCTACTCCACTAATCTATCAAAGACAACATCTCTTTCATCAGCAAAAATTCATAATACTAATTTACATGAATGGCTAAATATACCATCGCATAAGGCAAAACTAAAAGAGAAGAAGAAGAATTTACACTTTCACTGTCGGCTGTCACCAGTGTCAACAAGATACAGAAGAGTGGGGGGTGCCGCGTCGGGAAACTAAGCTCTCGTCGGGCGGTCGCGCCGGGTCTGTGAGACCCGAGGGGGTCAATTAATAGCTCTATTTCCGGTATACAGGTAGGCAGGTAGCTGTCCCTTTGAAAATGCTCTTCAGTTTAGTTTATGAACGTGTATGCAAAGCTTCGTTGTGATTAGTTTTATTATTTCGGAGTAATTAACGAAAAGGCCTGTGAGATCCAGCGCGACTTTTAGTGTTACTATTTTCGATTATATTTTTCCATGTAAGTGATTTTTGTTGTTTTTTTTTGCATAATTTTATAATATTATACTGTTTAGTGACAATGGACTACGAAAAAGAACAGAAAAGACTTTTACAGTTGTTAGAAGACGTGCATACGGATGAAGAAATGATAGATTCCGAAGAAGAATCTGATTCTGAAGACAACGTTGTGGCTGAAGAAGTTTTAGAGTCTGAAACAGAACAGGAAGCAGATTCCAGCGATTCGGAAGTCAGTGATCTGCTGCAAAAAAGGCTTAAATTACCTTTCTTTTTTGGTAAAGATGGCACAACCAAATGGTATAAACATACACTTCCAAAATCCAAAACGCGCTCTAAAAACATTGTAAAAGTAGCGCCAGGTGTTACCGAATACAGTAAAAATGCCAAAACTATTCTAGAATGCTGGAGAATATTTTTTGATAATCTAATGTTAGATTTGGTTGTTGAAGAGACAAATAAGTATATAGGATCTCGAGCTGCAAATTATTCACGCGCACGTGATTGCAGAGGCACGGACAAAACCGAAATTGAAGCCCTTTTTGGATTACTATACTTAGGGGGCCTGCTCAAAAGTGCTAGATTGAATGTAGACGATTTGTGGGACAGAAACGGTATTGGAATTGAAAGGTTTTGGCTAACAATGTCAAAGAAAATATTCCTGTTTCTATTACGTTGCCTAAGGTTTGACGATCTTGCTACAAGACAGGAACGTAAATCTGTAGATCGGTTGGCACCAATTCGTCAATTGTTTGAAAGTTTCGTCAAAAACTGTAAAAACAGCTATGTAGTTGGAGACGCTGTGACCATTGACGAAAAATTAGAAGGATTTAGGGGCCGATGTATATTTAGACAATATATTCCTAATAAGCCCAATAAGTACGGCATAAAAATTTTTGCACTTGTGGATGCTAGAAATCGATATATTCTAAATTTAGAAGTATATGTCGGTCTACAGCCAGAAGGACCATTTCGTCTAGCAAATGATCCTGCTAGCATTGTTAAAAGAATGGTCCAACCAATTACCGGAACCAACAGAAATGTAACAGCGGACAATTGGTTCACGAGTTTCCCGTTAGTACAAGATCTACTAAAAAAGTTTAATCTAACGTACGTAGGTACCGTGCGTAAAAATAAAAGGGAATTACCACTAGAATTTGTAAATACAAAAAAATCGACCACAAAATTCAAGTGTATTTGGCTTTGGTGAAAACTCAACTATAGTATCATACACTCCTAAAAAAAACAAGAATGTGATACTCACGTCAAGTATGCATGATGACGACACTATTGATCAACAGAGTGGTGACCAAAAAAAACCAGAAATAATCACTTATTATAATGAAACGAAAGGAGGCGTCGATACTGTCGACAAATTATGCGCTACATATGACGTAGCTAGAAATACAAAAAGATGGCCAATGGTGGTTTTTTACGCAATGCTCAATATGGCCGGAATTAACGCCCAAATTTTACATTTCAACAATAATAAAAACAACAATATAGGGAGAAGATCTTTGTTGAAACTATTAGCAATAGAGCTAACCAATCCTCATATAGCGAGACGGTCAGAGCAATCTAATATGCCAGTGGAGGTAAGGGAAAGAAGACAAGAAGCTGCAGGACCATCAAGAGCAGCTTATCAAGAAGTACCAGAAGGAACAAGAAAAAGATGCTACTACTGTCTTCTGAACCAAAAAGACAGAAAAACGAAGTATTATTGCAAAATGTGTAAAAAATTTTTGTGTTTACAACACGTCACACCATTATGTCAGAATTGCTCTAACGTTTAAAATATAATTTTTTCCACAATGTCTCATGTGTTTACTTTCGTATTTACACCCAAAAAAATTTGAAAAAAAAATATTTTCAAAAATATAAATATATAAAAGTGCAACAGCAGTTAGAGCACTAAAAAGTTCGGACATTATAAATGTTTAATTTTGGTTAAAAAATAAATCTCAAAAACAAAAACTAAATAATCAGTGTATAGTAAATATATAAATTATTATATTGGTGCAAGCACAAATGTAAAAACTCATTAATTTTTATAATTACGTCACATTCAAATAAGGGTCTCATAGGCCCGGCGCGACCGAAAATGTCATAAATGGGGGCGCGACCGCCCGAAGGTTAAGAAAGAAATTAAATAAGCAGATGGAATCAACAGATGAGGACTTAAACGCTCAAAAAGATGATAATTTTTTGGAAGAAGAAAATTTTTAATTTTTTTTATTGTTTTGAATTTCTGTTTTTTATATTTTGATTTTACTGTTTTATATTCGAGATTTATGCTGAAAGAAAAGTATTTTTGTTTTTATAAAAATGTTTTTTCTATTAATCTATTTAGTTATTTTTTGTCAAAATTAAAATCACCCTTTACAACGATTGTATTAATTAAATTAATTTATGTTTATATCTAAAGTATGTAGTAAAGGTATAAATACATTATTTGACCTATACTTTATTGAAAACAGTTTGTAATGATTGTTATAATTTTTGGGTAAAACATCCTTTAAAATAACTATACCTACGTAACATAAAAAAACATGATATTCAGAACCTTTCCAGTATTTTAAACATTTTAAGTGTCTGATTTTTCTGTGAATTGCACGTGGTCTTCTGCTATTGCATTCTTCTAAGGCATCGGATAATATCCATGAACCCAACCATTTGAACATTTTCTTGTACAACCTAAAAAATAGAAATTACATCCCTTTTATTCCAAATTCTTTTATTTAATTTAATTACCCAAATCAAATAAATGTAGAGAATCTGCAATTATAAAATCTTCTGCCATATCAATTGGAAGTTTTAATAAAGGGGATTCATTTTTATGATGGTCTTCATCCAGTTTATTTCGAAAGGAGTAATCAGTTCTTAAAGGGCTATTTATTGATGGGAAGCTCATGTGCCTTCCTTTTTTATCATATTCTCCAATGCAGGTACACTTTATACATCCATTAAATGAATTGAAACTGTATGTTCCTAAAAATAATAATATACTAGTAAAAATATTTATATCTTGGCAAATAAAGCTGAAAGTGTAAAAGTAAGAACGTATTTAACATTACAGCTATATCCGGTAACTCCTATATTCTAATGTATTAAAAAAATGATAATTACCTTTTATAAAACTCCGTGCAGGCGTATCACATACAAAATATTTTATCTTTATTTCAATTTTATAGTCATTGCAGATTATTCCATTATTTAAAATTTGTTGCATCTCAAGAACAAAATCTGAGAAAAGTTCAGGTAAGGGAGGCTTTGTATTGCCACAGTACAACGCAATAACCAAAGGTTGCAAATGATTCATATTTTCAGTTTTACACAAAATGGGCCAAAATTCCACGGACGAACTATTGAATGCAGGAAGACCATCCACGTTGAATATTAAAGAAAGTATTATATTGCCTTTTAAATCAGAAAATAAATTCATCAAAATACTCGTGAGGCCATTATACCAAAAACAACCATTTCCCATTTTTCTAATAACTACTTGTTTAGGTGTTTCAAGTAATGTACGGCAATCAAACGGTAGAGAAGACAAATTACCATTTTCCCGTAAAATTTTCAGAAGATGGTTTACCGATGATTGTGTTGCTCTATGTAGAAGAGCCCACTGTCATAATTCAATTTTTAATACATTTTCTTTATAAATATATCCTCACCATAATTGTCTTCTTGATCACTAAAATATTCTTTATGAAAATCATTATTATCTTCATCTAATAATTCTCTTCAGAGTGGTATAGATTCCTGAATATTAAAAGGTCTATCAAAATGCTTGTTTACATTTCTATTTTGATTTTGTTCTGGACCAATTACTGAATTTTCAATATGTTCACTTTTTTTTAATTTTAATTTTCTATAAAATGTTGTTGAATAAAAGTAAGACTTTCGCTTTTTGTACACTAATGACACAGAAGTATTTTCCATATTAAACAATTTTTAGCTCTAGAAATCAGCGTCGTTACTCGTCGTTGTGTTACTGGTTAACTTTCTAAATGGTGAATTTAACTTAGCAGTAATTTTAGTACGTAATTGTTACTTTAAAGGAATTATTTATATTCAATTTTGGTAAATAAAACTTAAAAGTCATATGTGTAGTTGATTTTTCCAATATAATTCTTTAAAAATTACTGGGTAAATTAGAAAAAATTACGGTAATTAAAACGTTTTAACAACTTGGTAATGTGATCTAACAGTCATAATTACTTTAAAGTTTCCTTTATGACGTAAAATTTATGGTTAAAACAACTTTTAAGTAATTTTAACGAAAAGGTAATATTGATTGGTGAAAATTACGCTATTCTAACTTTACTTTTTGACCAATTTGTGTTTTTACTTTAAGGTAATTTATAATTGTAAAAAACTAGTATTAATTACTTTATTTTTAACTTTTAAGTTTTTTTTACTGACACCGTAATATTTGAAGGCATTACAACGTAAAAGTTACTTTTTTTAGGTGATAAATACTAAAATTCTAGTTATTTTACTATAAATGTTGCTTGGGCTACAGCTTCAAAACCATTCGAACATATACATATAGACGTATGTATTAAAAATTGCAAATCAATCATATTTTACAATTATCGATTTATTTTCTCAATGCGGACAAGCTTACCCCTTAAAAAGTATTACAGGTTTAAATGTAATTGACAATTTATTAAATTATGTAACACATCATGGATTACCCCAAAAAATTACTACAGACCAAGTAGTGAATTTAAAAATTTTGACTTAGAAGACTTGCAAATTACATCAAATTGAATTACATTATACTACAGCCAAAAACAGCAACTCAAATTCTCCTATAGAACGCTTTCATTCCAGTTTGATCGAACATTGTAGATGTCTTAAAGACGAAAATTCTGATTTAACCCCTGATCAATTAATAAAACATTCAATATAAGTTAAATTAATTAATATTGTTATATCTTATTACTTCCATACTTAATCTAGCCTTAATATTACCTATTCAACATCAGATAGTTAGCTACAAATAAACAAAATGTAACATTATAATTCATTCACTTCTTATTTCAATCTCAGTAGACTATGCATTTTATTTCTTGGATTGGCACTTCAATTTGTTGGGTTGGTACCTACTGTCGAAATATTGACAGCACATTGTCAAAGGTAAAATTGTTGAAGATTCAATAACGAAATATTTGATGCTTTCTTAGATTCAATATACAATGCCAAAAAAAATAAGTACAGAAATTCACAACAGCATCGTTAGATGTTATGGTATGTTTAGGAAACAAGCTAACAGCTGTGAGAGTGTTTATTTAAATCAATTGGCCGAGGTTTTTCAAGTAAGTACGATTTTATGTGTATTTCTTTTAAATCAATGCTAGTCGCTAACATAAACTTATATATTTTGCATTAGATTAATTGAGAGAGGTTTTTGTAATGAATTTATAAATATATATCACTTTTTTAAATAAAATTTAAATAATTTTTACTGCATGTTTTTTTTACACATGCCCGTAAGCAATAGTTATTTAGTTTTAATTTGGTTTAAATAAAGTTTTGAGGTTATGTAACAAAATGTAGTTCCATTTAAAATAACATAATTTTAACTTTTGTGTCTTATTTTTTCCTTTATTATTTACAGATAAAATGGTAGATAAAAGTGAATATTATTCTCAGTTAGATGTTAAATATGCTCGAACAACAACTAAAAATCCTTGGGATTTGCGAAAAATTAACGAAGTGATTGATATTCTGAAAAATTACCAAGCAAAAAAAAATGAAAACAATATTAAAGAGAAAATGAATAATTATTATTTTTAATATATATTTTGTGTTTTGGTCCAGTTAGTTTTATAAGTTTTGTAAGTTTTTTCTTTAATAAAATTACAATCAAAGTGGATCATTTTTTATTAAAATATTTAAGTTTTCATTTGTCTAATATGGGCTTAGGCAAATGCTATTTGACTAGTCAATTACCATTTTCCTAGTCAAATGGCATTTAAAAATAAAAAAACCCATTTGCCCAGGCAGATATATGGACTACTTATTAGTTTTTAGTATTAAAAATTAAGTATTCCGATTTTTATGGCGAGCTATTTAATAATGTGCTGCCCAGTCACTAAGGTATTATTATTATTACACATGACAAGGGTGTCTTACTTCAAGAATGTTTTTTATCTGTGATTTGATTTTAACAAAGTTACATGTAAAATATATTAAGTCCTCCTTGTCAAATGTAACAAACAAAACAAAAATGAAGATCATTTTATGCAGTTTATGATAAAACTTATAAATCTCCAAAAATTAAATTAGATTTGTCACGGGTTCAAATTCACATTAGTATAATTTATCGCTTACCTTAGGTATTCTCCGTTACTAAGGAGTAAATGGTGACAAGTTCCAGTTGATTTAGATTGATTATAGTTAGTCATCAATTTATAAATATATTCAGTGGTTGCTAAAATTGGTTTTGTAGTCAAGTATTATTTTTATTTATGGTTTGAATTATTGACATTTCATTTTCATCTGTTTGTAAGTGCAACTTCTTTCTTTTTGTCAATAGTCTGACGTGTAGTGTTTTACAGCCAACGTTCGGTCATATTTTTAACTTTATTATTGGTATCAAAAATAAATAGGGAAACTAAGTAATGTTGGGTTATTTATTGTTAGCTAATTAAAATAATAGGATTAAATGTATCAGATGACCCCTGTTTGTTCGTAAGTTGTTGGCTGAATAAGCTACGGTTTGTCCCAATAGTAGAGGCCATATCTTATTTCGACGTATGTCAAATTATTGTGATCGAAGTGACGT
The DNA here is from genome assembly GCA_964028335.1 of Altica lythri. Classification (NCBI taxonomy): domain Eukaryota; kingdom Metazoa; phylum Arthropoda; class Insecta; order Coleoptera; family Chrysomelidae; genus Altica; species Altica lythri. Next base: position 27,419,994 of record OZ034806.1, on the reverse strand, counting down.
GAGAAACTGTCTTTCTTTTCATTTACGAACCTTTGTGCTGAAAGCATCGAAGAAGATTTGTCTTGAGGTTAATTTGTAATCTTCAATCATCGAAGACAATTTAGTTTGGATTTACGAAATTTAACCTCGTTCATTTCCATTGAATATTGTGTGGGAGAGATTTCTCTGAATTTTGGTGAATTCGGTGGAAAATACGGCATAGGCCGGATATTTAATTAAATCTTCATTTGGTGAGTACAAGTTTCTTTATACATGTGGTTCGTCGATACTCATGGTTTCTTTCTCTCGTTTCTTTGAGTGTAGGTGGTCCAACGAACAAACAGTTGTGGTATTTTGGTAGTTTAAGACTGTTCAGACAGAGAATTGTGGTCAGGATTCCCCATCATTGCAGTTAGCAACAAAGTAGTTGTGTCACGAGGTTATCGAGAAAAGAAACCCTATTTTAAATAGGTGAGTCACGTATTTATATTTTACTAGATTAATAACGCCATATAACCGCAAATTTTAATTTGAAAATCTTTATTTTTTTTATGGGTATTTATTCGTGTATTGTATTTAGGTATTATTTATGTGTAACTGGACTCCTTTTAATTCTTTGTACTATTATGAATTAATATTTTTGTACTATTATAAATTAATATTGCGTTTAATCTTGATTTAGGTTATTGTTATAATTTTGTAGTGACTAGCCAGTCAAAATTAAGTTTGTTAAGCACATTTTAATTATTAGTTTTGATCATTAATTATAAATTCAGAAAAATCAGCTTCTAAATGTTGTAATACTCATTTAAATTCACTTTTATTCTTTCATTGTTATACAAATATCAGTCAATGTGTTTAAATTGTATTTAAGTCAGTAAAGTAGAGTAATGTTATTAAATCAAATTAATTCAAGGAGTCATTTAAAATTGTTTGAGCTATCGTTAATTTTAAATTACGATTTTTAGGGTCCTAGATACAGGCATAAGTCCTAGATACAGGCTTTTTTTTTCTGTGAGCAGGCCTGATACTTGGTTCGAGCATACGTTTTTGTGTTTGGTGTAAGCCTATTGGTTTTGGAGAAGGCTTGATTTTGGTACCGAAGTATTAGACAAGCAAAGGACTGCAGGAACTTATTAGTTAACAGATAAGCTAAATTAGATTAAGTAGTTAGTTAAGAGTTATTTTTCTTATACCTTTTTTTCATATTGCGTGTGATCACACATATTTTGGGATAAAATTCTCTATTAATATAATTCATATATTTTCTTTGTATTTATATAAATATCAATAGCGTTGTCGAGTACGAGGCTTGACAGTTTTGTAATTGGTTACTTTTATTAAAGAAGAGTCTAGTTGACATTTTAGTTTTATTTAGCTCACTTATCGTTATTTTCAGTTGTTGTGTAATTTAATTAGAACCGTTAAACATTCAAAATTTATTTAATTATCTCCAGTGGGTAAAGTAGTGCCTGGGACAACAGGGGTTTCCGATTTTAACCGTCTAAATCGGTGGCGCTACTCACTAGTATTTGTTACTTACCTCTACGGCTGAGCTGGGCACTAATTTGCCAGTAGAGAGACCACTACCGAACTCAGCTGGAGTTGTATTGCTTTAGTTAAATTTCTTTATTTTTCCAAATTTGATTTTTTGTTTTAAATTCATTAAAATACGTGGCAGATTTTTTTCATTTAAAAATATTTTACTGATTGCCTAATTAAAGTTATAAAATTGTTAAGGAAAGAAAAAAAAATTATAATACAACAATCTTTAAACAATCAAATAAATAAATAAAGAAATAATAAAAGAAATTTTATCAAAAAGAAAGAGCTTAAAAAGATTTTTTCATTTTTTTCGTAGGTTTTGCATTTACCACGGACAAACATTTTTTTGGGTCAAGAGCCGGTGTTAACCAAAACCTTAGTTAAAATTGGATCTGCAAAAGGTGTCTCATTCTTAAAGGTGACACTCTGTATATGCAAATTGTTATTTTTTAATATTTTAGGGATTACCTACAGAAAATGTCCCTCAATGCCCCCAATATGATTTGGTATGTAGTTAAATTTCTTAAAGAAAATTCCTTTGAAGTGGTGCCAAAAGTTTGGTACATTGAGTCCTCATCAGAATGTTTTTGGCCACCTTCTTCATTTAAAACAGAAAAAATTTTAAAGTCTATAGAAAACTGCGAGGAACCTGGAACTGACTGGAAAGTTCACCCATCAAAGAGGTTGGGAACTTACGGTAAGTTAGCTTTAATCACAAGTATTTAGTAGACAAAATAATAAGCCTTTTAAGAATATTTTTTTAACCATTGTACTTTTCCTGTTTAATAGACCAGGGTCGAAGCCTTCAAAAATGGTAAAAAGTGAAAAAAAATAACAGTAGGATGAAACCCATTAGAAAAGGAAGGTAATATGATAAAAATGAAAGGAAAAATAAATTACGGGCGATCCGAGTTCGGGAAGTGGGAGGGGGTGAGTTTTTAAGGGTAAAAAATGGTTTATCTCGATTTCCGGCAAAACTACAAATCCTATAGAAAAAAGTTAAATGGCAAAGTTGTAGGTAATAAAATGATCTACAACTTTTGTATATAACATTTTTTCACATAACCTCAAAATGTATGTAAAAAATTCAAAAAACCAATTTTTTGGTTTTTGGAACGAAGTTCCCTTTCGCGCATTACGAACAGTTACGACTGACGCTAGGAGCTAGCCCAAAAAAATTTATACCAAAAGTTGTCACGACACTATGCACCGACACAATGCACCGACACACGCATGTTTCTCTCTCTCACAGACCAAAAACTAAATAACTCTCTCTCCCTCTCTCTCATAGATAGATATATTACAATTAAAAAGACACTATTTTAAATTAAAAGAAAATGTACATTAAAAGGAAAATACTGTAGAAAAAAACATAATTACCTATAATAGTATTATATTTTATTTCATCCTGTTTTTATAAATTAATAAATTCATAAACATTTTAAAAATAGTTCGTAACTTGACTACGTCAAATTACCTTAACTGTCAGTCACTGTCAAATATTTTAATTTTCAATTTTTTGTATTGAATTGTTAATTCCTGTTTTAAATTATAAAAAGTAATTTTAAAAAGATGTGTTATTTAAAGCTCTGGTATTGTATAAATGGACACTTTTGTTAAAAGAAACGAACTGTTAGGTAAGTAGAGATTTTATACAGACAATAATAAATGCTTATGTATGTATAAACACTCTGTTATGTTTACAAATTACTAATTCCTTCACTAATTAATCGAAAGGAACTTCGTTCCATCCGGGTGTCCCTTGACACCTCACACTTTTTTTTTATTTTTATCTTTTTCAAAAAAAAAATATTTTTCTACGAAATTTGATGAAAAGTTACCTTATTATGACCCAAATACACTGTAATTTTTTTGATTTAAAATATTTATTTTTTTACCTTAGTTTGATTTGATATTAAAAAAAATACCCTAATTTTCAATCGAAAAATCTCGCGTCAAAATATTAGCTTTTTTAAAAAAGTCGGTGAGCTTTTTGTTCGTTGAAATCTCTACTTTTTATTGGTGTTAACAAAAATATACATAACAATGGAAAATTTTCTCAAAAAATGCAAAAAAGACGAAAAATATTGTTAATAATAACTTTTTAAATTTATTTGGTTTATTATAGTATAATATTTTGGTTGAAAATATTTTTGTTCATCAATGTAACATGAAATCTTACGTTTTTTGGGAAATAAGAGTGTAAATTTTAATAAATAGCTTAAAATTGTTCATAATGATTAAAATAAAAAAAAGTCGAAAATGTGGCATTAAGCAGGCAACAAAAAAAAACTGACACCGTAACTTCTGATGATAATGGTATTTATTATTAGTTTTTTTTAAGTCTTAACCAAATAACTTTTACATACATACTAAATTATGGGATGTAGCAGAGTTGATTTAAAGCGACTTTATTTTATTATATTTATTTATATTATTAAATTAAATTACCCATAAAAAGTTATTCTTTTATAAAATATTGTAACTATTAAGCATCTTATACCCAATTTAAGTGTTTTATTTTTATTTTAGATTTTAAAAAAGCCGTTCTAAGTGAACTTTCTCATTTGCATTTAAAAATAAATTCAATTGGCAAAAATGTTTCCTCCCTTGTTGAATTTTACAAAATTAGTGCAGGAAACCTTACACATTCAACCACGACGGCGTCGATGGACGAAATTATGTCCATCAATAAAATACTTCCAGTAAAATCTATAGGGGATTTAAACCAATTTAAGCAGTGGATGGGCGAAGAAACCAATTATAAATTAAAGGTAATTAATTTAAAAAAATATATTAAATGAATTCCTGTAGTTCTAGGTAAAATTAAATAATGTAATTTTAAGGTTAACGAATTTAAGCGTATTGGAGGCCAATCCATGTCACAGACGACAAGACGACTTCTTTATAGAGCCGTTACCAACAAGGTTGGAAATTTATATTCCTGGGATGGAGCTAAAAAAAAATTCCCATTAAAACGTCTTTTATTGGCTCGAGCAATACTTGGTAAGCTTTTAATACAAATTGTTTAGAAATATATGCCAAAACACTTTTTAATAAAGTTAATAAGTTAATAAATTCTTGTATTTCATGCAATTTTTTAAAGTTAGCATGAAGAGTATATTTACTTTAATATAAGGAAAATAATACTACGATAAAAATTAAAAAAATATATTTTTTAATTGTTTATATGATTATTTATTGTTTAGATGCAGTTAAACATCAATACCCTGCTTCAAAAGAGTCGGAGATAATCGATATTATTCGAGGATGGCTGGTCAAGTCCAAGGAAAGGATTAAAAATGAAAAAAACGACGAAAATGAAGAGCCTTCTGTCATTGACGCAGATCCAAACGTCGATCCTGACATAGAATAATTTTTATTTATTTTTTGCTTTATTTGTTCTGTTTTGTTAGTTTTTATTTATTATTATTAGTTATTTTAAGCTTTTTTATTAATTATTAACTTTTCTGGCGCCCTTGTAAGTAAGGAAGGTACCTATATGACTTTGTCACACTTTACACTATTGCGCCACCCTGTATGAGGTATGTGAGTTCCTGTTTATTTTTGTTCCTGTTTATTATTAAGTCGTTATTTGTTAGAATTTTTTTTTTAGCTATAAATATTTACAATAAAGCCTTTTTTTAACAAGCCCCATTTTTCATTTATTCTTTTCTAAAGAAGCATTTTAGTAATATTCTATGCAGGTTCTACAAAAGTGCTAGTCACATTAATTGAACGTCACAGGAACATGATTTTCATCTGAATAGAACATGATTTACCTACCTACATATCACGTCCTATGCACACAATAAGGATGTGCTTTATTATATAAAAAGAATGTGCAAAAAACCTGCTTTGTTACTACTTAAATATATCATGTGTAAAGAATATGAAAAGAAGCTGACAAGAATATACCTGGTCACATTCTATTCACTTGTTATTCATATGTAGGTGTGTCCCTGTAATACATTCTTTACGTATGCTTTTCACATTCCCAATGCTATTCTCGCACATCCTAAGAACATGCCGCATTAATGAGGCATGTTCTTTGCACGTGATAATCTCCTAAAATTGTTATGTGGGTACTTAATTAATACTTACGTATCTTACTTTATTTTTGGTAATTATACTTTATACTCAAATAAAATATGCAAAATTACTTTATTTTCAATCTTTACTATGATGTATAAAACAAAATACTCATTATGGGTACTTAATGATTTATAATTACTGAACGAAATGTTAGATGTCAGTCGTGAATGTGACAGGAGACAGGAGAGGTAACATTCTGACATTTGTCACAGATGTCACTGAACTACCGACGAAATTGTAAAAAATCATCCTTTGGTTTTGTTTATAATTGAAGAATGCATTTTAAAGTAAATATAAACTCTTAAAATGACGAGTAATTCTGATAGCAACACAATTATTTAAATTTAAATGATAATTGTTAAACAAACTTTGCAACTTGTAAAGATAACAAAAGATTGTTAGCATGTGCTAAAAGCACACAAAAATACGTTTTTAAAGCAATAAACACGTAACATTTAACAAATAGGGACTTTTTTTTCTTTCTAATACCTTTTTTTGTATCCAAACCAGTTTAGACTTGGATGCGGTACATGTCCAGACAAAGCACGCAAAGCGTTGACAGACCGGACAGACGTCATGAATACAGCTGGTGTCAGTGTATCGAAGGTTAGTACTACTGATAGGTTATATCTTGCTATAATGTAAAGTAATATTTTTCACCGACAACTGCAACAAAGGTTACATTAAAACCAGTTATTCCAAAGCTCAAAGTGCCAATGACAAAAATGGTTCCTCCTACCGATAAAGAAAATTTAAAGCTTTAGCAAAAAAGTAATTTTTACTGTCCCACAAATTGATTGCTGCGTTTTTGCTGTCCGACAGCTTAAATATTACGTTTATAAATAAATTTTTCTCAATAAAACGAATGAATCTCTGGATGAATTTAAGAATAGCATAATATTTGCTGACAACTTGGTTGGTATAGAAATGCACAAATTACAAATTTATCTAAATAAGCCTATATATGTAGGCCAATCGATTAAAACAATTATTTTTTTAGATGACAAGTAGGGTTGCAAACCATACTTTATACTAACGTATCTTACTTTATTTTTGGTAATTATACTTTATACTTTTACATTCAAATAAAATATGCAAAATTACTTTATTTTCAATCTTTACTATGATGCATAAAACAAAATACTCATTATGGGTATTTAATGATTTATAATTACTGAACGAAATGTTAGATGTCAGTCGTGAATGTGACAGGAGACAGGAAATTTATCTAAATAAGCCTATATATGTAGGCCAATCGATTAAAACGATTATTTTTTTAGATGACAAGTAGGGTTCCCACCATACTTTATACTAACGTATCTTACTTTATTTTCAATCTTTACTATGATGCATAAAACAAAATACTCATTATGGGTATTTAATGATTTATAATTACTGAACGAAATGTTAGATGTCAGTCGTGAATGTGACAGGAGACAGGAAATTTATCTAAATAAGCCTATATATGTAGGCCAATCGATTAAAACGATTATTTTTTTAGATGACAAGTAGGGTTCCCACCATACTTTATACTAACGTATCTTACTTTATTTTCAATCTTTACTATGATGCATAAAACAAAATACTCATTATGGGTACTTAATGATTTATAATTACTGAACGACTGTAGTGACTGACAACGCAGCCAAGATGGTAAAAGCCATCGATTTGGCTTTTGGAAAAAAACACATACCATGTTTTGCACACACTCTGAATTTGGTGGGACAAAATTCTATGCAACAGTGTACTGAGCTGCGAAACTTGATAACTAAGGTCAAAGATATTGTGACATGGTTCAAACAGAGCAATATAGCCAGTAACGAATTACGTAAAGCAACTCAGAAAGAAACTAAATTGATACAAGAGGTTCCAACCAGATGGAATAGTACATATTATATGATTGAAAGATTTTTGGAGCTTCGCACTATCGTTAATAACATAATCATTTGGCATAAAAATGCACCACCGATGCTTACTGCGTCAGAACTATCAATTCTTTCTTCGGTTTTACAAGTTCTGCGACCGATCGAAGCTGCAACTAAGGAAGTGTCAGGGGATAAGTATTGCACTAGTAGCAAGGTAATACCACTTATCCATTGCCTGCTTTTGAAAGTTAAAACACTCAGACTCGAAGAATCTCTTGCCAAAGAATTGCAGTCATTGGTCCTTAAAGAAATTGACAAGAGAATGGGTGTTATAGAGAGAGTGACTCCTCTCGCAATAGCCACGATATTAGATCCGAGGTTTAAAAAAATGCATTTTTCAGACCCACTTGCTTGCTCTTCAGCTGTGGCAAAAGTCAAAGAATTTGTGAAAACTACAATACAAAATGAGGCCGCGGTGGAATCTGATTCTTCACATCATTCTGACAAACCAGAAGATAACTTTTCTTTATGGGATGATCACCACAAATTGGTACACAAGAGCTGGAAAACGGCGAAGTCTGACGATACTATTTCTGACGAGCTGTCTATTTTCTTGCGTAGTCCAGTAGGAAGACTTAATGAGAACCCATTGGAAATTTGGAATGATCTGAAGATTCAGCTTCCTAAACTTCATAAAATTGCTTACAAATACTTGACCATGGTGGGAACGTCAGTACCGTCTGAGCGTTTATTTTCTAAAGCAGCTGAAATTGTCAATCAGCAACGAAACAGACTAAAAGGAAAACGTTTAAATAAGCTTTTGTTTTTGCAAAGTCTTCCAAAAGAACATTGGTTATAAGTCTTATTGTTATACATTGCCATATATTTTTTTAAATAAATGACTACTGCATGAACAGTATTTCTTTTTTATTTTAGTAACATAGATTTCTTAAACACACATACAAAAGGCAAAAAGAAAAGTGCTGTTGTAGGAGTAATTTATAATGAAAAATGTGTTCAGAAGGCCGACTACAGCTTGTGATGCAATGTTAGAAAAAGTGCTCGATTTTGAGAAAACATCGATGTTTCTAACCGATGTATCGAAAAATATCGGTGCACAGCCGCGATGTATTGCATCGAAAAAAACATCGATGTATTTTTTAAGTGGACACCCCTAGATGGAATGGGTTCATGGAGGAAGCAACAGCAGAGAAACACTTCGAAACATCCAAAATTATATGTATGCCATTCATCAACCATCTCTTGTCCAATTACGATACAGTTCTTACATCTCTTCGGTTCGCAAATGATAAATGCCGAGCCCATGGACAAAAAACCTGCGTTGTAGCTTTTGACCCCTATACATTAAAGCCAAAGAGATAGTCGCAAACTATCAGGATACTGATTTGAGCAACGTCGTTGTGAGGCTAGCGGGTTTTCACCTAATAATGTCTTTTTTGGGATCAATAGGTATGATCATGAGTGGAAGTGGTATAAAGGAACTGCTCTCGACAATTTATGCTGAAATCAGCATTGACAAGATGTTGGCTGGCCATGCAGTGAGAGCCCACAATTTGGTGTCTCGTTTCTTGGCAAATGAAATTGTGAAAACAATTCAGTTGACTGAAGAGGAAAAAAGCATTACTGAAGACATTATTTCAAACTCTGACAGATCTGCAATTCTAACAGCTAACGAAAATGAGCAGTTTCAAGCAGTAATAACGAAATTCAGGGATGATTTGTGCAAGCTTGAAAGCAATGGACTAACCGCAAAGCTGTGGATTCTTTATTTCCGAATGGTGACACTGATGAAGCAATTTATCCAAGCAGAACGGACAGGCGATTGGAATTTGCATTTGGACACCATCCAGAAAATGCTCCCATTCTTTCACGCAGCAAGCCACTTCTTTTATGCGAAGTGCGCACAATTATATCTGCAAGATATGCTGGAATTGAAAGGAAAATGGACCCACTTGAGTACAATAAATTCACAAAAAAGGGATACTTCACCATCCGGCGCACTAACAAATTTTGGTCGGGTATATGGTCCGATATGACCATTGAGCAAGTACTAACGAAATCTATGAAAAGCTATGGAGGGCTCACCCGAGGACGTGGTATGACTGACATGTACTCTCTCGATGGACATTAGGCATGGTGTATCTGCATAATATCTGCCAAGAAGTGGAAACTTACTGCGAGGTTACCACTGCAACTACTGAACAACATGTTGACATGCGACCATCTCGTGCCACCAGAGATGAATCAGATACTGAAAAACTTTGTAGATGGTTTGCACAGCACCCTCCATTTCTTACAACAGATTTCATTATGTCCATCAGCAGTGGCCTGGTTGGAGAATCTAGTGTCAACAGCCACATGGCTCTAGAGATTGGGAGAGAATCGATGCTAAAGATGGTTGGCCAGAACTTCCAGGAAGTGAAATTCAAACGTAAAAACAATGTGGTGTCACTTTCTTCAGCTGTACGAACTATTACTGTTGGCAATAAACAGGTAACTTTTGATCCTCTAACACTGTTTCACAGGTTGTGTGTCTAAAAACAATCGGAAGAAGACTTGCGAGAGTTCTTCACTTACGAACTGTCACCAATCCCATTGTCATTGTTCTCTGAACAGGGAATGAGAAAGGGCACAAAATCCACCTTGTACTCAGGATTTCAACCTGTAACCTTAAATGAGAAGCAAGGGTTAACGAAGTTTGTATAGTGGATGGAGGGCATCTACTTCACAAAGTTGTGTGGCCTCGAAGCTCATCATTTGGTGCGATAGCTGACCGATACGTACAGTACATTACTGCTCACTATGGCTCAAACGTGGCAGTAGTTTTCGATGGTTACCCCGTAGATGCTGTACAGAAAAACACAAAGAGCTCTGAGCGTCTTCGAAGAGCCTAGTTATACTCATCGCGAGAGATAATTGTTGATGAGAAAACCATGGCACAGGTTCCTCAACAGAAATTCTGACAACAAAAATGGGAAATCACAACATTCAAGTACTCCAAGCAGAGAAAGATGCTGATAGGCTCATCATCACTACAGCTGTAACTGCCGTCTCTACCTATAATATTGTGGTAGTCGTTGGTGAGGACATTGACTTGCTAATCATCCTTACTGCGATCTCAAACCAACGTGGAATTTTTTACAATAAATGTGGAAGAGGCAAAGCATCAGATGTCATGTATTCCAACATCGCTTCTTCGAAATCCTCTTTGAAACCAGAGCTTTTCCTCTTCATCCATGCCTTTAGTGGTTGTGACTCGACCTCCTGCTTCTTTGGCTTAGGGAAGATGCAAATGATGTCCTTAGTCGAAAAAAATCCGGACGGTGTAAAGCAAGCTGCGATTTTTCTCGACACCAACTCTACACATGACGAAATAGCAGCAGCAGGAGAGCGAGTCATAATTGCTCTATACGGAGGCAACTCCAACACCCATAACCTTGGCGAGCTGCGATACCAACTATATGCCAAAGCTGCGACGAAAATCAGCTTCAATCTAGCCAGGTTACCGAGACTCTGCTCGATTTTACTCCTTGCGGACATACCATCAGGTAAACATGTGTCCTTGCATCAGTTACATATCATTCATCATTTTCTATTCTCATGTACAATCTTCTTACAGGTACAGGCGTGGTTGGGAGTCACACTGAACCCTCTCTCCTGGGGATGGATATCCATACCACAAGGCCTCAACACCAAAATGATGACCAGAGATGCAGCCCCACAACACCACTTACAGATGATTTCTTGCGGCTGCTCGAAGGGTTGTGGGAACGCATGCAGCTGCAGAAAGGCAGGATTAAAATGCTCATCAGTCTGCAGGCACTGCAGCGGGGCCTCATGTGACAATATACCTGATGTTGCAGTAGTAGATATCCCAGAAGGCGACGATCTGTCTGATGTCGAAATGGAGGATGACTTGTGGGCACAAGACGTCGACGATTCATCACCATTCCCTGATGGGGATATGCCATCCCAATACGTCGATCCAGACACAGACGAACCTCAACCGGGACCTTCCAAGAGGGCTAAATTAATTTAATTTTTTGATTTATTACTCGATTGATTTACTCTATTGATTTACTACTAATTTGATTTATTACTCAATTTGATTTATTTTTAATATTACTCAATTTCCTACAAATAAACTTATTAACTTTTGTTGTACTTATCTTTTTTACTTCATTATTCGTAGCTTAATAAATAATAGACGAAATCAAAGATGAACAAACACAATTTTATCCTTATATAAAACATGCACTAACTTACATTTAATATCAGAGATCTTAAATACCTCTTTGAATTTAAATTCAGCTTTAGCAATATATATATATATATATATATATATATATATATATATATATATATATATATATATATATATATATATATATATATATATATATATATATATATGGATCTAGGAATTTTCTTCGAAAGCAATTCTTCGAAAACAATTCTTCGAAAACAATTCTTCGAAAATCAATTCTTCGAAAATGCAATTCTTCGAATAAACAATTCTTTGACTAATAATTCTTCGACAGCTTTATTATTTGGATTTACTAAAATCTGGGATAAGTTTTCATTAGACAATAATCAATATTTCTCGCATGATATATAAACGTATGATGCGGAACATACTAATAATAAATGAGAATTATAAGGTCATTTTCTTTTTTGAGAATACCTAGGAACTGGAAATAAGACACTACTTTTTTTATTTGTTATAATTATGTGAACATTTTATTAATAAATTACAGTAAAAGTTTACAGTACAGTAAAAGGTTACAGTAAAAATTACAGATAAATGACATAAATACTATCAAATACCAAGGTAAGAAAAATATTATAGATTAATATGATATGTTGTGAGCTAAACCTCTAATGTATTCTATTATATTATTTTTATCATACTGATTTACAAGAGTTTTGATTCGTTGATTACAATCTTTGTACTTCTTTCTTGGTGTTTGTGGTTCAAATCCGCTTAAATATTGTTCTACACGAAGTTCATTTAGACTTTGCTCATTTTTTATACATTTTATAAATTTCCACAAGTTGGGGTAAACTGCTGATACTTGTGTTTCAAAACTTCGATGCCATCCTTCTACCGAATTATTTGTTCTCGGTAAATCATCCAAAACTGTTTGATATAGATTCCACAATTCGTATGGATATTGTGGTGGTTTTCGCTGTTTTCGATTTGGTCGCCCAATCCACGTATCTTCAAAATAATTAATAACACTTTCGGCTTCTGACGGAAATATTTCACTATCATATAATTGTTCAAAAGCCATAACTATATCATCCACTGGGACAAAAGCAATAGCACACAACATTTTTAGTTTGAAAGCAAATTCACTGTCAGTCTCATAGCGTTTTTTTAATCCATTCCTTTGAATCATTCGAAAAATGCATTGACTGAAGTGGAAAAAACAGCCTCTTTTTCTACAACTTGGAAAAGCACTATTGCAGGCATTAATCAATGCTTTTTCGAAGTCAGTGGTAATCGTTGCAGGCACTAAAGATGATTTCAAATTTTTAAGTTCTTGAAAAAATTGATCATAAATTCGTTCTGATTTTTTTGGTAAGAGTGCATAAACTAAAGGTACCGATAAATTGTGTTGCAGTCCGTGAACGGTTAGTAATTGTTGGAATAATAACGGCACGGTTTTAAATGTGCCATCAATATACCAATGCTTACTGTTAGACAATAATTGGAGATTTTGTTCTGTAGTAAAAATTAATATTCTCTCGTCCACTGGACCGGCATCATATAGCAAAAAATTTTCATTTTTGTAGGTTTTCGTATATTCCTCCAAAAATATTATTTCGCTTCTATTAGTAGGAAGAGCTGCTCCTTGTAGATTTTTTTGTCTGATATTGCGAATACTCCGGTTTATACTGCTAACACTTGGAAGCTTGGGAGCTGCCGTTATGGAAAATGTAGTCGAAGCAATTGATATAATTCTGTGCGGAGGATCATTACTTATTTTCGAGTTGATTCGAATTTTTTCGTACACTTTGGTCGCTTCCACCTCTGAGGCGTCAGCAATATGATTATGTTCTTTTGCAGTGTTGTTAAGTAATTAATTACAATTACTTTGAAAAGTAATTAAATTACTTTTATTGTAATTGGTACGGTAATTAATTACTTTCTACTCAACTGTAATTCATTTGTAATTCAATTACTCGTTACTTTACAATTACAATTACATTTTACAACTACATTTCAATTACATTCGATGAAATGAATACTTTTAATATTTTAATATTTTCAATAGCTTATAGAATAGGTACCTACGTGAAAAAATCCAAACCAGGTAATAGAATGCAATGCAAGCGATAACCAGATCGGCGAGCTACCCTAATTAAGATAAGAAATATTATTTCTCGGGATTTTGAAACAAATAAATACTTAAACCCAAGCATATTGTAAAATATTTCTTTTATTATTTTCTTGTTTCCAGGAAAAAGTTAATGATATTTTTAAAAGTAAACTGGAAAAACCATATTTTTCGAAAGAAGGGTTTGCAAGAAATTCAGTTCAACGTTCCACAAAAATAGTCAGTTCGTGGTCAGTCTTTGATTTAACCCTAACTTGTTCGTTTTGAGGTAATATGTAATGAAAATTATATCAATTGAAAAACAATATTTTATTTTTAAAACAACTAGGTATAGGAGTAATATATTGTTTTAAAACATTTTCGAACTTTCTACCTGAAAGCAAGATGTACCTAACTAATTAATTAAAATTGCACCATAGCGTGTAATTATAATTGTAATTAATTACATTTCCAATTTTGTAATTGGAATTAATTACAATTGCAAATTTTGTAATTGTAATTGTAATTAATTACAATTTGACCAAAGCAATTGTAATTGTAATTAATTACATATTTTAAAGTAATTTAAACATCACTGTTTTGTTATTTTACTGATTTTATCGTCGACAGTAATTATTCTCGCTGGACAGTTTGTTTTTCTTTTTTCAAAAAATGCGCACTTCCAATACACTTTTTCACCTTTTTCAACATCTTTAAAATAAAAATGTCCCTCGAACAACAATTTACGTTGTCCTTTTTCTGAACAAACAAATTCTGCATCCATATTTACTTGCACAGGGTTAAATTAAAACTAATTTTGCAGCGATGGTCAAATTTGAGATTTTAATCCGACTTGTAAATTGCAGCGATTAAATTCTTTTAAGAATTTCACTAAAGCTTATCTATTCCTGGAGTTGTTATAGATTAAAATATATTTCAATACTTATTTTGAAATGTTAAATATTTAACAGTAATTACGTTTTCCAGGTCGAATCTTTTAAAATGAAAGTCTGTTAATTGTATTTTAATGACCTTCTATATATTGTTTGGTATATCTTATATTTTAATTATTTAAACTAATAAATGTTTAATGGGTATAAGGATTGTATTTAATACCTATTGTAAAATAGCTGTTTACGATCTGAGATTTGTTAGATAATATCTAAAAGGGTCTTTCAGTAAATTTTATCAGTATGTTCCGCATCATACGTTTATATATCATGCGAGAAATATTGATTATTGTCTAATGAAAACTTATCCCAGATTTTAGTAAATCCAAATAATAAAGCTGTCGAAGAATTATTAGTCGAAGAATTGTTTATTCGAAGAATATGGTATTCGAAGAATTGCATTTTCGAAGAATTGATTTTCGAAGAATTGTTTTCGAAGAATTGTTTTCGAAGAATTGCTTTCGAAGAATTTTCCGGATACCTATATATATATACCAATGAATACATTAATTTATTTTTATTTTTAGGTTGGCGTGATGGGTCTTACAAAAATAAATCCCTGAAGTGGCCTGCAAAGGTAACGGAAGGCGTCTCAATGCAGATTCTAAAAATTAAGTAGAATTAATAGGTGTTGGGAAAAAAGGCGCGGCAGCTTCAACTTTTTTTCCACTGATTAAATAACCAGCTTTTAATCTTGCCACCGCTTCAAAGTACATTTTGTTTAGTTAAAAACCATCTGTTTTCATCACTTCCGCCAAGACAAAATCCTTCAAAAAAATCTTTTTAAAAATACTCGTGGTTTAACCTGGTTCAATAATTTTGCCAAGGAAAGTATCACCAGTTACATTTTTAAAAATGGATAGGTTGGTGATTCTTTAGTTTTCCAGAGATCAAAACTTTGCTCTTCACTTAACCGATTCGCTATTTGTGCCAATGGTTTTTTGCCATTTCTTTTCCTGTTTTTAATTTCATACAATTTTGATTCAAAAGGATAAGCAGAACATTTTGTTAAATTTCCCAGCACTTTAACGTCGTCTATTAAATGTGTTAGGTTATGGATATTACTGGTTATAAAGAATTCACCATATATACTTGCATAACATTGAACGAAACGGTCTAATAATGCTTCAGCAATATGAACATAGTCTGAGTAAAAATCTGTAGAGCAAATTGTTATAGCACAAAATAAACCTAGAAAGTGTTCATAAACATGAGGTTCCAGTACGTCTCTTAGTATAGTGATTCCAATGTACAAAAGAAAACTTCTATATTCCAATCCTTTCCAGTACGACAAAACATCCAGCCCTCTAGTTGCTCTATGAAGCTCTTTGGGTAACTTAATTTTTAGAATCTGCATTGAGACGCCTTCCGTTACCTTTGCAGGCCACTTCAGGGATTTATTTTTGTAAGACCCATCACGCCAACCTAAAAATAAAAATAAATTAATGTATTCATTGGTATGGGTGGGTACAAGAATAAATAAGAATATTTTTACCTGTTAACAACCGTTTCATTATTCCCAAATCTATTAAATGAAGAGAATCAGCTACAGGAAAACAATCTATCATATCAATTGGAAGTTTTAAAATTATAGTGTCAGTTTTATGATGGTATTCATCTACCTTTAAGCGAAATTGTTCATCGGTTCTTTTTGGACATTTTTTATTTAGGTAGTAATTACTGTGCGTTATATGAGAGTACTTTCCAACAATGGTACACTTTTGACATCCATGTTGTGAATTAAAATTCGCTACCCCTAAAATTAAACAAATATTAAGTATAGGTACAAGAAAGAAGGTGGAATGTCTGACATCTTGGAGACAAAATATTTATTTATTTATATACACGGACCTAAGTGCTTTGACAAATAAAATTAGAAAAATTTAAAAATTTTATAAATTAACAGAACATATAAACATTAAAAATTTTAAGTTACAAGCATAACAGATTTAAAAATAAAAAGTTTTAAGCACACAATTGCATAATAAAATGGAATAGTTATCACAATTTTGAGAAATATTAAAAAAAAAAAAACAAACAGATTGTATTATAATGACAGTAATGTTCTTAACTGAATGGTAAATAGCTTAATGTTCACAAAGAAATCTATGCCTTGTGCAATATCGTTAGATAACTTTATGGCTCTCGATATAAAAGAATGAGATCCATGGTTTGTCCTGTGAGTAACTTCCTCAAAGATTTGCATAGATCGTGTTGATCTTGGGGGTACATGTAGACCAATATTGCTTAACAATTGAGAGCAGAATTTGTGACCATTAATTAAGTTATAGAGAAGGACAATATCTTTGTAATTCCTACGAGAGTGTAGTGAGTCTATCCCAAGAATGGATTGAAGAGATTCATAACTTTGATCCGTTAAGTGCATTTTATAAGCGTAAAATTTCAAAAACTTATGCTGAACCTTTTCAATCTTATTAATATAAACATTATATTGGGGAGACCAAACACATGATGCATATTCAAGGTGTGGTCTTACCAAACTGTAGTATAACAACTTTAACGTGGAACTTTCTGTGAAGTCACAAGAGCACCTTTTTATGAAACCTAGCATTTTAAGTGACTTGGAGACTATATCATTAATATGAGAATTAAAGATTAGGTCACATTCAAAGGTAACTCCAAGATCTTTTATAGAGTTAACAGTTGTTAATGGCGTATCTTGTATATTATAAGAGTAAGCATTTTGTTCTTTATCTCTAGTGTAAGTTATGGCATGACATTTAAATCCATTCCGTTTCGTCTGCACCAATCCACTACATTATCTAAGTCAGACTGCAGATTTAAGTAATCAAGGTGAGTATTGATACAGGCATAAAATTTTAGATCATCAGCAAATTTTAAATATTCAGCGAAATTAAAGCATATGCCAATGTCATTTATAAACAAATTGAAAAGAATGGGACCGAGATGTGACCCCTGGGGTACCCCGGATTTAACAGATATCTCGCTAGAGTAAAAGTTTTTTATACGAACTATTTGCAGCCTATCTGTGAGATAACTTCTGAGCCAACCAAGTAAGGGGTCAGAAAATCCCATCTGCTCTAAATTAAATATTAAAAGACTGTGATTAACCCTGTCGAACGCTTTGGAGAAATCCGTGTAGATAACATCTACTTGCTGTTTTCGTTCCAAAGCATCGCTCACGAAGTTGGAAAATTGTAATAAATTCAGTTCGGTGGATCTACCATTAACAAAGCTAAATTGTTGGTCAACTAGGATGCGTTCAGTAATGGGTTTAATCTGGTCACAAATTATGTTTTCAAACAATTTTGGTATAACATTCAAAATACTAATGGGCCTATAGTTTTTAACATCACTTCTGTCACCATTTTTAAAAATTGGCGAGATAAAACTGACCTTCCAGACTGAAGGAAAACTTTTGGATTCGAGAGATTTTTTAAAAATAAAAAACAATGGACGGGCAAGGTTAAAACTACAAAACTTCAGCAAACTTGGAGGAATTCCATCGGGTCCTGGACCTTTGTGGACATTTAAGTTACTTAACTTTTTATAAACATCTGATATGGAAATTTCGCAATCACATATATTCAAACAGTTATTATCAAATATATTATTAGGAAGGTCACATTTACTATCACTATATGTGGTTGAGAAATACTGAGCAAATATATTTGACATAATGGTGCCATCCGAGCTAGACCTGCCATTGTAACTAACAGTATTTGGAATAGAATTATTATTTCTCATAGAGTTTACGAAGTTCCAGAAATTTTTAATGTTGTTTGGCATGGCATGTTCAGTATTTCTCACATAATTAGTGTAACACTGTTTTGACAATGTTTTAGATAAGTTTCTTTACTAAATTTCCTATAATCTTCAGGTTGACGAGTAGTTTTATATTGTCTGTGGGCTATTTTTTTGGAGATTATGCATTTCCTTAACTCTGGGGAGTACCATTTAGGAAAATTTCCAGAGCAGAACCTTTTAATTGGAACAAACATATCTATAACACTGTATAAAATATCGTACAAGATATTGACCATTTCATCAAGAGTTCTGTTGTTAAGCCATTTATCCCAAGAGATGCTGTCTAAATAGATAGAAACCGCAATCCGGAATGGGACGTTTCGACGCGGCCGTTTCGACGCAAGCCGTTTCGACGCAGCCGTTTCGACGCAAAACATTTTTTTTTTATTTTTATTTTTTTTTTTTATTTTGTAGATAGATAAAAATTATTACAAAAAATATAGTTTTTGACCGTTTATTTGAATAAATTAATTGTAATGCATTCATAACATTATCTTAATCTTTTTCCAGAATAACAATCATTTAAATATCATTATTTGTAGAGATTATTTAATGGAAATTTAATTACTTACTTAAATGAAATACCTATTAAAATCTTATTTTCAGAAATTGATAACTTTTTCTATTTACTTAAATATAAATTTATTTTCATTTTTACAATCCGAAAAAATATTCATATTTTATTATTCTTTTGTAAAAGCTTTTTCTATTTCGGAAATACCATCCATCCTCTGATAGTAAATGTAATATCTTTTAGTTTTTCTCACGTCTCGAAATGTTTATGTTTATTGTTCTTATTATTTTGCTTCGGCCCTTTTTTAGAATTATTTTCTCTTTCAAATAGGCAATAATAAACATCATAAACTTCTATTTCGGATTTGCCTGTCTGTTAGGATATTCTTTACAACTGCTAGAAAGATATTCTTTTCTAATTTTTATATCTTGGGAAATTTCCAATGACCATAAGGATGGTATCATAAAAAAGCAGATTGTCAGTCAGTTCCTTTCGAGCAGTCCAGTGTTTCAGTTCCTCACTCCACTTCTTCGTATTTACTTTCCGCGCACGCTACATTGCAACCCCTTTTTGTTCGTCGTTTAAGTAAAACTTTTTTATTTAATTTAATACACTTTTTTGTGTAAATAAACTTTATTTTTATAGTTAATAATATATTTTATTATTATTAGTTTAGTTGTTAGTTATAAATACCTAAACATCCAACATACCTAAGGGGTATAAAACTTATTTGTTTTCTATTCATTTATTCATTTTACAATATTTTCTTGTTGAAAATTATTGAGTTCTTGAATTTTTTCTATTTTATCTGTTTTTGTTTCGATAACATGGAAATTACAAGCAAAAGAGGAAGATGTAAATTCTCATACGGTGGTTTCATGTACGTTTTTGACAGAACAAGTTCTTGCAATTTAAAAAAGTTTTGGAGATGTGACCATAACATGAAAGGAAATCAACGCTGCAAGGCCAGGATTCATACCCAGAATGACGAGGTTATTAAACAAATTAATGATCATTGTCACGGAAGTTCCGCTGCTAATGTAGAGGCTTCAATAGTCAAAACTGTAATAAAGCGGAGGTGTGAAGAAACGATGGAATCCACAGCTGCAATAATAAATCACTGCGTATCAGGGATATCACTGGGCGCAAAGTCTGCATTACCGAACCACTGTGCATTAAAAAAATGATCAGAAGGGCGAGAAACCAAATCAACCTTGCACTACCTACCCCAGTTAGTACCGAAGACCTGGTTGTTCCCGAAAAATACACAGTTTATGTAGGTCCAAATAATGTTGAGGAACAGTTTCTCTTGAGTGACAGCGGACCGGAACCGAACCGAATTCTAATTTTTGGCCGCAAAGAAAACTTAAAAGTAAGTACTAAAACAATATTTTGTTTAATACATTACCGTGTTTAATTTTCGGAAGATGCCGATTATAAAGTGTGGTCCGCCAATACCACTTTCATTTTTGTTTTTTCTTTTATTATCATGCTTATATTAACTTCATGTGTCTGTCTGTTTGACACTTTATTATTTTTATTAGTATTTCCCCATAAAATTACCTTCTCCAAAAGTGTCAGTCTTAGTATTTTCCCAATTTAAATTTAAGAGGTTTTTTAAACGACAGCTTAAGGGTTGAAGTGTCGATGCTGTAATTAGGAAATAATTGTACGTTAACTTCTTTAAGAGACTTGCTAATTTAAAAAATCATAAAAAATTAATAAAGAGATTAAATTTTTTTTAAATAATTAAATTAGAGGCACCTATTTTAACTTTCCCATAACTTATTTCCAAACAAGAAAGGTATATGATTTATTAAATTAGAGATATGTTATTTATCACAAACAATATAATACTTTATTGGTGTAGTTTAAGGTTGCTAAACTCGTTTATTTGAACTTTATATTAATGTATTTTTTTTTCGTTACAGATTTTGAAGAACTCAAAACATTGGTTTGTTGATGGGACTTTTAAACCAACTCCATCAATCTTCTACCAGACATACGTCATAATGGCAAAACAATTTGGAGGAGTTCATCCGGTTGTTTATGCTCTTTTACCAAACAAACAGCAAACTACATATGCCAGAATGATTGGAATGATAAAATCTTTACAGCCAGATGCGAACCCGGAACAAACTTCATGCGATTTTGAACTAGGTGCCATAAATGCATTCAAAGAAGGGTTTCCGAATGTAGAGATGCTAGGTTGGTTTTTCCATTTGGTAAAAAACATGAAAAAACATTTGGGGAACCTAGATTTGTTAAATTGGTATGTTGTAGTGTACAAACCTGTAAATAGTATATTTAGATCCGTGTCGAAGAACCGAATTAAATAATAAGAATAAAATACTTTTTTTAAACTTGAAGGTTCTTTATTGTCACTGTCGTCTATCAAAAATACAACATAACCATAGCTACCCTTCCCATACAGGGGCGTCCCCAAAACAAGTCATACATAAAATTAAACAAAACAATTCCAACAAATAAACACAAACCCAACCAAATACATTTAATATATTTAATATTTAACATTCTCCCCCCTAGTTTTGGGTTCCAGCCAAAACTATGAATATTTTTTAACATCAAGCACTATTAATTTAGAAACTGGTCTTCGAAAAATTGTTCCAGAACCATTTTTAACATCTACAATTCTGGTAACTCCATCTTTTGCAGGATAGAGACGAACAACTATAGCTCTCTGCCAGTTGTTGCGATAACCGTTGGGATCCACCATGATAATGACGTCTCCGAGCTGAATATTTCTTTTCTCTTCATGCCATTTTGATCTCTTTATTAGCGATGGTAAATATTCTCTAGTCCATCGAGACCAGAATATGTCTGCTAATCGCTGGGCAGCTCTCCAGCTGGACATTAGATTCAAGTCTTTATCACAGGATTTTATACAGGGAAGTGCAGTATAATTTGGTCCAATCAAAAAATGATTGGGAGTCAAGCTTTCTGCGTCATAGGAATCGAGCGATACATGAGTCAGTGGTCGAGAGTTAAGGATGTTTTCACACTCCGCAAAAAGTGTTCGGAGAATATGTTCAGGTGGGAGTCTTGTTGTTAACATTTCTTTGAGTAATTTTTTTGTAATTTGAATAAGACGTTCCCAACTTCCACCCATATTCGGCGCTAGTGGAGGATTATAAATCACTTTTATGCGTTTGAGAGTCAAATACTTTTCAATTTCTTTATCTTGAAGAAGTGTTTCAAATTGTTTTGACAATTCCTTGTCTCCTCCAATAAAATTGCTACCACAATCACAAAAAATTTCCTCTGGGAACCCACGTCGACATCCCATTTGTCGAAGAACGTTGATAAAGGAATTCGACGATAGGTCGTGTGCAATTTCCAGGTAGACTGCACGTGTCGCCATACAGGTAAAGATTACCCCGTACCTTTTTTCTTTACTTCTTTTCACAGAAACTTCTAAAGGTCCAAAATAATCTACTCCCGTTCGTATGAACGGACGAATCGTTGGTTCTATGCGACAAGTTGGCAGTTGTCCCATTTGAGGAATAGTTGGTGTTGCTCTCCGGTTTTTGCACCATTGGCAGCTATTCCAAATGCTCCTGACAGCTTGTCTCATTCGCAAAATCCAAAAGCGTTGGCGAAGATTGTTGATAACGATCTCTTGGCCATGATGGTAGACATCTTCGTGGTATCTGTGAATCAGAAGTTTTGTTATCTTATGATTAGGGTCTAGGATGATCGGTCTTTTTGTATCTGTGCTGAGTTCGAAAGAATTGTCCAGTCTTCCACTAAGTCTGATTAGACCGTCTTCTTCAGAATAGATACAAGATAATTCATATAACCTACTTTGTAATTTAGAGATTTTTTATTTTTCAATAGAGCTAATTCACTTGAAAATGAATCTTGTTGAACTTTCTTAAACAGAATATTTTCAGCGCTATCTAATTCATAGATAGAAAGTTCGCCTTCAACCATTTTTCTCGTTTTCAAGAAATTTCTCATCCTTAAAACATAAGCTGTACTTCTTAAAAGTCGCAGCCATTTAGAAAATCTATTTACATCAGGAATTAAAATATCTTCTTTAAAAGTTAAAATAAAAACAAAATTATTTGGCCTAGTTTCCAATGTTTCCAAATCAACAGTGGAAAGTTCTAGATTTTCTTTAGGCCAATTATCTGGTGATTCTAAGAGAAATTTAGGTCCGTTTGACCATCTGCTTTCTGTTGAAGATGGCCGTCTCTTCGTAGCTTCATCTGCAGCATTATCCCTAGAATTTACATATTTCCAATCAGCAGAATTGGTTAATTCTTGTATTTCTCCTAGTCTATGGGCGACAAATACTTTGAATCGTCGTGCTTCGGAACGAATCCAGTGGAGTACTGTTTTGGAATCACACCAATAGAAGATATTTGATAATTCTAAGTTCAAAGAGTTTTTTAAAGAATGGCCTAAACGTGCTCCTAAAAGAGCTCCCTGTAATTCTAACCTAGGAATAGATAAAGGTTTTAGCGAGGATACTCTAGTCCTTGCACTTACAAAGGCAACTTCAACTTCATTTTCTTGCTGAATTCTCGAATATGCCACCGTTGCATAACATGTCTCAGAGGCATCAACAAAAACATGAAGCTGAATGTTACTCTTATTTCTATCTAAGGTAAAATATTGTCTAGAAATTCTAAATTGGTTTATACCTTTTATGTCTTTTAAAAAAGTAATCCATTTTTCATTCATATTATATGTGATTTCATCATCCCATCCAATCTTACTTCTCCAAATGTCTTGAAGAAGTAATTTCCCGTGGATGAGTATATGCGATAAAAATCCTAGAGGATCAAAGATTGACATAACTATTTTTAGAATTTCTCTTTTAGTAGGTCTTCTACGATTTTCAAATATGTCTGCATCAATTTTTTGATATTTTGTTTCGAACTTAAAAATATCTTCTTTTGGGTTCCAAAACACTCCTAAAATCCTCTCTGTTGTTGTTTCGCTATGATTATCAAATGTTTTGGCGATATCAGCTATTAGGTGAGGGTGTATGTTGTCTAAAATGTCCTTATCGTTGGCAATCCAGTTACAGATATTAAAACCACCTTGTTTATGGACAAATATAACATCGTTTATTAACTGGATGGCTTCTTCTTTACTATCCGCGCCTCCTAGATAATCGTCCATGTAATGGCTATAAATAATATCGTGGACAGCAGCTGGAAAATTGTCTTGGTGGTCTTTAGCATTTCGATTTTTGGCTTCTTGTGCCAAACATGGACCACTAGACGACCCAAAAAAGACAACACCGATTTCGTAGACGTCGGGTGCCCTGTCCCTATGCATTCTTCTCCACAAAAGCCTTTGTGCCTGACAATCTTCTTTTCTTACTTTTACTTGTAAGAACATTTCTTTGATATCCGCCGTAAAAGCATACTTCTTTATCCTGAAATTTAGAAGAATCTCTGGTAATGAATTGTAGAGATCTGGACCGGTCAATAAATAGTCATTAAGACTTACGCTATTGCTGACAGCTGATGCGTCGAATACAATTCTTAATTTATCTGGTTTTTTCGGGTTTGTCACACCAAAGTGTGGTAAATACCATGTCAAATTTGAAGTAGAAGAAGCTTCATCTTGTGACAATTTTCTAATGTAGCCTTTGCTTACAAGCTCTTCAAATTTTTGGCAGTACATTTCCCCAAACCTTTTGTTTTTGTCCATTTTTCGTTCTGTACAACAAAGTCTTTTAAAAGCATTCGTTTTGCTCTCAGGCATTACAATGTTGTCACTCTTCCACAAAAGGCCTGTTTCATACCTATGACCAACTCTTTTCATGGTCATGTCTAATATATTCTGTGCACGTCTGTCTTCTGGTGATAAACCTTCCTCTCTTTTGCTAGGTATAGATTCCAGTTTCCATTGTTCTTTTACCAGATCATGTAGAATGTCTAAATCATCTCTAGTATTGTCATCTTTACTCTGAATATAACAAAGTACTTCATTTTGAGTCAGTTTTGGACTATCTTCTTCAAGGTTTCCATGAAGAACCCATCCCAGCAGAGTCTTACTGATTGCGGGGCCACTCCAAGGACCTGTAATTAACTGTCGGTTAACTAATAGAGGCCAATTATCTTGTCCTATTATTATTTTAGGTTGGGCATATTTCATTGAAGTTATTTTACCAATGATATTTGGATAATAAACTTTAAGTTTATCCACATCAATTGTTTGCGATGGTAGAGATAGTTTCGTTGTTCGAACATGCCTCAACTGAAATTTACTACCTTTGTCAATTCCTGATATCGTAAAACTTACTACTCTAGAGTCATTTTGATGATGAACCACGTCTTCGTTAGTCCATTGTAGACAAAGAGATTGACTTGGACCGGACATTCCAAGTTGGTCGGCTAAACTTTGATCTATAAGACTAATGGTAGAAGCATCATCAAGTAGAGCGTAAGTTTGTATCCTCTTTTCACAATAAAATATATATACAGGCAAAATTTTTAACAAAACATTTTTGTTAGTCGATATGTGGCAGTTGGTTCCTGTAACCGCTTCAGAATGGTCTATATTTGTGGTATTGTTCTGTCTGAAAATAGTGTCTTTATGTAATAGCTCATGATGTGGCTTACTACATCCTTCAATACCACAAGTTTTTCTCTTTTTACAAGTCTTTATTGTGTGAAACGGCAAAAGACATGAGAAACAGATTTTGTTTGCAGTTATCAGTGACCATCTTTCGTCGACAGTGAGTGATTTAAATTTTTTACATAGACTGACATGATGATTATCATCGTTACAACAGAAACATTTAATGTTCGTAACTTTTGTTGTCATAGTAATACCTTTTTTGGTTCTATTAAATTTTGAATGATTTTGATTTTGAAAACTGTCAATAAATGTTTCAAAATTTATTTGGGTCATATTATTTGCCTTTTCATTTAACCAATTACTCAATTCGACCAATTTTGGCTTGGGATTAACTATTTTTGAAAAATGTTCTATCCATAAAAGTTTATAACAAGTAGGCAATTTATTTAAAATATCATTAACTAAAATTGGGTTTCTTAAATGATCTTCTTCGTTCAAAGATTCTAATGTGGCTACAAAATTTTTAATTTCATCTGAAAATTCAACAAAAAGTTCTAATTAATCTTCTTTAATATTAGGAAATTTCTTTATTTTGTCCAAAAGTACGAAAATTATTTGTTCAGAACGACCAAATCGAGATTCCAATAATTTTATAACTTTTTCAACATTTTGAGGCATAATTAATAATGACTGAATGACTTTTTTAGCATTGCCTTTTAGACATTTTTGTAATCTAAACTGATTTTCCTCATTTGAATAACCACAAATTGCATTTGAATTTCGATATTGATTTATGAAATTTGGCCAATCCATAGGATTACCATCGAATAATGGTAATTCCTTTGGCAATGATTGTCGAGAAAGGAATGTTGAAATTTGAGGAATTGTCATAACATTTTCAGTTTTTGAAGTAGAAGGTAAATCTGGATTACGGAAAGGTTCTCTTACCTCCTCAGTTCTTATTTTGGAGTCGGGAATATTGTGTTTTTTCCCCCAAGGATTCTTACCACTTATCCAATCCTCCATATTAGGATGGGCTGACTCATGTATTGACGATCCTGACTCATCGCTTTCAGAACTATCTCCCATCTGCTCCAATCTTAAAGCAAGCTTTAAATCCAACAGCTCTTGTTGTCTCTTTAATTCCTCTTGTTCCAACTGTTTTTTCTTTATTGAATTCTGTATTTCAGCAACCCTGATTCTAGATGCTCGACTGCTCTTACTTTTGACTGTCTTTCTAGTGGAAATATCCTTTTCAGAATTGACTTCTATGGACCCTGTCATCTTGGGAGCACTCTCAGCTTGGACCATTGTCTGTCCTGTCAACGGAGGGGCTTCAGATTGGACCTTTCTCTGTTTCAATTCTTTCAAGCGTTTGCTGCGTCTTAATACATCGATTTCCGTATGTGAACTCATATTTCCATAGTGCTGGTTTCAATAAAGGCTCAAGGACCAAATGTTGTAGTGTACAAACCTGTAAATAGTATATTTAGATCCGTGTCGAAGAACCGAATTAAATAATAAGAATAAAATACTTTTTTTAAACTTGAAGGTTCTTTATTGTCACTGTCGTCTATCAAAAATACAACATAACCATAGCTACCCTTCCCATACAGGGGCGTCCCCAAAACAAGTCATACATAAAATTAAACAAAACAATTCCAACAAATAAACACAAACCCAACCAAATACATTTAATATATTTAATATTTAACACGGTACAATAGCGATGCAGATTTCAGTCTTCAAGCTCGTATGGTGACATCGTTGACATTTGTTCCACAAGAGCACTTGGATGAAGCAGTCGACCTCCTCTTTAATGAGTTACCCAACGAATTACATCCTTTGTTAGAATGGTTCGAGGACTCATACTTAGGTCGTCCTCAACAACGCGGTATACGAAGGCGAGATGCACTATTTCCGCCTACACTTTGGTCTGTCTACACTCGCGTTTTGGACGGAACAGACAGAACAAATAATCACGCAGAAGCTGCTCATAGACGTTTGCAGAACGAAATGTCTATGGACCATCCAACGATCTGGAAGTACATAGATGCTCTTAAAAAAATACAGGCAGGAAGAGATCTGTACTATGAGCAATTACTTTCGGGTCAGCAGCCGCCAACTAAATTAAAAAAATATCGCGATTGTGACGAGAGGATACTATCTATAGTTACTAACTACAGAAACCAAAATATTTTAGATTATTTAAGAGCAATATCTCATAATTATATTATGAATGCATAATAATAATTTAATTAATAAACAGTCAAAACTCTCTTTTAGTATTATTAATTAATTACCTACCTAAAAAATAATTACTGATTATAGAAACAAAAATATTAGTTAAGCAATTATTTAAATAGGC
Organism: Altica lythri; assembly: GCA_964028335.1. Classification (NCBI taxonomy): domain Eukaryota; kingdom Metazoa; phylum Arthropoda; class Insecta; order Coleoptera; family Chrysomelidae; genus Altica; species Altica lythri. Next base: position 27,391,981 of record OZ034806.1, on the reverse strand, counting down.
AGTCAAAAGCTATATTTGTAAGGACTAAATCCGTTTTTCGGACTCAGGGGCCTTCAAAACGTAAAAATCAATCAAAATTTCGAAGTCGAAATTTTACACCATCACAATACTTTCCTTCGATTATACATAATATCCTATCTAAAAATGTATAATTGAAGGAAAGTAAAAACAGCCAAAACATATTTGTTTCAATCATGTATTACCTATGTAATAATAAAGGAAAAAAATACAATTACGTATTTTCGCGTCGAAACGGCCGCGTCGAAACGGCTTGCGTCGAATCGTCCTCGCGTCGAAACGGTCACGTCGAAACGGCCGCGTCGAAACGGCTGCGTCGAAACGTCCTAGACCGTTCCAACCTTATATTAGGAATAGTTGTCCTAAGTATAAGGTAAGTATAACAACTGAATATATTTTTACAAATAAATTCGGTGTAACATCTGTATAACTATCATCCCTTTATTAGAAAATAATGGCTTGGCAACGTCGAAACTCCTAGAGCAAGTACATAGAACAGCACAAATTTGAGTGACATGTGTCTAATCTTTATGTGCTGTGGTATTGGCGAATGTATTTTTGTGTATGCTATTAACGAAAAGCAGAACACTTGCATTGTATAAGCACGTGGAGCCGAAGTTAAGTGTTGATTTGATCAATTGGGAAAGCGAAGAAAAGGTAAGCAAAGATATTTTCGCTACTTGATTATTAAATTAATGTGAATATCTGTGTTTTATTTCAGCGCTTTTTTGGGATATTGTGGGAGACTATCTTAGCATAATAGAAAATAAAGATCTGAGTACTAACACAAATAAGGCAAAACTAAATGCATGATTGGAAATTACTGAGAGGTAATTACATCTTGGAACGAAATTATTCTAAATTTTAAACTGAAACCAAACATTTATAAAAGCTTTTAATTTTAACAAAGTTTTTATGTTCTTCATGTTTAATTATGCTAATGCGAGAAATGGGGATAAGAAACAATTGATGAATCAGTGGAAACTGGCTAAACTAAAATGCAAGAGGGAAATATCTCATTTGAGTAGGGAGCAAAATAAAACTGTCCTAAACCTCCATCGCCTCCTCCAGAGATATTGGAGACAGCCGAAATGATTCCTCTGGAGTTGGAAATAGATCACAATGAATTTGATTGTGACAATGCAAAGATAGACTATATTATTGTTGTTTGTTCTTAAAAATAATAAAAAAAAAATTAAGAAGTAACATATGTTCATGCTGAAAATGTGCCTAGTACTTCACATGAGGTTATATATGAAGAATTGAAGAGAAGGGTAGAAGAATTAGAAAAAGAAAATCAAGAGCTTAAAACAGAAATTGAAAATTCAAAAAGATTTGAAAAGAAATATAACATTATAATCCTCGGACTCGAACAACGCAGCCAATTATTAACTAGCAAAGAAATTTGCGAAGAACTCAAAAATTTACTAAGTGTTGATATTCACGAAGAGGATATTAACAATTTTTATTTTTTGGGAAAGAACACCAGGAGCCCTCTAAAAATAGAATTCACCAGATTCCTTACAAAACAGCTCGTTATTAAAAAAATAAAATTGTTGAAGGGACAGAAAATTACCATTGCGGACGATCTGACACCACAAAAAAGAAAAGAAAACCAGTTATTATGGAAACATAAACTTTTGGCAAAGAATGATGGTAAAATAAACTGTTTCATAAAAAACGGTAAACTATTCGTTGATGGTGATTCATATGAGTACGAAGATCTCCTGGAATTAGAGAAAGCTACAGAACCACCTAAATCAAACAGTACTCCTTCAACTCCTACAGTCCAAACGAAGCCTCAGGACAACAATCAAAGTCCTTTCATGGAAAAAATCCAAATTCATCTGAAGCAGAAATAAATCTTCCAAAAAGTTTCCAACTACAGCCAAAAATATCAACAACTGTAAGCACTAGATTACAACAAAAACAAAGAAGTAACTCTTATAATAAAAAATAATTTAAGTAATTTTTTCTATATTCTTCTCACTTTAATATTAAGTTTAGAGTTATTTTTTTTTATATTAAATTCAGTTTTCAAATTTTAGTAAATCATGGATCCCTATATAAGGGATAATGAGTATATACCACATAAAGCAATCGAAATTAAAATTGTAGCAGATTATAATAAAACTATTGTGCTTGCAGAAAATAAAAATTACAATTTTAGTTTCTTACACCAAAATATAAGAAGTATTGGAAAAAATTTTGATGCCTTTCAAATCTTTATTTCTCAACTGCAAGATACTTTTCAATGCATCATTTTGACAGAAACTAGAAATCTCACAGATCTGTCTACTTTTTATTTGAATGGTTATAATATAATTTACAATGAGGGCAATATCAACATTTGTGACGGAGTCGTAGTTTTCATAAAAGAAGAGTTAGATTATACCTTCGAAATAAAAAATATTGGAATATTTAAAATCATAGACATATTTATTAATATAAACAATAAAGTAATCAATTTAACAGGCATTTATCGATCTCCATCTACAAACATTGATGTCTTCAATAGTGAATTACAAGATATTACTTTAAATCAAACAAAATACTCAGATTACCATTTAATTATTGGTGATATAAATATTAATATATTAGAAGAAAACAATGAATCAGTAGACGAGTACCTTAATAACTTCTACGGGTTAAATTATAAATTTTTAGCAGTTTAAGAAAAAGAGATTTCTATAAGTTTATGTGGATCATATTTATAATACTCGATACAAAAGATGAACCGCTCGAAACAACTTTTACTACAAAAACTTCTGTAATGCGGTCATATGATTACTTAGCCAATAGAGTATATAACTACCTCCCGAAAGAAATTAGAGATACAAAAAGTATGTTTTCATTTAAAAAGAAAGTTAAAAATTTTCTTTGCTTTCAGGAGAGATGTGCAATTAAAAATTTAATTGAGCCAAACACTAATAATTAAAATATAAATAAATAAAAGGATTTTTTATGTGGTTATCATCCCTAATGATGTATTTAAGTGTTTTTAATTTACCAAATCATATTTACATTTTAAATTCAGGGTAATTTTAAAACGAATGTTAATATATTTTTTTTGTTCTGTTTCACTTTTAAATTCTCTTTTAATTTGTATAAGTACATTATTTTAAATTTTGTAAACACACAACCAACCATACATCGGTTTCCCCACGCTCAGGCTCTGCCTTAGTGGGTACGTCGGTTTGTTTGTTGTTGTATTTATTTATGAATAAATGTATTATGTAACTTATAAAAACAAATAAACATATTATTATTATTATATTATATTTCAACTCAATTATTATTATTAGTACTTGCTTAATATGATATTTGTCATGGTGACAGTGCAATGGTGTACTATTGAAATTTTTCTCCCATGTGCTGAACTTTTTTTTTGGAACCGATATATAATGTTGATGCACAAAATACTTGACATGAGGTAATATATTTTATTTCAATTATTACGATTAGTACTTGCTTAATATGATTGTCATAACAATTAGTTATAATCCTAATAAATATATAACACATTTATTACTTATGAAAATTTTATTGTAGGAAAAATGTAATGTTCAAGATCAACATTTATGTACACCAAGCAAAGCAACGCCTGTAGTTAAAACACCGGTATGAAAACACAAATAAATTATTATTATACAGCAATTCACATATATTTTTTAGACACCAAAGAAAATAATTTCAATTTTTCCGAAGCATCTTTTCAAGATATGTATATGTTTCGGAGGCTGGAGAATGAAAGGTTGCAAAAGGAGCATGAGTTGCGCATAAAGCATATGTCAGAGCAACATGCACAGCTCATGACAAATTTAAAACTACAAAAGAAAATTCTCAAAAAGAATCTGTAAATAACAGTTTTAGAAGTAATTTAAGTTAACTTTATTTTTTTGTCTGTTGATTTATTTTAGTTAAGGTTAGATTCACTGTAATTGTTTAGTTTAGTGTCACGTGCATAAATCAGCTTCCATATATTTAAAAGTTAAGTTAATGTTTTATCGCGATAGCTAGCCTTTTAACGGGTTCTGGTCCGTGTAGTAGGAATCCTATTGACTTGACCCGTGGAGAGAGTAGATAATTTGATTGTTTAGGTCGAAAACATATCGGGCTTTTACTGTTTAAGCTAATAGCAAAAATTTTAAATTAAGTAAATAAGTGCATCGATTCCTTTTGATATTAATAATACATTTAGTTTAGTGAATTCGATTTAATTTTAACATCATTTCGGAAATCAAATTAATATCTAGCAAAGCCGTTTTTGCACAACGGAACACACTATTTCCCCTTCTATACTCACAAGTGTCATTGCGGGAAGCGTATGCTTGAACTATCGTGATTTTAGGGCTCCTTTTGCATTTCAACAATTGTACGAACACATTAGTACTACTATCGAATTAAGCAACGCCATTTTGTGAAGTTGAAAGTTCTTCTGGCAATATTCAAGCCATCCTTACGGGTTTTTGAATTTCACTTCAGTATTTTTATCTAAGCCTCATTTTTGTTTATTCCTATTGTGGTATTTTTGAGTAGGCGTTTAGATAACTCCATATTTCTTGGGATTTAGTTAAATGGTGCTTTTCTTCGTGTGATTACTAAGAGTTCGTTACGAAGAAGCGTGGACATCCGATTAAGAATCACGAAATTTGCTACAGGGTGCTAGCGAAATAACATCGCAGATTGGCTGCTTAACCCCTAATCTTAATATAAAAGGGGTTTTTGGTCCTGGCTGAACTTGTTTTTGGTTCTGGCTGAACTTTTTTTTGGACTGGGCTAATATTTTTGGTCCTGGCAGAACTTTTTTTTGGTATTGGCTGAACTTTTTTTTTTGGACCTGGCAAGTAAATTGTAAGATCAGCTCACTACTGAGGAATCAACACCGAGCCTCACCATCCACAGAGCAGCCGGCTATTAACGAAAGCCTCACTACAGATCTGCGGATAAACAGATAAGCCAAAAATTTAATTTTAAGTTTAAGACATTGTAAAGAATTGGCCTAACCTTTGTCTAAGTTGTTTAAATATTGTTTATTTTATAGGATTTATTAATTTTGAATCTTTCTTATTGCGCTGGGTGATCACTCATTATTAAAACTGCCAAGTTCTTGGCATTATTTGCTGATATTATTATTTACTAACTTTCTTTGCTTGATTATATATTTATATATATTGTAAACTTCACTGTTGGGTTTATTTTCGTCAATATAATTGATAGATCTAACTTTGTGTTCTTACTCAGATCATCACCCACTCACCTAATTAAATATTTTTATTAATTTTATTTTGCTTATCAGGATTCAGAAAAATCAGTTATTTCTCTCCAGTAAGATTGGTCAGTGCCTGGACCATCAGGGGTTTCCGATTTATACCGTAAAATCGGTGGCGCGACTCACATTATTTTGTTTTGTATTACCCTCTACGGCTGAGCTGGGCACAAATTTGCCAGTAGAGAAACCACTTACCGATCTTAGCTGGAGTAGTTAACTTTTAAATTTTCTAAATCTAAATTTGAATTTATTTCATCGAAAGTTCGTGGCAAATTTTTGGCGCCCAACGTGGGGCCTATTTTTTTAAATTGGGGCGTAATTTTTTTTTATTATGCGAAATTATCACTTTTATTATCTTGTTTTAAAGTTCTTTTTAATTGGTGAGCTAAGTAAGACTGAGTAACTTGATAACTTTTGGGTATTTACAGCAAATATTTTTATTATTACTATCTTTTTTTTTATGCTAAAATATATTTCACATTTATCGAATTACCGCTAACACCCTAGTGATTTTAAACATCTATATTGTTGCGATTTTATTTTGAGACATATCCGGACATTTGTTTTGCTTTTATCTTACGTGATATTTGTAGTTTATCTTCCCGTATCGTGGGGAATTTTCTTTATTGTGTAATTATTGCTGTCCGGTTATTTTTCTATTTTATTTTACTTTACGTAATGTTATGATGCATTTCATGTGGTATGTTTATCTTATCTTGTTATCTTATTGTAACTTACCTTATCTCTATCGTGACCTTTTAATTTGTTATCTGTTCTGTAAATATGGATATTCTCGTGTTGTAACTTCTATATCGGAGATCCGAAGACGGTTGAAATGTAATAAAGCAAACACTTTCTGGATCCAAGTTTCGTTTTACCTTTTTATTATCTTGTTTTATCTTCCGTTGCTTGGATTCAGTCCCTTGTCAACATTACCATCGTTGACATTTTTGTGCCTTGTGGCTGGAGGCCAAAGAATTTCACCACCCGAGGATATTCCAGGCGGGGTAGGTAAAAGTCCTCCAACCTTAACACTTCTGGATTCAAGTAATTTCCTTATCTTACCTTGAGTTACCTTTATCTTACGTTACCTTACCTTACGTTACCTTACCTTACCTTATCTTACCTTACCTTATCTTACCTTACCTTATCTTACCTTTTTTTTGTTGTTGCCTGCTTCGTCGACTCTTAATTAACCTCATGGTTTTGGTCTCTTTTTTTTTATGCAGTCGTTGTTAGGTACTGCTTCACATTTTGTGGATTTTGGAGGCCAAACCTTTTAGTTTTCCCACTGGGCCATTGGTTTGGGTGTCTGGTGGGAAAAACCTTATCGGTGTGGAGAGGAATTCTCTGTAACGATTCAGAGAATCCAACGACCATCTTAACTTTCCTCTCCTACCACATTTTGGGATTTACCGAGGAATTTTGGTCGATTTAGTGGGAAACATGTGTTCGTTACCTTCCTTACCTTTTGCTTCATTACTTGAATCCAGCCAAATCAACAACCATCGTTGATACCTGTCTGCGTTTTTCTTTTGTTTGTTTGTTTGTTCTCTTTTTGGTTGTCTTTCGTGCTGTTTCAGTTTGGTGCAACTTTATTGCACTGGGTGCTTTTGTTCTCGAGCTTAGCTCGAAATCTGTGAATGTACTTTTGGTTCTGCGACCTTCCTTTTAATTTTATGTTTCTTTTACTTTTGTTGAGTCTTATATGAAGGTATGTATGGTAATTTCTAGCGTGTGCCTATTTCCGAATTCTTAATCTTTAAGTCATCGTCGAAAACCTTACGAGTAAGCTTTTCTCCTTTCTAAGGGAGGGGGATGTTGTCACGTGCATAAATCAGCTTCCATATATTTAAAAGTTAAGTTAATGTTTTATCGCGATAGCTAGCCTTTTAACGGGTTCTGGTCCGTGTAGTAGGAATCCTATTGACTTGACCCGTGGAGAGAGTAGATAATTTGATTGTTTAGGTCGAAAACATATCGGGCTTTTACTGTTTAAGCTAATAGCAAAAATTTTAAATTAAGTAAATAAGTGCATCGATTCCTTTTGATATTAATAATACATTGAGTTTAGTGAATTCGATTTAATTTTAACATCATTTCGGAAATCAAATTAATATCTAGCAAAGCCGTTTTTGCACAACGGAACACACTATTTCCCCTTCTATACTCACAAGTGTCATTGCGGGAAGCGTATGCGTGAACTATCGTGATTTTAGGGCTCCTTTTGCATTTCAACAATTGTACGAACACATTAGTACTACTATGGAATTAAGCAACGCCATTTTGTGAAGTTCAAAGTTCTTCTGGCAATATTCAAGCCATCCTTCTAATAAATATATTTCTTTTTACCTTTTCAAAAAAGTATTCATCTAGCTCGAACGAATCCACGCTCGCTCTCCTCCTACCCCCTGAGTGCCGTTCGCATTGGTTAGCCTCTATAATCGAGCATTTAACACCTTCCGGGAAAAAAGAGGTTACAATATTATGAATAAGTATAGAACCGTGGGTGACACCCATATGTACAGAAAGTTTGGAAGAGTTCGATGATAGTACTTTATTCTCTTCAACTATCCGTAACGAAACTAACTGTTCCCTATTTGCCAAAAAATAAGCGATCCAATTTAAAGGCGCACCTCGTATACCATTTCTTTCTAATATTTTTAGGAGTTTGTGCCCTACTTAAATCACAAAAGATAGCAGCAGGGCACTTGCCTGCCTCAACCTCCGCACAATAAGTTTGAATAAAATTCGAACATTGCAGTCATAGTAGAGCGATTAGGTCTAAAACCATGTTGATTAACAATCAGAACTTTATCATTATTCAGAAATGACGTGAGTCGTTCTAAGAAAGCATATTCAAACAGCTTAGACAAAGAATTCGATATAGCAACCGGTCGATAGTTCTCTATGCAGGTTGGATTACCTTTTTATTAAAGGGGAACGATTTTATTTAATTTTAAAGAATTAGGAAAAGTTCCACTGACAAAAGACAAATTAATAAGAAAAGTTAAGGGCTCTTTTATGACAGATAATACTTTTATAAGAAATATTGGAACTTCATCAGCACCACTTAATTTTTTATTTTTCATTTTGGCAGTTAACATACTTAATAATTCGCCGTGTGTAAAAGGAGTTAAGAACATGGAATTATGGTGGAAAGAGCTTTTTCTTAAGGAAAGATCTCTGTAAGGGATCTGGTTTGTGAAAAACTTATCAAAACGATTGCAGACCTCTTCCTGATTTGTTATGAGGTTTCCATTTCGTGTGAGACAAATGGGTTCTGCACTTTGTTTTTTTATTTAAGATGTCGGCTACAAGTGCTACAACATTCCAAAGGGTTCTATTTGAATGTTCCGAGTTAGAAATTCTACTCTCAAAATATTGATTGCGATTCCTATTTAGAAGTAAGGAATGTTTTCTTTTACACATCTTATAATAATTTTTTAAATTTGGGTAGGTAGGCTTTTTAAAGAAAAAACAAATTTTTAACAAACTGACTGGACTGAATTACTTCTCTCTTAACCCTTTGTTTTCCCTGGTTTGTATAACGAATGCGTTTTGGAAAGTTCTGGTTAAAATGGCAAATAAAAAGATTATAAAACTTATCAAATGATGCGTTAAAATCACAAGCTAAATAAACATCTGACCAGTTCTCCTGTTTAAGAGAATTACTGAAGTTAGCAATACTCCTCTCATTATAACTTCTACACAAAGAAGACGTCGGTTTAATACGTGTAAACTTCTCCAAATTACATATGTCTAGTTCCAGAAAAATTGACCTGTGATCAGAGAAAACATTATCAAGGCCATAGCAAAATTTACAAATACTTGATCTAAAAGTGTACTAGAATGTAAGGTAACTCTAGTTGGCCATTTTACTAAATTCTTTAAATTATAACCTGACAATACCATACAAATATCTTTAAAATAGTGATTACTAAAAGCATCAAAATTAAAATCACCACACAAAATTAAAGATAATTTTTTTTAATAATTTTTACACAGTTGGATGTGCTTAAAAATTTGAAGTTAACCAATGATAATATTTTACCACAAGCATTGCTCATTCATATATTATTTAACAAATTAGATAAGGCAACATGAAGGGAAAAAGAACAAAAAAAGATAAAAAAAACTTTACTAAAGAAGATGCCTTTTTTTCATTTTTTAGGATGAAAAGCAAATTTTTGGAAACTTTGGAATCCAAAGATATTAGTATAAGACAAGCCTCTTATAGTAATGATAACTTTCACAAAAAATCGTTTTGGTAACATGTGGCACTATTAGCAAAAGAAGTCACTTATATACCAAATCAAACTCAATCTTGTCATTTTTGTCATAAGAGTCATTTTATTTACTATTGTAAACAATTTTTTGGTTCAGATGTAACAAAGAGGTGGGAAAAGGTAAAAGTTTTAAAATTCTGTAGCAATTGCCTATGTAAAGGCCATATAAGTAAGGACTGCAATCATGGTTGTTGTAATATCTGAAAGTTAAAGCATAACAGTCTATTAGACCATTATATACAACGACAAACAGAAAGTTTACCTAAAAATAAATGTAATTTACTATTAACTCCCAATCAAAATTATATGCACAGTTTGACAATAACTCAATCTAATTCCACGGGACATTTTATACAGACAATAATAAATTCTTATGTATGTATAAACATGTTTTTCTTTTGAAAAATATTTTCCAACCTCGAGTTGGGGTGGTAGTGGTAACCACGCCCAGAGGAAAAGCACATATTGGCATAGGGTAGATTTTGAAGTAGAGAATATATTAAGCTTACTTACAAATTTTCATGCAAATCGATACATATTAAAAAAATTGCAAGCTTTCCTATTAATTTTAATTGGACTAAATGGACAAATATCCTCTATAATTATAGTTCAATGTGCCAGATTTTGAAAAAATTTCAATTCTTATGTGTCTTCCATAAATACAACCAATGCAGTTTGGGAAATTCGCTCTTTGTTTAAATCTTTCGGCTATTGATGACGAGATGGTTGTGGTGAACAAACGCTTTAATAGTAGTCGTTCGAGCATCAATGTTTCATCTGAGTAGGAAAATTCTTTAAACTATGAAGGGTCACAACGACCAGCGGACACGATAAGACATTTTATTCGTGCCCCATTTCAGTAATTAATTTCTGAGTAACTTCTTTCGTCAAAACTAAATTGTCATCAATTAATTAGAAATCATAATTTATTTTTGTTAGATACCGGTGCAAGTACTTCACTTATAAAATTAAAAGAATTAAAGGGCAACGTAAAATGTATTGAAGGTATAGATATTATGAATATTTTTGTTACAGGTACCTTGACATTATTTTTGAAAATCAAGTATAGTAGGTACCACGAAGAATGGTATCTATACTTCGTGTATAGTACAATCTGACTTATGCAGAATTTAAGAGTTACCACTGATAACGTTGAAGCGATATAGGGATTTCCCAACTTCAGTCAATTTTTTATTAAGCTGGTATAGCTAGTATAATAAATCCGTCGCGGTTTCCTTCATTATTGAAGTTTTATAGGCGTTCGAATAAATGGTAACTATATTGGTATATAAAAATAATTTCTTAAATTTCAATGTTTTTAAATATTTAAAATGTCGTTTGTAACCGACACCTATGTTTTAGGTAGGTATTCAATTACAACATGATTTAATATTAAAGAAAGAGGTAATAAGAAGAATGCTTCCCAGTTTTGACAAATATTCTTTAATGGCTCATTTTGGAAAACCCTAATAGAAAAGTGGTATCTGAATAGAAGGTAGGTATACAGGGTGTCCAGTAAAGAATGGGCCAAACTTCGGATATAGTTAATTTGGACCAAAATATGACGATTTAAGTCAACTTACTTTATTGCAATTTTGCTTGCTTTAGAAGTTACAGGGTGTAGAACATAACTTTTTTATTTCGTTTTTTTGAGATAATGAAGTTATTTTGTTGAGTAAATGCACTCAAGTTTCTGGCAAAACAGGTTTTTTGGGGTGCTGTCAAGTTAAATATTGATCTGCTAGTAGATATCACTGTCAACGGTTTAATAAACGTAATAATGATTAAAAAGAAATAAGAAAGTACCTACCTTTGTTGCTAAATAAACATTATTTGGTGCATCCTTGAGAAATTTATCAAATTGATCTTGTGTTAATACTTTTGATTTTTTCGGTGTATAATTTTCCCCTTGGCGCTTTATAAATGCAATTAATTTGCTATATTTTTCTATTTTAACATTATGTTTAATGTTTAATTGACTTTTAATCATTGAATACTGTGCCCATAGAGTAGAACTTTTAAACTTTCTGGACAAATTCGTGAAGTATGCAAGCATAACGTTTTCCGTGTATTGCTGTACATTATATTCATTGCACCATTTTAGAAATTTTTCGTATGCAAAATCATACAGTTTACGCGACTTCGTTGGAATTAGAGTTTCAATACTGGAATTAGCTATTTCAACTAATTCCGGAGGCGTACATTGCAATTCTTGAGACATTTTTCACAAAATTTTCAAAACAGACAAACGTCAAATTAAATAAGTTTAAAAATGACAGTTCCTACCTACTTGATTACAACGCCCCATTATTTTATTAGTACAATAATGAAAATTCATTTTTGTACTAGTAAAATAATGGGATATTTCTACGGTCTGTGTTGCAAAAAGTAATATAGTTATTATTATACGCTTGAAGAAAAAAGAAAATTATTATTCTACTTGAAAATTGAATTCACGATCATTCACATAATTTTGCTGCTATTTTAATGCACTTAATTACATACATTTTAAACAAATAATTTGGTTAGTAAAAATATACTTAACAAATTCTTGTATTTTCTAGGTAAGAAGTTGGAAAAAAACTACACAGATTATAGTTATCAAAATGATTTTTTATTTTAGATTTCCAAAAAACCCCGAGAGAAGGAAAGTTTGGTTTTCGATTTTGGGAATGGAGGATCATGAGAACTTTTCCAAATATGCACAAATTTGTTCAGATCATTTTAATCCCAGTGATATCATTACTAAAGCCAACGGAAATCGGTACTTAAGAGCAGATGCGGTTCCGAACCTTAATGCACCAATATTCCTCGAGCCTCCTTGTTCTAGGTAATTTGAATTTTTGTTTACTCAAGAGAGTCATTACTGTCATTAGCCATGATTATTTTTATATTTATTTTAGCTCTGGCTCTGCTGCTAGTGTCTCATCACCATCTCATTTGTCACCCCCAAGATCATCAGGGTAAGTTTGATTTTCGATAAAATTATATTAACATTTTTACAGTATGTCCTTTATAAATGGAAAATGATTTGCATTTTTCAGAATCAATGAAAATGAAGATAGTTTTACCGAACCTATGGTTCAAGATGACCCTATAAATCTCGCTGGCCCTTCTAAACTGTAAGTATACCTACCTTTTTAAATTTTAACGATATGGGCTGACTGTATAGGTGGTAACCTTTGATGGTCTACTTTTCTTTACCTATTAATAATTATTGTTTTTTTACAGAGATTCGATCAAAGAAAAAAGTTTAGAAGAAATTATAAAAAGTTCCTCCTCGGCCACTTTATCTGCTTGTGAAACAGAAAACCCACCAAGGTAGCTATTTCTAGTTTATATAAATAAAATTAACCAAATTACTGATTCATAAGATTTTGGGAAGTTCACATTACCAACCAAAAACTCTATTCTGAGGGAATTAATTTAACACGATTTATTTTTTTTGTAGACTCACATCAAGTTTCTTTTTTTGCTCTACATGATTTTCACAATATCATTACAACTGTCATAATATTTAATTTCAATTAATTATTTTCTAGATTGACAACTGAAAGAGTTTATTCATCTTCCTCGATAGCCACATCAGAGGATCTACGTGAAAGAAAAATTATTAGGAAAAGGCAATATGTTGGAGACATGACCAGCAGTGATTTTTCAACTCCTAGAAAAAGAAGAAAAAACTTACAACTGGTAAAAAAAACTGTTTTTAGTCAAAGAAGGAAGATCCACAATTTGCAGATGACTGTAAGAAGATTGAAAATTAAAATAAATACACTTAAGGACCTTCTGAAATATTTGAGAGAAAAGTCACTGATAAGTGAGATGTCTGAATCTTCAATAAAAGTAAGAAAATATTGAAATTATTTTCTTGTTTTTATCATAGTATATAATAAAGTAGTATAAAAATGTATTTAATTTAATGCTTATGAATATTCTATTAGTTTCAGGCTTCGGTATCTGGACCGGCTTTGGACGTTTTCGAAAGGATGCTTAAAGGGTCGACAAAACAAAAATACAATGCAAGTTTAAGATCTTTTACATTAACTTTAGCATTTTATTCCCCAAAGGCCTATAATTTTGAGAGAAATACCTTTAATCGTACGCTTCCCCATCTGGGAACAATTTCCAGATGGTATAGGTCTGTAGATGGTAGCCCTGGATTTACAAAAGAAGCCTTAAGCGCCTTAACATTTAGGCAAAAAGATTCATCCAGCCAGTTAATATGTAACTTGGTTATGGATGAAATGTCAATTAGACGTCAGGTGGAATGGACGGGGAAAAAATTTACTGGTTATGTAGATGTAGGAACAAACATTGATGGCGATACCCTTCCAGAAGCCAGGGAGGTATTGGTTTTTATGTTGGTATCCCTCAATGGATCATGGAAGGTGCCAATTGGCTATTTTTTATTGGATGGTCTATCATCAACAGAAAAAGCTGGCTTGGTGAAAAAATGCTTGGAATTTATTTTTGAAAGTGGGGTTTTAGTAAATTCTTTCACATTCGATGGGGCAGCAGTCAACCTGAAGATGGCAGAAACATTGGGAGCGGATTTTACAGATCCTCTCAATTTAAAAAAATGGTTTCATCACCCCATCTCTAATGAACCAGTTTATATATTCCTTGACGCCTGCCATATGATTAAGCTGGTTAGAAATTGTATGGCTAGTCAAACAAATATAATGGATGGCGACAAACGGGAAATTAAATGGAGTTTTTTGAGTAAATTAGTGGAAAAACAGAATGCAGAGGGCTTGCATGCAGCCACAAAAATACGTATGCGCCACCTTCAATGGGAAAGGGAAAAAATGAAGGTTCGCCTCGCAACCCAATCTATAAGCAGAAGTGTGAGTGATGCCATTTCCTATTTTAGAGAGGATCTTCAAAATCCTGATTTTGGAAATTCTGAAGGCACGTCCAATTTTTTACTTAATTTTAATAACATTTTTGACATTTTAAATTCTCGCAATAGATTTGCTAAATATTTTTACAAAAAACCCTTATCTTTTTTTGAATACTTTGAAAATATCAAAAAATACATTTGTGATCTTACTCTAAACGATAGGCCGATTTTAAGATCATCCAGAAAAACAGGCTTTTTAGGATTCCTAATATGTATGGAAAGTTTACAAAAAATGTACAAATATCTTGTGACAGAAAAAAAGTTGTTAAAATATATTTTAACATACAAATTATCGCAAGACCATCTGGAATTATTTTTTTGGGGCTATTCGTAGCAAGGGTGGGTATAATAACAACCCAACCGCAAGACAATTTGAGGCAGCCTATAAAAGATTTAGTTAAAGCAGAAATATCAGGGCCAGATAGTGGCAACGCGGTAAACTTAGAAAATATTACTATTTTAACATGTGGATCTAATAATAACATAACAAACACAGATTCAGGTGAAAATTTAGCAAAAAGTCAAGAATATTTAACATTTATTCAAAAAGTAAATAATGACATTGAAACATCCTATGTGGGTTCCACTGCATGGGATCTTACATTGTATGTGGAGGATGTTGTTGCATACATAGCAGGTTTTGTTGTTAGGGGACTTAAAAAATGTATTAACTGTCCTAAGTGTCTCTATTTACTTGAAAGCGATTTATCAAGCTCTTTGCTTCAAACAAGGAAAACTTATGGAAGACTTATTAAAGCCAACAGATTAGTAATAGAGACATGTAGGGCAGCTGAAAAATTTTTTAGGTTTTTTCAGAAAACACAAAATATATTCAATAAAAAAATTAAAAATCTTAATGAGATATTAACAACAAAGACTTTACAAAATTTACCTGTATCTGTGTTTGATTTATTTGGGGATCATATGTTTGACCACGAGACACTGAATGAACATCCAATTCAGTTGTTAAAATTAATTTTAAAAAGTTATTTCAAGACACGTATTCATTATGAAACGATGAAATTATTAGATTTGTCAAAAAAGAATAGGTCTCGCAGTATCAATACAAAAACGGTTTTGTTTAGGAATGAATAAATTTTATTTATTGTTAGACCTAACAATAATTTTATAGTTTAGAAGTTTCATTATAATTATTAGAAATATTATATAAAAATGTTAGAGCTAATATTAATTTTATGTTTTATATCTTTCATGGTAATTATTAGAAATCTCATATGTTCTAATTTTATATTTTAATTCTTTCGTTATAATTATTAGAGTCACCCTGTTAAAAGACTGGAATGTTTTAGAACTTATATACTTGTTTAGATTATAGTGATAGAAAATATCGATTCAGCATATCGTCATCCTCGAAAGTAAAGAACAGATATACCAAAAATTGTTTGAGTTAGTCAACGTTTAGCTTTTCTAAAGAAAGATAAAATAAATACTTTATTCAAAGCGGCATAAATTATTTCCTTTTATTATGTTTCTTATTAATAGTTCAGTGACAGCTTCAGAATCATTAATTTATAAGATATTGTTCCCATTATGATTTTTAGCTAAATTGTCAAATTTATCAACATTATACTTTTTTTATTTATTATTTATTTTTCAAAATTATTGTTATGTTATGTTAAGCTTTCATGACAGTTGTTAATATTTAAAAAAATATTTTTGAAAAATAAATTGTTAAAAATATTCTATTATAGTCACACGATCATAGATTTCTTTTTGAGTAAATGAAAAATCATAATTTAAGTGTAAACTTCCCAACAAACAGACAATTGACGGCAAATGGTGGCCCGCAGTCTTATATGGGGGAGACAGTTACTGGGCCTTAAGTTTCCCGACTTAAAATGTTTGCTGGGTTAAGTATAGTTTAAAATTTATCTTGTAAAAATGGCTTTGGCCGTCAATAAACTGATATTTAATTTATATGTATCGATCTTTCTTTTACTGTTATACAAGAAATTTGTATGAAAGCGATCTTACTAGTGAAAGGCGATCAACTCCTACAATTGATAAAAACGGTCCCTGCACAAGTGGAATAAGTAATAAAAAAAAAATCAACAAAACGTCTTCGTTTATTCTAGCGAATCGTCTCATTCTGAATCCGATTTTAGTGTTCATGATAGTACATCTGATGATATAAACAGCGAAGATAAAAATATGGTACCTTTCACTCCCGAAAAAGTTCCAGAACTAGACACTTCTTTTAAAGGCTTACTAATTTCGCCCCAAATCAAAATAACTGCTACAAAGCGAAAACCAGCAATTAATAGTAAAGCTCAAGAAGTTACGAAGGATTTATTTTCCACAGTGATAGAAAAACCACTCAAAGGTAAAATTAACAGAAAACCTTCCAAACAACAAGAAAAATCAAAAGACAAAAACAAAGAACAGGAAGAAAATAAAATAAACAAACATCAAAAAGAACAAGACAATCTGAACAAAGAAAATAAAGAAAAGAAAATAAACAAGAATTTAAAAAGTAGTGAATCATGGTTCTGTCATGTATGTAATGAAGAACGCCAGGCTGATATGAGATTATGTCTCCCATGTGGCCAATACGTGCATGAAGAGTGTGTGGCTCTGACTAAACATGATAAGAATAAATTCATATGCCCCAATTGTTCTCAAAAAGAGCCAATGTCTCATTAGTTTTTTAAATGTTAAGGTTCAATATTATTACTTATTTTTATTAACAAAATTATTCAGTGTGTGTCGATAAGTCAGAAGAAGTTTTACTCCAAAGAAATAATAATTGTCATAACCATCCCTGCAGTGAAAACTTGGACGTAAAGGTAATATAATCTATACTTTTAATAATTTATTATTATACTTATTAAGTAGTAATTTATATGTAAACAATTGTTTTTTTTTTACTGTACCAGAAATTACAAAACGGTCTTAAGAGAAAAGCTATGGACGATATATTAGAACGACCATCTAAACCAATCAGTAATGGCATTAACCAAGGACCTATCGACATAGAAGTTACAATTAAAGATATACAAAATATCCGAAAAAGTATTTACAGGTCAAGAAGCAGTGTTTTGCCACCTCTACCTCGATCTAAAGAAGAAGTTCACGATGCTCTCGAGTCCTGCCCCTGCACAACCAACAAAGGCGAAAACTTCTTGTTAGTCAATAACCGAGAGCAAAATATCATTTTATTTTCGTGCCTATCAAATTTAAGGTATTTATGTTCCCGTCAAAAAATCTACGTTGATGGTACTTTTGAGTACCGTCCAAAGTTTTTTATACAGTTATTTACTATACATACAGTGGAAAATGGACACTGCATTCCGCTGGTATTTATATTGCTGTCGAATAAGAATGCGGAGGCTTATTTTGAGGCCTTTAAATTGTTAGACAATTACCGTAATTCAGTCAATTTAGGTTTGAAACCAACAGAAATTGTTTGCGATTTCGAAAAAGCGATAGGAGTTGGTGTGAAAAAAATGTGGCCGGAAATAAAATTCAGATGCAGATTTCACTTAACCCAGTCATGGTTTAGGAAAATACAAAATTTAGGGCTGGTTGCAGAATAGCTGGTTGCAGAATACAAAAAAAAGGAATCGGAAATAGGCCGGTGGTTACGATGGACCTTTGGATTGCTATTTTTAGATCCCGGTGAAGTAGAAGATTGTTTTCTATTTAGAAATTCCACAAAATGAGTCTGTCATATTATACGCTGATTACTTGTTTGACAATTATATATCCAGTGATTCTTCGTTTACGCCAAATATTTTTACAACTCTCATCCAGATATTTTTAAATTTATTAATGTTCTAAAAGATGTACAACTAAACACGTATATAAAGATAAACAGTGTTCATTTGCCAAGAACTGTTAGGAACATTAATTACAAAATTTATTTGCATTTTTCTAAAAATATTTAATTGTAATTAGTTACGAATTAAAGGACTATAGTCATAACAGAAGTTGTCGTAAGTGCTTGAAGCCTTCTGTTAAGTTTTTATTATGGAACAAGGTTATACAAAAGCCGAAAATAGAAATCTCCCAAAAGTTGATATTTTTATGGTCAGCAGTTTCTTTGCCACTAATTCAGACTTTTGTTCTGCCGAATTTAAAAATGTGAAAACATTTGTGTAAGTATTTTAATCTCTTTTTGTTTATCTTAACCATAGAAATAATTGAAGAAATAAGTAAAACATAACCTACAACACCTACATTACATACACACTAAATATAATTATTTGTATTATGGGCTGTGTAATAACACTCTAGGTACAGTACTTACATCAAAGTGATCTTCACAAAAGTAAATTGGTGAAGTAACAGACATTCCATCGCACTTTCGTCTTGCTAGGTCTAACCATTTCTTTCGTATGTCTGGTTTTCGAGGTACAACAATAAAAATTTTATTTGGAGTAGTTACTGATGTATTTCTACATCGAGGTACAACACACCAACGATAT
Source organism: Altica lythri (assembly GCA_964028335.1). NCBI lineage: Eukaryota > Metazoa > Arthropoda > Insecta > Coleoptera > Chrysomelidae > Altica > Altica lythri. Next base: position 27,373,048 of record OZ034806.1, on the reverse strand, counting down.
CTTTTTCGGTCCATGATGATTAAGAAACACAAAATACTTAACTTGTAATATGGCTCGTAGTTTGTTTACCTCCATATGACGTTACGCGATCTGAATTGACATGAAGTGCTGTTTTCGCGGCAATTTTAAATAAATAATTATGTTTTTGACGTTTTCAGGTACTCCAGAGGATTTATTTAATTAAAATATTATTTTTTATGGCTATATATATGAATAAAGATTATTTTTAAACACTATTTGAAAAATTGTCCGTTTCCCTATTTGGAAGCTTTTGTGAAACTGACCTTGTTTTGTCTTCGATGTAACCAAGAGTTCGGTAATATATACCTACAATAAAACTATAAGAGTGTTTTAATCCAGAAAAGATCCATTACAAAAAATTGGTGTCAGAAGTAAAGATCCTGAAAAAGTTATAAGTGCAAATTAAATAGTTTGCCAATTTCTTATAATTTTAAGTGAAAGCTGAAATACAAAACCGAAGCATTGCAGCCAACAAGGAGAAAAGGTGGAGTAATTTCAGTCAGTACTCGAATTCCTACATTCCTGCTGTTCCTACCAGCCATCCGACTAGTCTTAGTCATCGTTGCTGTTCTACAAGGACTTTGGAAACTAGGAATCAACAAGTGAAGATCTACCTAGAATATAAAACCAGGATTGTTACTTTTTCTACTGTGAGTGCATTTAAATTTTAAACATTAATTTTCGTTTTAAAAGAACTCATATGTCTCTATATCCAAATCTCAAAACGAAATCATGTCAAATATAACTTTTAAAATTGATGAAAAAATGTTAATCCGTTTCGATAATTGCAAAGGAAAACTGTATGAATTTATTGATAATTGCGACAAAGCAATAAACCTAATCAAAGATACCTATAGACCTGTTAAGTATCCTGTGTGTAGGGTAAACTGTCCCACAGTGAATCACGGTACACAGTGAATCATCCGCCATTACGGCTAACGTATCAGTTTTATAAACCAACGCAAGGGGGTATTTGACGCCACGTGATGTTAGTCTTCATTTGACCGTTTAGTTGAAAGCGTGCATTGAGTTGTGTAGGTTGTGTCGATTATTGTAAAAATTCAGGTACGTAAAAAAAAATATATTTTACTTTTTGTTCCTGAGCAAAATCTAACATGAGTTTTGTTCATGTTTGTGTTTGATAGCAAAAGTTATAATGTTTAGATCATTTAGCAATCAAAAGTATTTTATTTAAATACATTATAAAGATAATAAATTATGTTTATATTTTTTAAGGAACTATGTCCAACAGTGAACCAACCTGGTGTAGTACACAGTGAACCTGGTTCACTGTGTACTATGTTTGGTTCACTGTGTACCACGTTATGTGTAGCTACATTTTATATTATTTTTTGTTTGTTTTTTCAGTATGGCGAGGATTAAGAAGCCTAGAAAAATTGGTAAATGTACAAAAGAACAAATGAAAGAGGCTCTTGAGCTTATCAGAAATGGACACTCCATTAGAAATGCTGCTAAAATGAAATCAGTATCTTATGCTACTTTAAGACGATATTATACCAAAACAAGAAATTTGGAGGATATTGAAAATGTTAGATTTGTCCCTAACTATACTGTAAACCAAATATTTAATGATGAACAAGAACAAACACTAATTAAATATTTAAAAGACTGTGCCTACCACTTTTATGGTTTGACTAATGTGGATTGTCGGAAATTGGCTTACGAGACAGCATCAATCAATAAGCTAAAATTTCCAAATTCTTGGGAACGAGAAAAACTTTCTGGAGTTGAATGGTTAAGATCTTTTCGACTAAGACATCCAGAATTGACTTTAAGAGCTCCAGAACCTTGTAGTTTAGCAAGAGCTACAGGTTTTAATCGTACGAACATTGAAAAATACTTTGAAAATCTTGAAAATGTTTTAAAACGTCATCCAAGTTTTGCAGATGGCACTCGAGTGTTCAACTTGGATGAAACCGCGACGACTACTGTACAAAAACCCCAAAAAGTTCTTGCACCCAAAGGTATAAGATGTATTTCCAAGGTAACTAGTGGCGAAAAGGGGACGTTAACCACAACGTGCGCCATAGTTTGCGCCAATGGACAATCACTTCCACCTGCAGTAATTTTTCCTAGGAAGAATTTTAAACATTTCATGACTAAGGGAACACCTCCTGGAACTTTAGGCCTAGCAGCACCAAGTGGATGGATGAACTCCGAGTTGTTTCCCGAGGTCATCAAACATTTTATAAAGCATAGTTCTTCCTCTAAAGAAAATCCGTCTCTTCTAATATTTGACAACCATGAGTCGCACTTGTCAATAGAGGCATTAGAAAATGCTAAATCAAATGGAGTTACCATACTTACATTACCACCCCACTCTTCACATAAGACGCAACCTCTTGATGTAGCATTATTTAAACCATTTAAAACATTTTACAATGCGAGTATGGAATCATGGTTACTTAGTCATCCAGGTCAACCTGTAACCATTTACGAAATAGGCGCTTTCATCGGCGAAGCATATCAAAAGGCCTTAACACCTAAATCTATAACAAATGCCTTTAGAAAGACAGGAATTTTTCCGTTTGATAAGACAGTTTTTACAGAGATTGATTTTTTACCAAGTTCCATTACAGATAGACCTTTTAACAATAGCATTAATGAAGCTGATCCTTTGAATATTTTGGTGGAAGAAAACGAAGCTACTAGCCAAAATAAATCTACTGATCTTTTACTGAGAAGTCCAGAAGAGCTGACCACAGAATTCATATCACCTTCCAATTTTAGACCACCTCTAAAAGCTCAACCCGGAAAAAATATTAGAAAGACCAGAAAAAAGGGAAGAAGTTTAATTGCAACCGACACCCCTGAAAAGGAAGAAATTGCAAAGAGTAAAATGGAGAAACAGAGAAGATCAGAAATAATAAAAAACAGAAGCAAGGGGGAAAAAAAGACAGCCAGAAAGGTGCTTCAACAGAGTTCTTCGTCGGAATCTGACCTTTCAATGATCCTAGACAGTGACGACTTTTCGGAAGATGAAAAGTTAGGTCCGCTGACCACAGATGCGGAACTAGGTGATTTTGTATTAGTTCAATTTAAGTTAAACAAAGATGTAGTCTACTATGTGGCTAAAGTTTTGGGAATCCAAACTTCTGAATATGACGTCAGTTATTTAAGAAGAAAGTCTGCCCAAACTTTATTTTTTTTCCCGGACGTTCCTGACTTGGCATTAGCCTTAAAAAGTGATACAAAATTTATTTTACCCAAACCAAGAGAACAAGGAAGTACGTCAAGACAAAAAAACTCTTTTTATTCTTTTGAGGTTAACTTTTCGGGTTTAAATTTGCGCTAACCATTCTGTTTCTTTATATTTTCATGTTATGGTTTGTCCTTAAAGTGATTTTACTTTGTTTAATGTGTTTCAAAGAATAAATTTTTTTGCCATATTTACTTTTATAATTATTTTCCTTATTTTTTTGCTCAAAAGTAGAAAAAATAAATAAACAACATTTTTTAACAATTTATTTAACGTTAATTTATGGTTTTCTTTATAATGATTCACTGTGTACTTAATGATGGTTCACTGTGTACACTACGTGGTAAACAGTGAACCACTTGTTTAAAATAAAAGAGGTTAAAGAGCTCTTAATACAGGCTTTAAACGATGTTTCGACTACTGAGTGGTTAAAATGTATCGGACACATTCTCAAAGAAGAAGAAAGTATGGGCAAATTAGATGAGAGAATTGATGCAGTTATTGACCCATTATTATTTCTCTTGGTGGTGATGACGATGAAGAAAGTGAGTCAGGAACTGGAGAAGACTGAAAGACTGTTACCTATATTAGTTTAATTTTTAACTATGTAACAAGCCATATTTTTCCTTAAAATAAATATACATGTTGTAGCGTTTTTATAAAACCCGAATAATAAAATTTCTTTTTTTAACAGTTTTTTATTCACTTAAGCCGATTCTGTCCTAATTCATTCCAGAAGCTTCTAATACTTTCCAATTAACAGTCGTTTTAGGTACAACAGTATCGATTTTTTTAACTGTCCAATCAAATTTCATGTTTAAGATCAGATGACTTCAGCGGTAAACGTTAGGAAGGTCTTGCGAGTTGCTAACGAAATTACACTCTGGGTGTGGTAGCGTGACTGATAACATCTCAGTGACACAGCTAGTTTCAATTTTGGCGGTTTTTTCCTGTTTGATGCTTAAAATTAAAAGCGAATTAATGTTCCTAGTGCCGATAAAGTTCGTTAGTGTTTATCGTTATTGGTTTTGGTGAAAGTTGCCGATAATTACCTGTAGTTGAGGCTAGTAAGCAGCCGTATTTTGCCGTATCTCCGAGATTAAGCTAGAAGCTAATCAAATCACCTATTGCATAGTTACTAATTTTTTACTACAAGAAAAAGAGTACTGTTTCTTTCTTTGGATATTGGATTTAATTGTAATCCAAATAATCAATATCTACGTATGAAGAGTTAACATACTTAGTGACCGTAAACTTCAGAGTGTAACTCAGTTTTTTTTGAAAAGCCGGTAACTGTAAATCTAAGTGTGAAGATTTTTAAAAATTGCATTCAATATCGATAATACCTACATAACACGCTTTAAAAAAACAATAAGTGATCGTGTTATTCAGTTTAAAAAAAAACTTTTATTAATAGATTTTGTTTATCTCTGTACCTCTCATATGTATGCTTACTAATTATAATTGGTTGTATAAGTACTCTTTTTTAACTCGAGTTGAAACCAAAGCAAAAGGTGATATAATTTTTTTAATATAACGTTTTATCTAAATTTAATCTCTTTCTCACTTTTCGCTTATCAGAGTACACAAAAATAACAAAAGAATTTACTTAGCTGTTATTTTATGTGTAGTTATAGTTATGTTTTTGAATTAAACACGATTGTGTTTAATAATATGATTTACTAAAGGGGCAAATTAACGGGCATGTTTGTGTTTTTTAGACACATGTTTCCCTACCATCCTTTGCTCCCAAGTACCCAATACTTTTGCTAGCCAAGTGCGGTTACCATTCTTACTCGTAATCCTATAATCCTTTTTGCGTACATGCCCGTTAATTTGCCCCTTTTGTTTATCATAAGTACGCATACTTGGCACCCTTTGTGTTTTAAATATGATTTACTATTTATGACATTGATATTCTTTTTTATTTTATTTTATTTTATTTATTGTACATCACATTTATTACCACACCGAGTAATAAATATTGTTTAGTGTTTAATTAGATGTTTTCTTTTCCTATCTGGTGTATGTTATTCTGATCAAATTTTATCAATGAATAAAACGAATTTTGATTTATGGATGATATCTCTATCTTACATATGGAACCTTAGCCATTGGAATAAGTAAAGGAAAGAGTAAGTACAATTATCTTTTTAGTTTTACGAATAAAAGTGTGTGATTTTAACTTTAACTAGAACATCTGACAAATTATTTTATCCAAATTATATATTTTTTTTTATCCGAGTTTCTTATATTTCCCCATCCTAAGGATAAAAAACATAAGTGGCGCCCATTTTCCTTTCGTTTTCAATTCTTTCATTTTCTTTTTTTGTCCCTTCTATCTTTTATTATTTTAGTAAATATACCCCTTGTCATTTTTATTATTATTCATCATCTAGCTCGATCGAACCCACGCTCGCTCTCCTCTAACCCCCTGAGTGCCGTACGCATAAGGTAACCTCTCAAATCGAGCATTTAACACCTTCCGGGAAAAAAGAGGTTACACTTTTATTTGACGCCCAAAACGTGGGGCTCCAACGATTAAATTATAATTTACCGACAATAAAATTACACACTTTCTCTTATATTAAAATTTTCGTTACCTTTCCTTGTCAAAATGGCTAACTTTGAAGTAAATTTTCTAACGGCAGATGAAATTAATTACGAACTTAAGATCAGAGGAACAGCCACCACCAGGAAAATAGATGAGAAAAGAAAAGTTCTCAAACGTTTGTTAGCCAAAGAAACAAACGGTACGTTCACGTTAGAGAATATTAACTTAGAGGAAGAAAAAATAGCTATTAAAAGTTCTATCGACAGCTTTCGTACCTTGATGTGGACACTAACCGTATAGACCCATGGTTTGATGATTTCCGTACCAAAATTCTCCAACATCCCGAAAATTATCCTCAATGGAAAATTGAGAATGATTTAGTTTACAAATTAATTCCTTTGAAATTGCCTTTCGCCACCAATGAAACTTAACGGAAAGTTCTCGTACCGAAGCCCCAGAGACATGATATCATTTCATCTTGTCATGATCCCCCTACCTGTGCCCATTTTGGATATTTCAAAACCCTAAGCCGAATCCAAGAGCGATATTATTGGCCCAAAATGAGAAAAGATGTCCTTCGTTATGTTAGATCTTGTAAAACTTGTGGAGCTCAAAAAATGCCTACCTCCACTAAGATGGGTTTAATGGGAAAAGAGAAATCGGCCAAATTCCCTTGGCAATTTATTGCTCTTGATCTTATTGGTCCTTTCCCTCGTTCAAAAAAAGGATATACCTGGCTTCTTGTCGTTACCGATTGGTTCTCTAAATTTACCTTATTACAAAAACATCATAAATTTACTAGAAAATGAAGTGTTTCTTTCTGCAATTCCTTAGGTATATGTGATAACGCTAGAAACCCAAATAATCTCATGATGAAACACCTTTGTGATCAATATAAAGTTCAAAAAATATGGTTCAATGCCGTTTATTCACCACAGTGTAATTTTGTAGTAAGAACGAATAAAACCATTGGAACCTCTATTAGGTGTTATATCGATGAACAGTCTAACTGGGATAATGAGCTTCCTAAAATTCGACAAGTTATCAACACCGCTAAACACGAAGTCACGAAATATTCTCCATCTTTTTTAAATTTTGCGAGACATGTACATATAGCTGGAAATTACTATTCCTCTAATTCCGTTAATTGTTCTATGCCCCTTAATGCCCCTGAACAATACGATAAATATGTTTCTGATATACAAGGGTTAAAAGATATTTTTACCGAAATACAACATAACCTTCACCAAGCCTATCAAAGGAATTCCAAAACCTATAATATACGTCGTCGAGACATTCAATTCAATGTTGGTGATAAGGTATGGAGAAGAAATAAAGTCCTCTCCAAAGCTGCCGATAAGTTTATGTCTAAATTAGCCCCCAAATATATCTTATGTACAGTCGTTAGGAAATTATCTCCCCTAGTTTATTCATAAAGAAACCCTGATGGGTCAAAAGCTGGAAATTGGCACATAAAAGACCTCAAGCCGTATGTCCCTGATTCCGACGATTCTTCTGAAGACGAACTCTCCGAATAGCAACGATTGTTTCTCTTTCTTCTTATAAGTATCTGTATAAACATTTCCTTTTTTATCTTCCCCCTTCTTAATATCTCGTACCATTTTAGCTACAAAAGCATCTCGTTAACTTCCTCCCCGTTTGGGAGGCGGGAATATAAAGAATACGCCCAAAGTGTTAAACTGCTTGTCGTAAGAGGCGACTAAACGCAACTCTTTCCCTTTTCTTTTTCGTTCAAATTCCATACTTCTCGTTAACTTCCTCCCCGTTTGGGAGGCGGGAATACAAAGGATACCCCCAAAGTGTTAAACTGCTTGTCGTAACAGGCGACTAAATGAAATCTCCGTCCCTTTCTCTTTTACTTGAATTTCTTACATCTCGTTAAATTTTCGTTTATCGTTTGTTTCTCTGCGCTAACCCTCCTATGAAGTATATATGTATCTATCCCATATTACTCAACTTAGTTGTGAAGCCTTGAATACCTTTAAGTATGTTTTTTTAAAGGACATTATTTTGTAAACCAATATTCAGTTAGGCTATGTGAAAACTACTTTTCTCCTAACTACCATTCACTCTATCGTATAAGCACAATATAGCTTATATCTATCGTCTCGAAAGAGAAAGATTATTTTTCTCTTGCCTACCGTTTATCTACCGTATAAGTGCAGTAACACTTATATATATCGCCTCGAAGGTGAAAATTTAATTTAATTTAATTATTTTCTAATATGTGAAGTATATATTTACATAGTTATATAGGTTTTAACACTTGTGCAATCATTTTATATCTACACATATTCAATGAAAAGAAAATGTTATACCTACCTATTTGATAAAATTTGAAATACCTACAATTTCTAACTTATTCTTTTTTTTTACAGTGACATCTAAGCATGTTATATCATTTTCTGTAATAGCGGAATTGTTTAAAAATTATACAACATAGCTGCAAAGAGGTGAAAATTCTTACGAAAGTGGGAATGTTGTAAATATGATTTTTGATGGAAAAGTTGTACCAGCTATATTGAAAGGCAAAGTTAGAGCAAGCAAACAAAAATTATACAGTGGAGGTATGTACTGGATCTTAAATAAATAGTAAAACTTTGAATTTTGATAAAAAATTTGTGTTTTAGATCGATCTCAATTGATTTTGATGATGGCATAGTAAATGCTCTTGTCCAAGAGGTCTAGCTGCATGTCACCATATGGCAGCCCTTTGCATTTATGCTCATCATAACATCAGTGTAACTGATAAGGCATGCGTGTGGAACAAACCAAATCAACCAGATGAAGTTGATGTCTTTACGAAGATAAAAGACATCTACCAGCCTAAAAGAACAAATTACATGGCTGTCCATAGACCAGCAAATGAAAATGAACTTGATCTATTCAAGAAAGAATTGGGAGATGCAAATCCTACTGGATTTTCATGGTGGCTTTCTTCAGAAAAGATTAATCTCCTCATCCCAAGCATTGAAGATGTTATCTTTTCAGAAGAATATGGAAATGCCTCAAATAAAGAAGCATTTTTTATAGAGAAATGTGGTGTAACTAAAGCCATAATACTCTCAGTACACCAACTAACAATTGGTGAGAGGAAGAATGAAAATTGGTTAATTGCACGTAAGCACAGAATAACAAGCAGTAAATTTGGTGTTGTTTTGTCTGCTTGTAAAAGAAATAAATATTCAAAATCATTGTTTAAGTAGTGTGCAGGCAATTCAGTGGGGCAGGGATAATGAAAAATATGGTGTAGAAAAATTCCAACAAATTACTGGACTTATTGTTGAACCTGCAGGATTTCATCTACATGAGTGTGGTTTTTTGGGTACAAGTCCTGCGAATATGTTAGTGAGAAATACCCTTTTAAATATCGCAAAGAAACTGATTTGAAAAAAGCATTGGCACATGACAAATCATATATTATTTATTGTGACGAGGGCAGCATAAAGGTGAATGATAATCATACTTATTATGACCAAATTCAGGGTGGGCTGCTTATATGGATCCCAAATGATTGCATCATTAAGAGGATTTCAAGAAATCATGAATGGGAATATTGAAGTCATTTTATTTAAGACAATTTCTACCACACATTTGTAATTAATATGGAATAAAATATTTATATTTTGTAAGCAGTTTGTTTTATTTCATATAAATTTTATAAAATAAATTATAATTATATTTATACATCATTTGTAAAATAAGTAAAATAACTGTCTATTGTACAAATGCATACTAATAATTCAATATGTATATGTCGTAGGCAATGGCCGTAATCAGTCATTCCCTGAAAAGCCTAGGCATTATAGGTACTGCCGGCAATCGTCGTAATAGAATCATTATTACGCTGTTTGACGGAAATTATCCGTCACTTCAGAGACTGACGTTTAAACATTTAGGCAAACGGTGTAACCGCCCGAATGATTGAAATTTACAGCGACCGCCGCGCCGGATGCATGTTTAGTCAATTCGGCGAAATGCCCACCAGAAGGTCGTTAAAAAGGGTAGATATCGTATCTACCTGCTTTTGTATATCCTAATTGCGCACCAAGGACTTTCGAGGGTCATTACGTAGGATTAAGATAAGCCAATATAATACAGGGATGGGGATCATTAATAACTAATAATAATAAAGTAAATTTTGAAGCTTTAGGTGTTTATATAAAGCAAAAAGATTTTTATAAAATTCAGTAGGTTTTGGATCAGAGTGCGTAATTGACGTTTACAATGGAATCAAAAATCATCGTGAACCAACGCGGCAGTGAAGTTTTAATACTAGAAAATGCGAAGTTTTCGTTCTGTAAAGTTTTAAAATCGACAAATGAAAAATTCTGGCGGTGTAATTTTAAGTTATGTCCGGCCAAAGTGTGGACCCTAGGACATGAGAATGTCATTTCGAGGAGCGTCTTGGACCATTCCCACAATATCGATGTAAAAAAACTAAACAGACAAATAGGTATGTATTCATTCACTTTTGAACCCTAACTAACGACTGCCAATGTATTTTCGCAATCCGCAGTATTATTTTGAACCAAAAAAACTTTCTATGTATCTGTTATACGTTGCTTTATTGATCAAGATCGTATTTTCTCTCATTTTATTCATCGTGATTCAATGCCAATAACAAAACTTTTGTTTGTTCCAGTAAGTAGTTCAGCGAAAAGAAAAGCCTGTGAAGATATTGCAGAAAAACCTTCTAAAATCTTCTAAAAAAACAACTGGGAGGGGTCAAATTACTTGGGACCATTCATTTTGGCCCCACAGTATCTGCTTTACCAGAGAAGCCTGGACCTTCTAATAAAGTACAGGCACCGAAAACAAATTTTCAAAATTTGTTGGAATCATCTCCAATAAATTTTGAAAATTTGTTTCCGACTCCGACAACATCAGGGACAAGTAGAACATCACTACGTCAAAAAACATACGAACTGGAAAAATTAAGAATAGAGGAATTGAGAAGCTTAAGAGAAACCATACAAAGAAATAACGAGATCCAAGAGCAAAGGAATATGATAATGATAGAAAAGAATATTCTGTTGAAACAACTAATAGAAAAAAAAAATACAAATTAAATACATCTCCTATAAGTTATAGGACAAATAATATATTTATTAGCTAACTAAATTATTGCATTTTATCCAACTAAATATATAAGATAGTTTGTTCTCTTTTATTGACTTACTCGATGTTTGTACTGAAACAAATATTTTATTTTATAAAATACAATGAAATAACTAAAACTAATTCATAAACTTAACTAACCTGAAACAAAAATCGAGAATTTAAAGTTCTTAATTTTCTATAATAATAATATAAATCAAAAATTCTAAATTATATTTTTGGACAGAATTGTCTTAACTAATAAAAATTACGTCTAAATATAAAAAACCATAGAAACCAGAATATGAAAACATGTAGAAAAGCACGTAGATGCGTTACAAATAAAGCATGTGATAAATTATAATGTAGATAATAAATATTTTTGACGTTGTCTGTACTAAGTGCTTGATGCTAAGTTCATTCAAAATAAAAGAGAAAGATAGACATATATAAAATATAAAAATATTTTATTCAACTTATCGATTGCACATTATTTGAATCAGATACTGAAGTAAAGTTGTACTTTATTAATTTTTTCAATTTCCAGTATCTCCGCTATGAGTGCCCCAAGAATCTCTACTATCAGTACCTCAACAATCATCTGAAAACATTTTGATAGAAATTTTGGATGTAGGCAACAATAAAGGAAATACAAATTTATTACAAAAAAAGAGTTGTGATAACCCAAATGAAACAAAACGAAAACGAAGACTAAAAAGGAAGAATTCATTTGTTTTAAAAATATGAAAATATATCTACTCAAAGAAAAAATTTACTGCAAATTCAAACAAAGAATGCCGAAGTTGAAAGCAGAATCTTAAAAAAAAGCATCATTATTAGACGAACAATTAAAATTTCAAAAACTGCAATATAAATTATTTGCAAAAAAAATAAAAATTGAATTAGCAAATATGGGTGAAGATTCAGAGTAGTTTTTTATGCACACATACGATAAGATAGTGTATGACCAAAGTAATATTACTTTATAAAAAAAGTGGAAAGTTTAAGTTTTTAATTTTTCATTTATTGTTCAGTTAGATTAAACATTATTATAAACATTGTTCATTATAACATTTTTGTTTCATTTGTTAAATGCAAAAACATTAAAAGTAAATCCAAATTACAACATTTGTTGATAATAATTATTGAATGTTTGTCAAGCGTTATTATTTTTATAATCATTAAATAAATGTATTATAAATACAATATTTAACTTTATTTTTATTTCTTTTTGAGTTTAATACAGTGGTGAAGCGTACATAGACTAAACTATTTGGCATCCTCATGCTATCTTAGATACTTACTGTTACGTAAACCTTACCGTCTTGTCTTCATATAAAGTAGGCAAAGACAGGACATATAATCTAATGCGAAGCAATGTGCACACGTCTATCTAAGTATAAGGCAACTCTGAAGATGCATGCAGTTTATCTTTAGGATCCTCCTTATCCCCAAAATTTGGCTCATTATACTGCTGCGCAATATTATGAAGTCCTTTCTAGTATGAATCTAGTTTTTATTTGTGCATTTATAAAAGCAATCTCTGCTTGACTATTTGGATAAGATATAGGTGTCAAAATGTATAAAACATTGTTACCCATTTCTCTGTTTCGAAGCGTATTCTAATCCGTGAGTTGTCAAATATATGACCGTCGTAACTTGAACCTGGATGATTAACAACAATATCTTGAATTTTGTAGGATGCACAACCAACTATTTGCATGTTCTATGAATAAAAACCTCTATATTACGAAAGACTTCTGCTTGGTCTCCACATGAACAGTATTAAATTTCTAGATGTGTCTATGGTATACCTATGTATAACACGTATTGCAAACATACATGAACTGACCAAGACTATGAATTTTAATATGAGTAAAGTCTATTATGCCCAGAACTTGGGGAAATACTTGTACATAAAAAAATTCCTGTATGACGGCATGCCTCTCATATTCATTTCTTGGCATAAAAATGAATTGTTGCCGTAGACCAACAATTGCCAGTGTCACTCTTTTAATTATTTGTCCGGTAGTTGTTCTATGGACCGCTACAAAATCTGCACCGAAGCCATCGAAGAAACAGCAGCGCAATTAGGACTGGAACTCAACATTCAGAAATGTGGCCACTACTCTCGAAGACTGGTGGAAGAAGAAGAAGACCAGGAAGAAGATATCATACCGGCAATAAAAAGAGGCTACAAGTATCTGGGTCTAGAACAACTTGAAAGGGACACAGTGACCAACTTCTCAACCATGGAGGAAAAGATCTTGGCTAAAGCAAAAGAAGTACTATCGTCACCCCTGACCACAGCCCAAAAACGGAAACTGTTCAACACCAGTGTGATCCCCGCCGCTGTCTACATCACTGGGAACATGTACCCAGACAACAGCGTGAGGGGCTCCCTTCGACGTTGCCGGGATTTGGATGGGAAGATTCGAAAGCTGATGGTCGAAGAAAACATCAAGACCAGGCCAACTTCAAACCAAAGGGCCTACCTCCCCGCTTCACTGGGAGGCCTCGACTTCCAAACAGTAGAAACAGAAACAGAAATTTTCTATATAAGAAAGCATAGATACCTGGTCTGCCATCCGGAGCTGGGGGACACCCTGAACACATATAAGAAGCTAACCGCCGCTGGATGGAGGTCGCCAATTCGAGAGTTTCAACTGGTAGTCGAAAAATATGGACTGGAGGTCCCTGAGATAGAAATTGGAGATGATCACCGGAAGATTGCTGGAGGAATGGTGAAGACCATCAGAGAGGCTGCACTCCAGAGGGCCATAAAAGATTGGACCAAGGCCATGCATTATCCAAAGCTGGTCTTGGAAAACCGACACCTTATCCAATTCCCAGCAGCCTCCTACTACCGCACCAACTCATCCAAGCTTTCCTTCATAAATGCAGCCGCCGAAGAGCAAATCCACACCCTGCGCGGCTCACTTAGGGAGGGGAACAGAAACTGCCGGAGAGGATGCCAGGTCCCAGAGACCACATACCATGTGATCACGTCATGCAAGGCCACCACGTATAACACCAGGCACGACCAAGTGGTTTACCACCTGCTACGAACCATTATGGAGTCCACTAAAGCCCCGGAAGAGGTCCAGATAAATTTGCCATTCGGAAAAGCCGTCCTCAACGTAGAATACGAAACGGAAGGAGGAGACAAGGTGAGGATACGAGCCGGCCAAAGTATCCTTACCGAGAAGCCATTGCATCACAACAAGCCGGATGTAATGGTGCAGTTCATGGGCCCAACGAAGAAGAAGACCTACCTCTTCGGGGTCTCAATCCCTCACCTAGAAAATTATCTGGTGCAGGAAGGAATTAAGAGGACAAAGTATGCACGAAACTCCGTTGAGGACATCCACCACCGTAACTTCCGTAAGGTAAACAGAGACCTTAACCTAATAGACGAGCTGGCCCACTTACACCGCTGCGAGGTCGACCTTGGACTCCTTCTGGTAGGATGCTATGGAGAAGTCATAAACACTGAAGAGCACCGCCAACTTCACCACCTGCTGCTGGAAATAGGAGCAACGCCATCTGCCATCCATACGCTTATCAGGAAGTCCGCGTATGGAGTCATCACCGAGACCAGGCGGATCCTAATGAGACATATTGGGCGACCAAGTTAATTAAAAAAAAACAATTGCCATATATATATATATATATATATATATATATATATATATATATAATATATATATATATATATATATATATATATATATATATATATATATATATATATATATATATATATATATATATGGCAATTGTTTTTTTTTAATTAACTTGGTCGCCCAATAACGGGATAACCGTGAAGGGACCTTAATTTGAAAGATTGTTATTGACAGTTGATTTTTAGAAACTTCTAAAAATAACACTGACTAGATTAAATAATGTTTCTAGAAAATTCTAGAAAGTTCCAGAATGTTCATTTGTTTAATTTATTGTATATAAGGGGATGTATGGGCAGTTAACGTCAGTTCGAGTCAAGTGTTCACAAGAGTTCATTGTATTGTCAAGTAGTTAGACGTTATCCAGCAGAGTTCAGTGTATCTTAACAATTTTGTAAATAAATTGTGTAAAATGCCCCCATACGTGATTCAAATTGGTGTCAGGTGTGGGGTGAAGATACAAGAATGCCTGGAAAAAAGATAAATGAACTATTGGTGGCTGAGCTCAGAAGAGAGCTCGAAGAATTGGAGTTGGAAACTAATGGAAGCAAATCCGTATTGTTAAGAAGGCTCCGTGAATACTATGTAAATAATGATTTGGACCCTGACGCTGTGGAGTTCGAAGACCCAGTTCAAAAAGCAAATTCTGAACTAGCTCAACAACTTTCCTGGCTACAAGAAGAACAAGCTCAACAACTTTGGGAAAAGGACTCCTTGTGGGTAAGACTCTTGTTAGATCCGCCAAAGAGGTACCCATCCGAGTTATCAACTTGAACGATCATCCAGTTCTTCTCCGAAAGGACACGGAAATGGGAAGTTTAGAACCAGTAATGGCCATAATTCACAAGATAAATGTTACGGAAACAGATGAGACCAACGAAATTGAACAATTAATGACAAAATTAGACCCCTCTTTGTCAAAATTAGAAAAGAAACAGGTAAGAGATCTACTTTACCGTTATAAACCTGTATTTGGTTCTAAAAGTAAACTGGGAAGAACTGATGTTGTACAACATAGAATTGACACTGGTGATGCACGTCCGATTCGACAGGTACTCCGAAGGATGCCTAAAGTTAAAAAGGAAGAAGCAGACAGAGCCCTTAAAGAAATGATTTAAAATGGCATAGTCGAACCATCCAGTAGTCCGTGGGCTTCTCCTGTGGTATTAGTGAGAAAGAAAGACGGATCAATGCGGTTTTGTGTCGACTATCGAAAGCTAAATGATGTCACTAAGAAGGACAGTTATCCTCTGCCAAGGATTGATGATGCCCTCGACGCTTTGGGGGTTCTACTCTGTTTTCTACCTTGCACCTTAAAAGCGGATACTGGCAAGTTAAAATAAATCCTGCAGACAAAGAAAAGACTGCCTTTACCAGTGGATCAGGGTTATGGCAATTCACGGTCCTTCCATTTGGCCTCTGTAATGCTGCTGCGACGTTTGAACGACTAAAGGAGAACATCCTGCGGGGTTTGTCATGGGAAACTTGTCTAGTTTATCTAGACGACATCATCATAATGGGTAAGACCTTTAAGGAACATTTATCTAACCTGGAAGAAGTTTTTAAAAGATTACAGAATGCTAATCTAACATTGAATGTTAAGAAATGCCACTTGTTCCAGAGACAGGTCAACTATTTAGGACATAACGTAAGCAAGGATGGCGTTGCTGTTGACCCCGCTAAGATACAAGCCGTTCAGGAATGGCCAATCCCTATAGACAAACATCAGCTCCGGAGTTTCTTGGGTCTTTTTTCCTATTACCGACGATATGTCAAGAATTTTGGAGACATCGCCAAACCCTTGACACGTTTGACAGAACAAGATAAGTCCTTCTGTTGGGATCAGGAATGTCAAGAGACGTTTGAAATATTGAAGAAACAGCTTACGTCAGCACCTGTTCTTGCTTATCCACTTCCTGATGGTAAGCCTATTCTGGACACCGACGCCAGCAATGTGGGAATTGAAGCCGTCTTGTCACAGCTACAAGATGGTAAGGAAAGAGTGGTTGGTTACTTCAGCAAAACTTTATCGAAAGCTGAAAAGAACTACTGTGTAACTCTGAGGGAACTGTTAGCAGTTATAAAATCCGTCGAACACTTTTATAAATATCTGTATGGCAGAAAATTCCTGATCAGAACAGACCATGCTAGTTTAAAGTGGTTACTTAGCTTTAGGAACCCAGAAGGACAGATAGCAAGATGGCTCGAAAAACTGTAGGAATATGATGTTGAAATCGAGCACAGACCTGGAACAAGACATCGTAATGCTGATGCACTTTCCAGAAGACCATGTCGACCTGATTGCCCCCATTGTACCCGTATGGAGCAGAATGAGGAAAAACTTGCCTTAGTTAAGGTTGTGCCAGAAGACGAGAGCTCTATGCTGGAGGAGCAACAAGAAAACGATCCCGTTCTAAGAAAGATTCGGGAATGGAAGAGAATGGACCGTCGTGCATTGTGGAGAGAGATATCCTCATCCTCTCCTGCTTTAAAAGCATACTGGTCCCAATGGAACTCTTTAATATTGGACGGAGGGCTCGTTAAAAGACTTGTAGAAAATTTCGAGGGCACAGAAACAAGGTAACAAATAGTGGTCCCAAGAAATGCTGTACCAGAAATTTTAAAACAGATGCATAATGATAGTTCTGGAGGACATCTGGGTATCACGAAAACGCTGCAAAACATCCGAGATAGATTTTACTGGGTAAATTGCACTAATGATGTTAAAGATTGGTGTCGTAAATTCACTACATGTGCTGCCAGTAACGGTCCGCACCGAAAACCGAAGGCGGAAATGCAGCAATACCTGGTTGGAAGTCCTTTTGAAAGAATCGCAGTAGATGTACTGGGGCCACTTCCACAGACCGATGTAGGAAACAAGTACATCTTTGTTGTAATGGACTACTTCACTAAATGGGTTGAAGCATATGCAGTGCCCAATCAGGAACACTTTAGCAGATATATTGGTTGAAGAATTCGTAAGTCGATTTGGGGTACCACTAGAATTACATTCAGATCAAGGAAGAAATTTTGAGAGCAAGCTGTTTCAAGAAGTTTGCCAAAGATTAGGTATCCACAAAACGAGAACCACAGCGATGCACCCTCAGTCTGATGGAATGGTGGAACGAATAAACCGGACTATAACTAACTATCTGTCAAAAGTGGTGTCAGATTGTCAGAGGGATTGGGATCGACATATTCCACTATTTCTAATGGGAATTCGATCGGCCATCAACGAATCAACTGGCCAAACGCCTGCAAAGGTCCTGTTCGGTAGAGAAATGAGGCTACCATGTGACTTGGTGTTTGGTTGTAAACCTGGTGAAGAAATGGCCCGTGAACAATATGTCGCCGACCTTCAGAATCGAATGGAGAATATACACAACCTGGTGCGTGGAAAACTACAATTATCTAGTGATCGGATGAAGAGGTATTATGACACGCGGACAATGGAAAAGAGTTACCAAGTTGGAGATTTAGTCTGGCTCTATAACCCCCGACGGCGTCGAGGTATTTGTCCCAAATTACAGAAGAACTGGGAAGGTCCTTACACCATCAAAAAGAAGATTAACGATGTCATTTATCGGATCGTGAAAATTCCCAGAGGAAAACCCGTCGTGGTCCATCATGATCGTTTGGCGCCTTACCAGGGAAACCACAGTGGAGATGCGCAGCAACTCCAAGAAGATGGTTTGGCTGGCTCAGGGAGTGTGCGGGATTCCGATGTAGGAAATAACATTCCAGGAGGAATGAATCTAAGGAGGGAGCAGTGTAACGGGATAACCGTGAAGGGACCTTAATTTGAAAGATTGTTATTGACAGTTGATTTTTAGAAACTTCTAAAAATAACACTGACTAGATTAAATAATGTTTCTAGAAAATTCTAGAAAGTTCCAGAATGTTCATTTGTTTAATTTATTGTATATAAGGGGATGTATGGGCAGTTAACGTCAGTTCGAGTCAAGTGTTCACAAGAGTTCATTGTATTGTCAAGTAGTTAGACGTTATCCAGCAGAGTTCAGTGTATCTTAACAATTTTGTAAATAAATTGTGTAAAAAGCCCCCATACGTGTTTTAATATATATATATATATATATATATATATATATATATATATATATATATATATATATATATATATATATATATATATACAATGAGATAACTAGTGGGTGATGCAGCAATAAAACACAGATTTCAGATTACTCTTTTATGTATCCAAGCTTTCGATTGCAGTTCGCAATCATCTTCAGGGATCTACAATATTTATTATTATTATAAAGATGTTGATATATATAAGGAAGGACTTACAAATAGTTGAGGTTGTATCTATTGATGTTCTTCAGTAAACATTTATGGTAGTAAGTACAAAACAGTTGGTATGTATTCAAAAACACTTGGTAAGTATTAACAGTACTATTACAATCTTTGATTATATTTATTATTCTAGAGATGGTGCTCAAATGGTCTACCCGTCCCAGGGGGTGCAAAATTATCACAATTCCTTCGTGGATATAAACGATAAGTAAATTTAAAATAATCAGTACACAAAATATCAAAAATATTACAGTTTGAATGTGTTGAAACATGTAACTATCCTTTATGTATTATACTATTAGTCCAAAAAACTGCTTATTTAGTGATCTAAAATGTTTTTTTCAAAAATTATAAAACATGTTATTATATTCTAATGGAGGACTTACAAAAAGATGCGGTAGTATTTCTTGATATTATTCAGTACAAATGTATGGAAAGTACAATCCAATTTTCGATCCTTAATACTAATTATTTTATTAGAAGTGGTGCTTACGTGGTCTACCGGTTTCAGAGGGTGCTAATATATCCCCGGTCCTTCGTGGAAATTTTCAGTAAGCAGATTTAGACTAAACAGTAACTACAATATCGTCAATATTACAATTTTCAGGTGCCTAAACATGTAACAATCTTTCATGAATTATTTAGTAAGATAACTTAGAAAACACAGCTTATTTAAAGGCAAAATGGCAGTAAAATGACAAAAAACAAATTGACATGACATAGCAGTTTTACAGCGAAATAACCTTGATATCTACAAAAGTCATCTAGGTCACTGTTAGTATTGATAATCCAGACCTCGTGGTTGAACATATTAAAAAGAAGATACTATATGACATTTCTAACATGATGACATTTATCGAACAAGGTTATGTTTGTGAGAGACCATCGAATAATATCAATCGACTGGTATAGAAAACCTATGAGTTCTGGTCGCTATCTTAATTATTGGTCAAACCACAATCATTCCATGAAGATTAACTTACTGAAACAAATGAAAGAAAGAGTATTGAATATCTGTGATGTGAGATATCAATTGAATAACTTACGCATTCTGGCTAAGCTGTTCATAGATAATTCCTATCCTCCAAAGTTGGTACATCACTTACTTTTCAACATGCCATCTAGAACCATCTCTAACAACACTCCGAACCTTCCTCAGGGGGATATTACTGATATACACTATGCTAGCCTCCCATACATAAATTCCTTAACACCGAAGCTTACTAGTTTGTTTAAAAGTATACCAGGATTAAGAATAGCCAACAGATCTTCTTGCACGATTGCCAATGTTTTCTCAAAATTAAAAGATAAAACAGAATTTTTGTCTGAATCCGATGTAGTGTATTCTATTCCTTGTGGCTCCTGTGACAAAATATATATAGGTCAGACTACTAGAAAATTAAAGGATCGAGTTGTCTCCCACAAGAGTGATGCAAGACTCTACCCAGAAAGAACAGCACTTGGTATTCATATCCAGTCCACTAACCACACGATCGAATATAATAATGTTCGGATCCTGGACAAAGAACGCAACCTCTCGAAACGAGTCTTCTTAGAAATGACACATATTTCTAAAACAGGAAACAATAGTTTGGCTACTTGCGCCAAACGTCAAAGGCCATTTGAAAAAAGAAGAATTGGCTGCTTGCGTCAAATGTCAAAGGCCACTCGAAGAATCAGAAGAATACAGCGCCGCCACCTGTGGCGACATCTAGCAGTGAAATTTGGAAGCAGTGAGCTAGAATCGGCGTTGCATCACTACTCATGTGTACCTACTCGAGATTTTTGTTTTCCACATACCATTCTTTCATTTTTTTTTCTGTATTGATTTTGTGATACACCAAGTACAGAAATTCCTTTTAATAGCTTGGACTTTTTTTCACATACCTAGGACATTTTGGTATAATTTGTGATTTTTTCTTAAGTTTCGTTATATTTGTAATATTTTTGTAGTAACTTTTTTTGAAAAATATTAAGATATCGTATTTATTTTATCTTCTCTCCATATTTTTACATTTTGTAATTTTGATATAGCTTTTTGCTTTTAACACTGGAGTCACTACACTGAAGGCACTAGTTGTATTAACGTTTCATTAACTTTCTCTTTCTATTTCAATTTTTTGTAAATGCTTTTAACTTTTTCAAAATTCATTTCAACTTTTTAATTAACTTTGATAGTTATTTAATTTTTTCTAGTTTAAAAAATTTATAAGGGTTGGTGAGTTCAGTTCAGTACTGTACCTTAGGGATAGCATTTATTTGCGAGTACAGGCTGAAGCTGTTCCTCTGTGCCGCACCACCAAATTAATATAAATTTGTATTTTTGAATAATTAGTTTTTCTTGTTCCTTTTTCTTAAATTTTCTCTTTTCTTGTTGATTATTGCCTTTCAGTATTCTTAACGTTGCGTATTGGTTTCCTGTTCCTGAGTGATTTCGTCGTTTTTACTTTTATTAATTATCCTATATTAGTGTTTTCTTTTGGATTTCATTATTTCTGCGATGTCTTGTCTTTTTTACTGTTGAATAATTATCTTTCCATCGTTTCTATGTCTCGTATTTACACAGCGCGCAGCGATAAGACTGTCAACCTATGTTTTGTTCTAAATATCACTCGATTTTTCTTTTAGTGTTTAGACACATTTTCGTTCAATTGATATTTGGTTTCAATTTTTTCTCGTTCATTGAATATTTCCTTGGCTGGTGGCTTATTTTATTACTCTTTTTGGGAGTTTTTTTGTTGATGTATTCAATGATTCTGTTGACGTCGGTCTTATCTTGTTTTGGTTGTTTTGGAGACATATTTTTGTTTTTCGCTTTGTGCACAATTGCCTTGTGAACAACTTATCTTTGGTTTCTTTTGACATCGCGTCAAATTGTTGTTTTGCCTTAACGACATTGATTAGGATAGTTAATATTATCTTTTTACCGATTTACCAATATACTAATTTTCTCCTTTCTCCTAAAGGGAGCATGGAGGAAAGTGCTCGTTGAGTGGAAAGGAAAATACAAAGGAACACTCAGAAAAGATCATTTTCCTGCATTGCTAAAAAAGAACAATTGAAGCCATATCTGCAAGAAATGTTAATAATATCCGTGCCGGATTTAAAGCAACAGGAATTTACCCGATGTGCCAAAATAAAGTTTTGGCCCGACTTTCACTAGAACTAGAAGAACACGTCGATCAGGATGCGACGAGTGTGGTTTTAAAAACTTTGGAAAATTTGTTTAAAGAAGCTAGGTTTCTCAAGACACCCCTACATTGGGGTTACAAGAAGAATAAATGATTTTTAAACGTGTTTCTAAAGTCGCCACAAAAGAAATCGAGATTTTTTTTTCGAAAACTGGAAACATTTTTAAAGTTTTATATATGGGGTCGTATAGCCCAGGTCAAGACCCATATTGTGTAAAAATCTGAATCGTGTATGTTTAAAAATACGTTTTGTAAAAGGTGTCAAACGTAAAATGTGTCGCAAGTCACCCCGTTTGACGGGACTGGAAAAAGTGTCTTACACTGCTGAAGTTTTGAAAACAACAATAAATAAAACTACTTATGATTTTATTAGGTCCCAAGTGAGGTGCCAAGGAGTAAAACCTATGGGAAGATGGTATTCCCTTGATGAAAAAATAGTTTTTTTGTCACTTCTTAAGCAAAGCCCTAAGTAAGGGGTACAAACTAATACGAAAATTATTTGCTGCACCATTGAGAAAACCACTTACAAACCTGCTGGGAAAAATTTATTTTAGCTCGGGAATAAATCCAGCTATCATGGAATCACTCGCAGTTCAGACAAAAAATTTGTCAGAAATGGATAAGTATTGCAGCGTTATGCTTGATCAAATGGTCCTAGATCCTACTTTCCAATATAACAAAAAAAAAGATATTATTGATGGCTTTCAAGACAATGGTGGTGAAGAAGGAAGAAAACCAGTTATAGCTGACAAAGTAATAGTTTTTTTTGGCACGGGGAGTATGCAAAAAGTGGAAACGACCATTAGCATATTATTTTAATGAAGGTGGAATGAAAACGGACATGCTTGTAAAAATAATAAAAGAGGTGGTCCAATCATATCAAGATGCTGGTTTACATGTCAACGCAATTATTTGTGATCGGGGAAATGCTAACGTTGCAGCCATAAACAAGTTGTATGCCCAGACAAAAGAGTATTTTCTACGAAAGGGGAAGATAATAGGTTATTTGGTATCCTCATTAGAGATAAAGAGGTCGTCCCTCTCTATGAACCTCCACACCTACTTAAAGGTATAAGAAATAATTTATTTAAGTGTTCTTTTCGTTTCAAGCGGAGAAAAAATTGCAAAATAAAAACACCTAAACAAATTATTTGAAATTGAAAACTCTGAGGATGATGACTATAAGCTCTGCAAAAAAATAACAGCGCATTACATGGCTATGGACAATACTACAAATAATTCAAAAGGAATCCCAATAGAGGCAGAAGAAACTGCCAAATTTTTACTATTCATTAATAAGGTGTTTAATAGTGTCAATGGGACGTGCATTAAAATAAAACACCCACAAGGTTTAAAATGTGCTGTTTTATCAAAATCAGTACATAAAAAGTTTTGGATGGAAGCTATTAAAGTTTTCCAAACAATGGAGTTCTTTTGTACACAAAGAGCCAGAATTGTTCCCCCTTCTATAAAAAATTGGATCCATACTTTGAAAGGATTTGTATATCTATGGGATCAATTCCAAAAAAATAGTGTCGCCTTTTATGTACAAAGCACATGGCTCCATTAGAACTCATGGTGTTAGGAATATAAATCCCAATGCAGCTTCCTTTGTAAATTCATTTAAATCGCTAATTATTCTTCCAATTGTGAAAATGATAACTTTGAAGGCTTGGACAACCTAAAACATATGTTAACTTCCCCAGTTTCAAAGCCAATACCTTGGTTTAGCCTTCCAAATATTGAATTCCCTGAATATAAATTAGACTCAAATAGTCTTTTAAAAAAAGGGAAGCTGACATATGTTGAAGAATTTGTAGCAAAAAAGCTCTTAAAATCGATAAAAATATGCCAGCAGTGCCGGCAGGATTTGGTGGGAAGGGACCGAAAAGAACCGGAGTATTTTGTTATAGATGCTAAAGCATATTCTGCAAATGCTTTGCTGGCACCTTCTACTAATTTTAATAAAATTGTTAACAAATGTATATTTTTATTAAGTAACAATATCTGGATGACCGAGCTTTGCTCGTGAAATATCTAAATCATAGAGCTTTCTGTTCGTATGTTGGTTAAAAAATTTCTAAATTAGTTTATTTTATTAACAGTTATAACAGTTAAAATAATAATTACTGTTTTCACATGTAAGAACAAAAAAAAAACAAAAAAAAAATCTTCTCTTTCGCGTAATCGATCCCATTATGATAACATAACAGAACTGTCACGATTGACAGAGCTGACCCTTATCTAACTGAGCCATCACAAACTTACATAAAAGCTTTCAAAATGATATTATCTATACACAGCTTAAATTAATTTAATAACAATTCAGTTTAAATTTCGAATAGAATGAAATTTTCTAAAAATGATTCCGCTAGATCGATTTATCGTCCCCGAAAACCCCTATATACTGAATTTTATGAAAATCGTTGGAGCCGATTTCGAGATTCCAATTATATATATATATATATATATATATATATATATATATATATATATATATATATATATATATATATATTGAGATGATATTAGTTACTATGTTATATTAAATAAGAATGTAGAAGGAAAATCTAATGGAAAGTAGAGAAAGGAGATTTTCTTATTTCGTGTCAGAGCGCAAATTTAGTAACATTGGGATTGATTATCATCATCTTCTTCATAATTCCTAAAAAAGGAAAAAGAAAATAGAATAATAAGAAAAAAAAATACAAATACATTTCAAAGATTTTTATTTAAAGATTCAAAAATGATTAATCTACATTATATAAAGTTTTGATAATTATGAAATTGATAAATGGGTAAAGTAGATAATTAAAAGTTTATAAAATTGCCAATACGTTAGTAATCAAACATTAATTTTAAATGAATTAGGGGTGTAAGTAAATGAGAAAATTAAATTATAAAAAAAAAGACATCACAAATAGTTAAAATACATGTTAAAACTTCTACTTACTTTTAAATTATACGTATTTACCAACCATATTCTAATTTATAAATAGTTCAAATGCCAAATGAAATATTCTGAAAAAGAGAAAATTATTAGTTTGTAGTGCTAGTAAATTTCATAAGAATATAAAAAAAAGAATGATCATTGTTTTAAATTGTAATATTGAATCAAGAATTAGATTTTGTTAAAAATTTTATTAGTAGGCGATTAGTTGGAAAAGATGTATAGATTTAAGTTTGTTGAATTTGTCATTTGTTTTTTTGTTGATTCTGATAGAATCTCTCTTGTTTTCTGGTTGTTGAAAGAGAAGTTGTATTAAAAATTTGCTCCGTAGAAATTTTGAGTTTTTTTTGAAAGTATTGATAATAGAAAGTATTAAAACAGTTTAAAGTATAAAGAATATCCCAAGGTAACCAGAGAGAGCAATTGGTAAGAGAAATTTATATGATTTTATGAAGAAATAGATATTTCAATTTATGGGGCTGAGCACTTTATGGTATAACTGTATTTTAATTGAGTTAAAGAAGATTAAATTAATATTTAACAAGAAAGAAAGTCATAATTACACTTACCAGAGAAGATAGTAGTCATCCATCGCTTGGTTTTGAAGAGGAAGTGATTATTTGATCTTCATAAAGTTTCCTGAAATCTTTGCTGTATTGGAGGAAGAAAGTAGATTGTCCTAAGAACTGAATCCTGATTCCAGAAGAGGAGTGAAGCTTCACACAAATGGTAACAACTTTGCACTCGTTATAATAAAGAGTTTTATATGTGTTTGATTTTTGAAATTTTGATGAACATTTTTATTTCACTGTTTTATGTATTTAACTAAATTATTATTATTATTATTATTCACCTTTTTGATAAGTTTCATCCAAATTGTTTAATAACTCAAGTCAGAATACTTCATTTTATATATTTGATGCATATTTGGGTTTATCAACGGTATCTTTGAAGTTTGACACATTTTGAATTAGAAAGGTTAGAAATTTATATGCAGTTCACGCCTAGAAAATATTGTTGGTCTAGGATAGTGCGGTTATACAGTCATTTTATTGCAAATTTGTGTATTAACTGATTTTGAATCTAGTTTGGTTGAATATTTGAACTCTGACCTTGACATAAGGGAATAGCCGGTAGCATATTTAATTAATCATATTGGAAAATAATTACACTGAGTTAATTCTTACCTATTCACTATTTATATTTAAAATTTAAAATTAATTAAAGGTAAGGAATATTTTATAACATAGTGATTGATATTATCAAAACATATTATTATTATTCATATATGTTATAAATTTTGGCGCCCAACGTGGGGCTCGAAACAATCAAAATTAGAGCCTGTTCAAAACTTGAGAATTTTGTTAAAATTTTTTTTTTCATTATTTCGCTCTAAACAATCAAAACTAGAGCCTTTTTAAAGAATAGAAACTTTAGGATTTTCAGATATTAAAACACTAGTCAAGAAAACTTTGTTTGGTAAATTTTTTCTTTGAGATTTATTTGTGATTCTGATTAATCAGAATGAAAAATAATTAAAAGGTATTTGCTTGGTAAATTTTTATTTGATAAAGGTATTTTTATAAAAAAAAATTGGATATTATTTGTATATATCTCCGGAAAATTTAAATTATAACTATGGATAATAACGTAAGAGGAAATGCATGGGGATTTCTTCCTAATATTATGTCACACTATAACAATACCGGAATTAAATTTGATGGAAACATTAATCATATACATCCAAAAGTATTTGTAAATATAATAAAAAGTAAAACAAAGTATATTAGTGACTTCTCGGAAAAAAAACTGTTGATCCGGGATATGTTAACAGGACATCCTTTACTATGGTTTTGCAATAAAGAAAATCAAATGTCGTCAATAAAAGATTTCGAAGAGCAATTTTGTAGATATTTCTGGGGGGAAATTCAACAAGCTACCTTTAGAGAAAAACTATATTTTGGAAAATATGACTATAATAAAGGAAAAAATTTTAATGCATATGCAATGCAACTATATAATAATGCACAATATTTGGAACCTGCGATGAGGGAAGAGGAAATAGTTTTGTACATTGCGAGACAATTTAATCATAAAGTAGCAGAAACAGTAGCTTTACAGAACATTAAAACTATGGAAAATCTATCAAATTATCTGCAGAGATTAGAGAGAATTTTGATGAGTGAGAACAGATATAGTGGGAATGAAAGAGGTAATGAAAGGAATAGATTTAATGATAGAAATAGGGATGAAAATAGGAATTATGGTAATGACAGATTCAATGATAGGAATAGGGAATTTAATAGGGGATATAGTAATTTTAATAGGAGAGAAGTTAGAGGAAATGGTTATAGGAATGACAATAGGGAATTTGACAATAGGAATAGTAGAAATTGGGAGAATCGGAATTTTGATAGGAGAAATAGGGATAATACAAACAATAATAATTTTGATAGATATAGAGGCACAGGAGATAGGTGGAATAGAAATAATGATAATAATGGTAGAAATGAAATTAACAATATTAAAGAAGACAATTTGAAGATCAGAGAGGAAGTTAAAATTATTAAAAAAGAATGTGACAAGAAGAGTGAACAGCAAAACATGAAATTAGGAACAGAAATACAGGACACAGGAATAAAAATTAAGGGGGAAATTGAAAAAGTTGTGGAAATTGGAATAACAGTAGTAGAAAAATCAAGGAAAGAAAATTTACCGGAGAAAATTGAACGTGAAGTCAACAAACAAACAGAAATTATGAAAAAAGAAATAGGACAAATACAATTACAAGAGCAAATTAATGAAGAGGTAGTGGACAATTTAAAAATTAATTTAGGAAAAGAATTTGAAAGACTAGAGGGAGAAGTAGAAAAACAAAAAGGAGTCTGCAGTAAGAACCAGGAATTAACTGGGTTAAAATTAAGTGGTGGTATAAGTCAAAGGATGCTTAAAGAATTTGAAGAATTTATGAAGAAGCAATATGAAGAAATGAGAAAAGATAAGAAGAAGTGGAGTGAAGAATTGAAAGAAGATATGAATAGGAAAGTAAAAGAAGATGAGAGTAACAAACCAGAGGAGAATAATAAGAAATTGGATGAGACTAGCAAAATATTGGATGAAAGAGAAGAAGATATAAAAGAAGACATAAACACGGAATTTGAAGAAAAACTTGAAGAAAATAATGAAACATTGGATGAAAGAGAAGAAGATATGAAAGAAGATATAAAAAAGGAAGATGTGAATAACAAACTAGAAGAAAATAATGAAGGATTAGATGAAGTAAAAGAAGATATGAATAATAAACAAGAGGAAAACAATAAAGAATTGGATGAGACTAATGAAAGATTGAATGAAATCACAGAAGATATAAAAGAAAATACAAATATGGAATTAGAAGGAAAAGTTCAAGAGAATAATGATAAAATGGTGCAGACTAATAAAAGATTGGAGAAAATAAAAAAAGATACTAAGACATATAGAAGACAAATAAACTCTATAAAGGAAGATAATTTAAAGAGCATAGAGGAAGACACAAATAAAATAGATGAAGAAAGGGAGAAGATTATTAAGAAATTTGTAAATGAATATAAAGCAAAACAAGTAGAAAAGAGTGAAAATAAAATAATTCAGAAAGTTAAAGACAGTGGTATATTGCTAAGTCATACGAAAAAACAAAATAAACCAGAACAAGTAGAAGAAATTCAAACAATAATGCACCATCAAATTGTTAACAACAGAGAAAATCAAAATTTGTCTGTGGATGATAAGCAGTTTTGTAATTATTTCTTGGGAAAGATAAAACAAGCGCTCCGAGAAAAATTGTTTATTTGTAAATACCAAGAAAGGGGGAAGAAATTTAAATCTATAATAGGTATTAGGTATATTTGGAAATATCAGGAAAGAGGCAAGATATTTAGGTGTATCGGAAAATTAAATGTATAGGAAATATATTAAATAAGGGGGAACAAGTTTAAAAGTAGAAAAATTAAGTTATATTTGAATGAATGTTAGAAAGGGGGAAGGAATTTGAGATTAACAGAATTTTACAAATAAAAAAAAAATTCATAAAGATGTTGGGTAGATGATATTAATAGCAAAGTTTTGTAAATAATAGTATTAAGATGTAAATATCAAATTAAGATTCAATGGTTTTATTAAAAAAAGGTTTATACAATCTGTGCAAATAATATTAATTGAGGCTAAAGTTTTTGTAAAATGAGTGTTTATTTATAAAAAAAAAAAAAAAAAAAAAAAAATAGATTCAAATTATAATTTTTAATCCAACATCAATGAAATGTTTGATGTAAAAATTTTAATTGGGGGATTTGAGATGATATTAGTTACTATGTTATATTAAATAAGAATGTAGAAGGAAAATCTAATGGAAAGTAGAGAAAGGAGATTTTCTTATTTCGTGTCAGAGCGCAAATTTAGTAACATTGGGATTGATTATCATCATCTTCTTCATAATTCCTAAAAAAGGAAAAAGAAAATAGAATAATAAGAAAAAAAAATACAAATACATTTCAAAGATTTTTATTTAAAGATTCAAAAATGATTAATCTACATTATATAAAGTTTTGATAATTATGAAATTGATAAATGGGTAAAGTAGATAATTAAAAGTTTATAAAATTGCCAATACGTTAGTAATCAAACATTAATTTTAAATGAATTAGGGGTGTAAGTAAATGAGAAAATTAAATTATAAAAAAAAAGACATCACAAATAGTTAAAATACATGTTAAAACTTCTACTTACTTTTAAATTATACGTATTTACCAACCATATTCTAATTTATAAATAGTTCAAATGCCAAATGAAATATTCTGAAAAAGAGAAAATTATTAGTTTGTAGTGCTAGTAAATTTCATAAGAATATAAAAAAAAGAATGATCATTGTTTTAAATTGTAATATTGAATCAAGAATTAGATTTTGTTAAAAATTTTATTAGTAGGCGATTAGTTGGGAAAGATGTATAGATTTAAGTTTGTTGAATTTGTCATTTGTTTTTTTGTTGATTCTGATAGAATCTCTCTTGTTTTCTGGTTGTTGAAAGAGAAGTTGTATTAAAAATTTGCTCCGTAGAAATTTTGAGTTTTTTTTGAAAGTATTGATAATAGAAAGTATTAAAACAGTTTAAAGTATAAAGAATATCCCAAGGTAACCAGAGAGAGCAATTGGTAAGAGAAATTTATATGATTTTATGAAGAAATAGATATTTCAATTTATGGGGCTGAGCACTTTATGGTATAACTGTATTTTAATTGAGTTAAAGAAGATTAAATTAATATTTAACAAGAAAGAAAGTCATAATTACACTTACCAGAGAAGATAGTAGTCATCCATCGCTTGGTTTTGAAGAGGAAGTGATTATTTGATCTTCATAAAGTTTCCTGAAATCTTTGCTGTATTGGAGGAAGAAAGTAGATTGTCCTAAGAACTGAATCCTGATTCCAGAAGAGGAGTGAAGCTTCACACAAATGGTAACAACTTTGCACTCGTTATAATAAAGAGTTTTATATGTGTTTGATTTTTGAAATTTTGATGAACATTTTTATTTCACTGTTTTATGTATTTAACTAAATTATTATTATTATTATTATTCACCTTTTTGATAAGTTTCATCCAAATTGTTTAATAACTCAAGTCAGAATACTTCATTTTATATATTTGATGCATATTTGGGTTTATCAACGGTATCTTTGAAGTTTGACACATTTTGAATTAGAAAGGTTAGAAATTTATATGCAGTTCACGCCTAGAAAATATTGTTGGTCTAGGATAGTGCGGTTATACAGTCATTTTATTGCAAATTTGTGTATTAACTGATTTTGAATCTAGTTTGGTTGAATATTTGAACTCTGACCTTGACATAAGGGAATAGCCGGTAGCATATTTAATTAATCATATTGGAAAATAATTACACTGAGTTAATTCTTACCTATTCACTATTTATATTTAAAATTTAAAATTAATTAAAGGTAAGGAATATTTTATAACATAGTGATTGATATTATCAAAACATATTATTATTATTCATATATGTTATAATATATATATATATATATATATATATATATATATATATATATATATATATATATATAAACAAAAGGGAAAAATTATTGGGCATGTACGCAAAAAGGATCAATAAGGCCACGAGTAGGAATGGTAACCGCAGACATGCATGTTTCTGGCTCATTAGCCGTCATCAGTGCGGCATAACCAAGTAGGGTATTGCACTTGGCTAGCAAAAGTGTTGGGTACTTGGGAGCAAAGGATGTTGGGGAAACATGTGTAAAGAAACATAAAAACACAAAAACAACGAAAGCTCACACAGGAGTCCTATCGCCATTTTGTGCTTTCGGCCAGCTGTGCCAATGGGTTTTCGGCTAGCAACTAGCGTCGCAACGTTGGCGAAACAGACTCATTGTGTTTGAGTCGTTCTAATCCCAGGGTATGATTTTCGAATCTCAACCATTCGTTCTACCCCACATAATTTTTTTTTATAGTACCTAATGGAGTTTCTTGTGTAACATGGACTATTACCAAGAAATGTTTAAAATATGTATTTGGCTATTTGAACGTGAGTCATGCAACTTTAAAGGCAGCTTCTAAATTTCTTCATCTATATTCCGCTAAAATTCTAAAATTTCCTTTGGTTAAATTAACTCCTTTAATTTGCCTTGCAAAATTGTTCCATCTTTATCGTTTAAATATTGTCAATCGAAGTTGCACCAAGAAGAGGGCACGCCATTACTTAAATGTAATTTGCCACGTATTTTAATGAGTTTAAAACATAAATCAAATTAAGAATAATAAAGAAATTAACTAAAAGAAATACAACTCCAGCTGAGTTCGGTAGTGGTCTCTCTACTGGCAAATTAGTGCCCAGCTCAGCCGTAGAGGTAAGTAAACAAATACTAGTGAGTCGCGCCACCGATTTAGACGGTTAAAATCGGAAACCCCTGATGTCCCAGGCACCACTTCACCCACTGGAGATAATCAAGTAAATTTAGAATATTTAACTGAATTAAATTATAACTGTAAATAACGATAAGTGAGCTAAATAAAACTAAAATATCCACTAGACTCTTCTTTAATAAACAATTAGAATACAGATTGTCAAGTCTCGTGCCTGACACACAATTGATGTTAATAGAATAAATTATACGAACAATAGAAAGAAAAAAATAAATTTATCAAAAAGGTGTGATCACACGCAACACAAAAACGAGGAAAAATAGCCTTAACTAAAACTAAGTCCGACTTAAAACTAATAGCTTATCTGTAAGTTTAAATGAATTGCCGCAGTCCTAGGCTTCACCAATACTTGGGTCGGTTCCAAAAATCAAGCCTTATCCAAAACCAAAAAGGCTTGCTCCAAACACAATAACCAAAGCTCGTACCAAGTATTAGGTCAGCAACCAAAATTCTGCCTGACTCAAGGACTTGTGCCTGTATCAAGGACTTATGCCCGTAACTAAAAACCCTAAAATCGTAACTTAGCATTAACGTTAGCTCAAACAATTTTAAATGACTCCTTGAATTAATTTAATACAATTACCTTACTCTACTTTACTGACTTTAATACAATTTAAACACATTGACTGATATTTGTATAACAATGAAAGAATAAAGGAGAATTTAAATGAGTATTACAGCATTTAGAAGCTGATTTTTCTGAATTTACAATTAATGATCAAAACTAATAATTAAAATGTGCTTAACAAACTTAATTTTGACTGGCTAGTCACTACAAAATTATAACAATAACTTTAAATCAAAATTCACATAAAATTAATTTGTAATAGTACAAAAATATCAATTTTAACAGTAAAAAAAAAGAACTAAAAAGGAGTCTAGTTATACAAAATAAAACCTGCGGACGATACAAAAGGAATATACATATAAAATAGAGATTTTAACCAAGATTGATTATATGGCGTCATTAATTTATTAAAAATGTAATTACATAACTCACCTATTTAAGAATAGGGTTCTTTTCTCGATAACCTTGTGACAACTACTTGTTGCTAACTGCAATGATGAGGAATCCTGACCACGATTCTCTGTCTGAACAGTCTTACTACCAAAATACCACCTGTTTGTTCGTTAAACCACCTACACTCAAAGAAACGAGAGAAAGAAACCATGAGTATCGACGAACCACATGTATAAAGAAACTTGTACTTACCAAATGAAGATTTGATTAATAATCCGGCCTACGCCGTATTTTCCACCGAAATCACCAAAATTCAGAGAAATCTCTCTCACACAATTTTCAATGGAAATGAACGAGGTTAAATTTCGTAAATCCAAACTAAATTGCCTTCGATGATCGAAGATTACAAATTAACCTCAAGACAAATCTCAGATGCTTTCAGCACAAAAGTTCGTAATAAAAAGAAAAAAAGTCTCCCACGTCACTTAGATCACAATAATTTGACATACGTCGAAATAAGATATGGCCTCTACTATTGGAACAAACCGTAGCTTATTCAGCCAACCCTTTACGAACAAACAGGAATCATATTTATATAGGCGACAACAACAATCAAACATTACCTAATTTCCCCATTTATTTTCGGTTTTATTTTAAACATTATATAATTTAAAGAAGACTGGCTATCGAATCTCAATAACGGGGTTATCATCAAACGGAGAGAAGATGTAACAAATGAACTAATGACTGATGACAGAACAATAAACCTAGAAAATAAATTACTTACAGGAATTTAACAACATTGGGAAATATATGGCCAGAATATATTTATAAATTGATAACTAACTATAAACGAACTTAAATCAACCGATTTCTTACTTGAATAAACACTACAATGATAACAAATTAAGGTAAGCAATTTAGTTATTTTACTATAGTAAATTTTGACCCGTGACAAATTCTAGGCAAAAATCATCCCTATAATAACTCTAAGTCAATGCATTATATATAATGAAATTAGTCCGAAAAAGATGTTTTTATAATTGTTTTAATAATACAGATCTACTAAATTTTAAACCCAAAGATGAATATTTTAATCACAAAAACTTTTTAACAGATATTTTATGTTTCCATTTGTCAGACTGGCAGGAAAATAAAAACTTTCCTATTCTTTCTAAACAGACAAACCATAAGTATACATCTTATTAAAGAAAGTCTTTATTCTTCCATTAATGAAACTTATGAAGCTGAGAATATGGATTTCAGCTCATCCAACTAGGATAATATGAGTTTTTAAATTACTGGATTGTGTGAAACATTTTGAACAAATCTTACATTTAAAGGGTTTTTCGTCAGTGTAAATTCTAATATGAGTTTTTAACTTACTGGATTGTGTGAAACATTTCGAACAAAAATCTTACATTTGAAAGGTTTCTCGTCAGTGTGAATTCTAATATGAACTTTTAAACTACTGGATTGTGTGAAACATTTTGAACAAATCTTACATTTAAAAGGTTTTTCGTCAGTGTGAATTCTAATATGAGTTTTTAAATTACTGGATTGTGTGAAACATTTCGAACAAATCTTACATTTAAAAGGTTTTTCGTCAGTGTGAATTTTAATATGAGTTTTTAAATTACTGGATTGTGTAAAACATTTCGAACAAATCTTACATTTAAAAGGTTTTTCGTCAGTGTGAATTTTAATATGAGTTTTTAAATTACTGGATTGTGTGAAACATTACAAACAAATCTTAGATTTAAAAGGTTTTTCGTCAGTGTGAATTCTAATATGAGTTTTTAAATTACTGGATTGTGTGAAACATTTCAAACAAATCTTACATTTAAAAGGTTTTTCGTCAGTGTGAATTTTAATATGAGTTTTTAAATTACTGGATTGTGTGAAACATTTCAAACAAATCTTACATTTAAAAGGTTTTTCGTCAGTGTGAATTCTAATATGAGTTTTTAAATTACTGGATTGTGTGAAACATTTCGAACAAATCTTACAATTGAAAGGTTTCTCGTCAATGTGAATTCTAATATGAAGTTTTAAACTACTGAATTGTGTGAAAAATTTCGAACAAATCTTACATTTAAAAGGTTTTTCGTCAGTGTAAATTCTAATATGAGTTTTTAAATTACTGGATTGTGTGAAACATTTCGAACAAATCTTACATTTAAAAGGTTTTTCGTCAGTGTGAATTCTAAAATGAGTTTTTAAATTACTGGATTGTGTGAAACATTTCGAACAAATCTTAAATTTAAAGGGTTTTTCGTCAGTGTGAATTCTAATATGAGTTTTTAAATTACTGCTTTGTGTGAAACATTTCGAACAAAAATCTTACATTTGAAAGGTTTCTCGTCAGTGTGAATTCTAATATGAACTTTTAAACTACTGGATTGTGTGAAACATTTCGAACAAATCTTACATTTAAAGGGTTTTTCGTCAGTGTGAATTCTAATATGAGTTTTTAAATTACTGGATTGTGTGAAACATTTCGAACAAAAATCTTACATTTGAAAGGTTTCTCGTCAGTGTGAATTCTAATGAGTTTTTAAATTACTGGATTGTGTGAAACATTTCAAACAAATCTTACATTTAAAAGGTTTCTCGTCAGTGTGAATTCTAATATGAACATTTACACTACTGGATTGTGTGAAACATTTCGAACAAATTTTACATTTAAAAGGTTTTTCGTCAGTGTGAATTCTAATATGAGTTTTTAAATTACTGGATTGTGTGAAACATTTCAAACAAATCTTACATTTAAAAGGTTTTTCGTCAGTGTGAATTTTAATATGAGTTTTTAAATTACTGGATTGTGTAAAACATTTCGAACAAATCTTACATTTAAAAGGTTTTTCGTCAGTGTGAATTTTAATATGAGTTTTTAAATTACTGGATTGTGTGAAACATTACAAACAAATCTTAGATTTAAAAGGTTTTTCGTCAGTGTGAATTCTAATATGAGTTTTTAAATTACTGGATTGTGTGAAACATTTCAAACAAATCTTACATTTAAAAGGTTTTTCGTCAGTGTGAATTTTAATATGAGTTTTTAAATTACTGGATTGTGTGAAACATTTCAAACAAATCTTACATTTAAAAGGTTTTTCGTCAGTGTGAATTCTAATATGAGTTTTTAAATTACTGGATTGTGTGAAACATTTCGAACAAATCTTACAATTGAAAGGTTTCTCGTCAATGTGAATTCTAATATGAAGTTTTAAACTACTGAATTGTGTGAAAAATTTCGAACAAATCTTACATTTAAAAGGTTTTTCGTCAGTGTAAATTCTAATATGAGTTTTTAAATTACTGGATTGTGTGAAACATTTCGAACAAATCTTACATTTAAAAGGTTTTTCGTCAGTGTGAATTCTAAAATGAGTTTTTAAATTACTGGATTGTGTGAAACATTTCGAACAAATCTTAAATTTAAAGGGTTTTTCGTCAGTGTGAATTCTAATATGAGTTTTTAAATTACTGCTTTGTGTGAAACATTTCGAACAAAAATCTTACATTTGAAAGGTTTCTCGTCAGTGTGAATTCTAATATGAACTTTTAAACTACTGGATTGTGTGAAACATTTCGAACAAATCTTACATTTAAAGGGTTTTTCGTCAGTGTGAATTCTAATATGAGTTTTTAAATTACTGGATTGTGTGAAACATTTCGAACAAAAATCTTACATTTGAAAGGTTTCTCGTCAGTGTGAATTCTAATGAGTTTTTAAATTACTGGATTGTGTGAAACATTTCAAACAAATCTTACATTTAAAAGGTTTCTCGTCAGTGTGAATTCTAATATGAACATTTACACTACTGGATTGTGTGAAACATTTCGAACAAATTTTACATTTAAAAGGTTTTTCGTCAGTGTGAATTCTAATATGAGTTTTTAAATTACTGGATTGTGTGAACCATTTCGAACAAATTTTACATTTAAAAGGTTTTTCATCAGTGTGAATTCTAATATGAGTTTTTCAGTTACACGATTCTGTGAAACATTTCGAATATATTTTACATTGAAAAGGTTTCTCGTCAGTGTGAGTTTTAATATTACTTTTTAAATTACTGGAATTTGTTAACAATTACAAAACTAAGATGATTAATTTTGTAATATAACAAGAAGAAATAGAAATTCTTGACGAATCAAAACCAGAAATGAATTGTTTCGATCAGATTGATATAAGTAAAATTTCATTTTAATTCTATTTTGAATTTTTTTTCCTAAAATTTGAAATTTTTGTGGATACTGATTTTAGCCCGTCAATCGCACCGCTATGTAGCGAGAACGCGAATATAGTAAAGGAGATTACCGCCGTCAGGCAGATAGACACGATTTTAGAAAGTCAACATTCGAGGACCACGGTCCTAGCTATGAACATACGAGACAGTTTGTTAGAGGTAAGTCAAATAGAAGTTTTCAGCCGAGAGAAAGATCGAGTCGCGGAATGAGAGAATTTAACAGAGGTAGAGTAGAAGAATTTAGAAGCTCCCAATCTAATGCGACAGTTCAGGATTTAGGTGAGGACCTGAAGAAGTTGTTCCCAGGACTCAAGAATGCGCAAGACGTAGCAGATAGATTAGAAAGTACTGCAACATTTAGAGCAATTACATTGTGTGTTACAACAAGACAGATAGGTTTTGGCGTTGCCAACATTTTCATGTGTTTGAGACAATTCAATAATGTGCCAGCTACTGGTACAAAATATCAGTTTTACAGAGTGGGACCCGCGCTATTTGAAGCTAAAAACTGGGAATGACCGAATTGTGTAACATTTCGAACATATTTTACATTTAAAAAGTTGTACGTCAGTGTGAGTTCTAATATGAATTTTTAAACTACTGAATTGTGCGAAACAGTACGAACAAATCTTACATTTAAAATGTTTTTCGTCAGTTTGAATTCTAATATAAGGTTTTAAAAGACTGGAACGTTTGAAACATTTCAAACAAATTTTACATTTAAAAGGCTTCTCGCCAGTGTGAATTCTAATATGAACATTTACACTACTGGATTGTGTGAAACATTTCGAACAAATTTTACATTTAAAAGGTTTTTCGTCAATGTGAATTCTAATATGAGTTTTTCAGTTACTCGATTCTGTGAAACATTTCGAATATACTTTACGTTTAAAAGGTGTCTCGTCAGTGTGTTTGAATATTACTTTTTAAATTACTGGAATTTGTGAACAATCACAAAGCTAAGATGGTTAATTTTGTAATAAAAAAAGAAGAAATGGAAATTCTTTACGAATCATAACCAGAAATGAAGTGTTTCGATCAGATTGAAATAAGTAGGATTTCATTTTAATTCTATTTAGTTTTTAGTCGATTTATATCTACTATTCAGCTGGTTCGCAAGTCACGACTTCGGGAAAATTTCACTACAGTTTTTCGTTTTGGGCCCCCCTGACTTCAAAAACACCTTCCGTTCAAAAGTTTATATATATATATATATATATATATATATATATATATATATATATGTATATATATGTATATATATATATGTATAGTTCCGATATAACGAAATCTGTGGACACAATAGCGGTCGCATTTCTTAACGGATCGAAATGAAATTTGGTACAAAAATCAATCGTCCAAAAATCTCGGTCGAGTTCGTTAATGGGCCAAATCGGTAAGGCCGTTTGGGCGTGACATTAAATCAAAATGGAAAAAAATTCGTAACTTTTTTACTACACCCCGTACAAAAAAATGTTACAGGACTTTTTTGTTTGTCTTAAAGAGACCTACAACTTTTATCTAAAACATTTTTTTCTAAAACGTATACTTTTAATATATTCAATTAATATAAATCTACTGATGCGCCTGGCTTACCAAGGGCCATTTTTTTTTATTTACATAAAATTTGAAATACATACTGGGAATGACCGAATTGTGTAATAATTCGAACATATCGTAAGTTGTACGGCAGTGTGAGTTCTAATATGAATTTTTAAACTACTGAATTGTGCGAAACAGTACGAACAAATCTTACATTTAAAATGTTTCTCGTCAGTTTGAATTCTAATATAAGGTTTTAAAAGACTGGAACGTTTGAAACATTTCAAACAAATTTTACATTTAAAAGGTTTTTCGTCAGTGTTAATTCTAATATGCTTTTTCAGTTACTCGATTCTGTGAAACACTTCGAACAAATCTCACATTTAAAAGGTTTCTCCTCAGTGCAAATTCTAAAATGAGTTTTTAAATTACTCGATTCTGTGAAGCATTTCGAACATATTTTACATTTAAAAGGTTTCTCGTCAGTTGAGTTCTAATATGACTTTTTAAATTACTGGAAATTGTGCAATCACAAAGGTAATATGGTTATTTTTGTAATAAATGAAGAAATAGAAATTTTGGACGAATCAAAACCAGAATTGGATTGTTTAAATAAGATTGAAATAAGTAAGATTTCATTTTAATTCTATTTTATATATTTTTTAATTTTCCTAAAATTTAAAAAACTGGGAATGACCGGATTGTGTAAAACATTTTGAACATATTTTACATTTAAAAGGTTTCTTGTCAGTGTGAGTTCTAATATGACTTTTTAAATTACTGGAAATTGTGCAATCACAAAGGTAATATGGTTATTTTTGTAATAAAAGAAGAAATAGAAATTGTGGACGAATCAAAACCAGAATTGGATTGTTTCGTTAAGATTGAAATAAGTAAGATTTCATTTTAATTCTATTTTATATATTTTTTTAATTTTCCTAAAATTTGAGAAACTGGGAATGACCGGATTGTGTAAAACATTTCGAACATATTTTACATTTAAAAGGTTATTCGTCAGTGTGAGTTCTAATATGAATTTTTAAACTACTGGAATTTACGAAATATTAGGAACAAATCTTACATTTAAAAGGTTTTTCGCCAGTGTGAATTCTAATATGAAATTTTAAATTAGTTAAATGAGTGAAACATATTGAACAAATTTTACATTTAAAAGTTTTCTCATTGGTGTGAGTTTTAATATGAGATTTTAAATTACAAGTTTCTCATATTTAAAACGTTTTTTGCCAGTGTGAATTCTAATATAATTTTTTTAAATTACTGGAATTTGTGAACAATTACAAAGCTGAGATGGTTAATTTTTTAATAAAAAAAGAGAAATAGAAATTCTCGACGAATCATTACCAGAAATAAATTGTTTCGATCAGATTGAAATAAGTAAGATTTCATTTTAATTCTATTTTGTATAATTTTATTTTCCTAAAATTTGAAAAACTGGGAATGACCGGATTGTGTAAAACATTTCGAACATATTTTACATTTAAAAGGTTTCTTGTCAGTGTGAGTTCTAATATGACTTTTTAAATTACTAGAAATTGTGCAATCACAAAGATAATATGGTTATTTTTGTAATAAAAGAAGAAATAGAAATTGTGGACGAATCAAAACCAGAATTGGATTGTTTCGTTAAGATTGAAATAAGTAAGATTTCATTTTAATTCTATTTTATATATTTTTTAATTTTCCTAAAATTTGAAAAACTGGGAATGACCGAATTGTTTAACATTTCGAACATATTTTACATTTAAAAAGTTGTACGTCAGTGTGAGTTCTAATATGAATTTTTAAACTACTGAATTGTGCGAAACATTACGAACAAATCTTACATTTAAAATGTTTCTCGCCAGTTTGAATTCTAATATAAGGTTTTAAAAGACTGGAACGTTTGAAACATTTCAAACAAATTTTACATTTAAAAGGTTTCTCGCCAGTGTGAATTCTAATATGAATTTTTAAACTACTGAATTGTGTGAAACATTTCGAACAAATTTTACATTTAAAAGGTTTTTCGTCAGTGTGAATTCTAATATAAGTTTTTTATTTACTCGATTCTGTGAAACATTTCGAATATATTTTACATGTAAAAGGTTTCTCGTCAGTGTGAGTTTTAATATTACTTTTTAAATTACTAGAATTTGTGAACAATCACAAAGCTAAAATGGGTAATTTTGTAATAAAACAAGAAGAAATAGAAATTCTTGACGAATCATAACCAGAAATGCATTGTTTCGATCAGATTGAAATAAGTAAGATTTCAGTTTGATTCTATTTTGTATTTTTTTATTTTCCTAAAATTTTAAAAACTGGGAAATCGAATTATGTAACATTTCGAACATATTTTACATTTAAAAAGTTGTACGTCAGTGTGAGTTCTAATATGAATTTTTAAACTACTGGATTGTGCGCAACATTACGAACAAATCTTACATTTAAAATGTTTCTCGTCAGTATGAATTCTAATAAGGTTTTAAAAGACTGGAAAGTTTGAAACATTTCGAACAAATTTTACATCTAAAAGGTTTCTCGTCAGGAATCGCTAAATACCGCATGCGGTTTGATCCTCCACCTCGGGTATGTTCGGCAAAGCTGTCAAATTTACCGATATAATCAGAATCTGTAATTATTTCAAAGTTGGATACCCTGGTTAGATACAGTTGGATATCTTGATTCCCCTGTCCGATTTTATTTGTGAATTTTGTGGTAGTTCATTGTCGAGAAAAGATAGCTTGATAAGGCATCTTCAAAAATTTCATAATATGCAGAAAGCAATGAAAACAGAAAAAATAAAACATGCATCATGTGATACTTGTGGAAAGCAATTTTCTACAAAATCAAATCTAACGAAGCACATGAAAAATATTCATAAGGAGTCTGTTCAGAAAGAACAATCCATTGAAGCAATCTGCTATATATGTGCCACTACATTTACTCAGAAAGAGCAATTAAATGTGCATTTAAAAACTCAACACAATGAACACCAAAACAAAATAAATAATACAAAGGCTAGTAATATTACATGCCTTTTATGTGACAGAGATTCTTCGACAAAAGTGGAATTTGGTAATTATAAGAACTATAATGTTCATTTGGAAAATGTTCATTATATAAAAATAACAGAAAGTTTAAAAAGCTTTCCAAATGAAGAAGAATTTAATAAATTCCGAAGTACACATTATGCGTTATCAAATACCCTAATTTTAAAAACGCATAAAATTAAATATTACAATTGTAATAGAAGTAAAGGCAAGTATAATAAGCATATATAATGTATATTATATAATTATTATTTGTTAAATAAAAATTATTTTAATATTTTAGATTGTGATAAAAAAACACGATTGGGAAAAAGGCCTTCTATAAAATTAAATGGAACATGTCCTTCAAGAATTGTGGCAACAATTTTTAATAATGAATGGACCGATGTAAAATTTGTTGAAACTCATGTTGGCCACGAAGTATCTGTACAAACTCCGACAGTTATCAACAGAAGAACAAAATTTCATATACCAACAGCTAAAGGCTGGAATAAATGTCCAACAAATTCTTAAAAATGCAAGAGAATTTGAAGCAGATCCCAATCATCCATCGAAACTACATTTCCTAAAAATAAAAGATATTAGAAATGTAGAAAGGCTTAGAAATGTACAGAAAATGAGGCATTCGGATGATATGATTGCTACCGCATTGAATGTAGCAGAGACAAATGAAATGGATGATAATAGTATATTTCTATTTAAACCTATGGGTAAGTAATCTATTATGTTAAATATTTTGTTTCTATGCTTTATTAAAATTGGGGATTCAAGGTTTTGATTAAGTACGTTAATAAATATATTAGGTGCTAGCTCTTTATTATATCCTTTTTTTCAACTGATCTATTAATTATTATTGATACAATTAATTAATTGGGTTTTATTTAGAGAATAATTCTACTATGTATGTGGCTTATTTTATTATCAACATTTAAGTATTTATTTATTTTTTCATTTTTTTGCATAATAATTCAAAAACACAATTTGACATGGGTTTATTTTTATTTTGGGATGGTATTTCTTTTGGTGATTTTAGGTAAACCTTATTATGTCCTTTTTTTCAACTGATCTATTAATTGCTATTGATATAATTAACTAATTGGGTTTTATTTAAAGAATAGTTCTACTATGTGTGCACATGTTCAACATTCATTCATTTTTTGCGCAATTTAACATGGGTCTATATCCAGGGCCGTTGGAAGCGGGCGTGCAAGGCGTTCATGGAACGCGGGCAGCCAATTTTTGGGGCGGCCTCACAGGGCCAACTCTGCCAACATTTTCAAAAAATTAAAATATCGGAAGTAACAAGTAAGATCTGTATAAAATTGGTGCAATATTCCATACTTATCCCCACATCATAAAAATTTATTGATTGGTGTTTAAGTACTCAGATCTGGGGCGTAGCAGGTAGCAAAGGCAATTATTTTGTTACTTTACAGCCACTGTAAAGTTCTTTGTTGAGTAGACATTAGACAGAATTACTGGATTTTCCCAGCGCCGTCGATCTTATAGTTTATAGTCTTTGTTGATCACGTACTTGCATGTTATTCTCAAATTTAGCATTTATTTTATTACCTTTTAGGGCAAAATATTTTATGAATTCGTAATAGCGTTTATTTTTGGTATTTGGTATTTATTCGTGCTTAACGCCGCCCATTTCTACCCCCAGTCAGTTTCAGTTACATTTTTGCACTTACGTACGAATCAGTTATATCATCTTGAGTCCGAAATTCGTTAGTTTTAGTTAAGTGTCGTGTTTTATAATTACTAATTTTCGTTATTGTACTTATGTTAGTTATTAATAATGTTAGTGTGTTAACTAAAGTTTAGTAAAGACATAAACATCATTTTTAAATTTATTGTTGTGAGAAAAAGACGAGGTATTGAACAGTGAAAATATGGACAATACGGTAAGTAAATTTAGTCTTATTTTTTAAACTTTAAGTTGATGTCTATTGAATTGGATTCGGTTTTCTTTTTTTAAATAATTTTAAGAAGATAACAGGTGCGTTGTTGTTGTTGTTTAGTTTTCGTAAAATAATTAAAATTAATAAATCATTTTACAATCTGAAACTAATTTTACAATCTGAAATTACATCTGAAACTAAAACTAACGATCATCGAAATTCTAATCTTATCGAGAGCGCTTTCTCTCATGCATATTTACAATAATACCAAAAATTTAAAAAATAATAATGCGAATTTTGATTTCCAGAAACGAAGAAAAACAAAGAGATTATCTGGTTTTAATTACCGACAACAAAAATCAAGACGTGAGGAGGAGAAATTGAAATTAGCAGGATCCATGTATGTCTTTTTAAAGAAGGAAACGAATCCAGACGAAGAAACGAATACTGA
The DNA here is from genome assembly GCA_964028335.1 of Altica lythri. Classification (NCBI taxonomy): domain Eukaryota; kingdom Metazoa; phylum Arthropoda; class Insecta; order Coleoptera; family Chrysomelidae; genus Altica; species Altica lythri. The sequence goes on along the minus strand of OZ034806.1, from coordinate 27,328,839 downwards.
AGAATTTTCGACAGAAATGCCCTCTACAAGCGGCACATCCATGCAGTCCATGGATGTAGATATAGAAGAAGAAGCTAGAGGCTCTAATGAGGAGGAAACCAGAGATTTTGATTCTGATGAGAAAGGATCGGAATTGTTTAATAAAGTCAATTTAACAGAGATTTCCACCGCGCAAAAAGCCGAACCGCCTGCTGAATTATCTCATGAAGATGAAATTGATGTAAATATTATCAGTGTATCGGATGATCCAGGGACGTGGCCTGAAAACATCACTAGCAGTATGGCAAAAATGTTGGTAGAAAGGGGACCTATTCAAGTTAAAAACTTAAAATATCCCATTAGTGAATCTGGACGAAAGTTTTCGGAAAATTATTATTATAAATCATTAAAAAATGGTGAAAAAATTAAGAGAGATTGGTTAGTTTATTCAATTTCTCATGATGCAGTATTTTGTTTTTGTTGCAAAATTTTTGGCACTTCATTTATTGGCAATTTAAATAACCAAATAGGCTTTTCTGACTGGCACCATCTATCAGAAATATTAGGAAGGCACGAACAAAGTGTTCGCCATAACAAAAACGTTAAACAGTGGATATCATTAATTAAAATGTTAAATCAAAAAAGTACCGTCAACCAAATGGAATTAAGACTTTTAGAATCAGAAAAAAAATATTGGTTTAATGTTATGGAAAGAATTGTTTCAATAATCCAATATTTATCGCGACAGTGTTTAGCTCTTAGAGGGTCTTCTTCCAAATTATACGAACCAAATAATGGTAATTTTTTGAAAGCCGTAGAGATGATAGCGCAATTTGATATTGTAATGCGTGAACATGTATCTCGTGTCCAAAAATCACAGGAGAGTCAAATTCACATGAGTCATTATTTGGGTAATACGATCCAAAATGAAATAATTACTTTAATAGGCATGAGAATAAAAACATTTATATTGAATTCGATCAGGGCCGCAAAATATTACTCTGTAATATTAGATTGTACTCCAGACGTGAGCCATACTGAACAAATAACAATTATATTTCGATTTGTTTTTCTAAATTATGAATCTAAAAAGGTAGAAATAAGAGAGCATTTTGTGGGATTTTGTCCAATAACTGATTGTACTGGCGAGGGCTTAAGCGATTTTTTAACTAATTTAATTGTTCAATTAAACTTGAACATTTATAATATGCGTGGGCAGGGCTATGACAATGGGGCAAACATGAGAGGTAAGCATAATGGCTTGCAAAAGAAAATTTTAGACATAAATCCTCGTGCATTTTTTGTTCCTTGTTCAGCGCATACGTTAAATTTAGTTGTCAATGATGCTGCTAATGTGTCTCATGAAACAACAAGTTTCTTTGATTTAGTCCAAGATTTATACGTATTTTTTTCTGCATCGACCAAAAGGTGGGATGTTCTTAAACGACACGTGCCAACATTAACTTTAAAACCACTAAGTGATACAAGATGGTCAAGCCGAATCGATGCATTAAAACCATTAAGGTATCAAATCGGCAATGTCTATGATGCGTTATTTGAAATTTCGGAAAACTTAGTATTATACGATGCATCTACTAGACATAAAGCACAAGCATTGGGACTCAAACTGCACGATTATAAAGTTTTATGCGCAGTAATTACATGGCATGATATCTTATTTAAAGTAAATGAGTTAAGTAAAATGATGCAAAGTTCTTCATTAAATATAAAAGTTTGCGTAGATTATCTTGAAAACCTAATAGATTTTTTTTCAAAAATGCGTTCTGATGAGGGATATATGAATGTACTTGTAGGAGCTACCGAACTTGCAAATGATTTAGAAATACAAACGGATTTCCCGCCCGTTCATAGCATGCGTCGTCGTAGAACCTCGCGTCAATTTGATTACGAGCATGAAGACGAAGCAGTGCGAGATCCCAAAATTCATTTTAAAATAAATTTTTTCTTTAAAGTCCTTGATCAGATATTATCGTCTTTAAGTGACAGGTTTGATGGTTTACAAAGTTATAGTGACATTTTTGGCTTTTTGTTTAAAATCGGTGACATATCAGACCAAGATTTAATGAAAAACTGTAAAGATATGGATTTAAAGCTTCGAGATGAATCCCTAAACGAGTCCGATATTGACGGAAGTGATTTATATAATGAAATTAAAGCTTTTAATTTACATTTTAAGGAGTCTTTACAACGTGAACCTGAGGATATTCTACAATTTATTTTAGAGAACAGCCTTATGGCAACATTTCCTAATCTGTTTGTTGCTTTAAGAATAATGTTAACTTTACCAGTTTCAGTTGCAACCGGCGAAAGGTCTTTTTCAAAATTAAAAATTATTAAAAATTATGTAAGGTCTACCATGTTGCAAGAACGATTAACAAATTTATCATTAATATCTATTGAACATGATATTTTGGACAGTTTGAATATTAATGACACAATTCAAGAATTTGCGGAAAGTAAAACTAGAAAAGTACCTTTTTTATAACGTTTTATTATGATAGACAATTTAGACCTAAGCGTTTATTTCTTTTTATGTTTATTTTTTATTTTTATTTAATATTACTTCCATACTTGCATTATATGTTTAAATGTATTTTATACGTGCTAATTTGCACAAATAATTTAATGTTTAATTATTATTATTAATAAAAACGTTACAAGTTGCAACATTTACTTCATTTTTTAAAGTTTATTTTCAGAGCGGGCGGCCGAATTAATTCTAGCACGCGGGCGGCCGAAGGCCTAGCAACGGTCCTGTCTATATCTATTTATACTGGTGATGGTATTTCTTTTGGTGATGGAGTTTATTTTAGGTAAACCTTATGATGGATTGGATGTAAAAGATTTTGCCTTAGGATACATGAGTTCTGTTATGCAACATAAATTAAAAGAACATAGTAAGATAATTTGTATTGATTCGACACATGGCCTCACAAAATATAGAGGAATGGAACTCACCACTATATTAGTTCGAGATGATAAAAAAGTTGGATTTCCTATTGCCTTTTTGATCTCAAATAGAAAAGATCAAAAAATAATTTAAATATTTCTGGAGACTTTAAGAAATAAAGTAGGACAAATCCACTCGAACTACTTCATGTCAGATGACGATATTAAATATTATAATGCATGGACAAAAGTTATGAATAGTGTTCCCCAACGTTTATTATGTTCATGGCATGTTGTCAAAAATTGGAACATTCAAGGTAATCCTCTTTATATGAAAATATATGGATTGCAAATTTCAAAACGCTATAGAAAGCTTTGAAATTAACAATAATATACCTAATCGCAGTTCTGAATTAACTTCATTTAATAACAATATAAAACTACCTAGCATTGACATTCCTATCTTTTCAGGAAATTACACTGAGTACAATACCTTTATTGATTTATTTACAGCACTTATCATCAACAATTCTAGATTATCTTCTAATATTGAAAAATTTTATTATTTAAAATCATTCTTAAGAGGAGAACCTTTGAAACTCATTGAAAAACTTAATATTACTGACAATAACTTTGACATTGCATTAGACTTACTTAAATCTCGATATGAGAATAAGAGACAGATTGTAACGGCTCATTTTAATGTCATTGTAAATTTAGCTACTATAACAAAATGTAATGCTGGAGTACTGAGACAATTTGCTGCTGACGCTAAATTGTTAATTGATTCACTTGGTAATTTGAAAATTGGAAAGTCAGAATTGTTTGATGCTCTTTTTATACACATTTTAAAGGGAAAATTAGATTATCAAACCAAAAGATCTTTAGAGGAATTTCAAAACTCTCCCGATTTAATGACTCAAGACACTTTTTTTGATTTTTTAGACAAACGTTGTAATGTTTTAGAAAACCTTGTACCGCAAGAGAATACAAAATTTAATCATAAGTTTTATCCAAATTCCAAAATTGCTTTACACTCGCAGCAAAACAAAAATTCTTCCAACAGCGGTAGTAACAAACCAATACCTTCATGTCTATAGTGCAAAGCTTCTGCTCATAAAATTTATAGTTGTCCTAATTTTGGTACTTTATCCGTAGCAGAAAGGCACAAGTTTGTGAAAGCAAACCACACGTGTTTTGGTTGTTTAGGTTCTAAGCATCTTCTTCCAAATTGTAAATCTAGTGGTACTTGTGCTATTTGTAAACTTAAACATCATGTTCTTTTACATTTACCTGACAAAAAAGAAAGTAACGAATTTGCATCGCAGCAAGCACCTAATGTAAGCCTAGCTGATCATAGAAACAGCCCAAATGATTTATTGTTTAATCACCCTTCAACTTCAACATATTCCCCAAACGAATAGGAAGAATTATTTCTCCCTAATTTGTTCATGGTCTCCAGTTTTAAGATCTGGTTCCTGAGGGAGAAACAAACTTAAACTTTAGCAAAAGCGATATAAAGCAAAAGCGTTAGCAAAAGCGATATAGAGCAAAAGCGAAACAATGGCAGATAACGACAAAGTCTATACAGCTGACGAGATTAAGAAAATTGCACCTAAATATAAGGGCAAACCAGAGAACTTCAAGCCAAACTTCAAGCGCGAGAGAAAATCTGAACCGAAATCGTCGAACAAGCGTAGCGACACCGTCCCACCGCCAACACATTTAACTTCACAATCTAAACCCACGGCCCAGAGAAATGACAATATAATATCAGAAGCAACCACATGTGTTTTGGTTGTTTAGGTTCTAAGCATCTTCTTCCAAATTGTAAATCTAGTGGTACTTGTGTTATTTGTAAACTTAAACATCATGTTCTTTTACATTTACCTGACAAAAAAGAAAGTAACGAATTTGCATCGCAGCAAGCACCTAATGTAAGCCTAGCTGATCATAGAAACAGCCCAAATGATTTATTGTTTAATCACCCTTCAACTTCAACATATACCTCTTCTCATCCTCAACTTCCGACTGCTTCTTCCCCAGTACAACCTCATTTGTCTGCATTAAATATAAATGATAGTCATGTGCTATTGGCTACTGCAAAAGTTAAATTGCGTTCCTCAACAGGTGAGCCAGTTATAGTGAGGGCACTTTTAGATCCAGGAAGTCAAAATTCTTTTGTTAGCGCCTCTACGGTGGAAAAATTGGAATGTACCAAATATAAACACTCATTACAGGTGTCTGGTATTTTTAATTCATCGAAGAATATTAATTTTATGACAAATTTAACCTTTTATTCTCTTATTAACCCCCTCCTTAGTTTTAACACGTCATGTGCAGTGGTTGAGACAATAACTCAACAACTTCCTCAAGTATATATAAATAGTAGTTCCCTTAAAATACCTTCTTATTTAATTGATGTGTTAGCCGACCCAGAATTTGGAATCCCGTCATCTGTTGATATGTTACTGGGTGCAGACATCTATTACGACTTATTAAAACCCAATCTTTATAAAATAGGAAAAAATCAACCTACCCTTATTGATACTCATCTAGGATGGATAATTTTAGGAGTGGTTCCTCGGCATTGTTTAAAACTTTCTGCGTATTCCTCATCTCACTCTTTTTTCATTTTAAACGAATCCGATGACAGCTTGGATACAATTTTAGAACGTTTTTGGAATCAGGAAGAGATACCAGAAGAAAGCAAGGTCTCTGAAGAAGATAAAAGAGCAGAAGAAATCTTTAAAAATACCACAGTGATATTACCCAATGGTAGATATCAAGTAAACTTACCACTCATTTCTGAGAATGCTTATAAAACATTGGGCGATTCATTTGTATCTGCTAAACATCGTTTCCAGTTATTAGAAAAACGCCTTGCAAAAGAAGGTTCGTATTTAGATGAATATAAAAGGTTGTTGGCAGAGTATGTTGATGTTCCTTCGAGCCCAATTAATAATTTCCAAATCTCGGGTAGCACCTTTAAAGACTCCCTTAACAATACCCAAGTTAAAGTTGTGTGCCATGGTTCTTCTTTCCAATCTTTATTGTCGTGTAAGATGTATTATTGATAAACAACTTACTATTCACAAGTCCGTATTATGGTCATGAACTGGAGGGTGCCAGAGTACTGTTGACGTCTATATTTTTTTTAATTAATTGAGTGATGTTATTTATATTTTTTGTTATCAGAATTGTCAGACTATTCATTTTTTTTTTTATTATTAAATCAACTATGCATGTTAATATGTTAAGTACAAATCTCAGTTGGAATCTACTACCTGATTCCAACAATCTGGCGGGGGGCAAATGAAATAAAAAAAGAAAAGTTATAATAAGGAGTAATAAATAAAATTCTGATAGTCCAATAGTGAAACTAAATTAAAATAACAAAATTATCGTTAACATAAAGTAGAACTATGAAGACTCCTCTACTGGTAGGGGAACCACTTTTACTATTGGTCTCATAACTACACCAGATGAAGAACGAAGCTGTACAGATCGTACGTTACCATCTTTACCAGGAAAAACTTTTACAACTCTGGCCAATGGCCATTTTAAAGGAGAAGTTTCCATATCCTTAATTAAAACCATGTCATTGACCTTTATATTTTGACATAAGGAAAGCCATTTAGAACGTGGTTGAAGTTGGTTAAGGTAGTTTACTCTCCAGCGCTTCCAGAAAGTTTGCTGCACAAAGGTGCAATGTTGCCAATATTTTAACCTATTAATAGGATGCGATGATGTATCTCGTTCAGGTAGAGCCATTAAAGAAGAACCTATAAGAAAATGACCAGGAGTCAAGGGTTGAAGGTCTGTAGGATCGTTTGAAAGAGGAAATAAGGGACGCGAGTTTAGAATAGCCTCGATTTGCGTCACAATAGTATACAGTTGCTCATAAGTATATATAGAGTTGTTTACTATATGGTTAAAATGATGTTTAGCACTCTTAATGGCTGATTCCCAAATGCCTCCCCAATGAGGAGATCTGGGAGGTATAAACCTCCATTCAATGGAGAAAGCTAATAAATAGTCAGAAAGTTCGGGTTGTTTATTTTTAAGAAAATTGGAAATTTCTTTAAGAGAATTATTAGCTCCTACAAAGTTAGTACCATTATCACTGTATATCACTGTAGGGATACCTCGTCTAGAAGAAAAACGTCTTAGAGCAGCAAGAAAAGCTTCTGTGGAAAGATCGAGGACGAGTTCAAGATGTACGACTTTAGATGATAAGCATATGAAGAGAGCTAAGAAACTTTTAAGAATTGGAGCCTTACGCAGATGTGAAGATTTGACGCAAAAAGGTCCTCCAAAATCAATTCCTACATTTTGGAAGGGTCTTGAAGGAGTAATTCTTACTTTAGGCAAATCTGACAAAATTTGCTGTGCAGTAATGGCTTTGAACCTGCGACACAGAACACAATTATGAATAATTTTTTTTATTTCACGAAGACCATTTAAAGGCCAAAATTTTAATCTAACATTATATAGAACATTTTGAGGTCCACTGTGACCTAACCGATTATGTTCATATCTCAACAAAAGAGATGAAAAATGACTATTTGAAGGTAATAATATAGGATGTTTCTGTTGAAAAGAAATATTTGCATGTTTAAGTCGACCTCCTACTCGTAATATTTGGTCTTCATCAAGAAAGGGAGTTAAAGATGCAATTCGTTTATCTGAAATATGTTGATTTAAGCGAACAGCATTAATAAAACTAGAGAAATAAAATTGTTGAACTTGCTTAATGAGAAAGGTTAAAGAATTGTCTAAATCTATAGGTGAAAGTGAACTTCGACATTTATTTTTAACATTATAAATAAATCAAAAGATAAATGCTGTCGATTTAATAAGCTTAATCCAAGATGAAAATCGAGAAATAAAAACAATCCAAGGGTTTAAAGGAATTGAAACACAAGCAAGAATTTTCTTCTTCTCATCAGGCAGATTTTGAACTACAGAAAAGGTTGTTGGCAGAGTATGTTGAATTAGGTCATGGTAAATATGTTCCATTGTGTTTGCAAAATTCCTTAAATGAACATAATTATTTTGTACCTCACTTATGTGTAATCAAGGAGAATAGTTCCAGCACAAAAATGAGAATTGTTTTCGATTTTTCTTCCAAAACTTCCTCCCAATTATCTTTAAATGACATTACGTTAACAGGACCCAGAGTACAGCCTGAATTAGTAGATATATTGCTTCGATTTCGTAATTTTAAGTATGTTTTGACGGCGGATATTCAAAAAAATGAATAGTCTGACAATTCTGATAACAAAAAATATAAATAACATCACTCAATTAATTAAAAAAAATATAGACGTCAACAGTACTCTGGCACCCTCCATATATAATTGTTTTCTATAATAAAACGTTCACCTAAACCAATCCTTATATAATTGCATATTCCCCAAACGAATAGGAAGAATTATTTCTCCCTAATTTGTTCATGGTCCTTCGAGATCCGGAATCCGAGTGCATTTTTGGCCCCCGGAAGCAGAAAGAATTTTAATACCAACCCCTTTATCCCTTGAAGAATAGAGACAAGCCTTTTATCCCTGGAAGAATCATAAAGAAGCCTTTTTATCCTTTAAAGAATCATAGAGAAGCCCCTTTTATCCCTTGAAGAATAGTAGAGAAGCCCTTTATCCCTTAAAGAATCATAGAGAAGCCCTTTATCCCTTAAAGATTTATAGACAATCCTCTGGTGACGTATCATTGACGTACATTTATAGACCTTAAATTTAAATCCTTTCGCATTGGGTATTTTTTTATTGACATAATAATTCTATAGAATTGAGTAAAATTAATTTATCGATATACCAATTACCCTTTTAATTTGTTATCAAGTTTTATTGACCGTTGCAATCTGTCATTTCATCTCTTTAAAATTTTATAAACTCACATATTTTAAGACATGGACGCGTTAATACGCCAACGTACTTCTTGTAAGAGTTCAATTTCCAGACTCTCAAATTGGATTGAACGCAACTTATCTACCGAAACAGACAAAAGATCATTTATGTGTCGTTTAGAGAGTTTAGAATCTACTTTTAGTAAATATTGTACCATTCAAGATGCTATTGATGCTGGATCTGAATCTGTATTAGTTGATGATCGTGAAATTGTAGAAGAACAATATTTTTCTTTAAAATGCAAATTTCAAAACGCTATAGAAAGCTTTGAAATTAACAATAATATACCTAATCGCAGTTCTGAATTAACTTCATTTAATAACAATATAAAACTACCTAGCATTGACATTCCTATCTTTTCAGGAAATTACACTGAGTACAATACCTTTATTGATTTATTTACAGCACTTATCATCAACAATTCTAGATTATCTTCTAATATTGAAAAATTTTATTATTTAAAATCATTCTTAAGAGGAGAACCTTTGAAACTCATTGAAAAACTTAATATTACTGACAATAACTTTGACATTGCATTAGACTTACTTAAATCTCGATATGAGAATAAGAGACAGATTGTAACGGCTCATTTTAATGTCATTGTAAATTATTTAGCTACTATAACAAAATGTAATGCTGGAGTACTGAGACAATTTGCTGCTGACGCTAAATTGTTAATTGATTCACTTGGTAATTTGAAAATTGGAAAGTCAGAATTGTTTGATGCTCTTTTTATACACATTTTAAAGGGAAAATTAGATTATCAAACCAAAAGATCTTTAGAGGAATTTCAAAACTCTCCCGATTTAATGACTCAAGACACTTTTTTTGATTTTTTAGACAAACGTTGTAATGTTTTAGAAAACCTTGTACCGCAAGAGAATACAAAATTTAATCATAAGTTTTATCCAAATTCCAAAATTGCTTTACACTCGCAGCAAAACAAAAATTCTTCCAACAGCGGTAGTAACAAACCAATACCTTCATGTCTATAGTGCAAAGCTTCTGCTCATAAAATTTATAGTTGTCCTAATTTTGGTACTTTATCCGTAGCAGAAAGGCACAAGTTTGTGAAAGCAAACCACACGTGTTTTGGTTGTTTAGGTTCTAAGCATCTTCTTCCAAATTGTAAATCTAGTGGTACTTGTGCTATTTGTAAACTTAAACATCATGTTCTTTTACATTTACCTGACAAAAAAGAAAGTAACGAATTTGCATCGCAGCAAGCACCTAATGTAAGCCTAGCTGATCATAGAAACAGCCCAAATGATTTATTGTTTAATCACCCTTCAACTTCAACATATTCCCCAAACGAATAGGAAGAATTATTTCTCCCTAATTTGTTCATGGTCTCCAGTTTTAAGATCTGGTTCCTGAGGGAGAAACAAACTTAAACTTTAGCAAAAGCGATATAAAGCAAAAGCGTTAGCAAAAGCGATATAGAGCAAAAGCGAAACAATGGCAGATAACGACAAAGTCTATACAGCTGACGAGATTAAGAAAATTGCACCTAAATATAAGGGCAAACCAGAGAACTTCAAGCCAAACTTCAAGCGCGAGAGAAAATCTGAACCGAAATCGTCGAACAAGCGTAGCGACACCGTCCCACCGCCAACACATTTAACTTCACAATCTAAACCCACGGCCCAGAGAAATGACAATATAATATCAGAAGCAATCTTTGGAATTGACATTACCGTGACAGAAATTGCGCCAAAACAATCTTTCAGCACCAACCTCTCTAAAATACAAGACTTAACACTAGACGTCTTTGATGCATACCGTGTCGATGAACCATTACTTGATCGGAAACTATGCAAAGAAGAACTATTATACTACACTACAGGACTAGTTGTTATGAAACTCATTGAGGTAAAAGCTAAACAGGAAGATGTGGTGCTTACTAGTGAAGAAAAGAATATCCGGAAGGCTGTTACTAAAGAGACTTTCAACGTCCCGCAGCCGATATATGCAATGCTCAGCCAAATAGGTACTTACACTGACAAAATGGGCAAGGAGACTCTTCTCGAGATTCCGCCCCTACCAGTCACTGTGATACAAAATTTTGGTGGATACCATGCACCTCAAATCGATGCAAATACCTATCGAATGTTTGAGGAAATACCATCACTTGGAATAGCCGGAGATATGGTTATGGCACTTACATCACAGGAAGTAGAACCAGTGCCGAATTTCAGAATAGGAGTACCAGTAGGCTCCAGAATTACGAACAACTTACTAGGTAAGACGTCTCTAATCGGTGAGAGACGAGCAGAGATCAGGCAGAGGCTAGCTGGCTATGGAATTACGGTCGATAGATTCGACGAATTTATTCCTGGCACTAGATTCAACCTAAAATATCTTCGCTCGATTTCAGACATCATCGGTAAATTCGAGACTTTCAAAATCGAAAAGGTTGTTCTAAAGAACACAGGTATAGCATTGAGGAATTCTCACCTTCCTAACGTTCAATTTTCTTTGTTATTCCAAACATATGTCGATGATATCCTAACTGGTGCTGATTCTGTGGAGAATCTTCAAGAATTATATTTTTCTCTGACAAAAGTCTTATCAACTCATGGATTTACCCTTCACAAATTTTGTTCAAATGCCAAGGACTTCACTTCGAACTATTTTGTCAATCTTCCTGATAAAAACCTGAATTTACTACAGGAACCTTGCAAGGTGTTAGGAGTTTCGTGGAATCCTCAATCCGATATGTTACAAATAATAGCTCCTGAATCAGGATTGCACCATATTCTCACTAAAAGAAAAGTATTATCCTCTATATGCCAATGTTTTGATCCTCTTGGTCTTATTAATCCTGTTGTGGTTCAAGGAAAATTACTTATGCAACAACTTTGGATTTTAAAATTGTCTTGGGATGAAGTCATCATTGATCCCTCGTTTATAAAAAAATGGGAAATCTTTGTTAAAAATAAATGTCGAAGTTCACTTTCACCTATAGATTTAGACAATTCTTTAACCTTTCTCATTAAGCAAGTTCAACAATTTTATTTCTCTAGTTTTATTAATGCTGTTCGCTTAAATCAACATATTTCAGATAAACGAATTGCATCTTTAACTCCCTTTCTTGATGAAGACCAAATATTACGAGTAGGAGGTCGACTTAAACATGCAAATATTTCTTTTCAACAGAAACATCCTATATTATTACCTTCAAATAGTCATTTTTCATCTCTTTTGTTGAGATATGAACATAATCGGTTAGGTCACAGTGGACCTCAAAATGTTCTATATAATGTTAGATTAAAATTTTGGCCTTTAAATGGTCTTCGTGAAATAAAAAAAATTATTCATAATTGTGTTCTGTGTCGCAGGTTCAAAGCCATTACTGCACAGCAAATTTTGTCAGATTTGCCTAAAGTAAGAATTACTCCTTCAAGACCCTTCCAAAATGTAGGAATTGATTTTGGAGGACCTTTTTGCGTCAAATCTTCACATCTGCGTAAGGCTCCAATTCTTAAAAGTTTCTTAGCTCTGTTCATATGCTTATCATCTAAAGCCGTACATCTTGAACTCGTCCTCGATCTTTCCACAGAAGCTTTTCTTGCTGCTCTAAGACGTTTTTCTTCTAGACGAGGTATCCCTACAGTGATATACAGTGCTAATGGTACTAACTTTGTAGGAGCTAATAATTCTCTTAAAGAAATTTCCAATTTTCTTAAAAATAAACAACCCGAACTTTCTGACTATTTATTAGCTTCCTCCATTGAATGGAGGTTTATACCTCCCAGATCTCCTCATTGGGGAGGCATTTGGGAATCAGCCATTAAGAGTGCTAAACATCATTTTAACCATATAGTAAACAACTCTATATATACTTATGAGCAACTGTATACTATTGTGACGCAAATCGAGGCTATTCTAAACTCGCGTCCCTCATTTCCTCTTTCAAACGATCCTACAGACCTTCAACCCTTGACTCCTGGTCATTTTCTTATAGGTTCTTCTTTAATGGCTCTACCTGAACGAGATACATCATCGCATCCTATTAATATTACTGACAATAACTTTGACATTGCATTAGACTTACTTAAATCTCGATATGAGAATAAGAGACAGATTGTAACGGCTCATTTTAATGTCATTGTAAATTTAGCTACTATAACAAAATGTAATGCTGGAGTACTGAGACAATTTGCTGCTGACGCTAAATTGTTAATTGATTCACTTGGTAATTTGAAAATTGGAAAGTCAGAATTGTTTGATGCTCTTTTTATACACATTTTAAAGGGAAAATTAGATTATCAAACCAAAAGATCTTTAGAGGAATTTCAAAACTCTCCCGATTTAATGACTCAAGACACTTTTTTTGATTTTTTAGACAAACGTTGTAATGTTTTAGAAAACCTTGTACCGCAAGAGAATACAAAATTTAATCATAAGTTTTATCCAAATTCCAAAATTGCTTTACACTCGCAGCAAAACAAAAATTCTTCCAACAGCGGTAGTAACAAACCAATACCTTCATGTCTATAGTGCAAAGCTTCTGCTCATAAAATTTATAGTTGTCCTAATTTTGGTACTTTATCCGTAGCAGAAAGGCACAAGTTTGTGAAAGCAAACCACACGTGTTTTGGTTGTTTAGGTTCTAAGCATCTTCTTCCAAATTGTAAATCTAGTGGTACTTGTGCTATTTGTAAACTTAAACATCATGTTCTTTTACATTTACCTGACAAAAAAGAAAGTAACGAATTTGCATCGCAGCAAGCACCTAATGTAAGCCTAGCTGATCATAGAAACAGCCCAAATGATTTATTGTTTAATCACCCTTCAACTTCAACATATTCCCCAAACGAATAGGAAGAATTATTTCTCCCTAATTTGTTCATGGTCTCCAGTTTTAAGATCTGGTTCCTGAGGGAGAAACAAACTTAAACTTTAGCAAAAGCGATATAAAGCAAAAGCGTTAGCAAAAGCGATATAGAGCAAAAGCGAAACAATGGCAGATAACGACAAAGTCTATACAGCTGACGAGATTAAGAAAATTGCACCTAAATATAAGGGCAAACCAGAGAACTTCAAGCCAAACTTCAAGCGCGAGAGAAAATCTGAACCGAAATCGTCGAACAAGCGTAGCGACACCGTCCCACCGCCAACACATTTAACTTCACAATCTAAACCCACGGCCCAGAGAAATGACAATATAATATCAGAAGCAATCTTTGGAATTGACATTACCGTGACAGAAATTGCGCCAAAACAATCTTTCAGCACCAACCTCTCTAAAATACAAGACTTAACACTAGACGTCTTTGATGCATACCGTGTCGATGAACCATTACTTGATCGGAAACTATGCAAAGAAGAACTATTATACTACACTACAGGACTAGTTGTTATGAAACTCATTGAGGTAAAAGCTAAACAGGAAGATGTGGTGCTTACTAGTGAAGAAAAGAATATCCGGAAGGCTGTTACTAAAGAGACTTTCAACGTCCCGCAGCCGATATATGCAATGCTCAGCCAAATAGGTACTTACACTGACAAAATGGGCAAGGAGACTCTTCTCGAGATTCCGCCCCTACCAGTCACTGTGATACAAAATTTTGGTGGATACCATGCACCTCAAATCGATGCAAATACCTATCGAATGTTTGAGGAAATACCATCACTTGGAATAGCCGGAGATATGGTTATGGCACTTACATCACAGGAAGTAGAACCAGTGCCGAATTTCAGAATAGGAGTACCAGTAGGCTCCAGAATTACGAACAACTTACTAGGTAAGACGTCTCTAATCGGTGAGAGACGAGCAGAGATCAGGCAGAGGCTAGCTGGCTATGGAATTACGGTCGATAGATTCGACGAATTTATTCCTGGCACTAGATTCAACCTAAAATATCTTCGCTCGATTTCAGACATCATCGGTAAATTCGAGACTTTCAAAATCGAAAAGGTTGTTCTAAAGAACACAGGTATAGCATTGAGGAATTCTCACCTTCCTAACGTTCAATTTTCTTTGTTATTCCAAACATATGTCGATGATATCCTAACTGGTGCTGATTCTGTGGAGAATCTTCAAGAATTATATTTTTCTCTGACAAAAGTCTTATCAACTCATGGATTTACCCTTCACAAATTTTGTTCAAATGCCAAGGACTTCACTTCGAACTATTTTGTCAATCTTCCTGATAAAAACCTGAATTTACTACAGGAACCTTGCAAGGTGTTAGGAGTTTCGTGGAATCCTCAATCCGATATGTTACAAATAATAGCTCCTGAATCAGGATTGCACCATATTCTCACTAAAAGAAAAGTATTATCCTCTATATGCCAATGTTTTGATCCTCTTGGTCTTATTAATCCTGTTGTGGTTCAAGGAAAATTACTTATGCAACAACTTTGGATTTTAAAATTGTCTTGGGATGAAGTCATCATTGATCCCTCGTTTATAAAAAAATGGGAAATCTTTGTTAAAAATAAATGTCGAAGTTCACTTTCACCTATAGATTTAGACAATTCTTTAACCTTTCTCATTAAGCAAGTTCAACAATTTTATTTCTCTAGTTTTATTAATGCTGTTCGCTTAAATCAACATATTTCAGATAAACGAATTGCATCTTTAACTCCCTTTCTTGATGAAGACCAAATATTACGAGTAGGAGGTCGACTTAAACATGCAAATATTTCTTTTCAACAGAAACATCCTATATTATTACCTTCAAATAGTCATTTTTCATCTCTTTTGTTGAGATATGAACATAATCGGTTAGGTCACAGTGGACCTCAAAATGTTCTATATAATGTTAGATTAAAATTTTGGCCTTTAAATGGTCTTCGTGAAATAAAAAAAATTATTCATAATTGTGTTCTGTGTCGCAGGTTCAAAGCCATTACTGCACAGCAAATTTTGTCAGATTTGCCTAAAGTAAGAATTACTCCTTCAAGACCCTTCCAAAATGTAGGAATTGATTTTGGAGGACCTTTTTGCGTCAAATCTTCACATCTGCGTAAGGCTCCAATTCTTAAAAGTTTCTTAGCTCTGTTCATATGCTTATCATCTAAAGCCGTACATCTTGAACTCGTCCTCGATCTTTCCACAGAAGCTTTTCTTGCTGCTCTAAGACGTTTTTCTTCTAGACGAGGTATCCCTACAGTGATATACAGTGCTAATGGTACTAACTTTGTAGGAGCTAATAATTCTCTTAAAGAAATTTCCAATTTTCTTAAAAATAAACAACCCGAACTTTCTGACTATTTATTAGCTTCCTCCATTGAATGGAGGTTTATACCTCCCAGATCTCCTCATTGGGGAGGCATTTGGGAATCAGCCATTAAGAGTGCTAAACATCATTTTAACCATATAGTAAACAACTCTATATATACTTATGAGCAACTGTATACTATTGTGACGCAAATCGAGGCTATTCTAAACTCGCGTCCCTCATTTCCTCTTTCAAACGATCCTACAGACCTTCAACCCTTGACTCCTGGTCATTTTCTTATAGGTTCTTCTTTAATGGCTCTACCTGAACGAGATACATCATCGCATCCTATTAATATTACTGACAATAACTTTGACATTGCATTAGACTTACTTAAATCTCGATATGAGAATAAGAGACAGATTGTAACGGCTCATTTTAATGTCATTGTAAATTTAGCTACTATAACAAAATGTAATGCTGGAGTACTGAGACAATTTGCTGCTGACGCTAAATTGTTAATTGATTCACTTGGTAATTTGAAAATTGGAAAGTCAGAATTGTTTGATGCTCTTTTTATACACATTTTAAAGGGAAAATTAGATTATCAAACCAAAAGATCTTTAGAGGAATTTCAAAACTCTCCCGATTTAATGACTCAAGACACTTTTTTTGATTTTTTAGACAAACGTTGTAATGTTTTAGAAAACCTTGTACCGCAAGAGAATACAAAATTTAATCATAAGTTTTATCCAAATTCCAAAATTGCTTTACACTCGCAGCAAAACAAAAATTCTTCCAACAGCGGTAGTAACAAACCAATACCTTCATGTCTATAGTGCAAAGCTTCTGCTCATAAAATTTATAGTTGTCCTAATTTTGGTACTTTATCCGTAGCAGAAAGGCACAAGTTTGTGAAAGCAAACCACACGTGTTTTGGTTGTTTAGGTTCTAAGCATCTTCTTCCAAATTGTAAATCTAGTGGTACTTGTGCTATTTGTAAACTTAAACATCATGTTCTTTTACATTTACCTGACAAAAAAGAAAGTAACGAATTTGCATCGCAGCAAGCACCTAATGTAAGCCTAGCTGATCATAGAAACAGCCCAAATGATTTATTGTTTAATCACCCTTCAACTTCAACATATTCCCCAAACGAATAGGAAGAATTATTTCTCCCTAATTTGTTCATGGTCTCCAGTTTTAAGATCTGGTTCCTGAGGGAGAAACAAACTTAAACTTTAGCAAAAGCGATATAAAGCAAAAGCGTTAGCAAAAGCGATATAGAGCAAAAGCGAAACAATGGCAGATAACGACAAAGTCTATACAGCTGACGAGATTAAGAAAATTGCACCTAAATATAAGGGCAAACCAGAGAACTTCAAGCCAAACTTCAAGCGCGAGAGAAAATCTGAACCGAAATCGTCGAACAAGCGTAGCGACACCGTCCCACCGCCAACACATTTAACTTCACAATCTAAACCCACGGCCCAGAGAAATGACAATATAATATCAGAAGCAATCTTTGGAATTGACATTAC
The DNA here is from genome assembly GCA_964028335.1 of Altica lythri. NCBI lineage: Eukaryota > Metazoa > Arthropoda > Insecta > Coleoptera > Chrysomelidae > Altica > Altica lythri. The sequence continues at coordinate 27,311,313 of OZ034806.1, read as the reverse complement.
CGTGACAGAAATTGCGCCAAAACAATCTTTCAGCACCAACCTCTCTAAAATACAAGACTTAACACTAGACGTCTTTGATGCATACCGTGTCGATGAACCATTACTTGATCGGAAACTATGCAAAGAAGAACTATTATACTACACTACAGGACTAGTTGTTATGAAACTCATTGAGGTAAAAGCTAAACAGGAAGATGTGGTGCTTACTAGTGAAGAAAAGAATATCCGGAAGGCTGTTACTAAAGAGACTTTCAACGTCCCGCAGCCGATATATGCAATGCTCAGCCAAATAGGTACTTACACTGACAAAATGGGCAAGGAGACTCTTCTCGAGATTCCGCCCCTACCAGTCACTGTGATACAAAATTTTGGTGGATACCATGCACCTCAAATCGATGCAAATACCTATCGAATGTTTGAGGAAATACCATCACTTGGAATAGCCGGAGATATGGTTATGGCACTTACATCACAGGAAGTAGAACCAGTGCCGAATTTCAGAATAGGAGTACCAGTAGGCTCCAGAATTACGAACAACTTACTAGGTAAGACGTCTCTAATCGGTGAGAGACGAGCAGAGATCAGGCAGAGGCTAGCTGGCTATGGAATTACGGTCGATAGATTCGACGAATTTATTCCTGGCACTAGATTCAACCTAAAATATCTTCGCTCGATTTCAGACATCATCGGTAAATTCGAGACTTTCAAAATCGAAAAGGTTGTTCTAAAGAACACAGGTATAGCATTGAGGAATTCTCACCTTCCTAACGTTCAATTTTCTTTGTTATTCCAAACATATGTCGATGATATCCTAACTGGTGCTGATTCTGTGGAGAATCTTCAAGAATTATATTTTTCTCTGACAAAAGTCTTATCAACTCATGGATTTACCCTTCACAAATTTTGTTCAAATGCCAAGGACTTCACTTCGAACTATTTTGTCAATCTTCCTGATAAAAACCTGAATTTACTACAGGAACCTTGCAAGGTGTTAGGAGTTTCGTGGAATCCTCAATCCGATATGTTACAAATAATAGCTCCTGAATCAGGATTGCACCATATTCTCACTAAAAGAAAAGTATTATCCTCTATATGCCAATGTTTTGATCCTCTTGGTCTTATTAATCCTGTTGTGGTTCAAGGAAAATTACTTATGCAACAACTTTGGATTTTAAAATTGTCTTGGGATGAAGTCATCATTGATCCCTCGTTTATAAAAAAATGGGAAATCTTTGTTAAAAATAAATGTCGAAGTTCACTTTCACCTATAGATTTAGACAATTCTTTAACCTTTCTCATTAAGCAAGTTCAACAATTTTATTTCTCTAGTTTTATTAATGCTGTTCGCTTAAATCAACATATTTCAGATAAACGAATTGCATCTTTAACTCCCTTTCTTGATGAAGACCAAATATTACGAGTAGGAGGTCGACTTAAACATGCAAATATTTCTTTTCAACAGAAACATCCTATATTATTACCTTCAAATAGTCATTTTTCATCTCTTTTGTTGAGATATGAACATAATCGGTTAGGTCACAGTGGACCTCAAAATGTTCTATATAATGTTAGATTAAAATTTTGGCCTTTAAATGGTCTTCGTGAAATAAAAAAAATTATTCATAATTGTGTTCTGTGTCGCAGGTTCAAAGCCATTACTGCACAGCAAATTTTGTCAGATTTGCCTAAAGTAAGAATTACTCCTTCAAGACCCTTCCAAAATGTAGGAATTGATTTTGGAGGACCTTTTTGCGTCAAATCTTCACATCTGCGTAAGGCTCCAATTCTTAAAAGTTTCTTAGCTCTGTTCATATGCTTATCATCTAAAGCCGTACATCTTGAACTCGTCCTCGATCTTTCCACAGAAGCTTTTCTTGCTGCTCTAAGACGTTTTTCTTCTAGACGAGGTATCCCTACAGTGATATACAGTGATAATGGTACTAACTTTGTAGGAGCTAATAATTCTCTTAAAGAAATTTCCAATTTTCTTAAAAATAAACAACCCGAACTTTCTGACTATTTATTAGCTTCCTCCATTGAATGGAGGTTTATACCTCCCAGATCTCCTCATTGGGGAGGCATTTGGGAATCAGCCATTAAGAGTGCTAAACATCATTTTAACCATATAGTAAACAACTCTATATATACTTATGAGCAACTGTATACTATTGTGACGCAAATCGAGGCTATTCTAAACTCGCGTCCCTCATTTCCTCTTTCAAACGATCCTACAGACCTTCAACCCTTGACTCCTGGTCATTTTCTTATAGGTTCTTCTTTAATGGCTCTACCTGAACGAGATACATCATCGCATCCTATTAATATTACTGACAATAACTTTGACATTGCATTAGACTTACTTAAATCTCGATATGAGAATAAGAGACAGATTGTAACGGCTCATTTTAATGTCATTGTAAATTTAGCTACTATAACAAAATGTAATGCTGGAGTACTGAGACAATTTGCTGCTGACGCTAAATTGTTAATTGATTCACTTGGTAATTTGAAAATTGGAAAGTCAGAATTGTTTGATGCTCTTTTTATACACATTTTAAAGGGAAAATTAGATTATCAAACCAAAAGATCTTTAGAGGAATTTCAAAACTCTCCCGATTTAATGACTCAAGACACTTTTTTTGATTTTTTAGACAAACGTTGTAATGTTTTAGAAAACCTTGTACCGCAAGAGAATACAAAATTTAATCATAAGTTTTATCCAAATTCCAAAATTGCTTTACACTCGCAGCAAAACAAAAATTCTTCCAACAGCGGTAGTAACAAACCAATACCTTCATGTCTATAGTGCAAAGCTTCTGCTCATAAAATTTATAGTTGTCCTAATTTTGGTACTTTATCCGTAGCAGAAAGGCACAAGTTTGTGAAAGTAAACCACACGTGTTTTGGTTGTTTAGGTTCTAAGCATCTTCTTCCAAATTGTAAATCTAGTGGTACTTGTGCTATTTGTAAACTTAAACATCATGTTCTTTTACATTTACCTGACAAAAAAGAAAGTAACGAATTTGCATCGCAGCAAGCACCTAATGTAAGCCTAGCTGATCATAGAAACAGCCCAAATGATTTATTGTTTAATCACCCTTCAACTTCAACATATTCCCCAAACGAATAGGAAGAATTATTTCTCCCTAATTTGTTCATGGTCTCCAGTTTTAAGATCTGGTTCCTGAGGGAGAAACAAACTTAAACTTTAGCAAAAGCGATATAAAGCAAAAGCGTTAGCAAAAGCGATATAGAGCAAAAGCGAAACAATGGCAGATAACGACAAAGTCTATACAGCTGACGAGATTAAGAAAATTGCACCTAAATATAAGGGCAAACCAGAGAACTTCAAGCCAAACTTCAAGCGCGAGAGAAAATCTGAACCGAAATCGTCGAACAAGCGTAGCGACACCGTCCCACCGCCAACACATTTAACTTCACAATCTAAACCCACGGCCCAGAGAAATGACAATATAATATCAGAAGCAATCTTTGGAATTGACATTACCGTGACAGAAATTGCGCCAAAACAATCTTTCAGCACCAACCTCTCTAAAATACAAGACTTAACACTAGACGTCTTTGATGCATACCGTGTCGATGAACCATTACTTGATCGGAAACTATGCAAAGAAGAACTATTATACTACACTACAGGACTAGTTGTTATGAAACTCATTGAGGTAAAAGCTAAACAGGAAGATGTGGTGCTTACTAGTGAAGAAAAGAATATCCGGAAGGCTGTTACTAAAGAGACTTTCAACGTCCCGCAGCCGATATATGCAATGCTCAGCCAAATAGGTACTTACACTGACAAAATGGGCAAGGAGACTCTTCTCGAGATTCCGCCCCTACCAGTCACTGTGATACAAAATTTTGGTGGATACCATGCACCTCAAATCGATGCAAATACCTATCGAATGTTTGAGGAAATACCATCACTTGGAATAGCCGGAGATATGGTTATGGCACTTACATCACAGGAAGTAGAACCAGTGCCGAATTTCAGAATAGGAGTACCAGTAGGCTCCAGAATTACGAACAACTTACTAGGTAAGACGTCTCTAATCGGTGAGAGACGAGCAGAGATCAGGCAGAGGCTAGCTGGCTATGGAATTACGGTCGATAGATTCGACGAATTTATTCCTGGCACTAGATTCAACCTAAAATATCTTCGCTCGATTTCAGACATCATCGGTAAATTCGAGACTTTCAAAATCGAAAAGGTTGTTCTAAAGAACACAGGTATAGCATTGAGGAATTCTCACCTTCCTAACGTTCAATTTTCTTTGTTATTCCAAACATATGTCGATGATATCCTAACTGGTGCTGATTCTGTGGAGAATCTTCAAGAATTATATTTTTCTCTGACAAAAGTCTTATCAACTCATGGATTTACCCTTCACAAATTTTGTTCAAATGCCAAGGACTTCACTTCGAACTATTTTGTCAATCTTCCTGATAAAAACCTGAATTTACTACAGGAACCTTGCAAGGTGTTAGGAGTTTCGTGGAATCCTCAATCCGATATGTTACAAATAATAGCTCCTGAATCAGGATTGCACCATATTCTCACTAAAAGAAAAGTATTATCCTCTATATGCCAATGTTTTGATCCTCTTGGTCTTATTAATCCTGTTGTGGTTCAAGGAAAATTACTTATGCAACAACTTTGGATTTTAAAATTGTCTTGGGATGAAGTCATCATTGATCCCTCGTTTATAAAAAAATGGGAAATCTTTGTTAAAAATAAATGTCGAAGTTCACTTTCACCTATAGATTTAGACAATTCTTTAACCTTTCTCATTAAGCAAGTTCAACAATTTTATTTCTCTAGTTTTATTAATGCTGTTCGCTTAAATCAACATATTTCAGATAAACGAATTGCATCTTTAACTCCCTTTCTTGATGAAGACCAAATATTACGAGTAGGAGGTCGACTTAAACATGCAAATATTTCTTTTCAACAGAAACATCCTATATTATTACCTTCAAATAGTCATTTTTCATCTCTTTTGTTGAGATATGAACATAATCGGTTAGGTCACAGTGGACCTCAAAATGTTCTATATAATGTTAGATTAAAATTTTGGCCTTTAAATGGTCTTCGTGAAATAAAAAAAATTATTCATAATTGTGTTCTGTGTCGCAGGTTCAAAGCCATTACTGCACAGCAAATTTTGTCAGATTTGCCTAAAGTAAGAATTACTCCTTCAAGACCCTTCCAAAATGTAGGAATTGATTTTGGAGGACCTTTTTGCGTCAAATCTTCACATCTGCGTAAGGCTCCAATTCTTAAAAGTTTCTTAGCTCTGTTCATATGCTTATCATCTAAAGCCGTACATCTTGAACTCGTCCTCGATCTTTCCACAGAAGCTTTTCTTGCTGCTCTAAGACGTTTTTCTTCTAGACGAGGTATCCCTACAGTGATATACAGTGATAATGGTACTAACTTTGTAGGAGCTAATAATTCTCTTAAAGAAATTTCCAATTTTCTTAAAAATAAACAACCCGAACTTTCTGACTATTTATTAGCTTCCTCCATTGAATGGAGGTTTATACCTCCCAGATCTCCTCATTGGGGAGGCATTTGGGAATCAGCCATTAAGAGTGCTAAACATCATTTTAACCATATAGTAAACAACTCTATATATACTTATGAGCAACTGTATACTATTGTGACGCAAATCGAGGCTATTCTAAACTCGCGTCCCTCATTTCCTCTTTCAAACGATCCTACAGACCTTCAACCCTTGACTCCTGGTCATTTTCTTATAGGTTCTTCTTTAATGGCTCTACCTGAACGAGATACATCATCGCATCCTATTAATAGGTTAAAATATTGGCAACATTGCACCTTTGTGCAGCAAACTTTCTGGTAGCGCTGGAGAGTAAACTACCTTAACCAACTTCAACCACGTTCTAAATGGCTTTCCTTATGTCAAAATATAAAGGTCAATGACATGGTTTTAATTAAGGATATGGAAACTTCTCCTTTAAAATGGCCATTGGCCAGAGTTATAAAAGTTTTTATGGAATTCAACAGATGACACTAAAAAATATGATACCTTTTCTGTAGTTCAAAATCTGCCTAATGAGAAGAAGAAAATTCTTGCTTGTGTTTCAATTCCTTTAAACCCTTGGATTGTTTTTATTTCTCGATTTTCATCTTGGATTAAGCTTATTAAATCGACAGCATTTATCTTTCGATTTATTTATGCATTTTAATTAATGTAGAAATTTGTGTAGGAAAGAAAAAGTTGAAATGTCCACATTTAAAGAAGTCCATGAAAACAGAATTAGGACAAATAATGCGAGCCATGACGAAACATAATTTCGATACATTGAAAAAGAAATATTTTGCAAAATTAGTAGAGAAGAATGAAGTAGAGTTCATTAGTTATCTTGAAAGGTAAATTACACTATTAATTTTAACATATGTATTTTTAATATACAATTTTTTATAGAAAATATTTTAAAAATGAAGCACATATTAAACAATGGGCATTTTATAATAGGTATTTACCTACATTCAGTTATATTACCATTATGCTGTAAATATTATAACTTTATTTAAATTGCTCCTTACAGATGTAATATAGGAATAAATACTAATATGGCGCTAGAAAGCTTACATAAATTTATTAAATATAATAAATTAAATAGATGTGGCTTCATTAGAATGGAAAAATTGGTAGACATCTTAAAAATGGTACAGGAGGAAAAATATTGGCATGGAATTGTAATGAAAGTAAGACCTGATATGGATGGATATCAAGAACGACAAATTTCGAAGGCTCACAAAAAAGGAGAAGATCTGGTAAACAACGTATTCAAATTAAAAGAAGGGCATTATCAAGTATTAGCTACTTCAGGTTGTATATATAATGTTACCTATAAAAATGCATGCTTTAATTGTAGTTTATTGTGTAAAATTTGCTCAGTATGTTGCCATAAATATGCATGTGAATGTTACGAATATTTAATAAAAACAACACCATGCAAACATCTGCATGCTGTGACATTAGCTAAAAGGGAGGAGCCATCTGTTTCAGGTATTTCAGGATTAGAAAAACCGAATGAAGAAGACTTGGTAGGATTAATTAACGTTAAAAATGAAGAAATAAATATAGAAGAAAATCAAAAATTGGATATAATATGGGAAGAAATTGATAACACAATAAATTTTTACAAAAATAGCGATGTTAAGGCTGATCAGTTGGCGGATTGCCTTAGCTATTTAAAAAGAAAAATGGGAGGAGATTTGGGTAGCAAGGCTAAGAAGAAAAAAATGGATAAACAAAATTATTTTCCAAATAAGGCTAGTAAGTAATTGGTAAGTATAATAAATATGTCATAATAATATTTTATGAATATTTTGATAATGATATTATTATTAAAATGTGAAATTTTAAAGTATTTTGTTAGTATAATAAAAATGTATTGTATGTTATATATATAAATTATTAAGACATATTTATGGAGCTCACGTACGTTGCCTCCTCGTGGCGAGTTCTGGACATTTGTATTTTTCTTTTGAAAATACAACTGACGAAAACGTACATATTTATTAAAAGAATTTATAATTATATAATAAACATTTAAATTAATAATTGTTTTATTACCTATTTATTTATTTTCTGTATAACAGGTGTGCACCAATTCAATTATTACTTGAAAAATGGTTATTTTATTTTATTTATTCAGTTAATTACATTTCATTTGAAGTACGTGACAAGCAATATTGCCCAAAAATACGCCTCCAAATAATTCGAGTTGTTCGAAATATTTTTTCATTGAAATAGAATAATATACATCTTGTAGAAATCCGGAATAGTTTTAATTTATAGTGGTTTTCTCTTAAATCCTATACATTTTACATAACATATTACACAAAGTTAAGATACAGAGCAGCTAATATAATAGAGTAATAGCCTGCAAAATGTTTGTGATGTAAAAAATAAATGTTTATTTTAATGTCAAAATTTTGTGTGCTCTATGAAAAACCCAGATTTTTCATAAAAGTATGGTTTTTTTGAAACAACTTGGTTGAAAAAACTCGTGATTTAATTATTTATGACATATAATATGGTACTTGTGGAAGGCCAGCTTAAAATTGAACAAGAAACCTTTTCACCTTATATTTGTAAATATACGAATCAATAAAATAGAATAGTAGTAAAAAGAGGATGAGTATGTCTAAACTATGCTATAAATATGCAATAAATAATCTGTTTCTTAGATATTTTCATATATTTTAATGTAATTAATTTGATTAATTAAGTAGCATATACAATATTTAATTTGTCATCAAGTGACTTCAATCTGTACGTCTCTATTTTGATTAAATACCGTCAAATGGGGTTAAGTGAATCGGGTGGTGTAAAGTGAATCAATCGGTTTATTTTGGATATTTTCGGTTGTGGTCGGTATACTAAGTCGTTTTCAGTGAATCTAACTGCAGTATGCTTTTGCTGATCGTGGAGGCAACATATAGAAGGTGTTGAATGCTGCGCTGATCGTAACGTAAGTAGAATACGGTAATGTATTTTTCCCGCGTTTTTTCGCCGATTTTATTAATTGCTGAAACGTTTACTTCTGGAGAGCTCCAATTTTAATATTTGCGATGGGTATCACATAAAATAGGTTTCTTGGTTTGTTAAGAACTATATGCCGAGAGAAAAGTTGTAAAAATAAACAAAACCTAGGTTTTTTGGTGCATTTTTCTCTTTTACTCTAGTTTATGAGGTAAAATGAATCACTATGCAAATATCTATATAATTAGGTATTTTCATTTAAATGTTAATCTTTTAGTGTTGTTAATTTTTTTGTGTTAAGTGGCGTAGATATAACTTTTGCAATGGGTAGGGGGAGATTTTTTTTATAAATTTAGATTTAGGTATTTGCCATCGTCATTTTTTTGTTTCAGCATGCCTAGAGTTTATAAGAAAAAGCTTGGTGCACACGGAAAATGCAATTACAACGCAGAGTTTGTGCAACGAGCTGTAGCCGCCGTGCGTATTGGCAGGATGTCTATGCGTCAGGCTTCGGTGCAATACGGGGTTCCGTTCTCGACGGTTCAGAGGAGGGTGCGAGGAACACATTCCCTGAAATATGGTCGTCAACCTGTTTTGTCAAAAGAAGAAGAGGCTCATATCGTTGAAGCGTGTAACATCTGCGCCGAATGGGGATTCCCTTTAAGATCAACGGATATCAGTATTATTGTGCAGCAATATTTGAATACGCAGGGCCGTACTACCAGATTTAATGAAAATAAACCAGGTAATGACTGGTTTAAATGCTTTATGAGAAGAAATCCTGCACTGACATTAAAATTAGCTGAAAATACCAAACGAGCCAGAGCAGGACTAAGTTATGAGATGATTGAAGAATATTTTCAAAATATGAAGGAAACGTTGAAAGATGTCCCTCCTACTCATATCGTTAACTATGATGAAACAAATTTTGGGGACGACCCAGGAGCGGTTAAAGTCGTGACAAAAAGGGGATCCAAACACACATTCAGAACCATTGATACGTCTAAAAGCAGTACGACTGTTATGTTTGCCATAGCAGGCAATGGGGCCTTGCTACCACCATATGTAGTATACAAGGCGAAACACATGTACGAGGGATGGACTGAAAATGGCGTCGAAGGAGCGAGGTATAATCGAAGTATTAGCGGCTGGTTCGATTCTGACCTTTTTGAAGACTGGTTCAACAGCATCGCAATACCGTACTTCCGAAAATTGACGGGTCCGAAGGTGCTGTTGGGAGACAACTTAAACAGTCATCTCACAGTAAGTGTCGTCCAGAAATGTGAAGCCAATAACATTAGATTCGTTCTCCTGCCCCCTAACGCTACACATTTGTTACAACCGCTAGATGTAGCCTACTTCAGGCCATTAAAACGGGCTTGGAAACAAAATCTGGAGCAATGGAAACAAAAAAATCGAGGAGTTCTTCCAAAAACAATATTTCCGCAGCACCTCAAAAAAACTATCGACACCATTGGAATACGATCAGCAGAAAACTGTCTGGCTGGTTTTGAAGCCTGTGGGATAATTCCTTTTAATCCCAATAGAGTTCTTCAAAAAATTCCACGGAACGTTCAACCCGATGGAACACAAGAGCGAGCGTGGAGTCAAGCAATTATTGATCAACTCGAGCAATTAAAAACGGGGCCTGGAGGCAGTGCATTGCTAAAAAGGGGCAAAAAGGTGAACATATCCCCTGGAAAAAGCATTGCCACTGCTGATTTGATTATCAACTCTATTACTGATGAGCAGCCAAAAAAGCGTTCAAAAAAAAAAGGCAACTGAAAATATTTCATCAAGCGAAGGTGAGCAAGGAATCGAAGAAAATGTGAACGACAGCGAAGAAGAAAATATAGAACCATCGTCCTCCTTGAGTACAAATAGCGAGGAGCTAAAAATTGGAGATTATATAGTGGCTAAATTTCCTACCTTAAAAAGAGACCGACATTTTATTGGAAAAGTGGAGTCCATTGCAGACGAAATAACAATAAATGTTCTCCGGAAAAAAGGCTTAGAGAAAGGATATTTTGTTTATCCGGATATTCCGGATTTGTCAGTGATAATCAAAACTCAGTTTATACGTAAAGTTACCTTAAAATTTGTAAAAAGGGGCACTTATGTGTTTAATTTAAAACCCGAAGAGTTCCAAGAGTTAGAATAGGCAAAACAAATAATTTTTACGTTTCACTTATTTTACAATGTTTTATTTTTATTTTATTTATTTATTTGTTTTCTTCTGTGTTGTTTAATAATTTTATAAGTTTTATAAGTTATTATATGTGTTTTTGTATTGTTTTTTTAATTTGAAGAATGTTACGTTTTGTTCTGTTTTCTATATTGTAATAATATATGAAATAAATGTTTAGTTTGTCTATTTTTAGTGTTTTTTTTTTTTGTTCGAATTTTTATCTTGTACTTATTTTGGTTTTTTAAAAACATTAGTAACGATTCACTTTGCCCCAAGTGTTTTAAAAGTGAATTAATCGTTCAGTTTAATACCCGATTCACTTTACCCCATAGTGGTGGGTAAAGTGAATCACACTTTAAAAAAAAATAAATGGGCCGCCACTGGCGGTAGGACATTTACTAATATAGAATATAATTGACAAGGACGTAAATAATCTTGATTAATTTTTGCGGAATTTTTCTGATAATGGAATGATAGTTATTGCAAAATAACTTCATTTTTTGATTCACTTAACCCCGTTTGACGGTACTTACGATTTTGAAATGTATATCAAATGTCGCAATGTAAAAAATAAAGATATATAATTGTGCAAATATGAAAACAGCAAAAATTCATAGATTTGCAGTTTAAATTTGAGGTTAGAAGTTATAATAATGACAGTTGAGCCGGATATAGCCGACCGCTTCCGAGATCGACCGAGGTGGAGGATCAAACCGCATGCGGTATTTAGCGATACCTCTAAAAATTTTCAATAAAACTGGTCACTGACTGAAGAGTAGTTAGGTTAAAGACCAAATACAGCTGTCCACAACTAACTTCACTTTATTTTGTAAGTATCTCCACATTTGTAAGATAGAAGGCGTTAGATTGAGACCTTCGTGCCGACAGTGTTGCCTGTTGTTTATGTCATATGTCATTAGTCATTATTTTATTATTATTTGTACATGTTTTGTTTTGAACTTTCAAAGATGCCCGATTGTTTTATTTGTCAAAAAGCTTTCTCCAGCCAGTCGACCCTTAATAGACACAATAGGAACATTCACGGGAAAACTCAAAACTATATTGAATACGATTGCCCAAAGAAATTTTCTTGCTTGACTTGTAATGTTTTTTTCATTTTCAATCGGGACCTACGGACTCATTTGAAAGAAAAACATGATCATATTACTGAATTACTTGAATTGCAGTTTGAAAAATATACTGGTAAGTGATCAAATTCGTTGTTTTTAAATAAATATAATATGTAAGATTGTAAATAGAGAATTTATTTTAAGATTTCAATACATGGTTAATGCAAGAAGAAAAATTGAAAAATGTGCGTTATTGCAAGATTAAAGGCGTAAAGAGGAGCAAAGATAAAGAGATATTTTACTATGAGTGTGTACGTTCATTTAGAAATTATGCAATTAAAGAAGAACGATTGAGAAATTTAAAATCACAAGGATCATGCAAAATGCCTTTATCCTGTACTTCTCAAGTGGTGTTAACAAGAGAAGTAGTTTCTGATAGTTACTCTGTGGCATATTATAAAACTCATTATGGACATGGTGAAGAAATTGAACATTTACGTTTATCCCATTTAGATCGACAAGAAATTGCCTCTAAGCTAGTTGTAGGAGTTCCACCAAAAAGGTATTTGAAATAATTTATTTTAGAAGCTATAATATTTTTTGCATTTCGTCTTACTAAATACATATAATAGATATAAAATCTACATTAAGTTAACAAAAATACATTTATAATATATGTGTGTATATACATGTTAGCATTTCTGTAACCTAGGGAACTGAACATGGATAGTTGTTTGATTTCAGATATGTAGATAAATGTTTTTTTCGCCAGACTTTAAGTATCAAAACGTAAAAAATTAAGTTTACATAACTTTTCTATGTTGTTTTTTTATATAATATTCTGTTTTATTGACACAAAATATTATTTTAGCATTATCAGCAGTGTTCGAGACAATATAGGTGAAGAATTGCAAAGGTTCGATCTCATTTCAAGACAGGATATCCAAAATGTTAAAATCTCTTTTGGGATTGCTTCAAAAGAGGGATGCCGTCATCAAGATGATGCAACAAGTGTCCATTTATGGGTCTCAGAATGTATCCAGAGCTGTTCTTCACCAGTGGTCCTGTATAAGCAACAAGGGATATTTATGGACAGTTTTCCTAATCTCAAAACAAATGATTTTTGTTTGATATTTATGAATAATGTGCAAAAAGAAATGCTGCTGAAGTTTGGATCTAACCTCATTGCGATTGATGGTACCCATGGCTTGAACCCATATGATTTTGAGCTGGTAACTATTTTAGTAAAGGACGAATTTGGTAATGGCTTTCCTTCAGCATTTATGTTCACAAATAGAAAGGATACTTCTGTGTATGAGATATTTTTTTGAAAAAATTAGAGAAATAACTGGCATTATAAATACGAAAGTGTTTATGTCTGACATTACAAATACATTTTATAATGCCTGGTGCCGTATTATGACTCCTGCAGAAAAAAGATTATTTTGTGCTTGGCATGTCGATAGAGCATGGCAAACAAATCTTTCAAAAATTTCAGATACTGAAAAGAAGGCCTGTGTTTATAAAATGTTGAAAGAACTTCAATATATGCTAAATTGCGACCAATTTATTGAAAGTTGCAATAATTTTCTCGAAAAACTTTTGGGAGATAAAGATACCTATAATTTTGGTTCTTATTTTGGTCAAAACTATTCTAGTAATTTTAGAGAATGGGCATATTGTTTTAGGAAAGGCTGTGGAGTGAATACAAATATGCATGTAGAGAGCTTTCATAAAGTGTTGAAGTATTTTTACTTAGATGGTAAGAAAATGAAGAGGTTAGATAAGAGTATTCATAAATTATTAGAATATGTAAGAGATAAAACTGTAGAAAGGATCATTAAATTGAAAAGAGGTAAAACCACTGATAGTGCAGTAACATCAAGGCACAAAGCTGCACTAACTAGCTCCTTCTCAATAATCCAGTGTGAGAATGGTGTATACAAATTAGAAAATGCCACAAACAATGAAATGCAGCTTATTGAGAAAGGATCAAATACAAACTGCTGTGAAATAAAATGTAAGTTTTGTCAAATTTGTATTCACTCATACAACTGTACATGCATTGATTACTTAATTCAGGCAACCATATGTAAGCATATACATTATTTTGCATTAAAAAATACAGGTACAATGGTTATTGCTGAAGGAGAAAGTGCATCTAGATTAACTTCTGAAATTGAAGTTAAACAATTACTTTCACATATTGGTAGCAAAAAAGAAGAACACGATATTAGGAACGAATTAAAAGAAAAGGCGCTTCATATTTATCAGATAGCAAATTCTGAAAATTTAAACGCAGAACAATCCTATCCTACTAATATTATATAGGCGAAAGTTTGTTTGGATGGATGGATGTTTGTTCCTCTTTCACGCAAAAACTACTAAACGGATTTTAATGAAACTTTACAGTAATGTAGCTTATAGATCAGAATAACACATAGGCTATAACTCATTGATGCCACTCGCCACCAGGTGGCGCTGCAGAGTAGCACCTTTTGCCCTGTTCAACCGATTGTCATGAAAATTGGTATGTATATGTATTTTTTTACGGAGAAAACGAATATGCTATGCTCATTGATGCCACTCGCCACCAGGTGGCGCTGCAAAGTAGTAACTTCTGCCCCGTTCAACCGATTGTCATAAAAATTGGTAGGTATATGTATTTTTTGACGGAGAAAACGAATATGCTATGCACATTGATGCCACTTGCCACCAGGTGGCGCTGCAGAGTAGCAACTTCTGCCCCGTTTAACCGATTGTCATGAAAATTGGTATGTATATGTATTTTTCTACGGAGAAGGTTTGTATGATATGTTCACTGATGCCACTTGCCACCAGGTGGCGCTGCATAGTAGCAACTTCTGCCCTGTTCAACCGATTGTCATGAAAATCGGTATGATGATGTATTTTTAATGGGTAAGATGAATCCTATCCTATCCTACTCCTACTTATATATATATATATATATATATATATATATATATATATATATATATATATATATATATATATATAATATATATACTAATATTATATAGGCGAAAGTTTGTTTGGATGGATGTATGGATGGATGGATGGATGATACATAAAGACCTTGCTTTTATTCGAATTACACGCAGACGAAGTCGCGGGCAAAAGCTAGTCAAAAATAATGCTTAGCCATTTAAATACAGCTATCTCTATTAGTTCTATACCACAATCTAATTTTATCATTAAAAATCCAGAAGTACACAAGGAACCAGGAAATAAAAAAATAATGAAGCAGAAGTCATTTTGTTTCTACGAAAAATAAGAATAAGAAAAGATCTAATATTCTAAGTAAAAGTACACCAGAAGAATTAAGCTTAGTCAAAGAAATACTAAATAACGAAATAGTGATATCTTCAGCACCAGAAAATGACCATAACTATTTATATTAGTATTTAAATGAAAATAAATAAATGTTTATATATAAAATAGGTTTTAATTTCCTTACTTCATGGGATAATAACAAACATCTTTTAAAACTGCATAAAAATCTGTGTTGTCAAATACAGGTTATTTATTGATATGTACAGTCAAAACAAACGAAAATTGATTCACAAGAATTGTATTAGGTTATTGGTTATTGGTGTTATTATCTCTCTGTCTCCCACCAACGGCGTGCCGCAATTTTCGCTTGTCAGATATAGTACTTATTTTAAAAGGAGATTCCACACTAACTGTAAGTCGAAAAAGTTCATACAAAAGTATGTCGTCTAAAGTATGGTTTCTGATATTGCATTGAAGTTTAAAAAAATACTTATTTTAGAAAAAATTAACAACCAAAATACAAAAATATTAAAATTTAAAATATTTTGATAGGTAGGATACTTTAAAACTTTAAACTAAAATATTATGTATAACTTATTGTGTCCCGGCTATAAGAAAACAAAATACTTTATTATAACTTAAGGCTAAACAAATAATAACAGGAAACTCTGAATTTCAAAAATGCCGCCGCCTCAACAGTAGCACGCAATATTGCCATTTTGTGACGTCAGGGCACGAAGGTCTCAATCTAACGGCTCCTTGTAAGATAGGTATAGTAAAAAACTGCCAACAATTGGAAAATGTTGAAAAGAGTTTTAAAGTTTGTTTAAATAGTCATTTGAATAAAGCTTGAATTTTTAATATTTTTATGGTTGTTTTATTGCATAAAAATGATTTTAAACGATATACACGAGTTGTTTGAAATGTATTTTAATGGATCTTATAAAATGTGTTATTAACTACCTATATATTACAAAAACTATGTTAAAAAAACATCATAAAACATAAACGCAGTACGTTGTCTTAAACGTAAGCATACGTTTGTATTAACTGTAACATTTCATACAGCGTAAACTAGATACCAACAACAAATACCTACTTTATTTTAATGTGAAATTATGACGAAATTATGGTTTATAATTTCAGAGAATATAGATCTGCAGATCCATTAATAATGTATATTCTTAGCTCCATCCAAAAATTTAACAATTCAAGAGCAGAACCTGTAAAAAATAATTCACTAACAATTTTGTATGGGAATCTTTAGAGAAGGTTTCATAGTAAAATTAATTTGTTTACTACAGTCTTTGTATCGAAATGATATTCCATGATTTTTTTAACTCGTTTACAATACAATTTAAATGCTCACAATAGAGAGTTAGTAAATTAACATACCTAGTTATGTATGGAAGTGGATGTTTGTAGCTGTAGTGTAAAGCCACATAAACAAAAATGCAAACGTAATCTACAAATGCGAACGAGACAATAAATTTTTGTCCATAGGAGGTAGAAAAAATTGTAGAAGCAAATTCGAAACACAAAGAATACCACTAACCTGTTTTTTTTTCTTATTTTTACCTTGACAGAAACGGTTGATGGAACCTTGCAGCTCCTGTTCTTTTATTCGAGGTGTAGTGATAACTACTTCTTTCCTTAGTTTTAACAGAAATTCTAGCCTAGCGGACACACTAATTGTTAATTCGAAAAATTGAATTTTAATATAAAACCAAATAACAAGTAACCGGTTTTCGAAGAAACGAAAGTATATTTGGTTTACAAAAAAGAAAAACGATATACAGTTTTTATACTTGATTTATTGAGGTCTGTGTATTGAAGCAAGGGATTGACATTTATAATTAAAATAAATATTTGAATATTGAAAATTAATAAGAAACAATAGTTAGGTATTATCCTAACAAGCACGCGAACTGCCGATGCCCGAACGACGCGAAGCGGAGTTCGGGCAAGCAGTTTAAGCGCGGGAAAGTTAATTTCCACAAGTGTTAGGATCAATACTTTATACAACTACTGCTCTGGAAGTAGAATTTGAGAGGAATATAAGAAATAATTTTTTCTTTTGACACATCTGGCAATAAATTTGTTGTTGCATTTTTAGCTGATTCAACTAGTTCAGGTGGTGGAGTTAAACATCTTGTTAAATCGACCATTATTTTAAATAGTACTCTTTTTTTAATTACCTACACTTTCTTTTTGCGTTTAATACAGTTGCGTTGTGACAGTTGTGACATAAATTAAAAAGGGTTAGGACTGATCGAGTAGTCTCTCTAGTCAAATGAAAACGACAGATAGTTTAGGCGGAATCCGTGTAGTTATGTGGTCATAACCAAACATGTGCGTTTATGAAATACATATAGTCAAGTATGCGACTATTGTGTACTTCGGAGATGACATACTGCGCTCGAAAAGTCAACTTCCAGAGCAGGCGTTGTATAAAATCTATAATTAAATCAATGTTGGGATAACACAATTACGACATTATATAAATATATTTTTTTTTTAATTTTTAATGTGTCTTGAAAATCAAATAAATAAATTCGAAAGCTAGGCAGTACAGTCAAAGAGTTTTACTTTTTTAAATTTTTACTGCCACTTCACCATTTAAGTATAATTATTTTAATCAATAATATTACAACAGTTTGTTATACAAATGAGGTGTTTTGAGAACATTTAAAACATATATGAACCAAGTCCCAAAATCATAATACGGTATCCGCCAAAATAAACAGTACCGAAACAGAGAGTGCTGTGGAGTTGTTTATGTAATATGGATTTGTCATATTTGACTTAATTGTCATTAGTTGATATATTAATAGTACGCTGCAGTTAAATTTGATTTAAAAATGGTTCTAACAACGAAAGAAAAAGTGTTTTTGGTAGAGCATTATTTTCGTTCATACGGAAAAGGTCGTAATGATGGTCCAAGTTTAGAACAGGTGTCAATAAAATATCAACAAAAATTTAATAAAAGTGTGATGTTAGCTGTTGTTGAAAAATTTCGTCGCACTGGTAGTGTATTGTGTCAACGTAAAGGTTCTTCAGGTCGTCGAAAAACAGTATGCACTAACGAAAATGAAGGACGTGTTTTTAACCAAGTTGTGCAATCACCTCAAAGAAGTCTTGTAAGAACTGCATGTAAACTTAACATTAGTGAAACGTCTTTACGTCGCATGTTCAAATCAATTGGTGGTTATCCATACCGTATTCAAGTTGGACAACGACAAAGCGCTCGTTCAGACACGGCGGGAACCGCGCGATTATAGAATCGCATGGAAATCGCGCGGGTCTTATTTATATGAGTTAGTTAGTAATCGTTCAGACATAACCGCGCGGTTAATCAAGCCGCGCGGTTACCGCAACCCAACCGCCAGAAAATAGAATCGCGCTGCTCCCGCGCGTTTCTATTACTATCGAGTCTTTACTTCGCGTTCAGTTGCGTTGCGGATACCGCGCGGTGAGCACGTCACTGTTCGTGAGTTCGCCATGGATCGTTTCGACACTGAACTATTTATTGATGAGGTGGAGAAGAGACCTGCAATATGGGACATTCAGTGTGATGATTACTCAAATAAAATTATCAAGAACCGAGCTTGGCAAGAGTTGGTGGAGATATTTGGAAATTGCGAAGACACGGTGGAAAAAAAGAATATTTTAAGTAAGTAGGTTTATTCACCAAAAAATAATTGACAGAATTATGTTATAATTATTGTTATGAAGCGTATATTATACTCTCCGTATACTTTAGGTACTTAAATAAATATAAACAAACTTCGGCTGCTTTATGCAGACATTTCGAGCATTTTTCAAATGAAGGTCACAACGGTATTACCATATTTCGTTTGTTTACATTTAGTTATGTACCTAAACATTACAAGTACGGTATGTTAGTTGCAGCTATATCTTTGTGTCTTGCCATGGAACACGCCCATCGTTCACAAAGTAATGAGCGAATTTATCTCTGATATTCAAAGATGACGGTGTCCCTCTTCCCGCATGCAAGGTATTAAGATTAGTCATGGGTGCATTATATAAAGTATCTTTAAATTTTAGACCATCTCTAGTCCGCACATAGTTATGTAGAACACAAGAAGCTTTTATTATATCTTCGGCAAAATCTATTTTTACATTTATAGGCCTATGAAAGATGCGCCATTTGTTCGCCAAAATACCAAAAGTGCACTCAATATTACGTCAGGCTCTCGATAACCTATAGTTAAAAATCCTTTTTTCATATGGTAAACATTTGCCTGAATATGGGCGCATTAAATTTTCTGCTAAGCCGAAGGCTTCATCTCCAACTATAACATAAGGCATTGGTGTTAGGTCTGCATTAGGTATTGGTGTAGGTGTTGGTATGTTTAATGATTTTTCTGTCAGGCGTTTATAAAAAACCGAATTTTTAAATACAGCAGAATCACTGCTTTTGCCATAAGCCCCAATATCAACATAAGTAAAGCAATAGTTGGCGTCGCAAAGTGCTAAGAGCACTATGGAAAAGTAATGTTTATAGTTATGATACAAAGAACCCGAATCAACAGGCTTTATAACTCGGATATGCTTGCCGTCTATAGCACCAATGCAATTTGGAAAATTTGCATATCTCTCAAAGTCTCGTGCTATTGTCTTCCAGATATCTTCAGTCGCTTCGGGCATGACTATGTTTACCAACTTATTCCACAATGATTTACATACTTCGCGGACAATTCCAGTAATCGTCGATTTTCCTAGGCGATAATTGTAGCTTAGTTCTTCAAATGAACAACCCGTACCAAGATATCTGAAACAAGAATATTATTAATAATGTTATTATTTTTAGGTACACAACTCCAAAAAAAATGGAAAAACATACGAGATTGCTACAATAAAGAATACAAAAAAGAAAAAACAACTCCTTCTGGTTCAGGTGCTCGTAAAGGAGCCCGATATATGTATTTTTCAAGATTATCTTTCCTGCAGAATAGTGTAAGTAATAAAGACACTACAACTAATATTGAAGAACAGAATGAAAGGCAAAGTGAGGAGACAAGTGAACTAAACGCCAATGCAACCGAAGCCACTGAAATACGTCCCCCTAAACGTAAGAAAACACAAGTGCCAGAAGAAAAAATAGCTGTTTTAATAGAAAAAAGTATCGAGTCACGAAAACATTTTCAGAATGAACTTCAAGAAAATAGTATTACCAAGCAAGATGACGACAAACTCTTTTGTTTGTCGTTATATAAAGAACTCAGAAAAGTACCAGAAAATAGGCGTTTAGCAACCAAAATTGAATTACTTCAAGTGATACAAAAAGGACAAAGCTTACCACCCCCTGTTCGCTACAATACTCAGCAGATCACACCTACGTATTGGCAAGGACAACAGTATGCAAGCCCGCAAGGATATTTTACTACATCTGGATCATCTCCTCCTGTTCCGGCACCGTCACCGTCACCATCGCAATTTAGTTCTGGCTCTCAGTCCTCTACAGTTATAGAAAATATTTATGCTGATTTTGAAGAACAATAAATAAATCTTACCTTAAAGTTATTACGAGTTTCTCTTCCGGTGACACGCTTGGCCTCAAATGCGTTTCAGAGCATGAAATATCTTGCCTGATCAGTTCAATTAGTTCATCAAAAGATTTTATTGACATTCTCAAATAGTCAAAAAATTTGTTATCATACATTCTTAATTTGGGATATAATGTTACGAACTGACCATGTACTAGTCGGTCACGTAATATTGGATGCACCCAATACCGCCTTTTTCTTTTCTTTTTTTTAAGGAGCAACCACAGTAAACACACTTGAGGAGGTACTTATCAAAACGCAGTTTTTAACAAAACTTGTTTTTTTTAATGATAGATGGCGTTGGATGCCCGAAAATCAGCTTGTTCGAATCAACTATTGTATTCCCTGCTAAACGCAGTCTTTGCCATAGTAAATCCTATTTGAAGTTGGGAGTCCAGTCCAAAACGCAGTTTAAGCATCAAGTCGTCCACGTCAAAACGCAACTTTTGATTCATTTTGATTCATCTGACCTTCCCTCGTTTTTTTTCGTGTCGAAGTGCTTGTTTTTTGCGTGATAATGGAAGATAAGAACATTTTGGTCAAAGACGGGTCTAGTGGTACCCGCAAAAAGGTGAAAAGAGGAAATAAAAAGCAAAAAATGAAGGAGATAAGGTAAGTTGATGAAAAAGTGAGGTTATATGTATTTGTTTACGAAAATCGTGTCTTTTTTAGGCATTCAAATCATTTTCCAAACCTGGAGGACTTTGATATGCCATGTAAGCATGCAAGCAAGAGATTTCAATGTAGTGTCATATCCCGAGGAGCTATTAAACTTGCTCGAGAAAAACTCTACGCGGTGCCCAATCGAGTTGTCCAGGATAATAAGATTTCACATCTTTTGACAGTTCGTGCACCAAAAAATAAGCCGCGCTGTAAAAAAGTACAGGAAGTGCGACCTACATATTCATTTTACGATGAAAATAATCAAAAACATGGAGTTTGTCAGAAGTTTTTCGTCCGAGCACTAAACGTTTCCCAGAGGCGACTATTAACGATTTCAAGAAAAATGCAGAGCGGAACTGGAATAGCCGAAACCAGGGGAGGAGATCGTAAATCCAAACATTACCAGAGAAAACGCGAAACCGTTATGAATTTCATTGGCAAGTTAAGAGGGACTGAATCCCACTATAATCGACAAAAATCGAAAAGAATCTACTTACCATCAACTCTAAGCATTGCAAAATTGAGAAAAATGTATAACTCGTCGGTAACTGAAGCCCTGCAAGTAACCAGAACCTTTTTCTATAATATCTTCAATACCAAATTCAATATTGGATTTGGTTCCCCAGCGACAGATGTTTGCAGTTTTTGTTATCAGCTGAAAAACCAACTGAAATTGTCCAAGAGTGAGAAGGAAAAGACCAGCGTTATACTGAAACTTAGGATTCATAAGCTGTCTGCCAAGCAATTTCATAATATGATGAACAGTACTCCAGAGAACAGTGCTTCATATTGTTTTGACTTGCAGCAAGTCCAGGTACTCCCAAAAGTACCTATCCAAGAAGCTTTTTATGCCACTCAGTTATCGCTATATAATTTTTGCATAACTGACATGAAAACAGAAAATCCGGTCTTTTATACTTGGATGGAAACTGACGCTAACAGAGGCTCTAATGAAATCGGGTCTGCGTTGTACAATTTCTTGATACAAGTCGATCTACCGCTAAATTGCGGAATCCTGAGGTTATTTTGTGATGGTTGTTCAGGTCAGAACAAAAATTCGAACATTATAAACATGTTGACATTTTGGCTCCATAATCATGCACCACATAATCTTAAAACTGTTGTTCTAACATTTCCTGTCAGAGGACATTCTTTCTTGCCAGCTGATAGGGTCTTTGGCAGGATAGAGAAAATAAAAAGAAGAGAGAAGAGATCTTGAAGAAGGAAGATTACTGGCAGGTATTTTCTGAAGTAGGCACACTTAGAGTGATAGGCGCTGACTGGGAGTTGTATGACTTGAAAAAGCTAAACAGTTCATTTAAAAAAATTGATTACATCCGAGATGCAAAGAGAATTTACATTGAAAAATCACGTAATTCCAAAACTTCGGCAATAACTTTGCGAGTTGAAGAGTTTTACAGAAATGATATGAATACCCCAAGGGCCTGCCTAAAAAGTGGCAAAGTATTGAACAACATCAGGTTACAGAAGCTGAAATTAGGTAGGAGTGTGAAACCAAAGAAACTAAAGGATGTGGACAGCCTACTGGACAAGTGCTATGGCAGAGTAGATGAGGACGGAAATAAAATTAATTGGAGAGAAAATGAGGAACTCACCTGGTACAAAGAACTTATCAACAACGCATCACTGCCTGAACCAGGAAATGATGCTGAAGAAGAGGAGGTTGAGTCCTGTATTTGCACGGAAGAGGATGATAGATTGAGGATTTGAGTTCAAAAATTATGACAAGCACCCTGTTTTTTGTTTCTATACTAATTTTACTTTTCTTATATCGTTTGTTTGTCAAAAGTTTGGAAATAAAAAATCAAGAATATTTATTTTTTTTTATTTTGGCCAAAACGCAGTTTTTGAAGGGAATTCGGGTCAAAACGCAGTTTCCCAGTTTGTCTGGTTCAAAATGCAGTTTCTTATTTTTTAAAGATGTCAAAATGGGTCAAAAAGTCAAAAAATACTTGAAGAGTTAACAGATCATTTGCCAGGCCTTCCCGACTATCATTTAAGTTATGCCATAATGCTTGGAATTTTGTAAATGTAACGAGTACAAATTTCCATGATTTGGAACAAAAACCATCGGAATTAAAAACTGCGTTTTGATAAGTACCTCCTCACTTCTTCGTCGACCTCCATTTTGAAACTGACGCTAACCCGCACGAAATCGCATACTAACCGCGCGTGTCTGAATAGCTTCACAATTTTGCGGTTTGAAACCGCGCGATTCGTAAACGCACGATTCCCGCATGTCTGAACGCAGGCTAAATGCTGCGGACAAACGTGCAAGAGAAATTTACTGTGGTCACATGTTGAGTTTAATTTACGAAGATCCAGAATTTTTGAAAAACATATGGTTTTCAGACGAGACCCAGCTAGCAACGGCACGTCATAATGACGTCATTATTTGGTGATCACTGGTCGAAAGACGTCAGACGACCAAAAATCGACGTGATAATGACGTCAAATAATTGACGTATATAACACGACATATTGTCACGTCATAATGACATTATCTAGTGATAACTCACCTGAAAAAATCAGATAATACATATATTTTGTTATTTATATTTTGTGACTGATTTAATCATTTTATGAGGTTATTTTCAATAATAAACAATAACCCGGAAAAACTTTTAAGACCTAGAAAAATTTAAAATCCATTTATTTAGTATTTAAACAAAACCAGATATCAAATAATTATATCTATAATTAATTCTTATGAAAAAACTTTTTTATAAAAATTTAAAATTGGCGGGGTACTACTTTTCAATGATACGAAGGTTCCGAACACGAAGTATATAGGTACAACGAATATGCGCTTGCGCCGCTAGCCGACAATATCCGATTCGATTCATTTCATTCCATAACGATATAACGAAAGACGAACGGAACCAACAACCAACGGCCATTTTACCAGTATTTCACTCTCACTCGCATTGTGCATGGTTTTGTACTGTTAGCAGGTGCTAATTAATCAAGCCATTTTACCTTTTGTAGAAAGTGTTGTTTCATTGTGGTAAGTATAGTAATTATTATTATTATAGTTATCGTTGTATTTTTTGATCTGAAAATATTTGGTTTAAGTTTATGGCATATGCGGCCGGGTTTTATTCAATTTCTAAATTCGTAATAATTTTAATGCTTCAATAATATCAATGCAATTTTAAGCTGACCTTGAAAGTGAATAGAAATTGTGATTGTGCTGTGATGGGATGGCACATGAATCCTTTTATTTTACCATTTTTATTATAATCAGTAGGTAACAAAAAGTTAAATTTATGGCTGTGATGAAGCATAACATTTATGATAAATAATAATTAATTGTGTAAATTTCCTCAAAGTTTATAGCCCTTAAAAAGATGAAAAGAAGAAACTGAATAAACCATGTAGTCGCCTATGATGGCATAGCTCCAATGATGGCATATATACTTTATTTTTAAAAAATGCGACAACACTGCGCCATATACTCTCTTCTCATGCTTAGTTTGGTAATTTAACCTCTAGAGTGAAGTTTAGTGCCTCTCAGAAGCTGTTGGTGTTTTCTAAAATATAATTAAAATTTCGGTAAGTGTTGAAGTAATAAATAATATTTTATACATCTAAAATTTTCACATTTATGTATCACATTTCAACGCGGGATTTACTGATGTAAGCTTCATATTAGTAATCTATGCACTCATGTTTTTAATTCAAGGTCATAATTTTATAGAAGGCACTTTTTTACGATTTAATCAAAACACTGCATGTTTCCAATGATGGCATACACAAGTGTTTCCTTTGATGGCATAGGTATGCCATCATAGGAACTACTAATTTTTTTCTGTTTTAAATATAGGAGAATTTTGTCATATAGTCGACAATTTTTTTAAAAGCATATGTATAGTTAATGCAATGTTTTCTTTCAGACATGGACAAAAAAACGTCAGGAATGGGACGAAGTAGGTATAAGGGAGGCAATAAACGCAATTAAAGAAAAAAAAATGGGGTGGCGGTTAGCTGCCAATACTTATGGAGTTCCAGCCACTACATTACGTAGGAGGTTTCAGAAGGATGACAGTTGTAAGGGAGATTTAGGAGGTCGTAGAACAGTTCTGAGTCCAGATATTGAAACAGATCTTGTGAATCACATTGTTGATATGGAAACCAGATTTTTTGGCTTAACCACAAAGGATGTAAGAAAGCTAGTGTACGAAATTGCGGAAAAAAATAATATCAAACACACATTTAATAAGGATAAAAAGATGGCGGGAAAAAAATGGATTAGGGGGTTTTTAAAGCGACATCCAAGGATATCTCTGAGAATTCCTGAAAACACGTCTTATGCTAGAGCTGAAGCTTTTAACGAAAATAATGTTATGGCTTATTTTTCAGCATTAGAAGCTGTGTTACATCAGTATAACTTTCCCCCTGAAAATATGTATAATGTTGATGAGAGTGGTTTAACAGGTTGACTGCCATATATAAACGATAAAAAATGACCCATACGCCAAGGGAAGAATAGTTATAAAAATGACCTTTTAAAAGATATGTTCTATATGTTTGTACAAAATTCATCAAAATAATAGCAGTTTTCCAAAAAAAACTGTCAGCGGTCGTATACGCCCGCCCGAGCATAGGCGGCATATTTATGTCATTGTTGCCAGCGGTCGTATTGACAGCGGTCGTTTTATTCGAGTCGTAACTTGTCAGTGTGAGACGTATCAGTTTCGTTTTGATCTTGGTCGCTGTTTGATGTGCACGTGCCGCCATGAGTAATCGTAGTAGAAAAATTGTTGAACTAGCATTGAAAGATGGCCAAAAGTCAGGTAATATTCATTATTTACCTTTGAAATATACATTCTCAAATACAGTAGTGGAAAAAAGTTTGGAAACTTTTGTCCGCTACTGTAGATATAAATATTTTGAATCATCTATCCCTTCTAGGTGACGAATCTGATCCATATAGTTCATTTGACTCTGATCTTGACCCCATGTTTTTGCCGTCTAGTGACGAAGAAATATTATCTAGTTCAGATTTCTCAGATTCAGAAGAGGAAATCAAAAATTCCAGTCTAAAGAAATCTAAGCCCAAACGCAAATTGCAACCCAAAAAGACAGTCTCAAAAAAATGAATACTGGAGAAAATAGGTTTTTGGATCAACCATGCTGTTCCAAATCAGTTTTATCCGATGATGTCTCGCACCAAGAAACAGAAGCCGCTAACGCCACAATCAGTTTTCCATCTGATTCTATGGAAACAAACAAGAAGAGTTCATCAGTAGATCTGGAGCAGGATCAACAACTGGAAGAATTCTTTGAAGTTGAGACTTTAGCTCAAGCCAAACCACCAAATATTGAGGACATCCAGGGATCTGACAATGAGGTTGAAGTTAACCAAAATGTTTTAGAGCATACGTGGACGCAGCCAATTGGAAATCATCAAGAATTCGAATACACTGCAGAGGGTGGTTTACATGGAAATTACGCCGCAATACTGATAAACGATTTGTCGCCTTACACATGTTTCCGTACTTTCCTTGACGATGAAATCATTGATGAGATGGTAAATCAGACAAACCTATATGCCACCCAAGTTTTGTGTGATCCGAACGACGTGAAGACAGATTCGAGACTACACAGATGGGCTCCAACTGATAGAAAAGAAATGATTCGATTTATTGGTGTAGTGGCTTACATGGGTTTGGTGAAGATGCCTTCGTTGGAAAAGTATTGGAGTAATGACGACCTATATAAGAATGTGATTATACCAAAAACCATGTCCAGAAACAGATTCCAGTTACTTCTCAGAATGTGGCACTTCTCCGATAATAAAAGTTGTCCAGAAGGGGATCGTCTTCATAAGGTGAAGCCATTAGCAGAAAAACTTGTCAACAACTTTCAAAGGATCTACACTCCTGGCCGGACATTTTGTATTGATGAGTCCATTATTCCTTTTCAAGGGCGATTGCTATTCAAGCAATATATTCCACAAAAAACCCATAAATATGGAATAAAACTTTTCAAGTTATGCAGTGACAATGGGTATACGTGGAATCTGCGAATATATGCCGGAAAAGAAAAAGGTGATGGCAACGCTTCTGTTTCAACAAACATTGTGATCAATCTCTCCAGGGACCTACTAAATTCTGGACGAACCATCATAGCTGACAACTATTATACAAGTCTCGAACTCACAAATATTTTGTTGGACAGTAAGACACACTATATTGGTACCTTGAGAGCTAACCGGCGTGGAAATCCGAAAGAAGTCGTACAAAAAAAATTGAAGAAAGGGGAAGTATTCGGACAAGAAAACGAAAGAGGCATATGTGTCTTGAAGTGGAAAGATAAGAGGGATGTTCTTCTTCTCACCACTAAGCACACTGTTGAAACAGTGAATGTCCAGCGGCGCACTGGTATGGTTCAAAAACCGAAGGCCATAATCGAATATAACGAAGGAAAATCGTCGATTGATCAATCTGATCAGATGACCAGTTATAATTCACCCTTAAGAAAATCCCTAAAATGGTATAGGAAACTTGCCATAGAATTTATTTTGGGTACAACGCTTGTGAATTCCCATATTGTATACAACCAGCTTGCTGACAAAAAAATTAAAATTACAGAGTTTCGTGAACAAGTAGTGAGATCCTTTCTGACATATGATGAAACCGCTCATGAAAATAAAACAAAGCAGAAACCATCGAGGAAATCAGCAATCCATAAGTTCCTCAAAAAACAAGGGCCTTTCGATAAAGTCCGGAAGTACTGTAAAGGTTGTTATGCAAAAAAAATTCAAGGGAAAATAACCAAAAACCAAGTCAAGAAGGTTGTAACATATTGTGAAACATGCGAAGACCAGCCTCATTTGTGTTTGGAATGTTATAATATCTTACATTCAAAGTAGTTATAATGTTTTTGTAGTATTCAAACCCCTTTTCACTTGTTTTGTTTCGTGTAACTGCATTAATTTGTCAATAAAAAGTAAAAAATAAAATATGCCGTTTTTTTTCAATAATTTTTCGACAATTCCAAAACTCGCAGTGATATGCGAGCCTCGTAGGCCAGAGCGGTCGTATACCGTACCTTAAAACGTTATAGATAGGACCGCTGGCAAATGAGGATCGATAGTTTTATATGGTGCATAGCGGTCGTATACGACCGCCATGGCATATTGGCATGTTTACATGTCGGTCGTATACGACCGCCGTGGCAGTCAACCTGTTAAATACGGTACAAAAAAGACCGCAAAAAATTTTTGCCACCAAGGGGCGTAAGCGGTTGGTACTCTTAGCAGTGCTGAACGAGGAAAACATACAACAGTGGTGTGTGCAATGAATGCGATTGGAACTTTTATACCTCCATTTTTTATTTTTGGTAGAAAGAGATTTAAAAATGAATTAATGGATGGTGCCCCACCAGGAAGCAAAGCATATTGTCAAGAAAAGGGCTGGATGACTGGCGAAATTTTTTCAAACTGGCTGAAACATTTCGCTAACCATACTAAGGCATCTCCTGATAATAAAATTTTATTGCTGTTGGATGGTCATGGTAGCCACAAAACTTTGGAAGTCTTGGAATACGCAAAAAGTAAGGGGATTGTAATGTTTTGTTTTCCTGCACATTGCAGTCCTCGAGTTCAACCGCTTGATGTTGGCTTTTTTGGACCTTTACAAATATATTTCAACCAAGAAATACAAACGTGGCTTAAACAGAATCCAGGTAGAATTGTTACGGATTTTCAAATTACCGGTCTTTTTAAAAACGCCTATTTAAAAAGTGCTACACCGGCTAACGCCATTAATGCTTTTAAGAAAACAGGAATAAGTCCATTCAATTCAAATATTTTTGAAGACTGGATGTTCGAACCTTCACTAACGACCGACAAACCGTTACAGAAGCCAGCTCATGAGCCTGGAATTAATCAACAACCCCCATCTCTAGAAACCCCTTTACCAGCTCCCCAAAATATTTCGCAACAGGATTTAAAGGATGCAGGTCCGTCTTCTTTAAAAAAGCTCAAATACACCATTTCTGAGCTATCTCCCATCCCTGTAGTTTCCAAATATGAACCCACAGCAAAACGCAGACGTGGAAAAACTGGTTTTTTAAATACAACTCCTAATATTGTGGAACTGAAACAAAAATCAGAAGAACAAGTTGAAAAAGAACGAAAAAAGTTGGTAAGAAAAGTTAAGGAAAAAATTGTTCCATTGTTAGATAAAAGTGATGATAGTATAGAGGATCCATTTAAAGACGTAGAAGACAATACATCAGATGCTGCTTGCTTATACTGTAATGAACTCTTTTCAGAGTCACGTTCAAAAGAACTCTGGATCAGTTGCCAAGCATGCAAAGCCTGGTGTCACACTGATTGTGCGGGTGTAGAAAAAAAATGTAAGAAATTTGTTTGTGAATTGTGAATGTAACTCACCCAAAATTTATTGTTTAGGTATAGAGAATAAAGTTTTATGTTTGAAATTCGTTGAAATTATTACATTTTATAGGGTAAGCCATCAAAGTCATAGTGTGTTGCCTATGACGGCACACGTAGATAAAAAGAAAATATTTTTTTACATTAAAAATATAACTGGAAGACTAAATGTTATAATGTAATATTAATAACTGTACTATATCATATAAATATTTATCATTAGATTAATTATCACTTTTAAAACAAAAAAAATATTCACTATTAAATTTGTATGCCATCATAGGCGACCTTCCCCTAATTATCTAAATATATTTGTTTTTAATTTGTACATACTCTAAAATAAAATTTTGGGTCAATTTTGTTATGGAGCTTTACTATATTTGTTTTATTTCTTGTTTTAGGCTTCCTACCTTTCCTCGCTTGGAAAAAATGGGTGCACAGGTCATGTCAATAGAATTATGAGACTACTAATGACGAACAGGTTGGCTAAATCATATAATTTTTCTGGGCAGAGAAATGAAAAATTGGCATTTTGCAACACTCTAGTGATATCTGTCATCATCCGTAAGTACTCTTTGTTTTTGTGTCTTACTGCCTAAATTTGTCCTTCATAGAGCATAATAAAATAATAAATAATTTTGTTGACGGATAATTCTCAATAAATAACCACTTTTTTTAATTTTTTACAGGTGTCAAATTAAAACTCCCTTAACGTCTCAAGTGGATGTTGAAAATGCAATTAAAATATGGCTGAAGCATGCCAAACAACGAGAGCAGAAGAAGAATGCTGGCGCTCTGGTTTGACTTTTTTAATTATTCTATAATAGTAACTATTTTTTGAATTGTTAACATATATTTTAAAGTGACTGCCAACAACAAGTAGCTATTTGTAATAATTAAGGTTCTTAATGAAAAACTTTCTCAATATGTTTCTCATATTATGATAAATAAATTTTTTCAAGATAATATATTGGTTTATTTTTATAGGTGTGCTCCCTTTCCTATATAATTTTATGACAAATTAGCCAAGTGAACATTTTTTTAAACTAGGACAAATTAACGTAATATAGACGTGAAAATCACGTCATTCAACAAATAAAAATAACGTCTTATATCACGTGTAAATCACGTCACATAAATGACGTCATTGGTCCGAGACATTAGGAGGTCATTTTCACGTCATTGTTCTGCTCATTTCTAGTCATTTCATGACCGGATATCGACGTCATTTTCACGTGACCTTGCTACCTGGGGAGTCACGTTCATCTTAGCGGCTATATTAATCGACAAACAACCAGATTCCTTGGATTTGAACGTCCTGATGTCATTGTAGAGAAACCACTCCACAGTCTTCGAGTTACCGTTTGGTGCGCGGTATCTGGTCATGGAATAATGGGTCCTTATTTCGTTGAAGATGATAATCAGAATCCACTTACTGTCAACCAAGAACGTTATAGAGAGAAAATTATTATACCTTTTGTGAGAGATCTAAATAACTTTTGCCGTGCACGAAATCTACAGTTTCGCACACAATGGTTCCAACAAGATGGTGCAACGAGCCATACAGCTGTGTGCACCTTAGACTTACTCCGTCCACATTTCGATAATAGAATAATTTCTCGGGGAACAGACTTCGAATATCCTTCTCATTCACCTGATCTGACGCCACCTGACGCATACATTTGGGGCATAATGAAGGACAAAATATTTTATTCGGAAAATCCGCCGGCGAATATTGCCGAACTACGGGAAAGAATACAAAATATTTTTGGCAGTTCCATCAACCACTTTTTAAAAATATGTTTATTGACTTACAAAATCGATAAGTATGAAGCTTGTTTGCGTCGAAATGGTGAACATTTTGAACACTTACATTACAGAAATTAAAAATTAATTTTTATTTTTATTTTCGGTACTGTTTATTTTGGCGGATACTATATAAAGCTTTTTAACACAAAAATTACGGAACAAATATTAAATCTGGAAACATGTTCTACAATATCGAACATAAAATTTTTTGGTAATAAATTAAAAGATAAAATTAATACTAAATCATTTAATATAATATCTATATTTTTTTATTTATTGGGTGACCTTAACTTAAAATAAAAGATAATTTAATATATTTGAAAATGACCCTTGCTTATTTTATTGATTTAAATAGATTTGTCAAAGGCCTTCTTTTAAATCTAAAGTAACTCAGCAGTGAATTGGATGCTTGAGTTTAGGCTGTTAAACAAATCTAAGTACTAGTGACTCTATTCTCAGGTAAAGCAAGCTCATCTACGTATCTTTTGATGAAAAGGATATCAAAATGTAAAAAAGTTTTTGCATTAGCTAATAATTTATCTAGAACAAAGTTTACGAGGATGGAGATATCGTTGATCCCATTGAAGTACCAAACATTTATTTATAGAAGATGTTAGTAAAGGTGAAGACAATGTAACGTTCGTTTTTATTATCCGTCACTTCTTATTCCTATCTTAGTAGACTATGCATTTTATTTCTTGGATTGGCACTTCATTTTGTTGGGTTGGT
Source organism: Altica lythri (assembly GCA_964028335.1). Lineage (NCBI taxonomy): Eukaryota > Metazoa > Arthropoda > Insecta > Coleoptera > Chrysomelidae > Altica > Altica lythri. The sequence goes on along the minus strand of OZ034806.1, from coordinate 27,279,028 downwards.
ACCTAAACTGAAAACGTCCTGTCCTAGTGTCGAAATATTGACAGCTCATATTATCAAAGGTTAACATTTTTAAAGATAGAAGTATTTAATAAGCAATGCCAAAAAATCAGTATAGAAATACACAACAACATCATTAAATGTTATGGTATGTATAAGCAACAGCAGCGAAAGTGTGTATTTCAATCAATTGGCTCAGATCTTTAAGGTAAGTGCCTACCATTTTGCTATTTCTTTTAAATGAATCCTAGTTTGTGACCTAACATAAAGTTATATATTTTGCATTAGATTAATTGAGAGAGGTTTTTGTAATGATTTTATAAATATTGAAACACTTATGGGGACTTTTGCACAATTTATTTACAAAATTGTTAAGATACACTGAACTCTGCTGGATAACGTCTAACTACTTGACAATACAATAAACTCTTGTGAATATTTGAACTTGAACTGACGTTAACTGCCCATACATCCCCTTATATACTACAAAATGAACATTCTGGAACATTCTAGAAACATTATTTAATCTAGTCAGTGTGTTTAGAAGTTTCTAGAATTTTCTAGAAACATTAGATTTTTTTAGAAGTTTCTAAAAATCAACTGTAAATAACAATCTTTCAAATTAAGGTCCCTTCCTTTACGGTTATCGCGTTACACTGCCCCCTCCTTAGATTAATTCCTCCTGACATGTTATTTCCTAATTCGGAATCCCGCACACTCCCTGAGCCAGCCAAACCATCTTCTTGGAGCTGCTGCACATCTCCACTGTGGTTCCCTGGTAAGGCGCCAAACGATCATGATGGACCACGACGGGTTTCCCTCTGGGAATTTTCACGATCCGATAAATGACATCGTTAATCTTCTTCTTGATGGCGTATGGACCTTCCCAGTTCTTCTGTAATTTGGGACAAATACCTCGACGCCGACGGAGGTTATAGAGCCAGACTAAATCTCCAACTTGGTAACTCTTTTCCATTGTCCGTGTGTCATAGTACCTCTTTATCCGATCACTAGATAATTGAAGTTTTTCACGCACCAAGTTGTGTATATTCTCCATTCGATTCTGAAGATCGGCGACATACTGTTCACGGGCCATTTCCTCACCAGGTTTACAACCAAACACCAAGTCACATGGTAGCCTCATTTCTCTACCGAATAGGACCTTCGCAGGCTTTTGGCCAGTTGATTCGTTAATGGCCGATCAAATTGCCATTAGAAATAGTGGAATATGTCGATCCCAATGCCTCTGACAACCTGACACCACTTTTGACAGATAGTTGGTTATAGTCCGGTTCATTCGTTCCACCATTCCATCAGACTGAGGGTGCATCGCTGTGGTTCTCGTTTTGTGGATGCCTAATCTTTGGCAAACTTCTTGAAACAGCTTGCTCTCAAAATTTCTCCCTGGGTCTGAATGTAATTCTAGTGGTACACCAAATCGGCTTACAAATTCTTCAACTAATATATCTGCTAAAGTGGTGGCTTCCTGATTGGGAACTGCATAGGCTTCAACCCATTTAGTGAAATAGTCCATTACAACAAAGATATATTTACAAAAGAACAATGAAACACAAAATCAATCCCACACAATTTAATGATGTAAAATAAAATATCAGTTGGCGACTAGTTTCGGCTACCAAGAGCCATGTTCAGGCCTAAAATTAAGTAGACACTATGAGGAGAAAATTTTTTTAAAGGTGTTAAAAAGGTATATACCTAGTATAAATAAAATTTTTGGAATGATGATATTACAGGTCACATAAAGGTATTCTATATAAATCCATAGATTGAGATCAAGTAAAATTTCGGTCTTCAGCATAAAATGGTGTTCGCACAATCGAAATTTTAAGAAATCAAATGTATGAAAAGTTAAAATATAAAAGTGATGAATTAATAGCTGGCGGAATTTCATAGATATACTCCAGAAAGCCGGCGTGGTCAAAAATAACACAATTGATTAACGTCCATAGAACACAAGTAAACAAAAAATTTTTGGAGAACAGGAAAAACTATTGTTAATGTAAAACTCGGAGATACGAAAAATCCAAATATCATGACAAAATTATTAAGATTGTTAAACTTATGGAGGATTAAAAGCGTCAAAAATGGAGTCAGACAGAGATTTGTAAAATCGTTGCGCATGACACTGACAAATTGAAGAAAAGAGAAATTACTTGACCTTAACAATGATATTAACAAATTAGTAGTTTAAAAATATCAGAAATAAGCGTTAAATTTAAACTAAGTTACTAAAGCTAAGTAACCACTTTAAACTAGCATGGTCTGTTCTGATCAGGAATTTTCTGCCATACAGATATTTATAAAAGTGTTCGACGGATTTTACAACTGCTAACAGTTCCCTCCGAGTTACACAGTAGTTCTTTTCAGCTTTCGATAAAGTTTTGCTGAAATAACCAACCACTTTTTCCTTACCATCTTGTAGCTGAGACAAGACGGCTCCAATTCCCACATTGCTAGCGTCGGTGTCCAGAATAAGCGTACCATCAGGAAGTGGATAAGCAAGAACAGGTGCTGACGTAAGCTGTTTCTTCAATATTTCAAACGCTTCTTGACATTCCTGATCCCAACAGAAGGACTTATCTTGTTCTGTCAAACATGTCAAGGGTTTGGCGATGTCTCCAAAATTCTTGACATATCGTCGGTAATAGGAACAAAGACCCAAGAAACTCCGGAGCTGATGTTTGTCGATAGGGATTGGCCATTCCTGAACGGCTTGTATCTTAGCGGGGTCAACAGCAACGCCATCCTTGCTTACGTTATGCCCTAAATAATTGACCTGTTTCTGGAACAAGTGGCATTTCTTAACATTCAATGTTAGATTAGCGTTTTGTAATCTTTTAAAGACTTCTTCCAGGTTGGATAAATGCTCCTTAAAGGTCTTTCCCATTATGATGATGTCGTCTAGATAAACTAGACAAGTTTCCCATGACAAACCCCGCAGAATGTTCTCCATTAGTCGTTCAAACGTCGCAGGAGCATTACATAGGCCAAACGGAAGGACCGTAAATTGCCACAACCCTGATCCACTGGTAAAGGCAGTCTTTTCTTTGTCTGCAGGATTCATTTTAACTTGCCAGTATCCGCTTTTAAAGTCCAAGGTAGAAAACAAAGTAGAACCCGCCAAAGCGTCGAGGGCATCATCAATCCTTGGCAGAGGATAACTGTCCTTCTTAGTGACATCATTTAGCTTTCGATAGTCGACACAAATCCGCATTGATCCGTCTTTCTTTCTCACTAATACCACTGGAGAAGCCCACGGACTACTGGATGGTTGACTATGCCATTTTGAATCATTTCTTTAAGGGCTCTGTCTGCTTCTTCCTTCTTAACTTGAGGCATCCTTCGGGGTACGTGTCGAATCGGACGTGCATCACCAGTGTCAATTCTATGTTGTACAACATCAGTTCTTCCCAGTTTACTTTTAGAACCAAATACAGGTTTATAACGGTAAAGTAGATTTTTTACCTGTTTCTTTTCTAATTTTGACAAAGAGGGATCTAATTTTGTCATTAATTGTTCAATTCCGTTGGTCTCATCTGTTTCCGTAGCGTTTACCTTGTGAATTATGGCCGTTACTGGTTCTAAACTTCCCATTTCCGTGTTCTTTCGGAGAAGAACTGGATGATCGTTCAAGTTGATAACTCGGATGGGTACCTCTTTGGCGGATCTAACAAGAGTCTTACCCACAAGAAGTCCTTTTCCCAATTCATGGTCATGGTTCTTTGGCTCTATCATGGCTGGGGCACCATCTAGCTCCAGTCCATCCACCCGCGCTGCGCTGTGACGACACATTCGCAGCTCGCCGGAAGTTCGATATCATCGATTAGCTTAATCGAGGCGTTGTCAACTTGTTTTTGGTGCAGGAATATTTCTTCATTACCAGTACGAAGGATACGTTGGCGAAGATCCAAATGAAAACCACAGTGGAGCATAACATCCATGCCCAGAACAACATCTTCATCAACGTCAGCCACCAGCACCGAGTGAACAAGAGAGGTGGAACCAAACTGTAGCGTCACCTGTATCTCACCGTAGATGATGTGGAGAAATAGTAATAGTACAGTTGTTAGAAATATAGCAGAAGAAGTGTCGGGGAAAACATCAGGGAAAAGTGCACCAAAAATAAAGAAGCTTAATGGTGGATTGAGAAAGTACAAGTGTAAGTATTATGGGAGAATATGTTGTAACTATAGATGCATTAAACTTATGTCGCATACTTTAAAAATTTGCAAGAGAAAAGTTAATTTTAATTTTAACTTAAAAATTTAGATTTTCTCATAACCGAAACAGGTATTTTACCTATCGGTATTTAATATTTATTCATTTTATTTTCGTTTTCCTATTCATAAACATGTTGTTAAACTATACTTGTACTTATGAATAAATATTATTATTATTATTATTATTAGTTAGAAATAGACTGAGAGAAGAAACGAGTATAAGTGAAAAACAATTTGGGTTTGTGGCTTATAGATGAACGACTCATGCTGTTTTTGCTATGAGAAGAATGATGGAGAGATGTAAAATGCAGCGTGGTATTAACGCTGCTTTTATAGACTTGGAGAAAGCGTACCACTGAGTGTCCAGTTAAGAAGGTGGGAGATGTATGTATGTGAATGCCAGAACAGTATGAACGATAAGAGCAAGAAATGAATTAGAAGACAAAAACAATAATAAAAAGCAGTGTTAGAGTTACGGAGCGATTTGGAGTGTATGTCTTTAAATTAATCTGAAGATGCAAAACTTTAGGGTCTGTTCTAGAAACGAATGAAGAGTTGTTAAAGTGTAAGACCAATGTTAACGTATAACTCAAAAATTTTGTCAGTAACGAAAAAGCAAAAGATAAAGTCGGAAGTGGCGAAGATGAAGATGTGTGATTTAACGAGGAAAAATAGAGTAGGAAATGAGAGGGTAAGAGGTACAGTAAAAGTGGGGCAGCTAAGCAAGAAAATTTAAATAAATAGGTTGAGATGGGTTGAGTTGAGAGGAGGGATGAGATTTATTTTGAGGGTAAGAGGAAGAAAGAAAGAACGAAGTTGAGATAGATGGATCCAATAAATGAGGACCTGAAGGAGAAAAAAAGAAGAAGAGAGGATGTGTTAAATAGCAGAATCTCCGGTAGCGGTACGCAGTCTCCAACTGGTAGGCCACATCTTCTTTCCCATAATGATGGATGATCGAACGATAGTTTTCGTAGCTCCAGTGTCTACCAGCATGCTAAATGTCTTCCCATCAATGAGGCCATCTACATATAAGCTGTCCACGTGACAGTTGCCAATTTAATGGTGTGAGGGACTTCGGGAATGTTTGGGGTCGATTTCGCCCTCCAGGAGTCGATCCGTTCTAGTTTTCCTGGTGCTGGAGTACTTCAGCAGAAGATTTTTCTTTTTGGGGGCAAGTATTTCTTATATGGCCTAGTTCTCCGCAGTTCCAGCATCTCACTGTGCGCCTTCTTTTTGGAGATAACTTCATTAACCTCTCTACTACCGCTTCAACGTCGTTGAGATGAGTTTGACCATAACGCATCTCTAGACGATTCACCAATAACTCGAAGTTGTCAGCTTCATCCGGTGTCAATGATTGCAAGACGTCTAAAGCCTCGCCTCGCAGAGCTACGGTTAGGGACAATGCCTTCTCCTGGGATGACCATCCATTTGCTTTGGCTGCTGCATCGAATTGTTTTAGGTAATTTGGCCAGGAAGTTTTTCCATCGAAGGTCGGGGGTTTCATCGTAGTTCGTACCTGGGTCGCCTCCCCGTTTTCTCGTCGGTTGATTTCTACATGGCAGGTTTTCATCGTTTCTGCATCTCCGTCGCCGTGGTGGAATGGCTGGTTTCGACGAACAGCTTCCTGTTCTCGTTGAAGCTTCGTTATTTCGGACTGCATTTGCTGGTTGATCCCGTCTCGCAAGTTGGCCACTTGGTGGTTCTGCTCGTCTCGCAAATTGACCACTTGCTGGTTTAAGTTGTCCAGTTGCTGATTCAGGTTGGTCACTTGCTGGTTTTTCTCGTCTCGCAAGTTGCATATTTTGGAGCGCAAATGCGATATTTGCTGGGAGAAGGAACTGGATAACTCTTCTGGTAGGGTAGACATCCGTTGTGATAGCTGGGACACCTCTTCGCGCTGGCTTCTTATCTGACTGGATAGCTCCTCTTGTTGGTTCGTCATTCGTCCTGATATCTCCTCTTGCAGCCGGGAAAGTTGTTGAGCTTGTTCTTCTTGCAGCCGGGAAAGTTGTTAAGTTTGTTCTTCTTGTTGGCTCGTCATTCGTTGTAACATCTGGGAAAGTTGTTGCGATATTTCCGAATTTGCTTTTTGAGCTGGGTCTTCAAACTCCACAGCGTCAGGGTCCAAATTATTATTTACGTAGTATTCACGGAGCCTTCTCAACAATACGGATTTGCTCCCAGTAGTTTCCAACTCTAATTCTTCAAGCTCTCTTCTGAGCTCTGCCACCAATAGTTCATTTATCTTCTTTCCAGGCATTCTTGTATCTTCACCCCACACCTGACACCAATTTGAAACACTTATGGGGACTTTTGCACAATTTATTTACAAAATTGTTAAGATACACTGAACTCTGCTGGATAACGTCTAACTACTTGACAATACAATAAACTCTTGTGAATATTTGAACTTGAACTGACGTTAACTGCCCATACATATATACTACAAAATGAACATTCTGGAAAATTCTAGAAACATTATTTAATCTAGTCAGTGTGTTTAGAAGTTTCTAGAATTTTCTAGAAACATTAGATTTTTTTAGAGAAGTTCCTAAAAAACAACTGTAAATAACAATCATTCAAATTAAGGTCCCTTCCTTTACGGTTATCGCGTTACAATATGTATCACTTTTTAAATAAAATTTATATTATTAACATAATACATAACCGTTTTTGACAGATATCAATAAATTATAAACAACGTTGTCAGATTTCACATTTTTAAATTAAACATTTTTGTAACTATAATTTAATTCAAAATTTTGTTAAATACTTTTAAATCTCATACATACCTTTGTGTAACTGAGGTATATTTTTTGAAACTAATTAAAATATTATTGAAAAATAATGAGAAAGTCGCATATAAAGGAAGTAAAACTGATACATTTGAGAAGTTTATTTTAAAAAAGACTTATTTGGATCTACCATTCTAAAAATGAACATTTTACTTTGGACTGATGCTAAACAGAATTTTTATTTTAAAGGGGGACGCACTACACTATACAAACTTATAAAATTAATGGGATACAAATTTAAAAAAGTAAATGGACGACATATTTTATGTGAACAACGACACGTTAAAATTAGTAAAATCACTTTCATTCGGAAATATAAATAACTAAACAGTCTTACTGAGAGAGTTACATTCGTGTACCTAGATGAAACATGGATCTATCAAAATGGTAGTTCAGTGCGTCAGTGGGTACACGATTCTGACCTGAAAAGTAATCCAGCTCGTGTAAAATCCGAAGGAAAGCGATTTACGATTTTAAACGCAGGGACTGATGCTGGATGATTTTTGGAAAGATGTGACTTGTTACTTGAGTCTTTGAATAAAGACTTTGACTATCACAAAAGTATGAATAGTGACCTTTTTAAAAACTGGGTTGTTAATCAACAAATTCCTGCTTTATCTGTATTTCAAGAAAAATGTGTAGTGGTCATGGACAACGCGCCATACCCTTCAGTTCAACTTAACAAACCACCCTATTTTAGCAAAAAAAAGCGATGTTGCAGGAATGGTTGATTAACAATAACATTACATTTGACACAAAAATGACAAAGAAAAAACTGTACTTAATAATCTTACCTTATAAAACTGACGAAAAGATATATGTAGTGGATGAAATTTTAAAACAACGAGGACATGAAGTAATTCGACTACCACCATACCATTGTCATTACAATCCAATAGAACTAGCATGCGGGTTTACTAAGACATATTATAACAAACATCTACTTATCTTGACCAGGATAGAGTTAAAAAAACTTGAACAGAAGCATTGACTAAATGTACACCAGACATGTGGCGAAATTTTTGTAGACACATTGGCAGATTGGACTAATTACATGGGAAACTGCTCACATGACAATATTCCTCCTTTAATTATTTCATTGAAGGAATCAGATTCTGACGATTCCGATTTTGGATTTGATAGTGACTCTGATTCTTCCAGTGAAATAATGGAAGAGGATTGATCATACAAATACACCGACAACATTTACATGTTATATCTAAATCTTCATCTGTATTTGTTTTCATTTGCTTTTATGTAATTTATTAAAATATTTTTTTTATTGTATCGGTTTGAAAAATTTCTGAAGAATTTCTGTTATAAAGAACATTATCAAAACATCTGCATATATAAGTCAAATGCGACTCCACCTGGGACGGACCAGGAAAATCAAATTTGTACTGGAGTAGTTTCCTTAATTAACCCATTGGATGTGAAATTTTATTACCCCACAGCCACTTTTACAATAATGTCACACTACGATGCCATTTGGATGTAAAATAGTAGACTTTAAAAAAGATGGATATAAAATTTGAGTACTGTGTTTTTATGTCAAACTTAGAAATGATTAAATAATTTTATCTACTCTACCTTATATTATGTATCAATTTTTAGTTCGTGAAAACTGTCATTATAGACAGCAGTGCGTGAAGGATTGAAAGTGTGCGTGAAGTAACAATGTATTTTAAATGGGATTTACTTTTTTGCACTGTTTTTGACACATCTTCATATAATCAAATATCCTTAGCATTCGCGTTGTCATGGTGTTGCTATGAGAGCATTAAATTTCAACAAAAGTTATCCTGACAGTGCTGTAGTTTAAATTTTAACATTAGAATTTGTAATTATTTTTTATTTGTTTATCGTAGATAAAATATTGTATGAAACTGTGCGTGAAGTGCTTTTTGCGCACTTACGCGATATATAGCACTCGCTTCGCTCGTGCTCTAAACATCGCGTGCGTGCGCAAAAAGCATACTTCACGAACTGTTTCATAAATAACTATTTTTTACCACTGCTTGAATAATTTAAAAGTTTTATTATAAAGTAAAAATGTTTTTGTTTTACTTTTGCTTGATTAATTTAAAAGTTGTATTAAACGTTTTTAGTTAATATATGTATATGTGCTACATTTTGAATTGTACTTATTTCTTTTTAATAAAATGTAAATATAAAAGTATATTTTTTGTTATAGATCAATAAAATAATAATTGACTATAAACAGGGATCTGTTCTGTGTAAAGTAAAAATGTGTTATTTTGAGTATCAGTCAAAATTCATGTGAATTCAAATAGACCATTCTTGGATATTAATACTACTTGCAGCGAAAACTGACGTATCTACTTTAGTATTCAATTTAATATTAAATACAGGTATATTGACTTATTTCCTGCAAGTTTTAAATTTGGTTTGCAAATTTAATTACTTAAGACATTTGTACTGAATCCACATATTTTTATTGAAGACGTGACAACATCCTACTTACAATTAACAAGTGTCGTAACAAGTGAGAAGTGGCAAGAGTATAGCAGAAAAAAGTCAGAGAGAAAGGCAAAACTAGAAGAAGAAAAATTAACAAGAAAACGGAAATTGGAAAGTAAAAAGGAAGAAAAAAATAAATTAGGCAAAAAACAAGAGATAACAAAAAAATCTGTTCCGTTATCAGAGACAGACGATTCAGTTTCTGATGATGGGTCAGTTTTAAGCACCGCAAGTAGCCCAAATGGTCAAACAAGGCCCAGATTAGTAAAAAGTATTCAAAAACCCAAAATTGGCGATTACGTTCTGGTGCTATATGATGGAAAATATTTTCCTGGTAAAGTAGCTGCAATTAAAAAGAAAGAGTATTTTGTAAGTGCCATGGCGAAGAGTGGCAGAAAGGATTGGCGCTGGCCGGATGTTAAGGATCAAATATGGTACAATGAGAAAGATGTTGTCGAGATTATATCCCCACCAAAAAATGTAAACTCCAGAGGAGTGTTTTCTGTTAAAGAAATGGAAAAATATAACGAATAAGTTTAATTGTTTAAGTAATATTAAACTGCTATTTTTTTCGTTGCGTCTTATTTTTTCTAAAACGTACTTGTCCACAGTCAGCGTCTTTTGTTAGATCTCGTCGGTGAATCTCGTCAGCTATTTTTCTGTTGACCCATATACCAGATGTTAATATACTTATTAAAATTTTTCATTCTTCTTACTTAGCTTATTTTGTCTAAATTTAAGAAATTTCAATATTTTAAATCAAGTTATCAGATTTGTCAGCTATAGGTACCAAAAGACATGATTAGGGACAGGACTGTCAGCTATAGAAACATAATTGTCATGTTTAGAGACAACCGAAAATTTAACTTTCATGCATTGGAGCAATTGCACGCTCATACATTTTAATTTTTTTTTGGAAATCTATTATTACCTGCTACTTTTATATTTTTGTACATTGGTGTTAACTATAAAATAGATATATTTAAAATATTTGGCTCCTAAATGCAATATTTCAGACATGTATAAGCATTTTTGACTCTAAAATACCTTAAAGTGTCAGGCACTGGTGCATTTACCTTATATGGGAAACCACAATAAAAAAAACGCGCCGCTTACTCTACCTCTAGGTGGTGTGGAAATGAGTTTTTTTTTAAAAAACGTCTATTGAAATGGACGTTGTGGCGCTCGTACGCCAAAAACTATTGATTTTATGAAAAAAATTATTGATACATAAATTGTAGGACATTTTTTCTAGTTTAATTTTTTACATAAGTATTTTTTTCGTAAAATGCGTCGGAAAGGAGATATTCCCAAAAAACCGTTTGTAGGCACCATTTGTCAATATGGCGGCGCAAGCGGCGGGGGTACGAGGTGGCAAAGTTGAAATTCGAAAAGGGCATACCCAAATCTATAAATTAACCAATTTTCAAAACTCCCGGAAAACTTTCCAGGTAAAACTACCAAATGACTGGACTAATTGGTTGAGTAAAACGTAAAGTAAATTTGCTGTGAATTGTGAGCAATATGGAAGGTGAAAGCAGTCAAAGTAAACGCCGTCGTCCGAATTTTTCTGAAAGAGAAAAAATTATTATATACAATGTATATTGTGGGCTTCGAGAAGGGAATGAAACTATGTTGCATAACGACATAGTTAATCTGTGTAGTGATTTAACTAAAGTGTCGACGAGAAGTGTTCACAGAATTATTAAAACTTTTAAAGAAAATGAAGATAAACCTAATAAAGTTTCTAAAGACATTGAAACTAGAGGAAGAAAACAAATTCAGATAGATGATGGTACCAAATATGCCATTCGTAGGAAATTCCATTCTTCCTTTTTCCGAAATGAAATCCCAACAAAGCAAATGAACATTAAATTTATGAAAAGATGTAGGAAAAGTGTTCTTATAGAAAGAGAAGAAATTATTTTGTGGAGGAGAAATTACTTACAAAAAATCCGAGAGTATCGTCGTAAAGGAAGAAAGATTTAATATTTAGATGAGACTTGGTTGAATCAAGGCCATACTGTCTCAAAAAAGGTATGGCAAGATGTAGAAATAAAAAGTCGTCGACAAGATTTCATTGAAGGCCTCTCGACAGGATTAAAAGCGCCAGCTGGCAAAGGTCGGAAGCTGATAATAACTCACATAGGCAGCGATTCGGGGTTTTTAGAAAATGGCTTGTTACTCTTTGAGTCCAAGAAAACTGGCGACTACCATGAGGAAATGGACGCCCAAAAGTTCGAAAGTTGGTTTTCTAAGATTTTACTTAATCTTGAACCAAACTCAGTTGTCGTTATGGACAATGCCTCATACCACAGAAGACAATTAGAGCAATCACCAACAACTGTCTGGCGAAAAGCTGATATTATTAACTGGCTATCTCAAAAAAATTTGCCATTTGACGATAATATGTTAAAAATCCAATTGCTTAATACTGCAAGGCAACATATACCTCGGTTAAAGAAATATGTTGTTGACGAAATGGCTCGTGAGAGGAACATAATCGTACACCGCCTGCCTCCTTACCATTGTGAACTAAACCCGATCGAGCTAATATGGACTTAAATAAAAAACCAAGTGGCGAGAGAAAACTTGACTTTTAAAATGGATCAGGTAAAAGGCTTACTAGCTACTGCTATAGAAAATGCCACCCCTGAGTCATGGAAAAAATGCATAACACATATCATAAAAGAAGAAGACAAAATGTGGGATCTCGACACTAGAATGGACATTGCAACTGAACCATTAATTATTAACTTAAACAATAGCGATCACGACAGTTGCTCATCATCCGACGAGTTTTCTTTAGAGGATAGTGAATAATATGATACAGGTAATTTTAATTTTTTTGTGATTATTTGCAACATTTTACAAAAAATTAAGATGGCCAACTTAGGTTCAAATTTACATAAATTACATGTAAACTTTTGCTAAAACGACTTTCTTGATTTTTTTTAATGATGCAAATAATCGCATAAACCACTATGATTAATCTGAATGTAGAAATTGAAATTTTAGTCTTTCAAATTGAAATCTATTTTTTAAATTATAAACATCATTAATCATTTTACAAAACTTTGTGTACTACCTACTTTCACTTGAAACAGTATCTGTATGCCACTGAAAGAGACTGATTAAGGCAAAGACGTCACCATTTTTTCGAAGAATTTAGTGCCTACTATTTTGGAATCTTAGTATAGTGGTTGTAATGATTGGCAACACTTAAGCCATATATTAAAAGTTCACGAAACTAGTGTTGGGCACATAAAAAACAGTTCAAAATATAGCGAATCGAGAATGTCACTAAAAAAAAATTGTACAATTGATGCAATGCAACAACGACTCTACCAAACCGAAAAAAAAATATTGGCAATCGGTCGTGGAACGAATTATTCATATAATACAGTATTTATCAAGACAATGCTTGGCATTTAGAGGTTCATCTAAAAATCTTTTTCAAAACGACAACGGAAACTTTTTAAAATTAATAGAAACCATAGCTAAATTCGATCCAATAATGTCTGAACATTTACATCGCGTTCAAACGTCTGAGAAAAAGAATATTAGTCATTTCGGTGATCAGATTCAAAACGAAATAATTAGCATTATAAGTGATGCTATTAAGAAAAATATTTTAGAAATGCTCCACTCTTCAAAATATTATTCAATCATTCTTGATACAACACCAGACATAAGCCATACTGAACAGTTAACCATTGTCATAAGATTTGTTTATCACAATAAATCGAGAAATGTTGCAGAAATTCGTGAGCATTTTTTAGGATTCCAAAGTGTAAATGACACAACCGGTGTAGGTTTATTCGAGTTCATCATTAACCATTTGAAATTAATGAACATCAATATATCAGATTTACGCGGACAGTCGTACGATAACGGAGCTAATATGCGTGGGAGACATAATGGACGTCAACAAAAAATTCTTGAAATAAATTCACGAGCTTCTTTCGTTCCATGCGCTGCTCATTCATTAAATTTAGTAGTGAACGATGCAGCTAAAATTTCATTTGAGACGGTAAATTTTTTTAGTGTGATTCAAGACCTATATAATTATTTTTTAATTAGTGTGAAACGGTGGGATGTATTAAAAAAATACGTTAAAAATTTAACCCTAAAACCACTTTCTGCAACTAGATGGGAAAGTCGGATAGAAGCCCTGAAACCTCTGAAAATTTATATGTCAGAAATTTATCAAGCTCTATTAGATATCACTAATGACCACACAAAAGACATGGATTCTAAAACTCAAGCAAATAATATAATTTCAAAAATTTGTTCTTTTAAATTTTTGTGTTCCGTCTCAATTTGGTATGTTTTATTGAATCTTGTCAATATTGTCAGCAAAATAATGCAAAAGCCCACATTCGATTTACAATTAGTAACAGAAAATCTTAATTCAATTTTGAACAACTTAAAAAGTCTTAGAACTGATGAGAAATTTGAAGAACTTATGACGTGTGCAATGGCTAAAGCTAGAGAACTTAATATTGAGCCTGATTTCCCTGAAACTCGAAAGCGAAAAAAAAAGGAAGTTATTCGATTACGAAGCATCAGATGATACAGTGAACGATGCAAAACCTGATTTTAAAATTAATTTCCACTTGGCGATTCTGGACACCACTATATCGTCAATTTCAGAACGATTTCAACAACTGCAACAACACAACGAAGATTTTAAAATAATACACAACATCAACCAACTAAAACAATGGGATAATGAGGATTAATTGAAACACTGCAAAGATTTGCATATTAAATTAACCGACGGTGCAAACTTAAACGATGAAGATATTGATGGTATAGCTCTAAACGAAGAATTAAAAACCATTCAATTTTTTATAAAATCTGACTGTCTCCTCACGAGGTTTTAAATTACATTTATAAAAATGCATTAAATGAGATCTTCCCGAATATAACTATTGTATTACCCATTTTGTTAACATTACCTGTGTCTGTTGCTTCTGGAGAAAGAAGTTTCTCTAAGTTAAAACTAATTAAAAACTATTTACGGTCTACCATGAAAGAAGAACGATTAACGGACTTATCCATAATATCTATAGAAAGCAATATTTTGGATTCCATAGATATTAACGATCTTATAAAAAACTTTGTAGCTGCTAAAGCTAGAAGAGTAAATATGTAAAAAGTATTTTGATTTTTGAGTGATGAATAATTATAAAGTAATCTCATTCTTAATAAATGTTTGAGACAAGCAAATTTTATTGATTGCTTAGATTTAGTATTATATATTGTATGTATATAACCCATGCCAGTATATTATCGTATTATATAACCTGTAATTATTTTATAAAATAAAAGTATTCATTGGAAATATTCTAATCATTAAATTCATAACAAGTCAGTTCAGGGAAGGGCGCTGAAAATAATCTGGCACAAAGGCGCCTCTTACCCACGCGGCGGCCCTGACCCCAGACGAGGACTTATGGAATTATTTCACATTTCTGTAAAAAGAGCAGAATTTTTAAGAACATATCAACAACAAAAAAATGCAGGAATTTATCAATTCGTTTTATAGATGAAACGTGGATTTTCCAAAATGGTTCTGTAAGTCGTTCTTGGCAAGATCACAGCAAGAGATGTGTGAAATCTCTTAAAACCGATGGCAAAAGGTGAGACATTTGAAACAAATGATAAATGTTGATGTTAAAATAAATATTTTTTGTAGATACATCATTGTCCATGCTGGTAATGTAAATGGCTTTATTGAAGGTACCGAGGCAATATTTGGCTCAAAAACCAACATGATGGATTATCATGGGGAGATGAATCAGACAAATTTTGTGTTATGGTTCGAAAATCAACTATTAAAAAATTTATCTGAACCATCCTTAATAATAATAGATAATGCTCCTTACCATGGCATGTTATTAAATAAAATTCCTAATGCTTCATGGAACAAGGATAACATAAGAGAATGGTTGACAAACAATAAATTACATTTTGATGACATGATGTTTAAAAGTGAACTTTTACATATTGTTGCCCAGTAAATACAATAATCAAATTAATATAGGTTTATATAAATGTCCTTTTTAGAAATAAACCGCCCCCAAAATACCTAATTGATGATTTAGCCCAACAGTATGGTCACCAGGTATTACGTCTACCATTGTATATTTAATCCAATAGAATTAATCTGGGGAATAGCCAAAACATATTACAACGGCCATATTGGCAGAGATGGTCATACAGAAAAGGACTCCTTAAATATGAAGGAAGCACTTCAAACCGTTACTCCCCAGATTTGGAAGAATTCCATTGCTCATACAGAGACAAAAATTAAAAAATGGTATGATCGTGAGCATATTATGGAAAGAATGGAAATTCTTCCAGTTATAATTGATCCAAACGAAGACAGTGATTCCAGCAGCTTAGATGAAAGCGATTAATAATATTATTTATGTAAGGAGGGCGTAAGTAAGTTACACACTTATTGTTATTTATATAGACCATTATTTTCTTTTAAGGAAATACAAATAATACGGAGCTAGTGAAAGTTCCTAGCAAGTTACAACAGAGCAAAGTATTTATAAATTATGAATTTAAAAACATTTTGATTGGATTGGTAGTTATAATTTCTGTATTAAATTCAATATTTTGTTAATATTAAATATTCTTATGCTTATAAAAGTTTGTGTTTTACTAACTTGGTGTAAATAAAAAAATACTTCACCGTCAGCCATTTACTTTTAAAATTTGTAGTTAATTGTTGTGGTTTAAAATTTTAAATGTATATTTTGTGCTTTTATTTTCACTTGGCAACAGTGTTAACTTGGTTGTGTCAAGAAATCTGTGACGTGCGTTCAAAGTTGTTGATATGAACCGTACTTGTGTATTATCTTTTTGCATACTTCTCACCACCTCGACCAAATTAGTTTCATTATTGCTCTTTTTCAGGCGAATTGGATAAGATCCACTTTTCAACAGACTGCCACGAACCTAAAACGACTACTTCATTTGAGGAACCTGGTCCAAGTAAGTAGATAGATTCAGTCCATACTCTGATTTTTAGGCAGATATTTTGCGGTCAATTTCAAATAAAGTGCAAGGCACAAACAAAAACTATCACGTAACTTATTTTTCAGGCAAAGACGTCCCAAATAAAGAGCGCTCAAGTCGTGCGAAGCCACATTTGAATTTCGTGGGTTGTGCTGCCAGCGATGCCTCTGATAGCGAGGATAGCTAAGTGCCTAGTGAAAGTTCAGAAGAAGGATCGGAGATTGATGATGAAGACTCTGTTGATACCAATGATGTCGAGTCAAACCATGGAAATGCGGCCACCGCGGCAAATGATTTTACTCGAAAAAGAAAGAGAGATATAAATACATGGAAGAGAAATGTAGAGAAAAACTTGAGGCTGGCGGGAAAACAATATTTCACACAGAAAGGAAAACTTAAACCTGCAAAAAGTGTCAAAGATGTAGAGTGTCGGTGTCATTACAAGTGTATCCAACATTTCTCAAAAGAACAACGGGAAAATATTCTTTCCAATTTCCTCCAGCTAAAAACTCAGCATCAAAAATGGGATTTTATAGCCAAGCAGGTTTCGTGCATATCGAAGAAGAGATGCTATAGTGAAAATAATGACCGACGATCCAAGACCTTTGTGTACAGTCTAACATCGAACAAAGTTGCACGTCAGGTCAAAAACGATCGGAAAGTGTGAAGGATGTTATCAGGCAGCATATCAAATCAATTCCTGTGGTTTCATCGCATTATTGTCGAAGTACAACAAAAAGAGAATACTTGCCCTCCAACCTCTTAGAAAAAAAAAGTATGAGGACTACAAACTATTTTGCGAAGATAGAGATGTTATTCCTGAAAAATTTAGCTTCTATAGGAATGTCTTTGTAACCGAATTCAGCCTTGGATTTCATCGCCCAAAGAAGGATCAGTGCGACTTTTGCACAAAATTCAAATCGTTGGAATAACAGGGAAAGTTAACACAGCAAGCTGAGTTTGATCTGCATCTTACTAGGAAGCAAGAAACAAGAGATCACAAAAAAGAAGACAAGGAGCCATCAAAAATAGACAGAAGCTTCGCCTGTTATACCATGGACATGGAAAAGATCCTTGTCACGCCATCTCTGAATGTTGGAAAATTATACTACGCTCAGAAGTTGAAGACATACAACTTTACAGTTTACAACCTGGCAACATCTGAGGCCACTAATTATATGTAGCATGAAGGTGTGGGATCGAAAGGATCCTCAGAAGTTGCAAGTTGTTTGTGGCAACATTTGCAGAGCCTTGACCAGGCCGTCAAAGGGATCACTTTCTATTCTGATACCGCATTGGGGCAAAACAGGAATGTGATCAATGCTGCTATGTTCCTTATAAAGTGATCGAGCTCAACTTCGATGACTTTTTGAATTTTAAACAGTTTTCTTCCATGCTCATCAAGAATCGAAACTAAAATGACAAAGGAGAGACTGTCAATTGGCTAAAGATAAAATGGTTGCAGTACAGAAAGGCAGATCCATTTCGAGTCGATTCTGATCAAGAAAATATCCACAAGAATCTCAGGCGGACTACTGACGAACATTGTTGAACATTGTTCGAGTCGATTCTGATCAAGAAAATATCCACAAGAATCTCAGGCGGACTACTGACGAACATTGTTGAATTGTTGTACAAGCAGCCTTTGCCCATAGAGACTAGAAAGCTACGGGGTCTGATGCAGCTGTACAGTTCCCTATGCATTCCTGCAGCATATCACCAATTTTATCATAACCTGCGATCTTCAGAACAAGCTCCTGGCAAAAACTCCTCAGATGATGACAACTAAGTATTTTTGCTTCCAGGGAAATGAAGGTCTTTCTCAAGAGTGTCTGGGTCCTAAATTTCAAAATCATAAATTTGATCTCGGGAATTTTGGTAGTAAATAGACTTAAGCCACGAAAACTCAGTTCTACTCAATATTTCTTTTATTTTTCAAAATAATTATTTTTTCATTCCTTCAAGATCGTAGTAGTCGAATAAAAATGTTAATTTTTCAATAAACCTTTTCAAAAGAAGCAAAATACTGTATTTTCTCTAGCGGAAAAAAAAATCAAATCGAGTTTACTCGAAACTTAATTTGAGTGGATTAGGACCATTCACCACTAGGGCGACGACATCAAGGAAGGACACTTATAGCTGACAGTTGGTATACAAGTTTGCCATTGACAGAAAAAATGCTAGATTCCAATACGCATTTAGTAGGAACAGTTCGAAAGAAACGAAAAGGCTTGCCCAAAGAAGTGATAAATGCCAAGCTAAAAAAAGGAGAAATTATTTTTCTTGAAAACGAGAATTGAATAACCATGACCAACTGGAGAGACAAAACGAATATTTATATCCTTTCCACTAAACATGGAAATGACATGCAAGAGGTGTCATGTAATCGACTAAAATGAAGCCGCAAGTGGTATTAGACTATAATAAAGGCAAAGCAGTTGATTTAACCGACCAACTAGGGGCGTACTCTAATCCTCTAAGAAAAAGCGTGAAGTGGTTTAGGAAATTGGCTTTCGAACTTTTATTAACGACATCTATGGTAAATTCATATATTTTATACAAGCTCGTAACTGGAGAAAATATGTCAGTGACAGATTTTAAAAAGCAGATAGTGAAGCATCTAGTGACAGACAATAAAGAAATCATTTCAAAAAAACCTACACCAAGTGTTCATCACATTATTGAAGTGAAAACAGATGGAAGTAAACATCAACGAAGAAAGATGTGCAAAAACTATTATAAGAACAGTGAAGAACATGGATGCCAATATGCAATGAACAGAATTGAAAAGGTAGATACCTTTTGTAAAAGTTGTGCGAACGAGCCATTTTTGTGCATACCTTGTTTTAATGAGCTTCATAAGATTTAACTAGGATACGATGTTTATTATTTTATTCATACAAACATGTTTATTTGTTAATTAAATAAAGTTTATTTTAAAGCCACAACCCTCTTGTATTATGTTTTCATAGGGATCATGTTCCAATAGGGACCACATTTCTCATTATGGAAAAATGTAAGAAATTGTATGTGCAGCATATAGCTTCTAGGCCATATTGGCCCATTTCTGCAGTCGTACATAGTTAAATATGCACCAACGACCCGGCAGCTATTAGAAAATGTGTTGACCCCATGGGACCAACATAGCCTGGTAAGGTAAAATATATGTTGGCCCCATCGGACCAATGTGACTTGCTGAGGTACCATCAGTGTTGGTCGTATAGGACCAACGTGGCAGTGAACGTGTTAATATTATTTTCTTAAACTTTCTTGTAATTTCAGCCCATCATGCTTGAGTAAGTTTTATGTGGATAAAATCACGGACATATAAATCGTCCGAGGTCCATAAGGACAAATTGTTCCACGAAGGATAGGTTAGATTCTATCTATCTAATATATTTAAATGAGCAATTCTTGTATATTTATATTTGGAATCTCGGAATCGGCTCCAAAGTTTTCCATGAAATTTAGTATATAGGGGGTTTCCGGGGCGATAAATCGATCTAACTAGGAATCATTTTTAGAAAATGTCATTTTATTCGTGTTTTATCGATAATCAACTTAAACTGAAAAATATTACTCTTCCTGACATCTATTGGCGAATAATACTATTTTTTTTAAATTGTGAGCAACTAATTGCTTTAACGACACAACAACAGCTAAAGCTATTCCAGCAGTTCGCGTTGTTAAGTAACACGAAATCAATGAGTGTTTGCTTTGAGGTTAGACTAAGCAAATCAATTGTTTATTTATATTATTTGTGTCTTCTTAATGCACGTGTTCACTTAAAAATCTTGGAAAAAACGCTTATAAACAATCTAACTTCACGAAGCCGCAACTCGTCTTAAGAACACCTAGAAGAGCATCGTCATCAAACTAATCAGGATTCTCAAACTTCTCATAGTGAAGACTCATTTCAAGGATACCGTCAAGAAAATAATCAGGTTTCTGCTCGTCCCACACGTGCTGCTAAAGTAAGATGCTTGCAAAATTTGAGTGACATTATACGAGCAAAGCTCGGTCATCCAGGTACTATTGAGTAACTAACAAGATTATTTTTTATACCAGTTTTCACCAACAATTCTAGTAAAGTAATATAGAATGTGTACTTGAGTAAATAAGTATATTGACTGGAACTTTAATATGCTAGATTATAAGGATTAAATGAATAGCAAGTTTAGCTTTTAATAATATAATATTTTAAGCTTGTAAAAGCAGTATTGGGATGTTTATTAAATAGCTTATGTAAAAATACCAATATTTCCAGATTCTCAAATTGATGTCAAAAAGAACGTGTTCGGATTACAGAATAAGCTTTAGCTAATTTTATCAATCTGATCACTGAATTTTACACTTATGCGAAACTTTAATCACGTGAAGCCATACGTCAGAAAGGTGTTGCCAACAAATTATTTGTGTAATACTAATAAAATAAGTTAAAAAAAGGTCTTTATGGTTCAAAAAAAATTAGACACAGTAACAATCCTTTTATTATTTTTCAAACAATGTCTTCATATGCACCAAAAACCTTTGCGATGAACAGTAAAAAATCTGAAATTAAGCAAGTATTGTTTCTATTCAGATGATAAAAACCATCCTCTCACATAAAATAAAATGTAAAGTGTCCCATAGTAAAAATGACACGATTCCGATATTGACAAATTGAATCACTAGTTATATAGCAATTGAAGACCTCGGTGCAAGAACCGGGCAACTCCATTTTTAACCGATATTGGGATATTATATGCAATATACTTAACATAACATTGTGCGTATTTTGGTACAAGAATCAGGCAAATCCACTGTTTCTCTATTGAGTTATTATAGAGAAGGACTTACCTGATTAACTATTTTGGTTCAAGAATCAGACAACTCCATGAGTTGCCCGATTCTTGCACCATTGGTACAGTGGGAGTTGTCGGAGAAGGGGTAACATGCCAAACGTGCACTTGTCCTCGTCTGCTTCAGTTTCAGTTGAGTTTGATTTTCTGTAGTGAATGATTATTTAATATGTCGGTTTCTTCGGAAACGGAACCTGAAATGTTTCAAGATTCGGGCAGTGAATATGTTCCGAGCGATCTGGACCAACCAAGCACAAGTAAACGTCAGGATAGAGCTGCACTAAAAACAAAAAATAAACGTGTTCGGAGAAGCTTGAGTGGACCGAGAGAAAAAAAAAGGTAGAAAACGAGAAAGAAAAGAAAGTAGTTGGCGAAAAAATATAAGAAAAAACTTGAAAGCCTGTGGAGAAGAGCACATTAATTCAGTTAATAAGGTCGTGCCCAAAAGAGTAGTTGGACCACCATGCAGTTGCCATAATAAAGGTTTTGAGAAGGTGAATGAGTTACAAAGAATATCTGTTCTTTCTTCTTTTAATAAGTTGGGAAATAAAGAAAAGCAAGACCTATATTTGGGTGGGTTGATTTCATCAATACCAGTTAAACGTAGACGACCTACAACAGGACAAGGAAAAGAGAAGGCTGTTTCATTTTCGTACAAAGTAAGTTGTTTTACTGCTCGTGATTAAATATTTTTCCATATATATTAAGCAAAATTTTTTCGAAAACTAAAATAGTTTTCTGCTTTGAAATACTTTTTACCAGTAGTTGTTTTTTACAGTTTCGTATTGGATCAACTGAATATAAAGTTTGCAAAAAGGCCTTTTTTGGAATTCACGGGATAACCAAGCATCGAGTAGATCGTCTTGCCTCTTCCTTGAAAACTGGGATTACTGCACCATCTGACATGAGGGGAAAACATTCTAATCGCCCTAACAGAATACCAGAAGCAGTTCTGCAAAGTATTGAAAATCATATAAAAAGTTTTCCAAGACGAAGCTGTCACTATAGTCGAGAAAAAAATGAGCGTTAATACTTTTTGCCTGCGGATTTAAATATCTCAAAGATGCACCTGATGTATTTGGAAAAATATGAAAATGAAACATTTAAGGCGCTACAGAAGGGAGAAGAAGCACATCCAAAAGTTACTTACGACTTCTATAATCGTTATTTTATACAAAACTATAACATAAGTTTTGGGACTCCACGATCGGATACATGCCAGACTTGTGACAGATTACAAAACCTTATACTGGCAGAGTTAGATCCTGCAAATAAAAGAACACTTCAAACTGAAAAGGAACTACATATTCACAAATCTGAACCGTTTTATAAAAATCTGAAGGAACTCACTATTCTTTCTAAAGAAAATGGGGATACGGAAGTCTTGTGCTTTGATTTTGAACAAAATTTGCCTCTACCTCACGTCCCAGCAGGTGATGTGTTCTACAAAAGACAGCTGTGGCAGTACAATTTTTGCATACACTCAGGAAAATCAGGTACTTCAACTTTTTACATGTATGACGAGGGGACAGCTAAAAAAGGGAGTAATGAAGTTATAAGCTTCTTAAATCATTATGTACAGACTTATTTGCCTCCTACAATAAAGACGCTTTACATTTTTTCAGACAATGCATTTGCACAAAATAAAAATCAAACCCTAACAAAATATTTATTCACTTTGGTAAACACAAATGCAAAAATATACAGGGTATATCACCAGTATCCTGAACCAGGGCACAGTTTTTTACCGTGTGACAGGTCATTTGGACTTATAGAAAAGAACAAAAGGAAAAAAGAGAGAATCTATCTACCGTCAGAATGGATCCAGTTAGTAGAAAAAACTTCTAAGAACTTTAGGGTGGTTCCTGTAGAACAGGACTTGATCCTGAACTTTTCAGATCATTTTAAACAAGTATTTAAAGCTGTACCAATTGGATTAAAAAAGGAAAAATTTGCCATATCATCTTACAGGATAATGAAGTACAGAAAGAATGAAAACTTTATCGAGTGTTCTGTAAGCTCAGGATTACAATGTTTTACAAAATTTAATATGAAGAAAAGAGAAAATATTCCACTCTCAATGCCAAATACCAAAGCATACTCGAGACCTCTAGATATAAATCCAAAGAAGATTAAAGACCTTAAAGATTTAGTGGCAAAATATGTACCCTTAAATGATCAACAATATTATGAGAAGCTATTTCAAAATAATGGTACTGCTCATGTGGAAATGGAAGACTCGACCCAAGAAGATGTTCAAGACGAAGGCAATATTAGTGACTCATCCTATGTCTAAAATGTAACGTTTCTTTTGTTTTTAATAAAAGATATATTGTAATAAATAAAAGTTGTTTAAATATTTCTTTAAAAATGGGCTATTCGGGGCAAGAAACAGGTAAATCCAATTGTTTATTTTTTTTATGATCAGAAGAATATCGACATAAGACTGTTTGTACAAAATATTAACTTCTTTATTAATATTTTAAAGAAAAAAATATCATACACTGCAATTATTTTTAATTCGCCGACTGCACTCAGTTTATATCAATTTTCCAACATTTTATAAAAATGGAGTTGCCCGGTTCTTGCACCGAGGTCTTCAATTTTTGTTTTCTTGTTTTATTCTAAGGAAAATAAAAAAATTTAAATTAGAGTGCAAATAATATCATCAATTGTGAGCTTTAGAAAACTGCTACTGCATTAATTGGGTAACAGTGTCCCGAATATTGTTTATTGAAAGGAACACGAAGTGAAGATTATACCAAAAATTGTAAATTTTATAATTAATTTATTTTTTTAATATTAGGTGTTACCATCCCAACTCCTTAATAAACTTTAAACTCGCTTTGGCATAGATCGGATGTTTTTTTTTAAATAAATTATTGAGGCATTGCTTCGTACTCTTTAGTAAGCTCAGTTTTATTTCCATTACACTCCTTGATGTAGGATTTCTGGTCAGTTCTCATCTTTTAAGCTCATCCTAAACATGCTCAATTGGATTTAGGTTTAAGCTCAATGGTAACCAATTCAATGTAGATATACCGAACAAAGTTAGGTAGGGAGTGGAATATCCTGCATTAATATGACAGCGTCACCAACGAATCCGACAAAGGGAAGCAAATGTTCTTCTAAAATTTCCATAGAATAACGATCCGCTGTTGAACCTCCCCTACATCAATCAAAGCTTTTTTATCATAAAAAATTTACAATTTTTGTTGACAAAGCTAAATATATAGTATGCGACACATGAATAAACACAAATACACAAAAAATACAAAGCTAAAAAACTTTGAACCATAAATAATATTATTCCTTATCATAATTTATTATATATCTAGATGTGTACAGATTAAGAAAAGAAATAAAAAACGAATATAAAGGTATAAAGTAAAAAATTAAAAAACAAGAATTTTTTTTCTTTTTTTTTTAGCAAAAATTTAAATAAGTAGTAATTAATTAAATGAAGCAACCCAAACTACTATAAAGTGTCAAACTTACAACCAGTGTGTGAAGATTATTCAGGGAGTAATGTTGAAGAAGTCTTCCACTGCATAAAAGGTTCTCTCTAGTAGAAGACATTTTATATCCTTGCGGAAACGAGGAAAAGATTTTAAGGATTTAATTTTCAAAGGGAAATGATTGTGTAATTTTTTTCTGTGTAGAAAATGAAGTTTTTTACCAATTCCGACCGTGGGGTTGGTAGATGAAGATAATACTCTAAGTTCCTAAGTGGATAATTATGACATGGTCTCTTTGGAATTTCTGATAAATGATTGCGGATTAGACAAATAGATTCCAAAATAAATAGAGAGGAAAGAGTTAATATCTTATATTTTCTGAAGAATTCTTGACAATGAGATCTGCTATTTGGTCCTAATAAATAACGAAGTCTAAAAATGAGCTCAAATTGAGTCTTACAACATACACCCCAGTATGGAAGGGCGTAACGCGGATATGACGCAAAAAGGGCGTAATACACTGTTCTAGATGTGGAAACGTTTAATTCTGAGGAAACGGATCTGATGGCAAAACATGCTAAACTTAATTTCTTGAATAATGAATCGATATGTATGTATCCCATTTTAAGGAGCTACAACAATAAGTCCCTAGAACCTCCAAACTGGTATTGTTCAGAGTGAAGGGTTGGATGGGGTTTTTATATGATAAGATTTTCGTTTTTGAGACGTTTAGGCATAGAAAATTCGAGTCGCACCACGATTTAATTTTAACTAGATCATTAGAAATATATGCATGAAGTGCGGTGACACACGAATCGCTCCATATAAAACTCGTATCGTCGGCGAATACAGATTTTGCCGCTGATATTTAGATTGGCCATGTCATTTATAAACAATAAAAATAGAATAGGTCCTAGGACTGAACCTTGAGGAATCCCACAATCTATTGGTTTGCAGGAAGATTTCATTTCATCAACTTTTACAAGCTGACTTCTGTAAATGAGATAGGACTTAAACCAATCAAGTGGCGTTTCTCTAATGCCATAGTGCTGTAATTTGTTGATTAGAATATTATGATTAACACAATCAAAAGCCTTAGAAAAATCACAAAAAATAGTTACTTTAGAATAGTGATTATTAATACCGGAGTATACAGTATTAAAGAGAGAAAACATAGCATCATTGGTGTACTTATTACTTAGGAATCCAAATTGATTAGGGGTCAGTATTTTATATTTGGACAGAAATGATAGAAGCCTTTTTTAACCAATCTTTCCATAACTTTTAATAACGTAGGCAGGAGTGCAATAAGGCGGTAGTTTGAAACTTGTTCTTTATCTCCTCCTTTATGTAACGAAATAATTTTTTGCGGTCTTGAGGCAATTGAGAAAGGTTCCGTTTTGTAAAGACTTATTAGTTAAGTCTGTAAGGTGGTGTAAAGTACGATCAGGAAGATTACTGACCTCTATAAAGTCTCTGGTGGAAGACATTATCAAAGTGCCTCCATGAGATAAATTCCTTCTATTAAACCTAGCTATAGTTGTGTAATTGTTAACAAAGATAGGTTCGACAATGTCTAACCAATTTTCGGTAATAATCTAGTATCAATTGCTTAATATCTTACTTTTTTTACCAGACTTC